>JAYESD010000006.1:4800618-6000618 GCA_036927565.1 Tuctoria greenei | reverse complement strand
TGCCTGGGATCCCCAGGGAAGTGATTGAGCACAATCTGAAGATCTACCCTGACGCCCGGCCTGTACACCAGAAACCTCGGAAGCAATCCGTGGAGCGACAAAACTTCATTCGACAAGAAATGAAGAAGTTGCTCGAAGATGGATTCATCCGAGAAGTCATCCATCCAAAATGGTTGGCAAACCCGGTTGTTGTACCCAAGGCTGGCGGGAAGCTTCGGATGTGCATTGACTACACAACACTAAATAAGGCGTGTCCAAAAGATCCATTCCCACTACCTAGAATAGATCAGATAGTGGATTCCACCTCTGGGTGCGAATTACTGTGTTTCCTAGACGCATATTCTGGGTATCATCAAATTAGAATGTCTAGGGAAGATGAAGAGCATACCTCTTTCATCACAGTAGATGGATTGTACTGTTACACAGCTATGCCATTTGGTCTCAAAAATGCAGCTTCAACCTTTGTACGAGCTATGTACAAAACTTTTGAAGAACTCATTAGAGACATAGTGGAAGTGTACGTCGATGACATCGTGGTTAAAGTCAAGAACAAGGAGTCACTCCTTGACACCTTGCAGGCTGTCTTCGATAAGCTGCGAGTCACCCGCACAATGCTAAACCCAGACAAGTGTGTCTTCGGGGTTAGCTCCGGAAAACTTCTTGGTTTCCTGGTAAGTCACCGGGGCATAGAAGCTAATCCGGCGAAGATCAAAGCCATCAAAGACATGCGGCCACCAGCCCGCATCAAGGACGTCCAAAAGCTGATTGGATGTCTAGCAGCCCTTAGCCGGTTCATTTCAAGACTAGCGGAACGGGCACTTCCCTTCTTCAAGTTATTGAGGAGGTCCGGACCATTCCAATGGTCTGAAGAAGCAGAAAAGGCGTTCCAGGAGCTAATACAGTTTCTCACCACCCTACCAACTCTGGTAGCACCGAACCCTGGTGAACCTTTGCTGCTTTACATTTCAGCAACTGACGAAGTCGTCAGTATGGTTTTGGTTGCGGAGAGACCAGAACTATCCCACACTCAGGAATCCAGACCCCTTCAGGAGGGTCCGGAGGTTCCTGAAAGCGAGTCTGGGTCCCAGCTCCCAGACTTGAGTTCACAAAAAGTTACTTCAGAAGACCCAAACCCTTCCGGGAGGGTCCAGGTCGCTTCTGAAGAAGCTCCGGGTCCCTCCAGCCAGGACCCGGAGGTCCCCGAAGAAGGTCCGGATCCCTCAGGGAGGATCCAGGTCGGTGAAGAGGAAGCTCTGGGCCCCTCTGGGAGGGTCCGGACCATCAAGCGCCCAGTGTACTTCATCAGTGAAGTACTTCATGACGCCAAGACTTGGTACCTAGAGGTGCATAAGCTGCTCTATGCAGTTCTCATTGCCTCCAGGAAGCTTCGCCATTACTTCCAAGCTCACAAGATTTCAGTGGTGACCTCTTATCCACTCCGAGCAATCTTGCATAATCCCAATTCAACTGGGAATATTGCAAAATGGGCAGCGGAATTGGCTGAATTTGATCTCGAATTCATTCCAAGGCAAGCAATCAAGAGTCAAGCATTGGCGGATTTCATGGCGGAATGGACTCCCTCTCCATCAAACTCTGGGGGCCCCCGTGAGCAGAAGCCGAAACACAAGGCTCCGGTCCTCATCGAGCCTCACTGGACCCTCTACTTCGATGGCTCCATGCAAAAGCAGGGGGGCGGAGCTGGAATCCTTCTCCTCGCATCAACCGGAGAGAAGGTGAAATACATGGTACACCTTGACTTCAAGGTGACCAACAACATGGCAGAATACGAAGCACTCATCTACGGACTAAGGGTGGCACTGTCATGCGGTGTCAAGCAACTGCTAGTCAAGGGAGATTCACAGCTCATCATTAAGAAAGTGAAGGGTGAATGCTCCTGCAACAATCTCCAGCTAGTTGCTTACCTCCTTGAAGTCCAAAGGCTTTAGAAGGACTTCGAAGTCCTAGATCTCCACCATGTCCAGCGTGCCCTCAACGCTGAAGCCGACGAACTCTCGATGAAAGCGTCAACCGGAGCTCCGGCTCCTGATGGAACTTTTGTCCGGAGGTTGTCAAAACCCACAGCTCAGCCTGCCGAACTGAGTGAAGGGGGCGAGATCAGCATCCCGAAGCTGACGGTCCCGATGGCCCTGTTACCATGGCAGCCATAAGGGTCGCAGGTGCTGCCGGAAGCTCCGAGCAACCCAGCACTCAAGACTCAAACACTCAAGTTAGCTCTGATGCATGGATCCCGGAGATCCGGAGCTACTTGAAGGACAACATCCTTCCTGACGATGATGTATCCGCTGACCGGATAGTCAGATTGGCTAAAAGATACACATTGGTAGAAGGGGATCTCTACCGGCGCGGTGCCAACGGCTTCCTAATGTGGTGCATCACAAGGAAAGAAGGCTGCGAGCTCCTCGCAAAAATCCATGGAGGCGAGTGTGGGAACCAAGCGTCTTCCCGCACGCTGGTCGGTAAAGCCTTCCGTCATGGCTTCTACTGGCCTACAGCACTCCAGAATGCAACTGAGCTGGTGAAGAAATGCGAAGCATGCCAATTTCATGCAAAGCAAATTCACACACCGGCTCAGCCCCTACAAATGATACCTCCTACATGGCCCTTCGCTGTGTGGGGGATGGACATCTTGGGACCTTTCCCAAGAGCCGTCGGAGGTTACAAGTTCCTTTACGTCGCCATCGACAAGTTCACCAAGTGGCCGGAAGCAACTCCAGTTGTGACAATAAACAAGCAATCTGCTATCAACTTTTTGCAGTCCATTGTGTGCAGATTTGGAGTCCCAAATAAAATCATTACTGATAACGGGACCCAATTCACAAGATATGCATTTCAAGGATATTGCGAAGACCTCAGCATTCAAGTTTGCTACGCCTCTGTAGCTCACCCGGCAAGCAATGGCCAGGCCGAGAGAGCAAATGCTGAAATCCTGAAAGGACTCAAAACGCGCACCTATGAGCACTTGAAAAAACATGGAGCCAACTGGATCGAAGAGCTTCCACCCACTTTATGGGCCAACAGGACAACTCCAAACCGGTCAACTGGAGAGACACCCTTCTTCCTGGTGCACGGAGCCGAAGCAATCCTTCCTCCGGAAATAACCATGGGGTCACTCCGGGTCTGGACCTTCGACGAAGCCACACAGGACCAGCTCCGGCGTGAAGACCTAGACCTCCTTGAGGAGGGAAGGTGCCAAGCAGCTGTTCGGAATGCCCGATACCGCCAAGCCCTTCGGCGCTATCATCAGCGGCATGTACACAACCGACAGCTCGAGGAAGGCGATCTGGTGCTACGGAGAATACAATCCAGAGAAGGGTTAAACAAACTCTCCCCCAGCTGGGAGGGACCCTTACGAGTGATTAAAATATCCCTGTCCCGGAAGCGTTCGCTTGGCTACCGAGGATGGGACACCTCTCCCAAATCCTTGGAATATTGAGCACCTCCGTAAGTTCTACACTTAATATCACGGAGGTGAGTCTGTAGTAACGTAAGATGTATGTTATAGAGTCATTGTACAAAGTCGGGTAGTTCCTCCGGGAGAACAGTCGGACCTTTCCCGGAAGGTCCGCAAAGTTCATGCAACACTTGTCACAGTCTCAGAACTAAAAGTGTGGCTAGCTACCCTGGGTCAAACAAGAAACGAAACACACTTAGCCTGGTTCCGTACCCTAAGAGTGTATTTGTTTCCCCTGTACCCCGGACATATAATGAAAGACATCTTCATGTGAAACAGACTCCACGTGCATTTACTTTGTACAGGCTCAACATTTTTTATTTTTCTCTTTCTTGTCTATAACAAAGATGTGCAATTCTTAAGGAATTTTAGTTCGACCAATTCATGTACAATTCGAGCTGTATTGTCGATTCTTTTGGATTCAAATATTGTTCATGGCCTACTCGCCTGAATGCCGCCAAGCCAATCTAGGGCCGGAGTGTGCTATCGACTTAGCCTGGTCAAGCACCCTAAGTACGCCACTCTACCTACACCCCGGCGGGCCGAAGTAAGGCGGGTTCAAGTACAATTAGATCCGGAAGAAAGAAGGCAATGCATTCGGTTGCATTCAGAATCGTGTTGACCTAAAATTTCCTTGAGAATCGTAAGCCACAACGAAGTTATAGGCAAGGAGCGAATTTTACTACTTTTCTTGGCTTCAGTGTGCAGGAAAGATAAAGAATACACGTTGATGGGGAAAAGCCGGAGCTGATGAAGCTCCGACTCCCCCTAGATGGCTTGTAATCGATGTTAAACATTGAAAACGAGCATCACCGGAGCAACCAAGCTCCGGTAAATCTAGGGGGGCCAGCCGTCGACGCAGAATAAAAGATGGTGAGAAGATTCCACAAACGGAGTCTGCTGCCGACAAACTACGCGTTGGCAAAGGTCACTACCGGAGCTACTAAGCTCCGACACCCCGGAGGTCTAACTAACGATGCTCTACACGTTGATAGGAACTACTGTCGGAGCTAACGAGCTCCGACAACCTCAGGGGGCCTTCACTATCGAAGACTTCGGACCTACATTCTACAAGTTCGAAGCAAACGAGTCTTCAACAAAACACAATATCCTCTTGGTACATGTTCACAATCAAATTGTGTACATCTACCAGGGGGCCAAGTAAAAGACAAAAGTGTTGAAGACAAAAAATGAAATTCGCAAAATTTGGATTTCATTCATCTGGAGACAAGGGATTACAAAATTGGAGAAGAAAAAGAGAGAATACAAGTGGGAGCTACAGAGATGGTCCTAGACCCTATGGAAGAACTGGGCGACCTTCTGAGCAACCTCCGACACGTCGGCTCGGGTGGCTTCACCTTCTCCTTCGACGGGGCCTTCAAGCACCGAGTTCAGAGGAAATTGTTGATCCCGGCTGGTGTAGCACGTCAGCACATACTCTGCGACGTTCTTCGCCAGGGACTGCCCCTCAGCCTCCAACTGGTCCGAGATGGCGTCACCCACCTTGGAAAGTTTGCCACCCGCCGAGCTTAACGCTTGCAACGCCAGGTCCAGATCCGGCTCCGGATCATCCGGAAGCATGGGACTAAAACCCATTGGTGTCAGCGCGTCATCAGCTTTGCTCAGGAACTCCCAAACTTGTAGGGAGTCCGAAGCCCTCAAGCTCTTCAGTTCTTCCAAGGATCCTTTGGCCGCCACCAGTTCAGAATTCTCGCGAGCAAGGCGCTCAACCTCTTTGGCATTTTGCTGGATCTTTTCAGCAACCTGCCTCTCGATTTTTCTGAGCTCCTCCTCCCGGAGGTAAATCTTATTCCGGCGGTCGACCAGGTCCTTCTCCCGACCTCTAACTTTCTTCTCTCTGGCAGCGATGGCACACTCTTGTTTGTAGAGTTCCTTCCCTTGCACCCAGGCCTTCTCCTTCTCCTCGGCGCAACGCTCATCCAATTTCTTGGCGCGTTCCTCGAGGCCCTTGTCAGCCAGATCCACCTTTTCGGTGAGCTCCTCCTCCCTCCTCACGACTTCATCCCGCAGCTCTAGGAGTTTTTGCTCTTCGTATTCGAGCTTCCTCTCCCTCTCCTCAAGTGCCTCCCGGCGCTTGATGAGAGTAGTGTTAATGGCTTCCAGCCTTTCTTGGCGTTCATCAGCCGCTTCATTAGCTGCCTTGGTCTGCTCATAAATGGCCCAGGATTGATTGTCGAGGGCACGAGTCAAGCTCTCCCTATCATCCAATAATTTGCCCCAGTATTCCAGGCGGACCTTCTCCCGTTTGATCCACTCCTTGTCGTCTGCCAGCCTCGACTGCGCCAGCTTGGTCTCGAAGTAGAGCCGATTACGCCACCGCCTAAGGGTTTGGCGCTCCTCTTCAAGAGCATTGCTGTCGTGAAAGAATGCTAGCTGAACTTGACGCAGACTGGAGCAGGCGTTGTCAATAGACAATGACAACAGGATAGGATCCGGACCTGCTGGGCTCTCCTCCGCTGGTTCCAGCGGGTTTTCAGACACAAAAATTGGGTCCCACTCCACAAGAGTGGTCCCCTAAGTCTCCATGGCACTAGGGCCGTCCTCCGGGATGGCCTCAGTCGCCATCGAGGAGGTTCCCACTAATGAAGTTCCGACCTTCAGAAGTGGTTCCGAAGGACCAGCCGCTAGAGCTTCGTTCGCCCCCTCGTGCAGGGGGCCAGCGACTTCACCAGGGCACTCCGGCTCAGCCGCGGGTACCTCCGGCGTCGTCACTTCCGGAGCAGGGGCTACTTCTGGCTTCGGCATGGGCACCCCCTCTATTGGGTACTCAAGCGTTGACGCCTCTGCAACGACCGGCTCGGGCGCTGGAAGATCTTCAACAACAACCGGCCCTGCGGCCGGAGCTTCAACGGCAACCGGCTCGGGAGCCGGAAGGTCTTCAACATCAATCGGGCCTGCGGCCGGAGCTCCAGCAACGACCGGTTCTATGGCCGGTACTTCAAAAATGGGCGGCCCGACCGCCGGGACTTCCTCAACATCCGGTGCACATGCCGAGACTCCAATTACCTCCGTCTCAACCGCTGGGGGTTCAACAATTTCCGGCTCTGGGACCGGAATTACTGCTTCCTCTGGCTCAACGGCCGGAGCTTCCACCATCCTTGCATCAGGACCTGGAGCTTCAACCTCCGGGACAGGTGCCGCTGGCGCATCTTCTCTCCCGCGGTCCGGCGCTACCACGCGAGTATCTGGGGATGAGTCGAGGTCCATGACCACGACAGCTGGTGCCGGAGCTGTCGCAGCTTCAGCCATCGCTTGGGCCGGCGTCGGGACAGGAGCAGAGGCTTCCGCCCTCACAGTTTCAGCTATTGTGGCTGAGGGTGGAACCTCACTCCTCTTCTTGGGAATGCTGCAAATGATGAATGAAGAAACTTAAAAAACAGTTACTACAACAAAACAACCATTTGAGGTAAAGATTCAAAGTTACCTCGGGAGGTTCCCGCACCAGCTCGCAGGGAACCTCTTTCCCGGGCGTTCTGGGCTGACCATAGCCGCCGCCGGCGTGGAAGCTCCCGAAGGCCCCACGAAACTTGTTGCAGCAAGGGCATTTCCTTAGTCGAGGCCCCCCTCGACCGGGAAGGACCTCCAGACCTAGAGGCCTCAACCGACCCTGGTGCTGAAGTCGCATGCCCGGAGCTAGCACCCCAGGAGGACGCTGCTGCGGGTACAGTCGCCGCAGTTGTAGAAGACCTCCCCCTCTGGGGAGAAGGAGCTGATGCAGAGGTTGCAAGCCTGGCGGACCTTCTGTTGGCATGCTGCAGCTTCCTCTTCCGGCTCAAGGGTTCATCTGCCGGCTCCTTGCCCTTGCCGACAACTTCTATCCTTGGCTTCGGGGCAGGGCCGGAGCCACCTTCGGAAGCCCCAGGGATCACCACCTTGGAGGTCGATCTTCTCTCGACGACACCAAGGTCGTCAAGCACAGGCATTTTCCGCCGGAGCTCCCTGCTGAACTCTACTTCCTCGTTCAGAGGGAGAAAAGCTGATGCGGAGTCAAGTCGTCACCCGCGACGTCAATGTCGTGCTGGAACTTCTTGAGATGAAACTCCAAGGTTGTCTTCGCCATGTTGGACTTCAGCCTTGTCTTGACCCGGTCGTCGTCCATCACACTGTTGAGGGCCCAAGCGAGTTTTTCTCTCCTCTTCAGCGGTGCCCAGCTGTTGACCAGGAAGTTGCAAAACACCGCCTGAGGAGTTAATCCTCCCTCCACGCACTGGCGGATCCTGGTTAGAGCAGGGTTGAAGGCATCAGACAGCACCGGAGCTTCACTCCAGACTGCAGTGTCGATGTTGGGGAGGCCTTCGGGCAGCTCCAGCTTCTCGTGCTCCTCCACCCGGATGACTATCCAGTCCTTCTTCCAATCATCCCACTTTCCATAGGGAAATGACCGGAGGTACTTGAATGAGCACTTCTTGTGCTTCACGAAGTAATAGAAGCCAAGGTACTCATTACTCTCCACCGACACAGACCAGGCGGTTGAAGAAGTCCGGGGACCATCCCATGAGGGCCCGTACCTTCTTCAAGTCACCTTCAGTCTTCAAACGGCTTTCGCGGAGACCCAACTCCATCGCGGCACAGCAAGACAAGAGAGGAAAAGCGAGCACAAGTTGGGAGTTTGAGCGCAAGATCAGATGAGAGGCGTAAAGAACCCCAGACGGTGCACGCTTTCCTTCTTAAGTAAGCCCTCGCAACGCTTGGATGGAAACCGCAAGGAAGTCGAAGACACTACTCAAAAATTCCACCCAGCCGATGACAAGAGGGCCCGAGACCACCCGGACAATTAAGTCTAGGTTCTCACCCAAGCGAACGGTTGTCATCATGAGGCGGGAAGCCCGAAGGCGGCGGCCTGACAAGGCGCGCGGAACCGATATGATTTTCGTATCGGGAACTGGCGACCTTCAATTGCGTGAGATCCGCACGCTGAAGATCTCATCTGCCGCACACGGGATATGCCACGCGGCGGGGATTTAATTCCAAACCATCGCCAACGGCACATTCGAAGACCTTTGAAGACTCAGTTCAAAGGTCGAAGGATGGACCCACCTCCAGCGGAATGACTTCACCCAAGGGATCTTCCCCAGAGGTGGGCCCAGGGGGCCACTTTCGGTACCTTGGGTACCATATACCCTTTGGGATTGCAAAGATCTCAAGAGAATATCGTCTACTTGATGTAAAGACCTTCGGAGGCCCACATGTCAGACATAACCGGACCTGTTTCCCCAACATGGTTAGTCCCAGGGTCGCCACGTGTACTAACAAACCGGAGCTACCGCCCACAAGGGGGAAGCTCCGGGCTATGTACCATAGCGGCACCTCCGGACCTAACCCCAGACCGAGGGAAGCTCCAGAACTGACGCGTGTTAGGTAGCACCGGACCTACCTGTTCCCCACAGCATGCTCCAGAGCTGCCACGTGTCCAACCATCGGACCTTGAGCCTATAACCTCCGGAAGACCCCACAACGGCTCCGGATCTTCAAAGGGAATCAAGGACTTCAAAACTCGATTAAGTGTTATTAATACTATATTAATGACACACGATCGGACGACCTTAATTACCAGTAACGGTGCTATCAAAGCCCGTAATTCGGTTATTAAGGGTAGTTAAGCGCATCAAATGTGTATCAATATTAGTAACTGCCGAGGCCACATGTCGGGCTAGGCTGACTTGTAACGGCATGTCCTTGTACTATAAAAGGACAGGCCGACGATACATGAAGGGGGGGGGGGGGGGGGGGGGTTACGCGCTCACTCTACACTCTGAACTCACTCAGGGCTCATACATCCAATACAACACCAACACACCCCGTGGAGTAGGGTATTACGCTCAGGCGGCCCGAACCACGTAAATCTTCGTGTCTCTTGTGTCATTTATACTTCACCTTCTTGAATCTCCGCGCGCCCACACCGAACCTCAAACTCCTCTAACACTTTAGTAGTGTCGGGAGATCTGCCGGATCAAAACCACCGACAAGAACATGGTTGCTAATGTATATTAGAACTTAAGGTGTAAAATCCTTAATTTCCAAGTATTCACATTTTCAATGAAAAATTAAATGAGAAAAGAAAACAAAATGGAGAGAAAGAAAAAGGAATTATTCCAACCCTAAAATGGGACATTCAAAAAAATTCAAATCTACGGCTGTAAATTTTTTCATGACCTTCTAATATTCCAATTAGACTCTCGGTAAAATTTCAAAATTTTTGAAGCACGTTTTCCATTTATTGGACACGTACTGAGAGTTTAATCAAAGTCGACTTCAAATTTAAACTTTGTACATAACCTTGTTCAAATCAACTCCAAATTTTTCCCGAGGTTCCTTATGGTTCTGAAAGGTTAATTTCAAAGTTTCAGGATTTTTGAACCTAATCTACTATTTATTTCATTGAGTCAAGTATCACCGCTTGAATTCAAATTCAAACCTTAAAAATTCAAATTGCTCAGTTCTGAAATCTGATTGCACCATAAAATTCTTCATATTTTATTTAGTCTTTGGGCCAAAGTTGAATATTTTTGAAGCATGTTTGCTAGTTCTATTTGAAATTGGAAAGGAGGCTTTGTGGGTCCCATAGGTCAGGTCGGCACATGCTCTCTCTTTCCTCCCTTGCCTCCATGCAGACGCACTGCATGTGCCACCGCAATGAAAATATCAGCCCTTATCTTCGTACCGTGAACCCAAGACAAGCCCAACTCCGTTCGTTCTCTCCTCTGCAAGCTCGAGCTCACCTCCCTCCGGCGCCCAACACCGGCCGCTCGCCCGTCCGTCCGCTCGCCTGGCCGCCGACCCACGCGCCTCCCCCGCCGTCCGCCTGCCTCCTGGCCACGACTCCTCTCCCAGCCGCCGCGGCGTCGCCCCGCGCCCGGCCGCCTACAGCGGCGCTCATGCGCCGGCACCCCGCCCACGCCGGCTCGCCCTCTGCCTGCCACGCCCTGTCGTCGCTACGCGCTCGCCGCCACCGCGCTGAGCCCCGGGCCGCGTGCTCGCCTCCCCATATCCTCCCTGCCGCGCCAGCGCCAGCCAAGCCGCTCGCCCCACGCCGGCCGCCGCTCGCCCTGGCCGCTCCCGACGAGCGTCGTCGTTCGCCTCCCCGCAGCACGGTGACCACGCGGGTCGCGCGTCCCCCCTCACCACCGCGCTACTTCGGCTCCTCACCGGTGCCGTCCCCACGCACCGCCAACGCCGTGCGCGCCTCCTCCCTGCACGCGCCGCTCGTCGCCTTCCATCCGCAGCGCGCCCCGACCTGGCCACCAGCGCCTTCTCGTCGTGCTCCTGGCCGCGCTCCACCGCTGCCGCCAGTTGTGCCCCAGCGCCCGAAGCCGCCCGCCGTTGGCCCGCGTCCCAGCTCGCCGTGGCCCCCATCTGCTACTGCTCCAGCGCGCCTTGGCCGCACTTTAACGAGCGCCATTACCACCATGGTCGAGCTCCTTGCTGCGCTTTACTGCTCGCCCGTGTGCCGTGGCCGTGCTTGTCTGCTCCCCCTCGACATCGTCGTGATGTTCTGCTCTGTAGCCGCGTTCTGGCAGCAAGGCAAATGATGTGTGGGACCGAGGGTATGCAAGAACACGTCGTTGACACACCAGCATCGACAATTGATCCAAGGTTAGCTTTGATTTGTGCTAAGATTGGTCAGATCAATGTTGCAGTCAACCTGTTCGATGAAATGTTTACGAGGGAAGAACCAACTTTCTTGATGTTTAGAGCTGGTCTGTGATGCAGGGGTAGGATGATGTTGCACCCGACAAGCCTAAGTGCCAAGATGCCCTTTGAATGGTGATGAAGCGACGGAAATCAAGTACACCCCCAAGATATTCGGTGAAATGCCTATAAGGTGAGCCTTGCCCTGAAATGCCTTGCTTGACGCCCCAAAGTCTGTTCGTGGTGACCGCTAATGGTACTCATGTGTCGTCAAGCCGTACGTCCATTTTCCGCATTGATATCATTCCTATAGAAATCCCCAAGTTGACATCCTTTGTCGTTTGTATCACGTTGGCCTGTCCGTGCGTGCTTGTGATGCTCCACCATGAGCCGCGTCGACGTCATTGATCACATGACGTCATCTTGATGTTCTGAGCCGTCATTGTGCCCTGGCATCGAGATGAAGGATGTTTTGATGTGTGTGGTGCTGAAACACAAGCATGACTCGTCGGACAATGGTTGTCAAGCCAAATTAGGTCGATGTGAGGGTGATCGAGACATAGGTATAGCCAAGGTCCTCGATAAAATGCCTTCCAGGTCAATCCAAGGTGGTTGGTGATCACCAATGACCTGTGGTTGAGTAATGCGAGAACTTTGCGACTGACGAGGAAAACTAGACCAAGGGAAACCTTGGATAAGAGTTTCTTGTTCATGTCGATGATGTTTCCTAATCGTCGGCAAAATTGCTTACCTAGGTGTGTCGTTTCATCGAAGACAGGTTCGTCGAGTCGCTTGCCGACGATCGAGTTGACATCACTAACCTTGTGACTCATAAGGTGGTGTTCGGGATTTCGCTCACCACCATGGACGAGTCCGGGTCGATGTGAACGTCGATGAGATGATCTTCCCAAGATGGCAAAGCATGTCGTCGCTACATAATAATGCTTATGTTTGAGTTCCAAGAGTTCACCGAGCTCATCTGGACAATCTTGCAAAGGACACTGCAATAGTGTCATGTAAGAACTTGGACGATGTTAGCAAAGATAGTCGTAGCGACTGATTTACCTAAAGGTCCTTTGAACGTGTCTGGGTACTCACGTTAGGTTAGCAGTGCTTGCGATTACTCTTTGAGTCCAAGCAATGCCAATCTCACTTCTTTTCCAAGTGTCGCTAGGGTTTCACATCGATTCATCCTAATTTAGAACCCTGTGACCACACTGGTCACTTAATTAGGTTTACTCTTTAATGAGTTTGTGTAACTTCATTGGTCGCCTTCTGAGTCGTGACCTCTTGTTGCACAGTTCACTCATGCCTTAAGCTTTCGATGTCCCCCCTTGATTCCTTAGTCATTCTTACACTATTCAGTCCAACACTACCACACCAGTCAGTCTCAGTTTTCTTGAGTGGCATAGCTCCAAGTGTTAAGTTAATAATTGCATTGCGTGCTTGCATTGCAGCTTTCAATTCACGTCTAGACACTACTATGACCACTTGACTTATCCATAGTTTGTCCACCCATCCGAGACATATCTAATCTTCCTAGTCAAGCCTCTTCTTCTTAAGGTTTTTACAACTCGTTGAGTCCGCTATTAGATTACATTAATTACTTATATGCATATCATGTCGATAGGGACGTGATGATAGGTGATCAATGAGAAGTTTCTCTTGGAGGAGAATGCCAAGGAGTTCTAACTTCAAGATTCCATGGCAGATTCTCTGGAGGAAGACCAAGCCCTAACAACTGACATTGTTATAGAGTCGCAAATAAGGAAAGCCCAAGGTTTGCATTTAAGAGCTTTTCAGAATTTTTCCATTTTTACTCACTTACATCTTAAGTTGATATTGCACATTACGTATAAGGTGTTTGATACTCCACTTGCATATCCACAAATCCTATGGGAGGGTTGGAAAGGTTTACAGCTTGACATGTAGAACTTCTAATGCTAATGTTATAGATATATCGGTAGAAGTCGTGTAGTTGGAATCTACTCGCGAGATAGGAATAACAGCTCACATGAGGGTGAAAGATTAAAAAATGGCTTATGAAATGAATACGAGACCGGGCAGGGGGAATAGGAGTCGACGAGATGGAATCTCGAGCGCATAGCCCTGCCTGTGTCGCTTGAAGACCGTGTCGTATGTGACACCATTGGGCAAGATTGAACTGTACCGGTTGCATAATGATATATGGGCCCAATAAACTGATGTAACTCCAGACTGTAGTGTGGAGATTCCTCGGTTGTCCTTGAATGGAGATGCGAAGGCATAAAGGTGTAAATCTTCTAGTGGGCAACTTCGACGTGTCCGTGTAGGGGACCTTTTGCTCGGGATGAAGAGATTTGTCGACATTGGGGTGTTGGGTGAAAGGTGGCCATGTATTACGCGGGGAGGAGAGCACGTATGTATCTCCCACGCGGGTGTGCGTGTTGTGCAGTCCGGGTGTGTCCTGATTGCAATCACCGTCCCTCACGGTTATTTGAGTACCACTTGTCTGTCGTTGTCGTGACGTAGTAAATACTAAAGAATCCAGAAGAATATGTTGTATTGAATTATAATTGTTTTGCAACCTTGTGTGACTTAAAGATAGCAAAATTAAAGTTTACAGTTTCCCCATCTTTAGCTGTAATAGCATTATGTGCTTTGGGCATGTCATATCATCGGCAAAAGCATTTCTTGTTTGATTGTGGAGTCTATGATGTGTTGTGCCTGAAGAATGTCATTTGCTACTTAAAACATGATTATAAGGATCCACTTGTAGGCGAGTCTATTTATGCTATTCCTTACCTATGATTAGACTTTACCCTGCATATGTCTAGTGAGACGGGTTAGTCTTGCTAAGCCTTATGCTCACGTTTGCGCTTTAACGATTTTTGCAGGTATTAGATTTATTTCTGTTGTTCAGGTTGTACATGAGATCTCAAGGTATTGAGATAAATCTCATGTGAACCATGCCGCTGTTGAATGTTCTTCTTATTGCTAGTGAGAAGCGTCCTAGGGCATGGACGTCTTCTCTCCTGCTTAGTTAGGTGAGATTATGAGTATGTATTTTCCGCTGCGTGTGTACCCCTGTTGTACACTCTTTTGTAAATTCTTCTTATTATGAAATGAAAACTTTATATGTTTTGGTATCCTTTTCGTGTGTGCTATTAGGTGCCGCATCACACGGCACCACCCAATGAGATCCTCGGATGTGTGGACTCCGGTCCCCACAGTCGACGGCGCGGCTTTTGTCGCGAGCAGAGGCGGTGCACAGAGGTTCCATGGCGCATGCGTTTCTTCGGGTCTATCATGGCGTGGCAGGGCGTTGGCGGCGACGTGATACGGTGGTGTGACGGGAGCAGCTGGCATGGAGCAGGCGTTCCCAGTCGGCGTCCCATCAAGGATTTCCCGGTGTCCCTGTCGGGCTCGGACGGGAACGGGGGAGGAAGAAGGGGATGGGGCGGTGCACGCGGTTGGTCCAAGTTGGGTCGCACGCGAGAAAAAAAAAGCAGGTGGGCCACATAGGGGGGAAGGGAGGCCGGACGAGCCAGGCCGGGAAGGAGAATAGGTGGGTTGCGCCCATTTTCCTTTTCCATTTCATTTTTCCATTCTATTTGAGTGTGAACTTGAATTTTGATTTTATACTTCATTCAAATTTGAATTGGGTTTATACTATTAGTTCACGTTTATTTTTGTTCACATAAGTTACTATTTATTTGATTTATTATTTTCTTTATTGTATTTTATGTTGTTTTATACTCTCAATTTATTTATGAAAATCGTTTATTATTTGCACTTCTATATGCATGTATATTTATATGTCATGATACATATTGTTTGTTTAAGAATATTTCTAGGTGGATTTTCACTAGGTCCTAGGTATGCTTTTTATTTGAAATTTGTTTATAAGCAAACTTGGTTTTAGATTTTCAAATGCTTACTTTATTTGAGTCCATTAATTCGTTAGTTGATACGCACATGTTTACATATATGTGTCACTCTGTTTATGTAGTCGCTTTTGTCTTAACCATTGTATCTTAAGTTCGTAGTTGGAGTTGGCTCCATATTTTATTGGTTTTTGTTTTAGGATTCGAATCGACTTAGGATTCTATACGTTTAATCTGTCATCTGTTCTCCTTTGTTTTCTATCTTGATTAGTGATGAGTTCACATATGCATGTGTATGTGCGTATTATGATTTCATTTCTACTTTCATATTTATTTTTGTTTGGTTCAGATTTATTGTATAGTTTGATTCGTATTTAATGTGCATGTCGTCGTATTTATACATTCATTTGTCTTAATTTTCTATTAACTGTTAACATTTGCTCGGGATTTGTTCAAAACTTTTAATTTGGAGTGAATTTATATTTTGAGAAAATTCGGGCTGTGACATTATTATTATTATTATTATTATTATTATTATTATTATTATTATTATTATTATTATTATTATTTATTTATTTGTCCAAATCTTCAATTATATTCCAACTCAATTGAATTTTCCTTCATGTTTTTAAATTAACATTTTCCCACATGATCACAAACATGATACATATGATTTAAACTATTTTTAGGAAATAAATAATTTTATGATTTCAAAGAACATAGGATTATTTAGAGAAAATAATGAGCAAACAAATTAATATTTGGATAATTTGTTTCGAAACTTTCACATACCAAAATGGAAATTTTGGGGTGTGACAGTCTCCATGAATGCCGGGGTCAGTGGCGGACCCAAGATTGTACCAAAGGGTATGCCAAAAAAAATTTACATTCAATTCAATACAACTATTTATCAGGGGTATAAATAATTTATCTCGTTCCTCATAGTAGGTGGGTTAGTTCTGTCCAAATAGTGCACAAGAAAATATATATCACGATTACTAATGAGTTTTTCCCATGAAAACAAGGACAAGAAATTTCCCTGTTCGTGAAAACAAGGTACTCATTAATTGGTCATGATTTTTCATCAAAATTTCACACCCCCTTGTATGAATTGGTGGTACAAATTTATTTAGATGAATAGGATATCAATCCTTGGTTTTTAGATATCAATGTATCATCAGGGGCAACAACAAAAGTTGAGAACCAATACTTGTGGAATGGAAAGGCAAATCATATGAAATATACAAAGAATGCTGACACACAAGAACTGAATTGTGCTATTTTTATTTAGATGAACAAAATATAATATCTTAGCTTAATTCAGAATACAAAAGCTTAAATACAAGTCTCAGTCTGAGGATCAAAAATTGCCAAACTTAACAATAAATCGAATGAGGCATGCATGGAATGTAGAAGAAGATAAGCTCAAATCTATTTGATTGTATTGGATATCATTCGTGAACTTTTAAGATACCTTGAAAATTCAATGTAGATTTTTTTAGATGATAGAAAGCTTTGACCTTTCCCTTCAAGGAAATACGGTCAATTTATTATAAATGAGTACAAATGCAGACAATCACAGTCTATTGTCTAGAACAAGGCGGCGATAATTGGATGGTTAAGCACACCACTGTGGATCGGACTTCGTAAGCCAATATTGCGCTACGTTCATTCCTTCATATTTCCCGTAAGTACACCTCAGATTCAACGTCTATAACTTCCTCTTTAGATTATCCGCATTTAGTACTGTGAAATTTAGCCTGAAATTCACTCCCACCGAGAATCGAATTCAGGACTTAAGTAGTGCTACTCAGAGTACTTAGCCACTGTTGAAAAATTAATGTAGATCAACCTAATTTTTTATTGCGTAAAATCAGAACTTTTAGATTCCATGAAATTAATGTGGATGAAGATGAACCCAAATTTATTTGATTGTATAGGATATCAATTGCGGACTTTTAGATACCATGAAATTAATGTAGATGAAGATGAACCCGAATTTATTTGATTGTATAGGATGTCAATTGTGGACTACTTTCAGATACCAAGCAATTAATTTATATATGATATCTGACTCCGTTAACTTGGAATATTGGGATTTTATTACCTTTCGTGCTTCCATATAAACCAGCAAAGATGCTCCGTAACCATAATGTGCACACTCTAACAGAAGCAGAAACACATACAGGTGATATTTCTCGTCAAGATAGTCAGGAGCGATAGGATGAGAATCCTGTACTGGATAGCTGCGATTTTCTTGGCCTTCATGATCACATCCTCTGCCTTTTCGCCCTCCCATGCCAGTATGTGGCTAACTAGTACTCCTTCCGTCCCCAAAAAGCTTGTCGCTTTGTAGTTTATTTTGAACTACAAAGCGACAAATTTTTAGAAACTGAGAGAGTACATGACTTTGAGTTGTTTAAATATAATTCTTGTATGCACACCATTCAACTGAGTTCTGATTTGCAGGGGAAATTGGTAGCTGCAGTTGTTATCGCTGCCATTGGATGGATCACGATCAACACCACAAATCTCACGTTCCTCCGCCTCCAACCTGTAACACCCCTCCAACCCGTAACTCCCCTCCAACCCGTTACGCCCCTCCAACCCGTAATGTCCCCAGTGTTAATATCAAAATTGAATAAAGCGGTGTCTCATCCATGACAGTGTCTTCTGCATGTACTACTGCATCCACTGTTTGGTGCAGGCTCAATAAGCAATATAATATTATCTGATTCCTTGTATTTCTTCCGTCCCAAAAACTTGTCGATTTGTATTTTAAAAATGATTTACAAAAACGACAAGCTTTTTGGGGCAGGGGGAGTTCCAGTCAATTTTATGGTTTTTTCCAATACAAATGAAACCGTTGATGCTGTGTATTGTTTTAGTGCCTCATAGGTAAAAAACAATCACTAGGATAGAAGACTTCAAGATAGTTGGTTGTCAATAAGGAACTCAGTCAAATAATCACCCACCGTTGTGAGGCGACTACGATTTCAAAGAATCTAATACTAATATACTATATGTCGAAGTGTTTGATACGAAAATTCTCCCGGACCCGCTGAGAAGCAGCCCGCGGAGGTTCTTTTGTGGTTGGGGCACGCAAAGATCAATATCAAGATGATGACCTCAGAGATTTACGTGGTTCGGGTCGCTTGAGCGTAACACCCTACTCCACGGGGTTGGTGTAATAGTATTGAGTGAGTATGTTCGCTATGATCAGGTTGAATCCGATCCGATTAGCTTAGATTGTCCCCATATTCGTGCGGTGCAGCCCTTTTATAGTTCTAAGGACTGACTGTTACAAAGCTGGCCCGACATGTGGCCCTGGCGTGCTTAATGACCTAATACACTATCGAAAGGGTATTAAGTATAATGAATAGTGTGGTAACGTGCCTTCATGGCAGCGTTACCCCTATTAACGATGCACTGATCGTGTGTCATTAATATGGCATTAATGACACATTATCAGACCTTGTAACTGCCGCTTTAACTGTCCTTGAATGTTTGTAATGGACATGATCAGCTTGTATTTCTGTTGGCGATGAAGGTCTGGAGGCTCCACACGTGGCAGATCCGGAGCTTTTCCTTGCGGGAGGGTAGATCCAGGGTTGCTGTACATGTGTCAGTACCGGAGCTCCTTTCTGACGGGGGCTAGGTCCGAGGCTGTTGTACACGTTTAGTCGCCGGAGCTTCCCTTAGTTGGGAGTTTTGTTCCAGTCTTATTTTACACGTGTTAACCCGGGTGCCAGCCATGTGAGGGGAGCGGGTCCGGTGCAACGTGACATGTTGGACCTGCAAGGGCCATCGACTCTGACGAGTGGAACTTTCTTGCACTTCTTGCGGTATCATGGGATACCCGGTACGTAGGGTACCGACAGTGGCCCCCGGGCCCATCTCTGGGAGAAATCCTTTGGGTTAAGTTGTTTTACCGGAGGTGGGGCCATTCTCGATTCCCGCACTTTGATTTTCAAAAAGTCCTCTGATGCGCCGATAGAGTGACGGTCTGGGAGTGAACCTTCGACGTGTGGCTTGTTATGAATACGGCAGATGAGATCTTTGAGTGCAGATCTCACGCAATTGAAGGTCGCTGGTTCCCTATACAAAAATCATATCGGTTCCGCGTTCCCTGTCAGAGCGCCGACTTTGGGTTTCCCGCCGCTCATCATGGCACTGGTTGGCCTTGGGTAAGGACTTGGATCTCTTCGTCGGTGTGGCCCCAGGCCTACTCTTCATTGACGGGGTAGGTTTTTGAAAAGTGCTTTCGATCTCATTGCGGTTTCCATCCAAGCGTCGCGAAGGCTTACTTAAAAAGGAAAGTGCGCACGGTTTGAGGACTCTTTATGCCTTCAATCATCTTTGCGCTCAGAGCCTCCCAAACTCCATCTAACTTTCCATCCTTTGCTCCACTTTGTCGCGATGGAGTTGGGTCTCCCCAAGAGCCGCCTCAAGAGCGATGATGATCCGAAGAAGGTTCGGACCTACATGGGGTGGTCCAGCGACTCCTTCAACCATCTGGTCCGCGTCGGCAAGCTCCTGTTCAAGAAGGAGCGCGACGGCGACATGTTGTACTTCTTAGCGTATGCCATGGTGGGGATGATCCCACCTTTCTCGACTTTCCTTTTGATGCTGCTGGACTTCTATGGTATGCAGTTGTACCACCTTGGCCCCCATTCTCTTCTTCTTGTGGCGACATTCGTCCACTTCTATGAGATGTGGGTGGGTATTCCTCCTTGCGTCGAGCTTTTCCGCACCTTCTTCACCATCCACACAACCGGCAAAGGGGTCCGAGTTTCTTGGCTTCTACTATTTTGTGAAGCGCAAGAACTGCCCCTACAAATACTTGAAGTTGTTTCCTTCCGACAAATGGGACGACTGGAAGAAGGATTGGATCATCGTCACGGCGGAGGAGCACGAGAAATTGGAGCTACCCGAAGGTCTCCCCAATGTTGACACTAATGATTGGAGTGTAGTTCCGGTGCTGTCAGATGCCTTCAACCCTGCCTTGACCAGGATCCGCGAGTGCGTGGAGGGTGGAGTGACCCCCCAGATGGTCTTCTGCAACTTCCTGGTCAACCGATGGGCTCCGTTAAAGAAGAGGGAGAAGCTCGCATGGGCCCTCAACAGCGTGATGGATAACGACTGGATTGAAACCGGCCTGAGATCCAACTTGGATGGCGCAGCTTTGGAGCTTCATCTCAAGAAGTACCAGCATGGAATTGATGTCGAAGGCGATGACTTAGCTCCGCCGGTGGCTTTCCTCTCTCTGAACATGGAGGCGCAGTTCAGCATGGAGCTCCGGAGGAGTATGCTGGCGCTTGACGACCTTGGTGAGGTGGAAAGGCATCCAACCACTGGGTTGGTGATCCCTGGAGCATCCAAGGGTGGTCCTGCCTCTGCCCCGAGCCAGTAGACTGAAGACACCGGCAAGGGCAAGGGTAAACAGCCAGTTGAGACTTTCAGTCGGAAAAGGAAGTTGAAGCACGCTGACGGTCCGTTATACCTGCTCCTTCCATGATGGCTCTTTCTCCCCGGCGGGGGAGGTCTTCTGCAACTACCTCTGCTCCAGTTCAAGCATCTTCAAGAGGCGTAAGCTCCGGGCAGTCAACCTCGGCCTTAATGCCGGCTAGAAGCTCCACGTCCGGGAGTTCTTCCCGGCGAAGGGAAGCTCCGTCCGAAAGAACTCCAGCGGCTGCAAGTGTTCCTCAACTGAGGTCCTAAGCAGTTGTCTCACCAGATTTGGTGGGCTCTAGCTCTAGACCTCAGAAGAAGAGGTTCTGAGGTGACTGGGGTGGTAGCATCCTGAGGTAAGCATTGATTGCTCACCCTATAATACTAGTCTTGTTTTTTATGTGTTCTTAATCTTCTCTTCCCTTTGTTTTCAGGGTGTCGAAGAAAGAACCCGGAGCTTCAGCGCCTGTTGCAACGGCTGGGGCTGCACCTGCCGAAGCTCTGGCTTTGATCGCTGAGCCTTCTCGTCAAGCGGAGGCAGAAGTCGCGGCAGCTCCGGCACCAGCTGTCGTGAGCTTGGACTCGGAGTCCTCACCGAAGCTCCTGTGGTAGCGCTGGACCGCAGGAGAGAAGTTGAAGATGTACCCCTGGCAGCGGAGGCTGATGCTCCAGCACCGACAATGCCAGAAGTTCCGGCTTTCGAGCCAGAAGTTGTCGAAGCCCTGGCTGATGATCCAGAAGTAGCTGAAGCCCCGGCTATTAAGCCGAAAATCACCCAAGCTTCAGCCCTTGTGCCGGAAACGGTTGAAGATCCGGCGGCTGAGCCGGAAGTGGTAGAGGGTCCGGCTGCTGAGCTGGAGGTGGTTGGAGGTCCGGCTGCTGTGCCGGAGGTGGTTGAAGGTCCGGCGGCTGTGCCGAAGGTGGTCGCCGTGCCGGAGCCCGAGGCAGCGGCGGTTGAGACCTCAGTTGAAGCTTCAGCTGCTGCTCTGGAGGTGGTGGTCCCGAAGGTGTCTGGGCTGGAGCCAGAGCAGCTTGCAGGACTAGCGACAGGTCCTCCAACTTCGGAACTGTCAATTGAAGACCCTGAAGCGGCGCTTTCAACTGCTTCGGAGTTGGAAGTTCCCCCAGTGGGTTCTTCTGCTGCCGCTGAAGGGATCCAGGAGAGCAGCCCTAGCGTTGCAGGAGTCCAGGGGACCAATATTGTAGAGTGGGACCCAATTTTTATGATGGAGAACTCGTTTGAGCCTGCAGAAATGGTCCCAGCAGGCCCAAAACCTATCCCTCTGGCATTGTCCATAGACAACGCTTGCTCAAGCCTCCGGCAGGTCCATCTTGCCTTTGATCATGAGAGCAAAGCCTTGGAGGAGGAGCGCAACACCTTGAGGCGTTGGCGCAACAGACTCCATTTTAAGACCAGGCTTGCTCAGATAAGGCTGGCTGACCAGAAGGAATGGATCAAGGGGGAGATGCTCGATGCTAACTCCAGGGAAATTCTCGAGCAAGCCAAGGAGAGACGTGACGTTGCTGACGAGTGTTACGAAAAGCTCACTGAATTGAATGAAACTCTCCTGAAGCGTCGAGCGGACCTGGAGGCGAGGGAGGAAAAACTCCTGGGGTAGCAGGAGGATGTGGTGAGGAGAGAGGCGGAGGTCACCCAGAAGTTGACTCTGGGTGAGAAAATTTTGGCAGATCGCAGCAAAAAGATGGATCTATGGAAGGAGGAAGAGTGGAAGAAGAACTGGAAGGTGAGGCAAGAGCTCTCGAAAAGAGAGTCTAACGTTGCCGCTAGGGAGGAGAGAGTCAAGGGCAGGGAAAAGGACCTAGATGAGAGGCGGAACCGCATCCACCTCCGGGAGATGGAGCTGGCCGACCGGGAGAAGCAGGTTGTTGATAACATGCAGCAGCATGCTAAGTTGGCCGAGCAGCTTGCCCGTGAAGGTTTGGAGCTTGTGACCGCCTGGAGGTCACTGGAAGAGCTGCAGAGCTCAAAGGTGACTGAGTCCTTGATGGTATGGGACTTCTTGGGGCGAGCGGACAGGGCCCTTGTGCCTCTTGGTTTTAGTTCAGTACGCCCAGGGGACTCGGCGCGGGAGCTGGACCAGACACTAGTGGCACTTGGCTCTGCTGGCAGCAAACTCGACGCGATGGGTGACGTCATCGCTGATCAACTGGAGACACAGGGTAAATCCTTGGCTAAGAATGTCGCTGAGTATGTCTTGGCATGTTACTAGAGCCGAGACCCCCAGTTCTCCCTTGATCCGGTCTTTGAAGGAATCATCGCGGAAGAGGAGGATGCCACCAGGGCTAGTGTCCAAAAGATGCTGAGAAGGTTACTTCGTTTTTCCACAAGACCTAGATCCTCCAGTAGCTAGGACTTTTCTCCTTTTTTCCCTTGTAATCCCTATTTTGTAATCCAGTACTTTTGATTAATGAAATCCTCCTTTTTGCCTTGAATTTTACTTTGTCTCCAATATACTATGTCGTATCTTGTTGGCCCCTGGTACATGTGTACAATTGAAATGTGTACATGTATCAAAGGTTGTGGCAGTATGTTGATGACTTGAATGCTTCGCACTTTTAGATTTTAGGTCCGAAGTCTTTAATTCTGAGGCGTCGAAGACAGGCCCCTGGGATGGTCGGAGCTTGGTAGCTCCAACGTTATCTACTGTCAACATTTTAAACGTTGATGGTAGACCCATCTTGGAGGATGTCGGAGGTTAGTAGCTCCGGCATCATCCACTATTGCTGTGAATTTTTGCTTTTCCTGCACATTAAAGGCAAGAGAGAAAGTAAAATTCATCCTCTTATCTATAAATTGGTTGTGACTTATTATTCTTATTTGGACTTTAGATCGAAAGAAACTCAACATGATAACAAGTGTTTTGATATAATATTCCTAGATCTGCATGCCTTTTTAGTACTCACCCTACTGAGGCCTGCCAGAGTGTAGGTAGAGTGGCGTACTTAGGGTGCAGGACCAGGCTAAGTCGATAGCACACTCCAGACCTATGTTGGCTTGGCGTTCAGGCAAGTAGGCTATGTAGTAGTGTTAAGATCCAAAAAGACTATCAATAAGGCTTGTAATGCATGTGAATTACTTGGAACAAAGCTCAAAAAGATTTGCACAACTTCATTATAGACAAGTGGGGTAAAAATAATTTGATATATTTAGCCTTGTACAAAAAGTAGATGCATGTTGAGTCTGTTTTCACACAACAATGTCTTTCATTATAGGTCCGAATTACAGGGGAGACAAGGACACACTTAGGGTGCTTGACCATGCTAAATGTGTTATACATCTTGTACTAGCCCAGAGCACGTAGTTACACTTTTAGTGTTGTGACTATTTCAAGTGTTACTTGAACTTCCTGGACCCTCCCGGAAGGGTCCAGATGTTCTCCCGGAGGACTTGCTCGTCTCTGTATAATGACTCTACGACATGCATTGTGTGTAATTACAGACTCACCTCCGTGGTTCTAAGCATAAAACTTACGGAGGTGCTCGATGTTCCAAGGATTTGGGAGCGGGGTCCAATCCTCCATTGCCAAGCGAACGCAGCCTGGTCGAGATACTTTAATGACTCGGAATGGACCCTCCCAGCTGTGGGGAAAGTTTGTTCATCCCTTCTCGTCTTAGTATATTCCTAAGTACCAGGTCGCCTTCAAGATGTCGGTCACGCACATGCCTTTGATGATAGCGCCAGAGCGCTTGGCGATAACGTGCATTCCGAACAGCTGCTTGGCACCTTCCCTCGTCGACGAGGTCAAGGTCTTCACGTCGGAGCTGGTCCTGCGTGGCTTCGTCGAAGGTCCGGACCTGGAGGGACTCCAAGGTGATATCCGGAGGAAGGACAGTTTCAGCTCTGTACACCAGGAAGAATGGAGTCTCCCCAGTTGACCGGTTAGGTGGTGTCCTATTCGCCCATAATGTGGACGAAAGCTCTTCAATCTAGTTAGCTCCGTGCTTTTTCAAGCGCTCATATGTGCGCGTCTTGAGTTCTTTTAAAATTTCTGCATTTGCTCTCACGGCTTGGCCATTGCTTGCTGGATGAGCTACTAAAGCGTAGCTAAGTTGAATACCGAGGTCTTCACAATATTCTTGGAATGCAGCACTTGTAAATTGAGTTCCGTTGTCAGTTATGACTTTGTTAGGAACTCCAAATCTGCATATTATGGACTTCAAGAACTTGATTGCTTATTGTTTGTTGATTGTTACTACTGGAGTTGCTTCTGGCCACTTGGTGAACTTGTCGATGGCGACATACAGGAACCTGTAACCTCCGACGGCTTTTGGGAAGGGTCCCAAGATATCCATGCCCCACACAGCGAATGGCCATGTAGGAGGTATCATTTGTAGTGATTGAGCCGGTGTGTGAATCTGTTTTGCATGGAACTGACATGTTTCACATTTCTTCACTAGCTCAACCGCATCCTGGAGTGTTGTAGGCCAGTAAAAGCCATGCTGGAAGGCTTTACTCACTAGCGTGCGAGAAGATGTGTGGTTCCTGCACTCGCCTCCATGGATTTCCGCGAGGAGCTCGCGGCCTTCTTCCCTTACAATGCATCGCATTAGGATGCCATTGGCACCGCGTCGGCAGAGATCCCCTTCTACCAACGTGTATATTTTAGCCAATCTGACAATCCGGTCAGCGGATACGCTGTCTTCAGGAAGGATATTGTCTTTCAAGTAGCTCCGGATCTCCGAGATCCATGCATCGGAGCTAGCTTGAGCTTCTGAGTCTTGCGTTTTGGGTTGCTCGGAGCTTCTGACAGCACCTACGACCCTTGGTGAACGCCATGGTAACAGGGCCACCGGGACCACCAGCTTCGAGGTGCTGGTCTCGCCCCCTTCGCTCAGTTCAGCGGGCTGAGCTATTGGTTTTGACAACCTCCGGACAAAGATTCCGTCAGGAGTCAGAGCTCCGGTTGAGGCTTTTGTCAAAAGTTCACCGGCTTTAGAGTTATGAAGGCACTGAATATGATGGAGATCCAAAACTTCAAAGTCCTTCTGAAGCTTCTGAACTTCAAGTAGATAAGCAGCTAATTGAGAATTGTTGCAAGAGCATTCACCTTTCACTTGTTTTATGATGAGTTGTGAATCTCCCTTCACCAACAGTTGTTTGACACCATAAGATAGTGCCATCTTGAGTCCTACATGAGGGCTTCATACTCCGCCATATTGTTGGTTGCCTTGAAATCAAGGTGTACCATGTACTTGACCTTCTCTCCGGTCGGAGCCAGGAGAAGGATTCCAGCTCCGGCCCCCTGCTTCTGCACGGAGCCATCAAAGTAGAGGGTCCAGTGAGGCTCAGTGAATATCGGAACTTTAAGCTCTGGTTTCTGCTCACTGTGGCCCCCAGGGTTTGATGGAGAGGAGGTCAACTCTGCCACAAAGTCAGCCAAGGCTTGACTTTTAATTGCTTGTCTCGACACGAATTCTAGATCGAATTCTACCAGCTCTGCTGCCCACTTTGCAATATTTCCAGTAGAATTAGGGTTTTGCAAGTTACCACTGATATTTTGTGGGCTTGGAAGTAGTGGTGAAGCTTTCTTGAGGCGATAAGAACTGCGTAAAGCAGTTTATGCACCTCAAGATATCGCGTCTTGGCGTCATGGAGTACTTCACTGATGAAGTACACTGGGCGTTGGACTGTCCGGACCCTCTCGGAGGGGCCCAGAGCTTCCTCCTCATCAACCCGGACCCTCCCGGAGGGGTCCTGACCTTCTTCTGGAATTTCCTGGTCCCTGCCGAAGGAACCTGGAGTTTCTTCTGGAGTGACTCGGACCCTCCCAGAGGGGTCTGGATCTTCTTGTTCAACAGCAGTTACTCCTTCGTTTCAAGGAGGTTGATCCTCCAACATCTTGCCTTGAGGATCCGTGCCTGAGGGTTGGTACCCAGACTCGCCTTCACGTAGCTCCGGACCCTCCCGGAGGGGTCTAGACTCCTGAATTGGGGATGGCTCCGGTCTTTCCGCAACCAGGACCATACTAACAACCTCTGTAGTTGCCGAAATGTAAAGCAGTAAAGGCTCACTAGGGTTTGAAGCTACTAGGATTGGTAGTGTGGTGAGGAGTTGCTTCAGCTCTTGAAACGCCTTTGCTGCTTCTTCAGACCAATGAAATGGTCCGGACTTTCTCAAGAGTTTGAAGAAGGGTAGCGCCCGTTCTGCCAGTCTTGATATAAACCGGCTGAGCGCAGCTAGACATCCAGTCAACTTTTGGACATCTTTAACGCGGGTTGGGGGCCGCATTTCTTCTATAGCCTTGATCTTCGCCGAATTTGCTTCGATTCCTCGATGAGTCACCAAGAATCCTAGAAGCTTTCCGGAGCTAACCTCGAATACACACTTGTCGGGGTTCAGCTTGGTGCGCGTCGTGCGCAGCTTGTCGAAGACGGCTTGTAAGTTATCAAGGAGTAACTCATTGTTTTTTATTTTCACAACAATTTCATCAACATACACCTCCACCAAGTCTCTAATTAGCTCTCCAAATGTTCTGTACATGGCTCGCACAAATGTTGAAGCAGCATTTTTAAGACCGAATGGCATGGCAGTATAACAATACAATCCATCTACTGTTATGAAGGCAGTATTCATCTTCCTTAGACATTTGGATTTGATGATATCTAGAATATGCATCTAAGAAACACATTAGCTCACACTCGGAGGTTGAGTCCACTATCTGGTCTATTCTAGGTAGTGGAAATGGATCTTTTAGACATGCCTTATTTAAGGTGGTGTAGTCGATACACATCCGAAGCTTCCCCCCGGCCTTAGGTACAACAATTGGGTTTGCTAGCCATTTTGGATGGAAGACTTCCCAGATGAATCCAGCTTCAAGCAACTTCTTGATTTCCTGTCGGATGAAGTTTTGTCACTCGATTGATTGCTTCCGAGGCTTCTGGTGTACAGGCCGTGCGTTTGGGTAAATCTTCAGATTGTGCTCAATCACCTCCCTAGGGATCCCAGGCATTTGTGATGGTTGCCAGGCTAACACGTCGACATTAGCCCGGAGGAAAGTGATGAGCGCGAGTTCCTATTTGTTGTTCAGACCCCCCGATATACGGGTAGTCTGAGCAGCATCGGAACCAATTTGGACGACTTTGACGGGTATGTCAGCGTCGCCGCTAGGTTGCACATGAGGTGCGGAGGTAGAGCTTTTGTGACGAATGTTTGGAGTATTCGCAGTTGGCTCCTTACCGGATGCTTCCTCTTGCGCTGTGGTAAGCGCATAGAGTTCTTCTAGTGCAGTAACTCCTGCGTTACGATCTCCACGGATCTGGAGAACGCCCGTAGGTGTTGGCATCTTCAACCCCAAATAACCATAATGGGCAGCAACCATAAACTTGTACAAAGCTGGCCTGCCCAAAATGGGATTGAAAGGCAGACTGATTTGCGCTACATCGAAGATCAATTTCTTGGTTCTGTAGTTCTCCCGGGTCCCGAAAGTCACCGGAAGTGTAATGGAACCAAGAGGAGTAATGGTTCCCGGACCTACTCCGGAGAAAGGTCAGGATGGGCGAAGGTCCGAAGGCCGGAGCTGAAGCTTAACGAAAGCTTTGAAGCTTATGAGGTTTAGCCCGGAACCTCTGTCCACCATGACATGGTGGATTTGGATATTGTTAATGGTGGTTGACACCATCAACGGGAGTTGACCAGCCCCGATCATGTTTCGGGGGTAGTTTGAAGCATCAAAAATGACGGGTGTATCTATCCACTTCCGATGTGGTTCTGCCTTAGCAGCAGGAGCTACCATGGCCATGTCCCGCCGCATTGTCTTGAGGATGCGACGAGAGGTGATGTCCCAAGAACCACTATAGATGGTGTTCAGGGTCTTCAGACGCTCGTTGTCAGAGGCATCGGAGTCGTCGTCGACAGTGTTGTAAATAGCTTTGAAGACCTTTTTAGGGTCCTGGAAACCTAGCTCCTCTTCATCCAGAGCTTTGTCGACTTTTTGTTTTCCTTCTCTTTGATGGAAAGGAGCTTCTTCCCGGCGCTTGTGGTAGCGCTCGGCAAGGTTCTGGACCTCCCGACACTCTTACAAGTTGTGTCGATTCGTCTTGTGAATCGGACACCATGCTTTGGAACTGTTGTCGTACTCTGATGAAGGATGAGGTTGCTTCTCGGGGCGTGGCCCCCGGCTTCCAGGGGCTGCAGCAACAGCAGTTGGAGCGCTGGCCGATGGCTTCTTTTTGTCGTTGGGATTCTTCTTCTTCTTACCACTATCGGAGGTAGCGACTTCAGTTTTGGAGGACTTCTGGTTGGCCTCCGGAGCTAGCTTGGAGTGCATTTCACGGCCCTCCGCAGCTCTAGCACATTTGTCGGCTAGGCTAAAGAGTTTCGTGACGCTGGTAACTTCTTTAATAGCCAGCTTCTCTAGCATCTTCTTATCTCGAATACCCTGCCTGAATGCAACGATAATAGAAGAGCTCGAGATATAAGGAATGGTATTTCGTAACTGGGAGAATCGCTGGATGAAGGACCGTAGCAATTTCCCAGATGTTTGCTTTACAGCAAACAGGTCCAATTCAGTGTCGGGCCGGGTATAGGAGCTCCCGAAATTGGTAGTGAATTGCTGGCATAGTTCCGCCCAACTATTAATGGAGTCAGGTGGAAGACTCATGAACCAGGACCTTGCAGTCCCAGTTAAGGCCACCGGGAAGTAATTGGCCATTACAGCCTCATCACCTCCTGCTGCCTGTATGGCAGTAGAGTAGATTTGAAGAAATTCAGCGGGGTTGACAGTCCCGTCGAATTTCTCTGGTAAGTGGGGCCGAAACTTCTGTGGCCACCTGACCATATGTAAGTGCATGGCCAGGGCAGAACAGCCTCCTCCTACTCCCTGAGGAGCAGGGTTGTCCCAAGCTTCTCGCCTCTCACGAGCATGCTCAATGTGGACTCGGCCATCTTGTTGCCCGTATCGGCGATCCAGTTCCGATCGCAGGTCATGAGTCGGAATCCTGGTAATTGTGTGGGTGTGTCGTGCCCCGGGAGGCAACAAAGTCACCTGTTGGAAGGCAACACGCCTCCTTTGTTGAGAGGCTTGCGGTCCAAGTCGGTCGGAGAAGGTCCGTCGTTGTGATGGTGCTCGCCCTGAAGGGGGAGGACTTTAGTTGTTGATGCCTGCAGCCGCAGCTGCAACCAGATGATCAACATCAGCCCTCCACTGCTCCATAGCACCCTGGGGTGCACCCGGAGGTGGTGGGCATTGCAGAAGAGCGCGTGTGGCAATGAGAGCGTGCTCGGGGTTGTTGTTTTTCGATGCAGTGATCGACGCAGATGCTCCATCTTGTTGACCAGTTGTTTGCTGGAACAGATGGTGGGTGTGGTGCCACAGCACCTACTGGAACAACGGCACCTGCTGGTTGTTGGACGTTGGAGGGATTGCCTCCGGCAGGTGGTCCAGCGTGGTTGCCATTGGAAGATCTAGTAGCTGAATTCACCGTCTTGTGACCTCGGGAAGCCCCCCCTACCTGGCGCGCCAAATGTTGAAGTGTTTGATACGACACTTCCCCCGGACCCACTGAGAAGCAGCCCGCGGAGGTTCTTTTGTGGTTGGGGCACGCAAAGATCAATATCAAGATGATGACCTCAGAGATTTACGTGGTTCGAGCCGCCTGAGCATAACACCCTACTCCACGGGGTTGGTGTAATAGTATTGAGTGAGCATGTTCGCTAGGATCAGGTTGAATCCGATCCGATTAGCTTAGATTGTCCCCATATTCGTGCGGTGCAGCCCTTTTATAGTTCTAAGGACTGACCGTTTTAAAGCTGGCCCGACATGTGGCCACTGGCGTGCTTAATGACCTAATACACTGTCTGAAGGGTATTAAGTATAATTAATAGTGTGGTAACGTGCCTTCATGGCAGCGTTACCCCTATTAACGGTGCACTGATCGTGTGTCATTAATATGGCATTAATGACACATTATCAGATCTTGTAACTACCGCTTTAACCGTCCTTGAATGTCTGTAATGGACATGATCAGCTTGTATTTCTGTTGACGACGAAGGTCTGGAGGCTCCACATGTGGCAGATCCGGAGCTTTCCCTTACGGGAGGGTAGGTCCGGGGTTGCTGTACACTTGTCAATATCGGAGCTCCTTTCTTGCAGGGGCTAGGTCCGGGGCTGTTGTACACGTGTAATCGCTGGAGCTTCCATTGGTTGGGAGTTTTATTCCGGTCTTATTTTACACGTGTTAACCTGGGTGCCAGCCATGTGAGGGGAGCGGGCCCGATGCAACGTGATATGTGGGACCTGCAAGGGCCTTCGACTCTGATGGGTGGAACTTTTTTGCACTTCTTTCGGTATCGTTGGGTACCCGGTACGTAGGGAACCAACACTATCAAACTCACATATTAGTACTCTTGGTTGACAAACAAAATTTGACACTACAACAGATGTGGTCTTCTATGAGGAATCTCTCCTTGACAAAATACCGTTTCACCATAGACGTGTTATGCTTTATGACGTTTTCTAGGGTCAATATAATATTGTGATGAATATAAATGTATATTTTGTGTTCCAAAAGTCCAATGATGTAAATTTAGAAAAGTATCAAATTCAAAATTCAAATGTGAACTTAAATCAAATTGAAAGAAGCGAAGTAAATATTTAAAACTTTTTGTAGTCAATATAGCTAAAGTAAATTCTCCAAAAAAAAATTGTCTCAAATTAGAAACTCATGGCATTTTTTTCCCAATAATCACTGCGTCATTCAAAAATTTTCCCAAGTAAAATTTATTAAAGGAGAAATTTTAATTCCAAATTTTCTCAAATAAGTAAATTTTGACTTCAAAAAATGTAATTTATACATAAGGACCCCTCTGTAAAAAATTTTATAAATGTATTCATCGAAATCTCATGGCACGAAGCGAGTGCATCACACTGTGAGAGCAGGCTGACCAGCCACGACGGGTTCGCTACTGTACTCAGTGGGCTGCCCTTTTGATTTTTGCGTGGTTTTCCCAAACTTTTAAGGGACCCTCGGGCCGATTCTCAGCTGGGCCGAGCCTTTACGAGGCACCCTCCTTTTTATTATTTTCAGGATTTTTGAGAATTTAATAATGGGCCGCTGGACCAAAACTGAGGTCGGGTCGGTTCCCTTCGTTGGGCCAAGTCCAATTAATTTCATAATTATTCCCCACTTGGGATGGGCCACTTTTAGGGCTTTGGGGCCAAAATTAGAGGCGGGTTCACTTAAAATTTAAGTATATAATTAAAATTTTATGTATAAGCTAAAATTTCAATTATGAATCTGTAAATTAAATTAAAATGGCTGAGATGTACTGCAATGTAATGGTGTAATGCTTATGTATTCTAGTAATTTTGTTGCAAAATAAGCATTTTCTGATTCCATTTAAATTAATTATATTAGTTCATCACCTTTATAACTTATACTAGTAATAGTCCTTAATGGGCATATAGCTAATCCTCACTCGACTACTTCGGAGTTTTCGAAAATAGACTCTTTTCGAGCGTGCTATTCCCAATGAAGCTCTGATACCATGTCTGTGGGGACCGGGAGTCCCGACGTCCAAGGATCTCATTGGGTGGTGCCGTGCGATGCGCCACCTAACAGCACACACGAAAAGGATACCAAAACATATAAAGTTTTCATTTCACCTTAAACAGAGTTTACAAAATAGTGTACAATAGAAGTACACACGTAGCGGAAAATACATACTCATAATCTCACTTAACTAAGCAGAAGAAAAGACGTACATGCCCTAGGACGCTTCTCACTAGCAACATGAAGAACATTCAGCAGCGGCGTGGTTCGAATGAGATTTATCTCGACACCTCGAGATCTTATGTACAACCTGAATAGCAGAAATAAACCTAATACCTGCAAAAATCGTTAAAGCACAAACGTGAGCATAAGGCTCAGCAAGACTAACCCGTCTCAGTAGACATATGCAGGGGTGAATACTAAGCATAGGTAAGGAATGGCATAAAGGACTCGCCTACAAGTGGATATTTATAGTCATGTTTTAAGTAGCACATGAAATTCTTCAGGCACGGCACATCATAGACTCCACAATCAAACAAGAAACGCTTTGCCGATGATATGACATGCCCAAAGCACATAATGCTATTACAGGATAAGTATTTGGAAACTGTAAACTTTTAATTGTGCTATCTCTAAGCCACACAAGGTTGCAAAGCAACTATAATTCAATACATTATATTCTTCTGACTTCTTCAGTATTTACTATGTCACAACTCAGTGAACAAGTGGTACTCATAACCGCGAGGGACGGTGATTCGAAACAATGATACCCGGAAAACACGACACGAACGCCCGTACTGGAAGTCACATCCGTGCACTCCACGGATGTCGTACGCAGCCACCTTTCTCAAGTTCCGCCCAAGTTGAATTGATTCAATCGTCTAGGACACTATCCCCACTCACGGTGCACCCTTCCGCTGTGAAGATGTTGTGAGCGAGTTTTCGTCTACTATGCTACGGCCGAAAGCCTGAGGCGATCGAAAAAGTCTCAACAAAAGCTTCCCAAGGTACATCGGTTTCCTGGACCCCATATATACAGTATGACTCCGGTACAGTTCAAACTTGCTCAGCAGGGTGGCATACGGATCGGTCCTTAACCAACACAGGCAGGGCTATGCGCCTGAGACTCCATCTCGTCGACTCCTATTCCCCCTGTTCGGTCTCGTGTTCATTTCATAAGCCATTCTTTCATCTCTCGCCCTTATATGAACTTTTATTCCTATCTCGCGAGTAGATTTCAACTACTCGACTTCTACAGGTGTATCTACACTATTAGCATTGGTAGTTCTACACGTCAAGCTGTAAACCTTTCCAGCCCTCCCATAGGATTTGTGGATATGCAAGTGGAGTATCAAACACCTTATACGTAATGCACAATATCAACTGAAGATGTAAGTGAATAAACTGGAAAACTTTGAAAAGCTCTTAAATGCAAACCGGGGCTTGCCTTGTTTGCGACTCTATAGCAATGTTAGTTGTTATGGATTGGTCTTCCTCCAGAGAATCCGCCATGGAATTTTGAAGTTGGAACTCCTCGACATTCTCCTCCAGGAGAAGCTTCTTGTTGATCACCTATCATCACGTTCCTATCGACATGGTATGCATATAAGTAATTAAGGTAATATAATAACAGACTCGAAGAGTTGTAAAAACCTTAAGAAGAAGAAGCTTGACTAGAAAGATTAGATATGTCTCGGATGGGTGGAGAAACTAAGGATAAGTCAAGTGGTCATAGTAGTGTTGAGCTGTGAATTGACAGGTGCAATGAAAGCATGCATTTTTATTATTCACTTAACACTTGGAGCTATGCCACTCGAGAAAGCTGAGACTGACTGGTGTGGAAGTGTTGGACTGAATAGTGTAAGAATGACTAAGGAATCAAGGTGGGGCATTGAAAACTTAAGGCATGAGTGAAACGTGCAACAAGGGGTCATGACTCAGAAGGCGACCAATGAAGTTACACAAACTCATTACAGAGTAAACCTAATTAAGTGACCAGTGTGGTCGCAGGGTTCTGAATTAGGATGAATCGATGTGAAACCCTAGCGACACTTGGAAAGGACATGAGATCGGCATTGCTTGGACTCAAAGAGTCATCACAAGCACTGCTAACCTAATATGAGTACCACGACACGTTCGAAGGACCTTTAGGTAAATCAGTCGCTACGACTATCTTTGCAAACATCGTCCAAGTTCTTACATGACACTATTGCAATGTCCTTGAGCTCAGTGAACTCCTGGAACTCGTACATAAGGCATTACTATGTAGTGACAACATGCTTTGCCATCTCGGAAAGATCATCTCATCGACGTTCACCTCGACCCGAACTCGTCCATGGTGGTGAGCGGAATCCCGAATACCACCTTATGAGTCTCAAGGTTAGTGATGTCGACTCGATCATCGGCAAGCGACTCAACGAACCTGTCGTCAATGAAACGGCACACCTAGTTAAGAAATTCTGCGGACGGTTAGGAAATATCATCGACACGAACAAGAAAATCTTATCCAAGGTTCCCCTTGGTCTAGTTTTCCTTGTCGGTCATAACGTTCTCACATTACTCAACCATAGGTGATCGGTGATCACCAATACCCGGGGTTTGACCTAGAAAGCCTTTTATCGAGCACCTTGGCTACACTTAGGAATCGATTGCTCTCACAACAATTAAACCTAATTTGGCTTGACAACCATTGTCCGACGAGTCGTGCTGGTGTTTTAGCACCACACTCATCACAGGCATCCTTCATTTCGATGCCAGGGCACGATGACGGCTCGGAACGTCACGACGACGTCCTATGGTCAATTATGTCGACGCGGCTCATGGTGGAGCATCATGAGCACGCACGGACAGGCCAACGTGATACAAACGACACAGGAGGTCAACTTGGGGATTTCTATAGGAATGATATCAATGCGGAAAATGGACCTACTGCTTGACGACACATGAGTACCATTAGGGGTCACGACAAACGGACTTCGATGACGTCAAGCAAGGCATTTCAGGGCAAGGCTCACCTTGTAGGCATTTCGCCGAACATCTTGGGCGTGTACTTGATTCCGTCGCTTCATCACCATTCAAAGGGTATCTTGGCACATGTCCTTGTCGATTGCCCCATCATTCTACCCCTGCATCACAGACCAGCTCTAAACATCAAGAAAGTGGGTTCTTCCCTCGTAAACATTTCATCGAACAGGTTGACTGCAGCATTGATCCGACCAATCTTTGCACAAATCAGAGCTAACCTTGGATCAATTGTCGATGCTGGTGTGTCAACGACGTGTTCTGGGATCTCATACATCACATACATCCCTCGCTTTGCTGGTTGGGTGCAACCATGGCGCGGAACGCCCCGAGGATGCGAGGACAACGACAGTGTTGGGACAGCACAACGCGAAATGCTGCAACGTGTGAACGGGACTGCACGGTAAGTATTTGAGCCGCACGGAAAGGATGGAGGTGGCTTGGTACGTGCTGCAATGAAGGCAGTGAATTGGACATGTGCCGCGACGGCAAGAACGACTGGCATCATGGACGGCGATCACCGCGATGATCATGACGTGCAGGCCACGGTGTGTGTGAGCGAGAAGACCGACGGCCGGCAAGCAGCGGAGTCGGGCATGGGCGCGGGGAAAACACGGCCCACGGTGGTGATGGGGCACAGGGGGGGTGCGGCGGTGGCATGGGCACATGGGAAGCGCGGACAGCGGGCCTGGGCGGCGAGGCGGCGCTGTGTGCGAGGCACACGCGGCGTCGGCGGCACAGGGGGACGGCGCTGCAAGCGGGGCGGGAGGAGGAGCGAAGCGCGGCGCGAGCAGAGCCGGGTGGCGCCGTGGGCGGCCGAGCGCGGGGCGACGAGACGCGCGTGGCAGAGGGAAGCTTGGTCGGCGGCGCGTTGGGGTGGCACTGGTGAGGAGCCAGGCGGCGCGGGCTAGTGCCTGGGCCATCGCGCGGTGAGGAGACTCGACGGCGGTGAAGGCGCGCATGGCCAGAGAGCAGCGAGCTCGAGCAGGGTGGCCGGCGAGGGAGGCGCGCGGGCCGACGGTCGTGTGGGGCGCTGGAGGGAGGCAGGGCGAGCGGCGCACCGTGGCGGCCGGAGGGAAGCGGACGGCGAGGAGGCGTGCGACACGGCAGGGGGGCGCAGGGCACGTGCGCGGAGCGACGCCGCGGCGGCCAGGAGGTGGCGAGGTGCCGTGGGGGCGGTGGAGCGCGGCCGGTGTTGAGCGTCGGAGGGAGTCGGGCGCTGTGGATAAGAACCGGGAGAGGAAGAAGCGAACTCGGTTTTGTGGCCATGAGGATAAACATGACATGTGGGACCCACTTCACTCTCCTCCCTTCTCCTTTCCAATTTCAAATAGAGCTAGCAAACATGCTTCAAAAATATTCAACTTTGGCCCAATGACTAAATAAAATGTGAAGAATTTTATGGTGCAATCAGATTTCAGAACTGAGCAAGTTGAATGTCTACTCAGGTTTGAATTTGAATTCAAGTGGTGATACTTGACTCAATGAAATAAATAGTAGATTAGGTTCAAAAATGTTGAAGCTTTGAAGTTAACCTTTCTGAACCATAAGGGACCTCGGGAAAAATTTGGAGTTGATTTGGACAAGGTTAAGTACAAAGTTTAAATTGAAGTCGACTTTGATTAAACTCTCTGTACGTGTCCAATTAATGGAAATGTGCTTTAAAAATTTTGAAACTTTACCAAGAGTCTATTTGGAATATTAGAAGGTCATGGAAAAATTTACAGCCGTAGATTTGAATTTTTTGAATGTGGCATTTAAATTCAAATTTGAATTTGAAACCTTTATTATGGCTTGATTTATTTAACATGGTAATTAATGCCTAAAAACAGTCAAAAATTACAGGGCAGATATTTAAAACATAATGAATCCGTTTATGCATTTTAATTTTTCATTTGACTATTTTATATATTAAATTCTAATTTTGAGTTTGAACATCTCCTATTAGGGTTCAATTTAACTTCTCAGCATTGGAGCATTTATTTTTTTTCCCCAATAATACATTGACTTGAGGTAAACACCTTTTATTTTGTATATAACATTTTTTTAAGTTCGCATTTTCGCATTTTTGTTCTTCTGAAAAGCAAGCTTTTACAATCCTTCCCCCTTAAAGGAATCTCGTCCCGAGATTCTATCCAGTAGAATAACATAAATGAGTAGGGAACGATCCGTAAAAGAGGGTCATTGACTAATGAAAATGGCAATGCCCTTAAAGATTTGGGTTCTACAAAATAGTGATTATCTTCAGGCATCTTAAGATATTCTAAAGTTCGCTTCAGGTGATTCCAGTCTTTAGGTTGATAACCTTGACAGGATGCTCGACATGACAATATCACATTGTAAAACTTTCACGTCTGTTACTGACCCTTTATTGTTGTACTCTTACACTGACATGACATCTTGTTTTGTCCTAGTCTTGACTGGAAGAATCAGGACTTGTTCTTTGCTTCTCTAGGTCACCATAATAGTTTGAAACTATCTTTGCATTGATTCTTGGTTGCTTGGTTGGTTTTTTGCATAGGTCCTTATATCTTAATGTGGTATTTCCCCTGACATGAGTTAAGATGGTTTATGAGGTTAAACAACAATCATTAACCTTGTTTGATGTTTAGTCAACCATAGGATTCCTTAGCTGTAGCATAAGAGTAGCAAAGCACTCAACACTCTTATGTGGGCAAAACAGCAGAAATACTAAAGGTATGGTGACTACAAGGTTCTTGGGCGCTTCAACACCTTCAACTAATAAAGTAGAAGACGAGGACTCTTCTCGGTGGCACTTGAGGATTTAAGGATTCAACATCCTCATATGTTTTCAACACGGCAAAGAACTCAATCATATGGTAACTACAAGGTAATTAGTGTAGCAAGGTTACCATATAACAACGCAAGATCTTAGAGGGACCCAAAGAATTTCACGAGGTTGACAATCGAACAATATCCTCGCGAGTAAGGAGATTTCATGGATTTTACAAGGTTGATCATCGAACAGATGACCACTCGATGACGAACGGTATAGTTGCAACAATCAAGGTACTTGAACCTAAACAAGTCAAGGATGGAAGTTCAAGTGTCGGTTTAGTTGCAAGTGAGGTTGAGTAATCGGTTTCCCAATTATTACTCAATGGAAAGGACATCAACAATGTAAGAAGTCAACTGAAGATAGTGAAATGATCGTAGTCATTAGACACCTTAGAATAGTTTGAATGGGGTACACAATCTTGCTCTAAATTTTAGTATTACCATGCATCCTATCATTGGTGTTTTATTGGTAAGGATGCTTCATGATGCATCACATGGTGTATGGTGCAATGCATATGCACATGGTATGGTGCAAATGGTTCATATGTATGGTGCAGATGGTGCATATGTATGGTGCAGTAGCTTTTATAGTTTGAGCAAGACTAAGTGTACCACGCACACACAAGTCAAGAACTAACTCATGATTTGCAAGACTTGGATACCGTGGTTGTGAAAGATACTCAATGAGTAGCGTTACTTTTATGACTCGACCACAGTTAAGAAATTCATAACAGAACGACTGACAAGGAATGTGGGAAACATACCACGTTACCTCGACCTTTCGAAAGCTTGTTCATGTACTACTCAACTTGATTGTATCTTCATCAGGAGAAAAACTATATGTCTCTAGTGATGCTTCACTTAACCTTCGCCTCGATCTGGCAGGAGGAACTGATATCCCTTTTGATTAATATAGTGGAATTGAAGTCACGCTCTTCTTAAAGTAACTCAATCTGGTGGTGGATGTTGGATCCTCTTGAAGATGTAATCTTAATTGATCGTCTTCTTGTTGACACGACTTGTTGTAACACGAGGTTGATGGTTGAACACCACCATTACTTGAGTGCTCGCCTTCCCCCTTAAAGTTTTTAACTAGGATGTCGAAGCGTACTTCAAACAATCCTCATGGGAAGAAGAGATGCAACTCGAGTAATTGCGACATGCGTTAAACATCACAAGATGTGATGTGGCAAGTCACATAAATCAAACACTAGTATGTCTATCTAAGGAAAAGGGCTTCAAATGAGTTAAACACTCCATTCAACTTGGTAAACAGTTGAGTCCTAACTCCTGGTTGGTTACGACACTCCTCGAGTTGAAATCGAGAACCGAATGCCTAACAAAAACCAAAAGGTTCAAACTGGCCAGTCTATGGTGACAAAGACCAGTCTGGACTCAAACTCAATTTTGATCCATTTAATGGCAAAATCAGATCTTGAGGTGAATAACAAAGTTAAATTACACTTAAAGACCTTTCCAAAAAGTATTGGTTTGCTTCTATATCATCTCTTGTTTGCAAGTTATGCTATTTTAAAGTTAGCAGAATTTTTTGCACTTTCAGCAGAACCTGATTAAAAAGTAGCAGTTTTGATCCAAAGTTTTCAGACCTTTCTGTTCAAAATATGGAAATATTCATATCTACAAAGTTTTAGCCAATTTAATCAGATTTCCAGAATGTATTTATTTGTATGCATATCAGACCTGGTTCAAAAGATATGAATTTTTGAATTTTTCTAAAAATTCAGCATTCAGAAGAAATGGGGGTTCAGTTCAGACTGACCACCCTGCATTCAAACACGATTTGAGATAGGTATATGACCGATTCAGATCTGTATCCAATTACAAAAATTGTAGCTGACTCACTAACCTTTCCAACGGTTACTCGTGTGACCCTATTGGACGTAAGGTCTGCGAGTTATGGTTCAAATTCAAAACTGTACAGATTGCTGTCCAGTTTGGTTGATTCCGGACAGTTTCTGCGATTTTCCAAATTTCGCCCACTTATAAAAGGATTATGGTCTTGAGTTGAATAGTAAACTTGTAGAGGACTTCCAAAGATTTCTAAATAGTATTTACTTGCCCTCATAGAACTTTTGGTTGAGGAGATATGGAATTTTAAAGTTCAACCAAGTTCCCAGATTTTTAACTAAAATTTGGCAGAACTTCCTTTGTATGTTGCTGATTTTGTCCACAATTTTCAATAGAGAAATATTGATATTTGCAGAAACAAAATATTGCAAACTTGTTACACACATCCTCAGGATTCCATAAATGAAAAATATGAAGTCATTCGACAAGTCTACTAGAAATTAGGATCCAAAACAGCATCTGAATACACCCCTGTTCAGATTATGGACTGTTTCGACACCTTAAACGATACTTTGATTTATACCTGGTTATTGCGAGTTTTAGCCATAGCGCGGAATAGGAAATTGATAGAGGACTCATTAAGCTTTCTAGACATGTATAGATATGCCTAGGTTGTTTTTCTAATTTAAGAGTTATGGCTGTTCAAAGTTCAGAAATGTTTTTGGCTGTTTCAGATAGTACTGTACACATGTACTAACTTCAACTCCAGTTTCTAATTAGTTCTAAACCGAAGTTGAGGTAACAATGGATAGAAAAGTTGTAGAATAGCTCTTTCCCTTTCCAAAAAGTATTCATTTGCATCCATAGCCCTTCAGATTGAAGAGATATGGAATTTCAAAGTCAGGTCAATTCTGTTCGAAAAGAGAACTCACCGGCTTCGAAACACAAGAATTGGGAACAAACTCAAATTTTGAAACTTAGCTCAAAACTCAAGTCCGATAGCTAGAACTTGCTTCACACCTAAACATTTGCTTTGGAACTAAATGGAATCTTAAAAGAGATGTTGACGACCTTCTTATCCATAGCATATCACTATGGATCTTCATGCTTAACCAAAGTCTCACTCCGGCGAAGTCGAGCTAAACTCTCACCAGGAACAAAGAACTTTGGTTTACCTACTCTTGAAGAGAAACATTTTACATTGTCCATAAGATACCAGCAACTGATACTTGGACCTAAATATGAATATGAAGCCATTTCTTTCGTGGGGGGTGGTCAAAGTATCAAGTGGGATACTGACGGTACTACGTTCCTTACCAAAGAAAAGTCTAACCCGTTATATCCGGATACGCCTATAGGTGGTCCTAATATCGACCACGCACAAATGTTTGCTACACGGGTCGCTACCGTAGTTAGTATACCTGCAGAAGACAAACAATCCCCTTTCACACCTTCACACCTCAAGGGCGGCATGGGGAAACACGACAGGCAGTCACAATAATATATATGAAAGTAAATGCATATGACTCTGGTGTGAGTCGCCCTCGAGCGAAGTCATGTCTCGAGGTACATGGTTGTACTACGTTTGTACAGCAAAGACTCCTGCACGAATCGGCTTATACACGCTCGGGCATACGTGTTTCGCATACTCCCATAGAACATGAATAGTTCTAGAGATGCATACTATCGGGTTATACACCACCCGGCGAGGGCTCCCACTAATTTTGTGTCACGCTGGGGTACCCGCGTGTCATATGTTCTCAAAAACATGGAAAGTTTCAGAGACTCATATTGACTTTTCGTGCAAAGCCATGGAAATGTCACATACCACATCTCGTATGCAGAGCTTACCGAGATTGATCCGCTCTCGGTGGCGTACCTTACCTCTTACCTTGAAGACAGAGCGTCGTTACAGAATATTATAACAATTAAGTTAGTTCATCACCTTTATAACTTATACTAGTAATAGTCCTTAATGGGCATATAGCTAATCCTCACTCGACTACTTCGGAGTTTTCGAAAATAGGCTCTTTTCGAGCGTGCTATTCCCAATGAAGCTCTGATACCATGTCTGTGGGGACCGGGAGTCCCGACGTCCAAGGATCTCATTGGGTGGTGCCGTGCGATGCGGCACCTAACAGCACACACGAAAAGGATACCAAAACATATATCCATTTCACCTTAAACAGAGTTTACAAAACAGTGTACAATAGAAGTACACACGCAGCGGAAAATACATACTCATAATCTCACTTAACTAAGCAGAAGAGAAGACGTTCATGCCCTAGGACGCTTCTCACTAGCAACATGAAGAACATTCAGCAGCGGCGTGGTTCACATGAGATTTATCTCGACACCTAGAGATCTCATGTACAACCTGAACAGCAGAAATAAACCTAATACCTGCAAAAATCGTTAAAGCGCAAACGTGAGCATAAGGATCAGCAAGACTAACCCGTCTTAGTAGACATATGCAGGGGTGAATACTAAGCATAGGTAAGGAATGGCATAAAGGACTCGCCTAAAAGTGGATCCTTATAGTCATGTTTTAAGTAGCACATGACATTCTTCAAGCACAGCACATCGTAGACTCCACAATCAAACAAGAAACGCTTTGCCGATGATATGACATGCCCAAAGCACATAATACTATTACAGGATAAGTATTTGGAAACTGTAAACTTTTAATTGTGCTATCTCTAAGCCACACAAGGTTGCAAAGCAATTATAATTCAATACATCATATTCTTCTGACTTCTTCAGTATTTACTACGTCACAACTTAGTGAACAAATGGTACTCATAACCGCGAGGGACGGTGATTCGAATAAATGATACCCAGAAAACACGACACGTATGCCCGTACTAGAAGTCACATCAGTGCACTCCACGTACGTCGTACGCAGCCACCTTTCTCAAGTTCCGCCCAAGTTGAATCGATTTAATCGTCTAGGATAGCATCCCCACTCACGGTGCACCCTTCCGTTGTGAAGATGTCGTGAGCGAGTTTCCGTCTACTGTGTTGCGGCCGAAAGCCTGAGGCGATCAAAAAAGTCTCAACAAAAGCTTCCCAAGGTAAATCGGTTTCCTGGACCCCATATATCTAGTATGACTCCGGTACAGTTCAAACTTGCTCAGCAGGGCGGCATACGGATCGGTCCTTAACCAACACAGGCATGGCTATGCGCCCGAGACTCCATCTCGTCGACTCCTATTCCCCCTGCCCGGTCTCGTATTCATTTCATAAGCCATTCTTTCATCTCTCGCCCTTATATGAACTGTTATTCCTATCTCGCGAGTAGATTCCAACTACTCGACTTCTACTGGTGTATCTACACTATTAGCATTGGCAGTTCTACACGTCAAGTTGTAAACCTTTCCAGCCCTCCCATAGGATTTGTGGATATGCAAGTGGAGTATCAAACACCTTATACGTAATGCACAATATCAACTGAAGATGTAAGTGAATAAACTGGAAAACTTTGAAAAGCTCTTAAATGCAAATCGGGGCTTGCCTTGTTTGCGACTCTATAGCAATGTTAGTTCTTATGGCTTGGTCTTCCTCCAGAGAATCCGCCATGGTATTTTGAAGTTGGAACTCCTCGACATTCTCCTCCAAGAGAAGCTTCTCGTTGATCACCTATCATCACGTTCCTATCGACATGATAAGCATATAACTAATTAAGGTAATCTAATAACAGACTCGAGGAGTTGTAAAAACCTTAAGAAGAAGAAGCTTGACTAGAAAGATTAGATATGTCTCGGATGGGTGGAGAAACTAAAGATAAGTCAAGTGGTCATAGTAGTGTCGATCTGTGAATTGACAGGTGCAATGAAAGCATGTATTGCCATTATTCACTTAACACTTGGAGCTATGCCACTCGAGAAAGCTGAGACTGACTGGTGTGGAAGTGTTGGACTGAATAGTGTAAGAATGACTAAGGAATCAAGGTGGGGCATTGAAAACTTAAGGCATGAGTGAAACGTGCAACAAGAGGTCATGACTCAGAAGGCAACTAATGAAGTTACACAAAATCATTACAGAGTAAACCTAATTAAGTGACCAGTGTGGTCGCAGGGTTCTGAATTAGGATGAATCGATGTGAAACCCTAGCGACACTTGGAAAGGACGTGAGATCGGCATTGCTTGGACTCAAAGAGTCATCACAAGCACTGCTAACCTAACATGAGTACCCCGACACATTTGAAGGACCTTTAGGTAAATCAGTCGCTACGACTATCTTTGCAAACATCGTCCAAGTTCTTACATGACACTATTGCAGTGTCCTTTGCAAGATTGTCCAGATGAGCTCAGTGAACCCCTGGAACTCGTACATAAGGCATTACTATGTAGTGACAACATGCTTTGCCATCTCGAAAAGATCATCTCATCGACATTCACATCGACTCGTACTCGTCCATGGTGGTGAGCGAAATCCCGAATACCACCTTATGAGTCTCAAGGTTAGTGATGTCGACTCGATCGTCGGCAAGCGACTCAACAAACCTGTCGTCGATGAAATGGCACACCTAGTTAAGAAATTCTGCGGACGGTTAGGAAACATCGTCGACACGAACAAGAAACTCTTATCCAAGGTTCCCCTTGGTCTAGTTTTCCTTGTCGGTCGTAACGTTCTCGCATTACTCAACCATAGGTGATCGGTGATCACCAATACCTGTGGTTTGACCTAGAAGGCCTTTTATCGAGCACCTTGGCTACACTTAGGATTCGATTGCTCTCACAACGACTAAACCTAATTTGGCTTGACAACTATTGTCCAACGAGTCGTGTTGGTGTTTCAGCACCACACTTATCACAGACATCCTTCATTTCGATGCCAGGGCACGATGACGGCTCAGAATGTCACGACGACGTCCTATGGTCAATGATGTAGACGCGGCTCATGGTGGAGCATCACGAGCACGCACGGACAGGCCAATGTGATACAAACGAAACAGGAGGTCGACTTGGGGATTTATATAGGAATGATATCAATGCGGAAAATGGACGTACGGCTTGACGACACATGAGTACCATTAGGGGTCACAACGAACGGACTTCGATGACGTCAAGCAAGGCATTTCAGAGCAAGGCTCACCTTGTAGGCATTTCGTCGAACATCTTGGGTGTGTACTTGATTCCGTCGCTTCATCACCATTCAAAGGGTATCTTGCCACATGTCCTTGTCGATTGCCACATCATTCTACCCCTGCATCACAGACCAGCTCTAAACATCAAGAAAGTGGGTTCTTCCCTCGTAAACATTTCATCGAACAGGTTGACTGCAGCATTGATCCGACCAATCTTTGCACAAATCAGAGCTAACCTTGGATATATTGTCGATGCTGGTGTGTCAACGATGTGTTCTGGGATCTCATACATCACATACATCCCTCGCTTTGCTGGTTGGGTGCAACCATGGCGCAGAACGCCCTGAGGATGCGAGGACAGTGACAGTGTTGGGACAACACAACGCGAAATACCGCAACGTGTGAACGGGACTGCACGGTAAGTATTTTAGCCGCACGCAAAGGATGGAGGTGTCTTGGTACGTGTTGCAACGAAGGCGGTGAATTGGAGATGTGCCGCGACGGCAAGAACGACTGGCGTCATGGACGGCGATCACCGCGATGCCCATGGCATGCAGGCAATGGTGACTGTGAGCGAGAAGACTGACGGCCGGCGAGCAGCGGAGTCGGGCATGGGCGCGGGTAAAACACGGCCCACGGCGGTGACGGGGCACAGGGGGGTGCGGCGGTGGCATGGGCACATGGGAAGCGCGGCCAAGGCGCGGACAGCGGGCCCGGGCGGCGAGGCAGCGCTGTGCGCGAGGCGCACGAGACGTCGGCAGCGCAGGGGGACGGCGCTGCAGGCGGGGCGGGAGGAGGAGCGCAGCGCGGCGCGAGCAGTGCCGGGTGGCGCCGTGGGAGGCCGAGCGCGGGGCGACGAGACGCACGCGACAGAGGGAAGCTTGGCCGGCGGCGCGTTGGGGCGGTTCCGATGAGGAGCCAGGCGGCGCGGGCTGGTGCCTGGGCCATCGCGCGGTGAGGAGACTCGACGGCGGTGGAGGTGCGCACGACCAGGGAGCAGCGAGCTCGAGCCGGGTGGCCGGCGAGGGAGGCGTGCGGGCCGACGGCCGTGTGGGAGCCGGAGGGAGGTAGGGCGAGCGGCGCACTGTGGCGGCCGGAGGGAAGCGTACGGCGAGGAGGCGTGCGGCACGGCAGGGAGGGGGCGCGCGTAGGGCACGGGCGCGGAGCGATGCCGCGGCGGCCAGGAGGTGGCGAGGTGCCGTGGGGGCGGTGGAGCGCGGCCGGTGTTGAGCGCCGGAGGGAGTCGGGCGCTGTGGATAAGAACCGGGAGAGGAAGAAGCGAACTCGGTTTCGTGGCCATGAGGATAAACATGACATGTGGGACCCACTTCACTCTCCTCCCTTCTCCTTTCCAATTTCAAATAGAGCTAGCAAAAATGCTTCAAAAATATTCAACATTGGCCCAATGACTAAATAAAATGTGAAGAATTTAATGGTGCAATCAGATTTCAGAACTGAGCAAGTTGAATTTCTACTCAGGTTTGAATTTGAATTCAAGTGGTGATACTTGACTCAATGAAATAAATAGTAGATTAGGTTCAAAAATCCTGAAGCTTTGAAGTTAACCTTTCTGAACCATAAGGGACCTCAGGAAAAATTTGGAGTTGATTTGGACAAGGTTAAGTACAAAGTTTAAATTTGAAGTCGACTTTGATTAAACTCTCAGTACGTGTCCAATAAATGGAAAACGTGCTTTAAAAATTTTGAAACTTTATCGAGAGTCTATTTGGAATATTAGAAGGTCATGGAAAAATTTACAGCCGTAGATTTGAATTTTTTGAATGTGGCGTTTAAATTCAAATTTGAATTTGAAACTGTCGGTACCCTAAAAACCATACACCCCCTGAGGTTACAAAGATCTCAAGGGAAGGACGTCTACTCAAATTGAAGACCCTCGGAGGCCCACTTGACAGACATAACCGGACCAGCTTCTCCGACATGGTTAATCCCTAGGTTGCCACGTGTACTGCCAGACCGGAGCTACTACCCACAAGGGTGAAGCTCCGGGCTAGGTACCGAAACGGCACCTCCGGACTTAACCCCTGACCGAGAGAAGCTCCGGACCTGACATGTGCCAGGACACCCCGGAGCTACCCGCTTCTCACAAGCAAGCTCCGGAGCTGCCACGTGTCCGAACGTCGGAGTTGGTCGCCTCAAACCTCCGGAAGACATTGTAACGACTCCGGATCTTCAAAGGATAGCCACGGACTTCAAGACCTGATTAATTGTCATTAATTCCATGTTAATGACATTTAATCGGACAATCTTAAATCCTGTAACGGCACTGTCGGAGCCCGTTACAGGGTTATTAACAACAATTAATCGTGTATCAATACTAGTAACCGCCGGGGCCACATGTCGGGCCAGGCTAACTTGTAACGGTTTGTCCTTGTACTATAAAAGGACAGACCGACGATACACGAGGGGAGGCTGAAACGCGGAAACGCTCAGGCACACACGCATTGACGTGAGCTTTCATACACAAACTAATACAACATCACTCACCCGTGGAGTAGGGTATTACGCTCAGGCGGCCCGAACCACGTAAACCAATGTGTCTCTCGTGTCCAATCGTGATTCATCTTCTTGAGTCTCCGCGCGCCCACACCGAACTACAAACTCCTTCAACACTTTAGTAGTGTCAGGAGATCTGCCGACTCCAACAGTCGACAGTTGGCGCGCCAGGTAGGGGGCGCCTGAGATTTTCAAGAATGGTGAACTCTGCGGCTGGATCATCCAACGGGCAACCTGCTGCTCAGACTGTCGGGGGCAATTCCTCCAACATGCAGCCACCAACAGGAGCCTCAGCACCAGCAGGAGTCACACTCCCACCACCACCATCTTCTCCGGCAAAACGTGCCAGGCAACATGATGGCGCGCCGGCGTCACATACTGCGCCTGCAAGTCACGACAATCCAGAACACACGCTCCATGCAGCGCGCACTCTTCTTCAGCGACCACCACCTCCGGATGCATCTCGAGATGCCATGGAGCAATGGAGGTCTGATGTTGAGCATTTGGTTGCAGCAGCAGCTGAACGCCTCAACAACCAGGGTGCTCCTCCTTCAGGGCGAGCCCCGTCGCAGCGACGGACGTTATCTGGAAGACTTGGTCCGCATGTCTCCAACAACCGAAGACGAGCTGCGTCACAGCAAGTGACGTCGTTGCCCTCCGGGGCACGACGCACCTATACGGTATCTCAGCTTTCGACACATGACCTCCGGGCGGAGCTTGATCGCTGATACCGTCAACAGGATGGCCGTGTCCATATCGAGCGAGCTCGTGAAAGACGAGATGCTCAGGACCTTTCTACTCTGGAGGGAGTAGGAGGAGGCTGTTCCGCCCTAGCCATGCACCTGCGCATGGTTAGATGGCCACAGAAGTTCCGGCCACACTTGCCGGAAAAATTCGACGGGACTGTCAACCCCATAGAATTTCTGCAAATATACTCCACTGCAATCTTAGCAGCTGGAGGAAACGAGGCCGTAATGGCCAACTACTTTCCAGTGGCCTTGACTGGGACTGCCATGTCCTGGTTTATGAGCCTTCCACCCAACTCTATCGACAGTTGGGAGGAGCTGTGCCGTCAGTTCACTGCCAACTTCGGGAGTTCATACACCCGACCGGGCACTGAACTAGACCTTTTTGCGGTCGTGCAAAAAGGGGGAGAATCCTTGCGGTCATTCATCCAAAGGTTCTCTCAGGTACGCAACACAATCCCTTCTATCTCAAGCGCTTCTGTCATTGTGGCATTCAGACAGGGTGTACGAGACAAGAAGATGTTGGAGAAGCTGGCGATCAAAGAGATCACCAGCGTCACGGAGCTCTTCAGCTTGGCAGACAAATGTGCCAGAGCTGCGGAGGGCCGCGAAATGCACTCCAAGCCAGCCTTGGAGGATCACAAAAAATCCTCCAAGGAAGAAGCCGCTACCTCCGGGAGTGGCAAGAAGAAAAAGAAGACCAACGGCAAGAAGAAGCCGTCGGCCGGCACATCCAACGTTGCAGCCACTGCAACTCCTGGTGGCCGGGGGCCACGCCCCGAGAAGCGGCCTCGACCGTCTTTCGAAGACGGTGGTAAATCCAAAGTGTGGTGTCCCATTCACAAGACGGGCAGCCACAGTTTGGAAGACTGCCGGGAGGTCCAAAACCTTGCCGAGCGCTACAACAAGCGCCGGGAAGGGTCTCCTTTCCGACAGCGGGAGGGAAAACAGAAGGTTGACGAAGCTCCGGCTGAAGAGGAGTTAGGGTTTCAGGACCCCAAAAAGGTCCTGAAAGCCGTCTACACCTCCGTCGATGATGACTCTGACGTCTCCGACAATGAGCGTCGGAAAACCATGAACACCATCTTTGGTGGATCATGGGACATCACTTCCCGTCGCGTCATCAAGACTATGCGGCGGGATATGGCTGCTATAGCTCCTACAGCTAGACCGGAGCCACATCGAAAGTGGATGGACACACCCATCACTTTTGATGCTTCGGACTGTCCTCGAAGCATGGTCGGAGCTGGCCAATTACCCTTGATGGTATCTCCCACCATCAACAACATCCAGCTCCATCATGTTATGGTGGATGGAGGTTCAGGGCTGAACCTCATAAGCTTTGAAGCTTTTACCAAACTTCAGCTCCGACCTTCAGATCTTCAGCCCTCTCGACCATTCTCCGGAGTAGGTCCAGGGGCCAGTACCCCACTCGGAGCTATAATTCTCCCCGTTACCTTCGGGACACGGGAGAAGTACCGCACCGAGAAGTTGGTCTTCGACGTCACTCAGATCAACTTACCATTCAACGCCATCTTGGGTAGACCTGCCCTATACAAATTTATGGCAGCTGCCCATTATGGATACTTGGTGTTGAAGATGCCAACACCAGCAGGCGTTCTCCGGATTCGTGGAGATCGCACCGCCGGAGTAACTGCTCTGGAGGAGCTTCATGCACTCACCACTGCGCAAGAGGAGGACTCCAGACAGGGGCAAGCTCCGAAACCTCCGAGCATTCGACAACGAGGCTCGACCTCTGCACCCCGTGTGCAGCCAAGCGGCGACACCGACATCCCCGTCAAAGTCGTCCAAATTGGTTCCGACGCCACTCAAACCACCCGCATATCGGGTGGGTTGAATGACAAATAGGAACACACGCTCATCACTTTCCTCCGGGCTAACGTTGACGTATTTGCTTGGCAACCGTCACAAATGCCTGGGATCCCCAGGGAAGTGATTGAGCACAATCTGAAGATTTACCCCGATGCTCGGCCTGTGCATCAGAAACCTCGGAAGCAATCTGTAGAGTGACAGAACTTCATCCGACAAGAAGTGAAGAAGTTGCTCGAAGCCGGATTTATCCGAGAAGTCTTCCATCCAAAATGGCTGGCGAACCCAGTCGTTGTACCCAAGGCCGGCGGGAAACTTCGGATGTGCATCGACTACACCACACTGAATAAGGCATGTCCAAAAGATCCATTCCCACTACCTAGAATAGATCAGATAGTGGATTCCACCTCCGGGTGCGAGTTACTGTGTTTCCTAGACGCATATTCTGGATATCATCAAATCAGGATGTCTAGGGAGGATGAAGAGCATACTTCATTCATCACAGTAGATGGATTGTATTGTTACACAGCCATGCCGTTTGGTCTCAAGAATGCAGCTTCAACTTTTGTACGAGCTATGTACAAAACTTTCGAAGAACTCATCAGAGACATAGTGGAAGTGTATGTCGATGACATCGTGGTCAAAGTCAAAAACAAGGAGTCCCTCCTGGACACCTTGCAGGCTGTCTTCGACAAGCTGCGGGCCACCCGCACGAAGCTAAACCCAGACAAGTGCGTCTTAGGGGTTAGTTCCGGAAAGCTTCTTGGTTTCCTGGTAAGTCATCGGGGCATAGAGGCTAATCCGGCGAAGATAAAAGCCATTGAAGACATGCGGCCACCAACCCGCATCAAAGACGTCCAAAAATTAACCGGATGTCTAGCAGCCCTCAGCCGGTTCATTTCAAGACTGGCGGAAAGAGCACTTCCCTTCTTCAAGTTACTGAGGAAGTCCGGACCATTTCAATAATCTGAAGAAGCAGAGAAGGCATTCCAGGAGCTGAAACAGTTCCTCACCACCCTACCAATTCTGGTAGCTCCGAACCGTGGTGAGCCTTTGTTGCTTTACATTTCAGCTACTGACGAAGTCGTCAGTATGGTTCTGGTTGCGGAGAGACCGGAACTGCCCAATACTCAAGAATCCAGACCCCTTCGGGAGGGTCCGGAGGTTCCTGAAAGTGAGTCTGGGTCTCAGCTCCCAGACTCAAACCTACAAGAAGCTACTTCAGAAGACCCGGATCCCTCTAAGAGGGTCCAGGTCATTTCTGAAGAAGCTCCGGGTTCCTCCAGCCAGAACCCGGAGGTCCCCGAAGAGAGTCTGGACCCCTCCGAGAGGGTCCGGATCAATGAAGAGGAAGCTCCGGACCCCTCCGGGAGGGTCCGGACCATTCAACGCCCGGTATACTTCATCAGTGAAGTGTTACATGATGCCAAGACTCGATACCTAGAGGTGCATAAACTGCTTTATGCAGTTCTTATTGCCTCGAGGAAGCTTCGACATTATTTCCAAGCTCACAAAATCTCAGTGGTGACCTCATATCCACTTCGAGCAATCCTGCATAATCCCAATTCAACTGGGAACATTGCAAAGTGGGCAGCGGAATTGGCTGAATTCGATCTCGAATTCATTCCGAGACAAGCAATCAAGAGTCAAGCGTTGGCAGATTTTGTGGCGGAATGGACTCCCTCTCCATTAAACCCTGGGGGCCCCAGCGAGCAGAAGACGGAATCCCAAGTTCCAACCTTCACTAAGCCTCACTGGACCCTTTACTTCGACGGCTCCAAGCAGAAGCAGGGGGCCGGAGCTGGAATCTTTCTCCTCGCACCGACTGGGGAGAAGGTGAAATACATGGTACACCTTGACTTCAAGGCAACCAACAACATGGCGGAGTATGAAGCGCTCATTTACGGATTAAAGGTGGCACTATCATACGGTGTCAAGCAATTGCTGGTCAAAGGAGATTCCCAACTCGTCATCAAGCAGGTGAAGGGTGAATGCTCCTGCAATAATCTCCAGCTAGCTGCTTACCTACTTGAAGTCCAGAGGCTTCAGAAGGACTTTGAAGTCCTAGACCTTCACCATGTTCAGCGTGCTCATAACGCTGAAGCTGACGAACTCTCGACCAAGGCGTCAACTGGAGCTCCGGCTCCTGACGGAACCTTTGTCCGGAGGTTGTCAAAACCCACAGTTCAGCCTGCCGAACTGAACGAAGGGGGCGAGATCAGCATCCCGAAGCTGACGGTCCCGATGGCCCTGTTACCATGGCAGCCATCAAGGGTCGTAGGTGCTGCCGGAAGCTCCGAGCAACCCAGCACGCAAGACTCAAATGCTCAAGTCAGTTCCGATGCATGGATCTCGGAGATCCGGAGCTACTTGAAAGACAACATCCTTCCTGACGATGATGTATCCGCTGACCGGGTAGTCAGATTGGCTAAAAGATACACGTTGGTAGAAGGGGATCTCTACTGGCGCGGTGCCAACGGCATCCTAATGCGGTGCATCACAAGGGAAGAAGGCTGCGAGCTCCTCGCAGAAATCCATGGAGGCGAGTGTGGGAACCACGCATCTTCCCGCACGCTGGTTGGAAAAGCCTTTCGGCACGGCTTCTACTGGCCTACAACGCTCCAGGATGCCACTGAGCTGGTGAGGAAATGCAAAGCATGCCAATTTCATGCAAAGCAAATTCATACACCTGCTCAGTCCTTACAAATGATACCTCCTACATGGCCTTTCGCTGTGTGGGGGATGGACATCTTGGGACCATTCCCAAGAGCCGTCGGAGGTTACAAGTTCCTGTACGTCGCCATCGACAAGTTCACCAAGTGGCCGGAAGCAACTCCTGTTGTGACGATCAACAAACAATCTGCAATCAACTTTCTACAATCCATCGTGAGCAGATTCGGAGTCCCAAATAAGATCATCACTGATAATGGGACTCAATTCACAAGCTCCGCGTTTCAAGGATATTGTGAAGACCTCGGCATACAAGTTTGCTACGCTTCCGTAGCTCATCCTGCCAGCAATGGACAAGCCGAGAGAGCAAATGCAGAGATCCTTAAAGGACTCAAAACGCGCACTTATGAGCGCTTGAAAAAGCACGGAGCCAATTGGATCGAAGAGCTTCCGCCCACTCTATGGGCCAACAGGACTTCTCCAAGTCGGGCAACCAGAGAAACACCCTTCTTTCTGGTGTACGGAGCTGAAGCGATCCTTCCTCCGGAAATCACCTTGGGTTCCCTCCGAGTCCGGACCTTCGACGAAGCCGCGCAGGACCAGCTCCGGCGCGAAGACCTAGACCTCCTCGAGGAGGGAAGGTGCCAAGCAGCTGTACGGAATGCCCGATACCGCCAAGCTCTACGGCGCTATCACCAGCGGCATGTACACAACCGACAGCTCGAGGAAGGCGATCTGGTGCTACGGAGAATACTATCCAGAGAAGGGCTAAACAAACTCTCCCCCAGCTGGGAAGGGCCCTTTCGAGTGATCAAAGTATCCCGTCCCGGAAGCGTTCGCTTGGCTACCGAGGATGGGACACCTCTCCCAAATCCTTGGAACATCGAGCACCTCCGTAAGTTCTACACTTAATTCCATGGAGGTGAGTCTTAAGTAACTTGAAGTGTATGTTATAGAGTCATTGTACAGAGTCGGGTAGTTCCTCCGGAAGAGCAGCCGGACCTTTCCCGAAAGGTTTAAAAAGCTCATGCAACACTTGACACAGTCTTCGGACTAAAAGTGTAGCTAACTACCCTGGGTCAAACGAGAAACCAAACACACTTAGCCTGGTTCCGTACCCTAAGAGTGTACTTGTTTCCCCTGTACCCCGGACCTATAATGAAAGACATCTTCATGTGAAATAGACTCCACGTGCATTCATTTTTGCATAGGCTCGACATTTTTATTTTTCTCTTTCTTGTCTATAACAGAAACGTGCAATTCTTAAGAAGTTCAAGTTTGACCGGTTTACATACGATTCGAGTTGAATTGTCAGATTTTTTGGATTTAAATATCGTCTGTGGCCAACTCGCCTGAAAGCCGCCAAGCCATTCTAGGGCTGGAGTGCGCTATCGACTTAGCCTGGTCAAGCACCCTAAGTATGCTACTCTACCTACACCCCGGCAGGCCAAAGTAAGGCGGGTCCATGGACAATTTGATCTAAAAGAAAAGACAATTCATCCAGTCGTATTAAAAATCGTATTCAACTTAAAATTTTCTTGAGAACCGTAAGCCGCGACGAAGTTATAGACAAGGAACGAATTTTACTATTTTTCTTGGCTTAAGTGTGCAGGAAAAATGAACCCTACGTTGATGGAGAAAAACCGGAGCTAACCAAGCTCCGACTCCCACCAGGGCGTCAACCGTCGACGTTGACTAAAAGATGGTGAGAAGACCCCGTCGCTGGAGTCTGTTGCCAACAAACCAAGTGTGGCAAAGGTCATTATCGGAGCTGCTAAGCTCCGACACCTTGAAGTATTATCTATCGACGCTCTAAGTGTTGATAGAGGCTATTGCCGGAGCTACTAAGCTCCAGCGATGGACAGTGCCGGAGCTTCTAAGCTCCGACAACTTCAGGGGACCTTCACTATCAAAAACTTCGGACCTAAATTCTATAAGTTCGAGGTAAATTCATCTTCAACAAAACTCAACATCCTTTTGGTACATGTCCACAATCGAATTGTGCACATCTACCAGGGGGCCAAGTGAAGATAAAGATGTTGAAGACAAAAAAATGAAATTCGTAAAAAATTGGGGATTTCATTTCATCTGAAGACCGGAGATTACATCTGGAGACAAGGGATTACAAAATTGAGGAAGAAGAGAAGATACAAGTAAAGGCTAAAAGAGACGGTCCTAGACCCTATGGAAGAACTCGGTGACCTTCTGGGCGACCTCCGACACGCTGGCTCGGGTAGCTTCGCCTTCTCCTTCGACGGGGCCTTCAAGCACCGGGTCCAGAGGAAATCGAGGGTTCCGGCTAGTGTAGCACGTCAACACATATTCTGTGACATTCTTAGCCAGGGACTGCCCCTCGACTTCTAGCTGGTCCGCGATGACATCGCCGACCTTGGAGAGCTTGCTGCCTGCGGCGCTCAACGCTTGCAACGCAAGGTCCGGCTCCGGCTCCGGATCATCCGGGTGCACGGGGCTGAAACCCATCGGCGTCAGCGCGTCGTCATCCTTGCCCAGGAACTCCCAAATCTGCAGGGAGTCCGCCTTCCTCAAGTTCTTCATCTCTTCTAGGGATCTCCGGGCCGCCGTCAGCTCCGAATTCTCGCGGGAGAGACGCTCAACTTCTTTGGCGTTTTGCTGGATCTTCGCAGCAACCCGCTTCTCAAGTCTTCCGAGCTCCTCCTCCCGGAGGTGGATCTTGTTCCCGCGGTCGACCAGGTCCTTCTCCCTAGCCTCCACTTTCTTCTCCCGGGCAACAAGGGCACACTCGTATTCGTAGAGTTCCTGCCCCCGCACCCAGGTCTTCTCCTCTTCCTCGAGGCAGCGCTCTTCCAATTTTTTAGTGCGCTCCTCGAGGCCCTTGTCTGCCAGAGCTGTTTTCTCGGCGAGCTCTTCTTCACATCGCAAGACGTCATCCCGCAGTTCCAGGAGCTTTTGCTCCTCGTCCTCGAGCCGTCTTTCCCTCCCTTCAAGTGCCTCTCGGCGCTTGATGAGTGCGGTGCTGATGGCCTCGAGCTGATCAAACCGAGCATTGGCCGCATCGTTAGCAGCCTTAGCTCGGTCGTGGAACTCCCGGGATTGAGCATCGAGGGCGTGAGTCATGCTCTCCCTCTCATCCAGCAGCTTATCCCAGAGCTCCAGGCGGATCTTCTCCCGCTTGATCCATTCCTTGTCATCCGCCAGCCTCGACTGCGCCAGCTTAGTCTCGAAGTGGAGCCGATTACGCCACCGCCTAAGGGTTTGGCGCTCCTCTTCAAGAGCCTTGCTGTCGTGGAAGAAGGCCAGTTGGACCTGACGTAGACTGGAGCAGGCGTTGTCGATGGACATCGACAGTGAGATGGGCTCCGGACCTACTGGGATTTCTTCCGCTGGTTCCAGCGGGTCTTCACATACAAAAATTGGGTCCCACTCTACAAGAGTGGAACCCTGAGCTTCCAAAGCGCTGGGGCCTCCCTCCGGAATGGCCTCAGCCGCCATCGAAGGAGGTCCCGCCACCAAGTCCTCAGGCGGGGGGCCGGCGACTTCATTCAGGCACTCTGGCTCTGCCACAGGTACCATCGACGTCGTCGCCTCCGGAGCAGGAGCCGCTACTGGCTCCGGCCGGGACACTTCTTCTGAGGGAGGCTCAAGCTCCCTCACCTCTTCAACCGCCGGCTCTGCGGCCGGCGCTCCAACAACCACCGGCTCTGCGACCGGTGCTTCGTAATTAACTGGCTCAACTGCCGGAACTACTTCTTCCAGCTCGCATGCCAGGGCTTCAGCCACCTCCGGCTCAATTGCCGAGGCTTCAGCACTTTCCGGCTCCGAAGCCGGGACTGCTACTTCCCCCGGCTCAACAGCCGGAGCTTCTACCACTGCAGCACCAGGACCCGGAGCTTCCACCTCCGGGACAGGTGCCGCTGGCGCATCTTCATCCCCGTGGTCCGGCGCTACCACGGGAACTTCTGGAGACGAGTCGAGGTCCATGACCACGACAGCCAGCGCCAGAGCTGTCGCAGCCTCCGCTTGGGGCGGCACCGAGACTGGAGCAGAAGCCCTCACAGCCTCAGACACTGTGGCTGAGGGTGGAGCTTCACTCCCCTTCTTGGGGACGCTGCAGATGAAGAACGAAGAAATTGAGCAAACGGATGCTACAATTAAAAAGTTAATCGAGGTAAAAAAGAAAAATTACCTTGGAGCCCGCACCAGCTTGCGCGGAACCTCTTTCCCGGACGATCCGGGCTGGCCACGGTCGGCGTAGGAGCTCCGGGAGGACTCCCAGGACTTGCCGCAGCCGAAGACCACCCCATGAGGGCCCGGACCTTCTTCAGATCGCTGTCAGTCTTCAAGCGACTCTCACGCAGACCCAACTCCATCGCAGCACAGCTAGGCAAGAGAAGAGGAGCAAAGTGCGAGTCGGGAGTTTGAGCGCTAGAACAGATGGAAAGCGTAAAGAACTCCCGAAGGTGCGCTTTCCTTCTTAAGTAAGCCCTCGCAACGCTTGGATGGAAACTGCAGGAGAGTCAAGGATACTACTCAAGAACTCAACCCTGCCGATGACAAGAGGGCCCGGGACCACCTTGACGATCAAGTCGAGGCTCTTACCCAGGCGGACAGTTGTCATCACGAGGCGGGAAACCCAAGGGCGGCGGCCTGACAAGGCGCGCGGAACCGATACGGTTTTCGTATCGGGAATCGGCGACCTTCAATTGCGAGAGATCCGCACGTCAAAGATCTTATCTGCCGCCTGAGGTGCGCCACGCGTCGGGATTTAACCGTAAAGCCCTGCCAACGGCACCTCCGAAGACCCTTGAAGACCCAGTTCAAGAGTCGCAAGTATGGACCCACCTCCGACGGAATGACTTCACCCCGGTGACTTTCCCCGGAGGTAGGTCCAGGGGGCCACTGTCGGTACCCTAAAAACCATACACCCCCTGAGGTTACAAAGATCTCAAGGGAAGGACGTCTACTCAAATTGAAGACCCTCGGAGGCCCACTTGACAGACATAACCGGACCAGCTTCTCCGACATGGTTAATCCCTAGGTTGCCACGTGTACTGCCAGACCGGAGCTACTACCCACAAGGGTGAAGCTCCGGGCTAGGTACCGAAACGGCACCTCCGGACTTAACCCCTGACCGAGAGAAGCTCCGGACCTGACATGTGCCAGGCCACCCCGGAGCTACCCGCTTCTCACAAGCAAGCTCCGGAGCTGCCACGTGTCCGAACGTCGGAGCTGGTCGCCTCAAACCTCCGGAAGACATTGTAACGACTCCGGATCTTCAAAGGATAGCCACGGACTTCAAGACCTGATTAATTGTCATTAATTCCATGTTAATGACATTTAATCGGACAATCTTAACTCCTGTAACGGCACTGTCGGAGCCCGTTACAGGGTTATTAACAACAATTAATCGTGTATCAATACTAGTAACCGCCGGGGCCACATGTCAGGCTAGGCTAACTTGTAACGGTTTGTCCTTGTACTATAAAAGGACAGACCGACGATACACGAGGGGAGGCTGAAACGCGGAAACGCTCAGGCACACACGCATTGACGTGAGCTTTCATACACAAACTAATACAACATCACTCACCCGTGGAGTAGGGTATTACGCTCAGGCGGCCCGAACCACGTAAACCAATGTGTCTCTCGTGTCCAATCGTGATTCATCTTCTTGAGTCTCCACGCGCCCACACCGAACTACAAACTCCTTCAACACTTTAGTAGTGTCAGGAGATCTGCCGACTCCAACAGTCGACAGAAACCTTTATTATGGCTTGATTTATTTAACATGGTAATTAATGCCTAAAAACAGTCCAAAATTACAGGTCAGATCTTTAAAACATAATGAATCCATTTATGCATTTTAATTTGTCATTTGACTATTTTATATATTAAATTCTAATTTTGAGTTTGAACATCTTATATTAGGGTTCAATTTAATTTCTCATCATTGGAGCATTTATTTTATTTTTTTCTTCAATAATACATTGACTTGAGGTAAACACCTTTTATTTTGTATATAACATTTTTTTAAAGTTCGCATCTTCGCGTTTTTGTTCTTCTGAAAAGCGGGCTTTTACAATGTATATACTTATGTTTATGTTTTTTTTCATAATGAAGGTTCCTCCGACTAAGTTTAACACATAGTTTCATCTCCTATATGGCTCCATTGATTATCTTAGTGACAATAACTATGGATCATGGAAAAAAACTTAGATATTGCTTTGGTGATATCTAGATTTGACTATCACGAGTTCTCATCCCACTGAGCCTGAAGCTCTTATCCATGGTAGTGAGTAAACTCAAGAAGCATACATCAAAAGGATGAATGATTACCATAAGAAGCTTGCTACTTTTCACAAAACTCGTACTAAGTGGAACCTATGAAATAAGAAATGTTTGATGGTTATTAAAAGCACTATCACTAAGACAATTAGGGACACAATCCGTGATTGTGCAACTGCTACATACCTTAATAAAATCCAGAGTCAAATCACAGGCTCCTCTAATGATACAGCAAGTACTCTTATTAAGAGGTTTATCATAAAAATACATTGGAGATGGTTTGCGAGAGCACATTCTTAAGATGACAAACATGACATTCAAACCAAGACCTATGGATTTGAGGGCCAAAAGATGAGTTCTTTGTGCATCTCATCTTTGCCTCGGTCCCTTAGGGATTTGAGGCTTTTTTATTAATTATAACTTCAATCTAAGAAGTGGAACTTAAAATAAATTAAGGCTATGTCCGTTCAAGGGGGGAAGAATTAAGTATTTTACGGTTGTGATTCTATCAACTATGTGAAAGACAAGGCAAGAAGAATAATCATTCTTCAAAGCCTTATTCTAAGAACAACACTCCCCAAAATGATAATGGAAAAGGTAAGGCTCCACTTGAACATTCTCCCCATGATGTAAAGATGGACAAAGATCAGTGCGTTTTTTGCAAAAATAAGGATCACCATTAGAAGGATTGCGTAGAATTTCTCAAATGGTGCAATGAGGTAGGTAATGAATTTGTCACTTCAGTTGATGAATTATTCTACTTAGATCATTCATCATATACTTGGTGAGTTGAGTTTAATGCCACTGTGCACGTTGCTCACTCGTTGCAGGGATTAAGTTTGAGAAGGACGCTAAAAAGAGGGGAAATGAGCATTAAGTTGGCTGATGATCAGAAAGCATAAGTCAAAGCCGTTGGAGAACTCCCCTTAGTATATAAAGATGACTGTGTACTTACGTTTCCTAATATATTTTTATATACCCTTAGTTAGGAGGAATTTAATTTCAGTATCATGCTTAGATGACTATGATTATGTATGCTATTTTGCAATGACAAGTGTCTTATTAAGTTCAACAAGAAGATTGTGATTCTTGTCGTTCGACAAGTCAAACTTTATCTATTATTATACATGATAATACCAATGAGATAAGCGGCATTTACAATTTCTCACATAAATGACTCGGACTTTCACAAGCGCAAAAAAAATTGACCTTGAAACGTCAGGGGGGAGAATTGAACGCTTTGTTCATATTTCGAGGAAGAGAATTCAACGCTTAGTCTCGCAATTGAGTCTACTTCACTTCTTTTGAATTCTTGTACTCGGAAGAATGCAATTTTTAGATGATGGGTAAAAGTCCGACCTTCCTCTTTAAGAAGGTTATGACCAATTTATTATAAGCGAATACAAATATAAATATTAACAGTCTATTATCTAGAATAAGACGGTGATAACTGGATGTTTAACACACGACTATGGATCAAACTTCGTAGATCAACATTGTAGCATATTTATCCTCTCACATTTTTCAATATTGTAAAATTCAATCTGAAATTCGCTACCACCAGGAATTGAACTCCGGAATTGAGTAATGCTACTCAGAATATTTAACCACTATGCTAAGCCTCTTTCACAAGTTAGAAGAATGCATAGATTGTACTAAAGGTAAATTCACTAAGAAAACTAAAAGGAAGTCAAACAAAATACGAGAATTTTAAAATTAATACCCACAAATATTTATGATCCATTTTCCACAGTCTCAATAGACGGTCAAAGGTTAAGCAGGTGGGCGGAAGCCTTTGTGTTGATGAATGCTTGCACTTCGTCAGGACAATTGCCAACAATAATATGACATGCCTCAGAACAACTCCCTATCCATATCCCAGGAAGAGTACCGACACCTACACAGCTACAATCCGTTTTGATCGAGCACGGCAGAAGCTCCTCATCACCTATTTGTCTCTGAAATATGTTATGCAGAACTACTGCCGCTGCTGGAATTTTAAGCTGGGTATCTTTCCGATAACCTGTTGCCACATTTAAAATTGGAAACCGCATCTTCAGTATGCCTATAGCATGCTTTATGCAGTTATGCAGCTGTGCATGACGAAGATTAAAAAGCTCCCTATAGTCTCGTGGTTGGAAACTGCTCTGTTCTTGCTCTTCAGTAGGGTATGGGACTCCTTATGTAAGGAGCAAGAAAAGATGGCGTGTTTGCATAAGCCCCATCAACCAAATAGTACTTGCCTCCTGGGACTTCAAATCCAGACTCCATAGCAGAATATAGAACTGCTGCATCAGATGCAGATCCTTCTCATCCACAAGAGACATAAACAAAATTCAAATCAAAATCACAAGCGAGCATCACATTTAGAATACTGTTTCTTGTATGTATTCCCCTTCCCCCACCAATAAGGAGAAATAACACGATATTAGACATAGGGGGTATTGTCTGAACCAGTATAAACCCCTTATTCTATTAGTTAGGCCACCTCAATGAAGAAAGTTGTCGAAGTGTAAGATCGACACTTCTCCCGATACTACTAGATCGTAGCCCGCGGAGGTTCTTAATTGGTTGGGACGCGAGTGAGATTACGAACAAGATGATGACACGAGAGATTTTACGTAGTTCGGGCCGCCTGAGCGTAACACCCTATTCCACGAGTTGTGTATGTATGAAATTGAGTGGCACTTATGAGCCTATGAGCTTGGTTGTTTATGAATCGTGAGGCTCAGCTCTTTTATAGTCTAAGGGCTAGCCGTTACAACAATTGTCTGGTCCGACATGTGGCTCTAGCGTAGTTAATAACCTAATACACGATCTACAAGTATTAAGCATAATTAATCGAGTGATAACGCGCCTTAATGAAGGTGTTACCTCTGTTAATAGTCCATTGATCATGTGTCATTAATATAGCATTAACAACACTTAATTAGGTCTAGTAATTATCGCTTTAATCATCCCTTGAAAGTCTAAGCCGTTGGATATCTCTTAGTCTTCCGTTGAAGTCCTAGCTCCAGAGGTTCGACACGTGGCAGCTCCGGAGCTTCCCAGTGCGGGGAGGCAGGTCCGAAGCCATTCTACACGTGGCAGCACCGGAGTTTCCCTCTACTGGGGGTTAGGTATGGGGTCACTGGACACGTGGCAAGACCAGAGCTTCCCAATGGAGGGAGTTAGGTACAGCCTCATGTTACACGTGTTAGTGCTGGAGCTACCCAAACGAGGTAGGCGGGTCCAGTACTATGTAACACGTGTGGCCTTCAGAGGTCTTCAGCTTGAAAGAGTGGAACTCCTTAGCTTTTCTTGCAGTATCATGGGGTACCCGGTACGCAGGGTACCGACAGTGCCCCCGGGCCCACCTCCGAGAGAAATACTTTGGGTTAAGTTATTCTACCGGAGGTGGGGCCATCTTCGATTCCCGCGCTGCAACTTCAAAGGTCTTCTGATGTGTCATTGGGGCGATGATCCGTGGTTAAACCATCGCCGAGTGGCTTCTTTTGAATGCGGCAGGTGAGATCCTCGCGTGCGGATCTCACGCAATTGAAGGTCGCTGGTTCCCAATGCAAAAATTGTATCGGTTCCGTGCGCCTTGTCAGGTTACCGCCCTCGAGCTTCCAGCCTCCCATCATGACAATGGTTCACCTGGAGTAGTAACTTCGGCCTTTCTGCCAAAGTGGACCCGGGTCCATTTGTCATTGGCAGGATAGATTTTTGAAAACGTGACATCGACCCCATTGCGGTTTCCATCCAAGCGTTGTGGAGGCTTACTTAAGAAGGAAACCCCGCACGGTTTGAGGACTCTTTATGCTTTCAATCATACTTGCGCTCACAGCCTTCCAACCTTCACGTAGCTTTCTCTTCTTTCGCTCTGCTTTGCCGCGATGGAGTTGGGACTTCCCCGCAGCAGGATCAAGACCAAGGAAGATATGTCGAAGGTCCGGACCTACATGGGGTGGTCCAATGATTCCTTCAATTGCGACATTCACTTCGGCAAGCTTCCCTTCATGAAGGAGCGTGCCGGAGATATGGTGTACTTTTTTGCGTACACCATGGTGAGTTTGATCCCACCGTTTTCAAGTTTTCTCCTGATGCTGCTGGACTTCTACGGCTTGCAGCTTCACCACCTCGGCCCCCACTCACTCTTGCTAGTGGTGGCTTCCCTCCACTTCTGTGAGATGTGGGTGGGCGTGCCTCCCTGCATCGAGTTGTTCCGGACCTTCTTCACGGTCCATACCACCGGCAAGGGGACGGATCTCATCGGCTTCTACTACTTCGTGAAGGGGAAGAACTGCCCCTTCAAGTATTTCATGTCGTTCCCCTCCGGCAAGTGGGACGACAGGAAGAAGGATTGGGTGATCATCGCGGTGGAGGAGCACGAAAGGTTGGAGTTGCCCAAGGGTCTCCCCACTATCACTGATGCGTGGAACACAGTTTCGGAGCTATCCGATGTTTTCAAGCCCGTCCTGGAAAGGATCCAAGAATGCATTGAGGGCGGAGTGACCCCTCAGATGTTCTTCGGAAACTTCTTGGTGAACAGGTGGGCTCTGCTGAAGACAAGGGAGTGGCCTGCATGCGCGTTCAATAGCGAAATGGACCACAACCGGATTGAAACCGGTCTGGGTTCCAATTTGGATAATGAAGCCTTGAAGCTTCATCTTAAGAAGTTGCAATTCGGAACCATCTCCCGCGAAGCCTTGGCTCCGCCGGCTGCTTTCCTGCCTCTGAACGTGACTCCAGAGTTCAGCAGGGAGCTCTGGAGGAAGATGCCAGCACTGGACGAAATCGACTTGGTCGAGAGACAGCCAATCTCTGGGGTAGTGATCCCCGGGGCTACAAAGACAGTGGTCACCCCTGCCCCAAGCCAAGAGGCGGATGATGATGGCAAGGGCAAGGGCAAAGAGCCGGCTGATCCTCCAGCCGGAAGAGAAAGTTGAGGCATGCTAATGGGAGCCACGTCAGGCCTGCTCCGACTACAACTGCCCCTTCTCCCTGGCAAGGGAGATCTTCAGCGGCCACACCTCCTCTGGCGAAGGCGTCCTCGAAGGGCGCTAGCTCCGGCAGATCAACTCCAGTCCCAGCACCGGGCAGAGGCTCCAGGTCCGGAGGTCCTTCCCAGCCGAAGGAACTTCTACCGACTGAGAAGACGCCAATGACGGCGACAGGTTCCGGGCAGCAATCCGGAGCTTCCACCACACTGAACACGGTGGGCTCTAGCTCTGAACACCCAGTGAAGAAGTTCTGTGCTAGTTGGAGTGGTAGCCTCCCAAGGTAAACAACGTGTTCTCACCTTGAGTTGCCAGTTTTGTTTTAGCCATGCCTTGAATTTTTCAATTCTTTGTTTGCAGGGCATCGAAAAAAGGATCTGAAGCTCTGGCTCCTGCTACAGCGATTGAAGATGTGCAGGCGGAAGCTTCAGTTCGGGCCCCTGCGCCTCCCCAAGTAGTGGCTGAGGTCTAGGTAGTTCCAGCACCAGCTGTCGTGGTCCTGGAACAAGAAGCAGCACCAGAGGCTCCCGTGGTAGCGCCGGACCACGGGAGAGAAGTTTGTGAAGATGCTCCAGCAGCAGCAGAGTTGGCGGCTGAAGCTCCGGCGCAAGACACAGAGATGACGGAAGCTCCAGCACTTGAGCTGGAGGACATCAATGTTTTGGTCCTTGTGCTGGAAGTTATCAACGATCCAGCTGTCGAGCCGGTGGTGACTGAAGTTCTGGCCTCCATGCCGGAGGTGGTCGAAATTTCGGCTTCTGTGCTGGAAGTGATTGAAGCTCCGGCCTCCGTGTCATAAGTGGTTGAAGAGGATGTGTCGGCGCCTGAGCTGGAGGTGGTAGGGGCTCCGGACGAAGCTCCTACGTCCGCCCCGGAGGCGACTGCTCCGGATGCGTCCATGTCAGAGCCGGAGCGCACCGAGGAATCTGCGGCAGACCCTCCCTCTACAGAGATGACGGTGAAAGTTCCAGCAGGAAAACCTTCGACATCAGCTCCGGAGGTTGAAGTTCCCTCAGCAGGACCTTCCTCGGTGGCGGTGTAGGCAGAAGAGTTCCCAGAGGGCGGCCCTAGTGTCGCAGGACCCCAGGGGACCACGCTTGTGGCATGGGACCCAATTTTTGTGCTTGAAGGCCCCCTAGAGCAGGTGGAGAAGACCCCGGCAAGTCCGGAGCCTATCCCTTTGGCATTGTCTATTGACAATGCCTGCTCCAGTCTCCGTCAAGTACAGCTTGCCTTTGACCACGAAAGAAAAATTATCGAAGAAGAGCGCCACACCTTGAGGCGTTGGCGCAACAGGCTTCACTTCGAGATGAAGCTAACATAGTTGAGGCTGGCGGACCAGCGGGATTGGATAGACCAGGAAAAGGCCCGACTGGCAAGGTTTGAGCGCCTGCTCATCGAGAAGGAGGGTTTGATCAAGGCTCTCGACGACCAATCTCAGGCGTTATTTGAGTCGGCCAGAGAGGCCAACGAGGCGGTGAATGACTGCCAGGACAACCTCAATAAGTTCCATGAGACACTTCTCAAGCGTCGGGAAGGTCTTGATGAACGAGAAGAGAAACTCTTGGAACAGCAAGAGGACATTTTGAGGAGAAAGGAGGAGCTTGCCCAGAGACTGTCTCTGGGAGAGCAAAGCTTGGCTGACCGCGCTGAAAAATTTGATCAGCGGTGCAAGCAGGAGGAGGAGAAAGATTGGAAGGTGGGACAAGACCTCTGCAAGAGAGAGGCTGAAGTCACCGCCAAAGAGGAGATAGTATGAGGCAGAGAGAAAGACTTGGCCAACCGGCGGAACCGCATCCACCTCCGGGAGACAGAGCTCGCTGACCGTGAAAGGCAAGTGGCTGAAAGTATTTAGCAGCATGCCAAAGATGTCGAACGCCTCGCCCCTGGAGGTTCGGAGCTTGCGCCTGTCAGGAGGTCACTGGAGGAGCTGCGGAATTTGAGGCTGACTGAGTCCCAGCAGGTGTGGGACTTCTTGGCGCGAGCCAATGACGCTCTGATGCCACTGGGCTTTAGTCCAGTACGTCTACACAATCCGGAGCTGGACCTTGATCAAGCGCTGGTGGCACTCAGTTCTGCTGACGGCAAACTCGACGCAATGGGTGATGTCATCATGGACCAGTTGGAGAGAGACGGGAAATCTTTGGCCAAGAACGTCACAGAATATGTGCTGACGTGTTACAAGAGCCGAGACCCCCAATTCTCTCTGGCCCAGAAAGTTGCCTCATATTTCCACAGAACCTAGGACTTTTCTCTTTTGCTCCCACTTGTAACTCTCCAATTTTGTAATCTCCAATCCTTGGATGAATGAAATTCAATCTTTTTGAAATGAATGAATCCCATTTTTGTTTGTCTTCAATATACTATCCTTTATCTTGTTGGCCACCTGGTAGATGTGCATAATTTGATTGTGAACATGTACCAAAAGGTTTTGATAGTGTCTTGATGACTTGAACACATCAAACTTGTAGCCAGTATGTTTAGATTTTAGGTCCGAAGTTTACCTCCGACACCTCCAGGGACCCTTTGTTGCGTCAATGGCAGGGCCCCCTGGGAGTTGTCGGAGCTTGATAGGTCCGATGACGCACACTGTAAACGCGTAGAACGCCGATGACGGGTCCCCTGGGGTTGTCGGAGCTTGGTAGCTTCGACGGCACCTACCGTCAACATAAGAAATGTCGACAGCGGGCCCCATTGGGGTGATTTTTCCATAATCTTCGCTTTGATCATCTTTGGTTCTTCACGTCAAAGGCTGGCTGTGACACCCAGTTCCGAAAATGAACCAAGTGAACGCATATCTGTGCTCAAGACGTTCAACACACATACACGAGTGCATCACAAAAGAGTATACAAAAAAATTCCACAGAACAAGATTAATTAATCACTTTTATTACAGAATTCATAACATCCTCGAATACAAGCTCTAATGAATATTAATGACAAGTTCAACTAATGCAGCGGAAATAAAATAAACTAAGCAAACTAAGCAACTAAGCAGCATAAGCAAATAGGGTATAGCGTAGCTCCAACACTCCACAGGCAAAGCTGACGGTAGACACGGTCTAGAACTCCGCATTATCATCATTATACTCCCAATCCTGACCTGCAACTGTTAGTGGGGGGATTGCAAGGGTGAGTACATGTCGTACTCAGCAAGTGTGAAAAGTATGACATGTAGCTGATTCAAATGATGAATATAATAATGGCTAAGTGCCGAAAAGTACATTAAAACATTTAAAAAGCAACATAATATATGTATGTGAAATAATCCCATCATAAACCATATAATCATCATAATACCAGTCCATATTCATTACCATCATCCATGTTCCACATTTCTCATTTTCATTAATCATATCCAATACCACAATTTACTCCATAACCAGCCATAACCATTACCATCCCAAAACCCATCCCAATACCAAGTTCCCACTAATCATGTAGGTCATCCAGACGCTCATAACCGGAAGAACGGCTATCATGATAGTTTTAATAGACTCTGTAGAGTATGTACCACTTTACCCACGTGTTTGTGATTTCATCACCTTGCAGTGACTAGAATCTCTATTATGCCATCTCAAACTTCCATCGATGTGTGGCCAAGAGATCATAAAATAGACTTTACAAAGGGATTACAAGCCTATTCAGACCCCACTGATGTTTCACCGATGGTGATGCCTCCAATTGAGCACATCTTCAACCAAGGGCCCCCTCTTGAGCCATTCGGATCTCAGGGTAGTCCCACCAATCATCAATAAACCTAATACGACTACCCCTTCCCCGAGCATCCTTAATGGTCCAAATAGCACTGGCAAAGCCCTAATTAATCAGCTACGCTGCACCCATACTTGGCCTCATGGTGGCACTGTAATCCTGGCTTATTCTCGCATGAGCCGGTTCTTAGATCTAAAGCAAGCAACCCACTGTAACATCCAACCCATCCACATACCAGGCTTGCTTAGATCACCCATTACCATATCATATTAACCAGTTCATGTTAATCATAATCTCATAGGTGCATAATTAGATAGTATGCTTGTTTTTCTCATACCAATTAATTAAGCGTAGCAAAAAGGTAAAAAACCCATCCCGACTCTCTACCATAAATTCCAGGTGACAAGGGTGGTCAAACAAATCTAGTAAACTTCCTATCATAAGATTCCCATCAAATTGACACAAGCATGCAGTTTTGCAAACAAAACATTTACTTTAAAAACAGGGTCAATATGCTTCAAGGACACTTGTCTTGCTCTTGAGCTTGATTAGGATCAAAGACTTCAAACTCTTGGTGTTGGAGATCCTCCGTGGCACTTTCTAGTGCAAATCCGTCTAATCCACACAATAAACATACAAACAAGAAACACAATCAAAGAGTGCACAAATATTACTCAATATGACATGACATGCATGATTAATGCAAATGCAAGGTGGAACTTGTTAATGAGTTGTTTTTAATGATCACTAACTAGTTATAATAGCTTTTAACAAGTTTATACATGTTTGGAGTTGATTAGATCCAATTTTAGAATTAATTCGGCGGATATTAACCAGGAAAATCAAACTAGTCCGCTAGGGACCGGACAAGTCTGCACTTCGCGAGATCAGCAGATTAGGGTTTTCTAGATCGACGTTAATTTGGGGGTTTGGGTCTTAATTCACGTAAGGTAAAGAGAATAGAAGGTATACCAAGTTTCTAGGACTCCAAAGAATTGAGGATCTTGGAGGTAACACTTGGATCTTGGTTGTCTAGGGTTGACGAAGAACTTGATGGTGAATTATTGATGAAGAACGCGAAGTTGATGGAGATATTGATCCTCTTTCATTTCCTCCTCTTCTTCTTCTTGTTCTAGATCTCTTTCTCCCTCCTTGATGGCGGCTATTCACGAGCTAGGGTTTGGGTGTGAAGGAAGAGTGGCAAATAGATGTCAAGTCAAGGGGTGGGGTTGTTTATATAGAGGTGGGGGCTAGGGTTAGATGGATTTCAAGTTTTGAGATGAGTAGGGGTCGGTTTAGAGTCCCACATGGTCTCCAAAAGAGTTAGGCACGATGTACCTAGGCCCACTTAACATAAAACCCAAGAAACAAATCGTGAAACAAAAGATCAATTCGGGGTCGCGAAATATCAGACAAGTCCGAAAAGGACCAGACTAGTCCGAAGTTGTCCAGAGAGAAATCAGACAAGTTCGGACTGGACATCGGACAAGTCCGAACTTATCTAGAGGGGAAAAACAGACAGGTCTGGCCTAAAATCGGACAAGTGCGACTTTAGTCAGAGATGAAAATGGACAAGTCCGCTAGGACACCGGACTAGTCCGGACAAGTCTAGGGACTTAGCGAAATTTCCAAGAGAATTAGGACACCGGACTAGTCCACTCAAAACCGGACAAGTCTGAAAGTGTCCAGAGAGAAATCGGGCTAGTCCACAGCGAAAACGGATAAGTCCGATCGAGGTCAGAGAGAAATCGAACTAGTCCGCACCGAAATCGGACTAGTCCGCACTTCCCAGAATTCTTAAGTGTGGTTTTGTTTCAAATTCATTTAAACTTGTTCCTTTTTATGTGGATTAATGTTAGACACATATATGAATGTATGTAGGGCATGATGAATGAAAATGAGGGTGTTACATTGGCCCCCATGGGAGTTGTTGGAACTTGTTAGCTCCGACAGCGCCCACTTTCAACATTTGAAACGTCGACGGCAGGCCCCCTTGGGGGATGTCGCATCTTAGTAGCTCCGGCATCGTCCACCATCGCCATGAGTTTTTTATTTTTCCTGCACATTAAAGACAAGAAAATGAGTAAAATTCGTTGTTTCGTCTATAACTCGTTTGCGACTAACCGTTCTTATTTAAAATTTAGATCTTCAGAGAAACTCAATATGATAACAAGCACATTGAATTAATCTCTCCAGATCTGAATGCCTTCTGGACTCGCCCTACTAAGGCCTGCCGGAATTTAGGTAGAGAGGCGTACTTAGGGTGCAGGATCAGGCTAATTCGATAGCACACTCCGTACCTATGTTGGCTAGGCGTTCAGGGGAGTTGACCGTGCAACAATGCTAAGATCCGAGGAGATCAACAATATAACTTGTACAACATATGAGTAACCTGGACTAAAACTCAAAAAGAATTGCAAAACTTCATTATAGACAAGAAGGAGAAAGACAAAGAAAATGAGCTTGTACAAGATTAATGCACGTGGAGTCTGCTTTCACACAACAATGTCTTTCATTATAGGTCTGGATTACAGGGGAGACAAGGACACACTTAGGGTACAGAACCAGGCCAAGTGTGCTATACATCTTGTCTGACCCAGGGCAGGTAGCTACACTTTTAGTGTTGGGACTATGTCAAGTGTTGCTTGAACTTACCAGACCCTCCCGGAGGGGTCCGAATGTTCTCCCTGATGACCTGCCCGACTCTGTGTATTAGCTCTATAACATACATTGTGTGTAATTACAAACTCACCTCCGTGAAACTAAGCATAAAACTTACGGAGGTGCTCGATATTCTAAGGATTGGGAAGCGGGGTCCCATCCTCAATTGCCAAGCGTACGCATCCGGAGTGGGATACTTTGATCACTCGGAAGGGATCTTCCCATTCTCTGCAGCACCAGATCGCCTTCTTCGAGCTGTCGATTGTGCTCATGCCTTTGATGATAGCGTCGGAACGCTTGGCGATAACGTGCATTCTGAACTGCTGCTTGGCACCTTCCCTCATCGACGAGGTCAAGGTCTTCACGCCAGAGTTGGTCCTGCGCGGCTTCGTTGAAGGTTCGGACTCAGAGTGACCCAGTGGTGATCTACAGAGGAAGGACTGCTTCAGCTCCGTACACCAGGAAGAAATGTGTCTCTCCAGTTGATTGGTTAGGTATAGTCCTGCTTGCCCACAGTGCAGATGGAAGCTCCTCGATCCAGTTGGCTCAATGTTTCTTCAGGCGCTCATATGTGCGCGTCTTGAGTCCTTTTAAAATTTCTGCATTTGCTCTCTCACTTGGCCATTGCTTGCCCGGTCATCTACTTATGCGTAGCTGACTTGAATGTCGAGGTCTTCGCAATATTCTTGGAATGCAGCACTTGTAAATTGGGTTCCATTGTCAGTTATGACTTTGTTCGGAACTCCAAATCTGCATACTATGGACTTCAAGTACTTGATAGTTGATTGTTTACTGATAGTCACAACTGGAGTAGCTTCCGGCCACTTGGTGAACTTGTCGATGGCGACATACATGAACCTGTAACCTCCGATAGCTTTTGGAAAAGGTCCCAAAATGTCCATACCCCACACAGCGAATGGCCATGTAGGAGGTATCATTTGCAGTGACTGAGCTAGTGTGTGAATTTGTTTCGCGTGAAACTAGCACGCTTCACACTTTTTCACCAACTCGATTGCATCCTAGAGTGTTGTAGGGTAGTAGAAGCCATGCCAAAAAGCTTTACCGACCAGCGTGCGGGAAGACGCGTGGTTCCCACACTCGCCTCCATGGATTTCCGTGAGGAGCTCGCGGCCTACTTCCCTTGCAATGCACCGCATTAGGACGCCGTTGGCACCGCGCCAGTAGAGATCCCCTTCTACCAGCGTGTATCTTTTAGCCAATCTGACGATCCTCAGTGGATGCACCATCTTCAGTTAGGTGGTTGTCTTTCAAGTAGCTCCAAATCTCTAAGATCCATGCATCGGAGCTAACTTGAGCTTCTTAGTCTTGCGTGCTGAGTTGCTCGGAGCTTACAGCACCTACGACCATTGGTGGGCGCCATGGTAACAGGGCCATCGAGATGGCCAGCTTCGAGGTGCTAGTCTCGCCCCCTTCACTCAGTTCGGCAGGCTGAGCGGTTGGTCTTCAAAATCTCTACACAAAGACCCCGTAAGGAGCCAGAGCTCCGATTGAAGCCTTCGTCGAGAGTTCGTCAGCTTCTGCGTTGCTGAGACGCTGGACATGGCAGAGGCCAGGACATGGAAGTCCTTCTGGAGCTTCTGTACTTCAAGGAGTTGAGGGTTGTTGCGACAGCACTGCACTCGCCTTTGACTTGCTTGATAATGAGCTACGAATCACCCTTCACTAGCATCTGCTTGACGCCATATGAAAGCGCCACCTTGAGTCCATAAATGAGAGCTTCATACTCTGCCATGTTATTGGTCGCTTTGGAATCAAGGTGCACCATGTATTTGACCTTCTCCCTGGTCAGAGCGAGGAGAAGTATTCCAGCTCCGGCTGCTTCTGCATGGAGCCGTCGAAGTAGAGAGTCTAGTGAGGCTTGGTGAAGACTAGGACCTTGGGTTCTGGGTTCTGCTCCCTGGGGCCCCAGGATTTGATGGAGAAGGGGTATATTCCGCCATGAAATAATCCAAAGCTTGACTCTTTATTGCTTGTCATGACACGAATTCGAGATCGAATTCTGCCAATTCCGTTGCCTACTGATATCTTGTGGGCCTGGAAATAATGACGAAGCTTCCTTAAGGCAATTAGAACTGCATAAAACATCTTATGCACCTCAATGTAGCGAGTCTTGGCGTCGTGGAGTACTTTACTGATGAAGTATACTGGACGTTGGACGGCCTGGACCCTCCCGAAGGGGTCCGGAGCTTCTTCTTCATCAACCCGGACCCTGCTGGAGGGGTCCGGACCTTCTTGTTGAGCATCCCATACCCTTTCGGAGGGGTTAGAATCTTCTTCTTGTTCTGCCTGGACCCTCCCGGAGGGGTCCAGATCTTCTTGATCAGCAGTATGAACTCCCTAAGATGAGAGAGGTTGATCCTCTTGCATTTCTCCTTGAGGATCTGTGCCTAGGGACTGGGACCCAGACTCGCCTTCAAGTAGCTCCTGACCCTCCCAGAAGGGTCTAAGCTCCTGAATTGGGGATGGCTCCAGTCTCTCCATGACCAGAACCATGTTGACAACCTCCATAGTTGCCGAAATATAAAGCAAAAGAGGCTCACCAGGATTCGGAGCTACCAAGATTGGTAGTGTGGTGAGGAGATGCTTGAGCTCTTGGAACGCCTTTTCTACTTCTTTAGACTAATGAAATGGCCAAGACCTCAAGGGTTTGAAGAAGGGAAGCGCCCGTTCCGCCAGTTTTGAGATGAACCGACTGAGCGCAGCTAGACATCCGGTTAACTTCTGGACGTCTTTGATGCGGGCTGGGGGCCGCATATATTCAATAGCCTTTATCTTTGCCGGGTTCACCTCAATTCCTAGGTGAGTCACCAAGAATCCGAGGAGTTTCCCGGAGGTAACCCCGAAGACGCACTTTCCCGGGTTCAGCTTGGTGCGCGTGATGCGCAGCTTCTCGGACGGCTTGCAGGTTGTCAAGGAATGACTCCTTTTTCTTGACCTTCACAACGATGTCTTCGACGTACACCTCCACCAAGTCCCTGATTAGCTCTCCAAAAATTTTGTGCATAGCTCGCACAAAAGTTGAAGCAGCATTTTTGAGACCAAAAGGCATGGCAGTATAACAATACAATCCATATACTGCAATGAAGGCAGTATGCTCTTCATCTTCCTTAGACATTTGGATCTGATGATATCCGGAATATGCATCTAGGAAACACAATAGCTCACACCCGGTGGTGGAGTCCACTATCTTCTCTATTCTAGGTAGTGGAAATGGATCTTTTGGACATGCCTTATTTAAGGTGGTGTAGTCGATACACATCCAAAGTTTCCCGCCGGCCTTGGGTACAACGACTGGGTTTGCCAGCCATTTCGGGTGATGATCCTCCCGGATGAAACCAACTTCGAGCAGCTTCTTGACTTATTGACGAATGAAGTTTTGCCACTCGATTGATTTTTTCCGAGGTTTCTGGTGTACTGGCCATGCGTCGGGATAAATCTTCAGGTTGTGCTCAATCACCTCCCTAGAGATCCCAGGCATTTTTGATGGTTGCCAGGCAAACACGTCAACATTCGCCCGGAGAAAAGTGATGAACACGAGTTCCTATTTGTTTTCCAGACCTCCCGATATACGGGTGGTCTAGGCATCATCGTAACCAATTTGGACGACTTTGACGGGAACATCGGTGTCGCCGCTTGGTTGCACACGTGGTGTAGAGGTCGAGCCTCGATGACGAGTGTTCGGTGGTTGAGCAGCTAGCTCTTTGTCGGAGGTTCCCTCCTGCCCCGTAGCAAGCACATAGAGTTCTTGCAGTGCGGTGACTCTGGCGGTGGGATCTCCGCGGATCTGGAGAACAGCCGAAGGTGTCAGCATATTCAACACCAGGTAGCCGTAGTGAGCTGCGGTCATGAACCTGTACAGGACAGGCCTGCACAGGATGGCGTTGAAGGGCAGACTGATGTGAGCGACGTCGAAGACCAGCTTCTCGGTCCTATACTTCTCCCGAGTCCCAAAGGTCACTGGGAGTGTAATGGATCCAAGAGGTCTGATGGCCCCTGGACCTACCCCGGAGAATGGACGCGAGGTGCGGAGGTCCGAGAGTTGAAGCTGGATCTTCATGAACGCTTCAAAGCTTAAGAGATTGAGCATTGCGCCACCGTCTACCAAGACATGGTAGAGTTGGACGTTGTTAATGGTTGGAGACACCATCAGTGGTAGTTGGCCAGCTCTGACCATGTTCTTGGGGCAGTCTGTTGCATCAAAACTTATGGGTGTGTCCATCCACATCTGATGTGGTTCTGCTCTGGCACCAGGAGCTACAGAAGCCATTTCCCGCAGCATAGTCTTGAGGATGCGGCGAGAGGTGATGTCCCAGGACCCTCCATAGATGGTGTTAAGGGTCTTCCGACGCTCGTTGTCAGAGACATCAGAATGTGTTTTACACAACCTTCAGGACCTTCTTGGGGTCCTGAAAGCATAGCTCCGTTTCAGCCGGAGCTTCGTCGACTTTTTGTTTTCCTTCCCGCTGGCGGAAAGGAGCTTCTTCTCGGTGTTTATTGTAGCGCTCGACCAAATTTTGGACCTCCCGACAGTCTTCTAGGTTGTTTTTGTCCGTTTTGTGGATCGGACACCACATCTTTAAACCGCTGCCGTCTTCTAACGAAGGTCGAAGTCGCTTTTTGGGGCGTGGCCCCCGACCACCCGAAGCTGCAGCTGCCGCAGCAGTAGGTGTGCCGACCGACGGCTTCTTCTTGCTGATGGACTTTTTCTTCTTATTTCCACTACCCGAGGTAGTGGCTTTAGCTTTGGAGAACTTTTTATTAGCCTCCGGAGCTGGTTTAGAATGCATTTCCCGGCCCTCAGCAGCTCGGGCGCACTTGTCAGCCAGGCTGTGACGCTGGTGACCTCCTTCGTCGCCAACTTCTCCAACATATTCTTATCTCTGACACTCCATCTGAATGCCACAATGACAAAGGCATTGGAGATAGAGGGGATGGTATTTCGTACCTGAGAAAATTGCTGTATGAAGGACCGCAGTGATTCTCCTGAAGTTTGCTTCACATCAAAAAGGTCCAGTTTGGTGTCGTGTCGGGTGTAAGAACTCCCGAAGTTGGCAATGAACTGTTGACACAGCTCCGTCCAACTGTTGATAGAGTCGGGCGACAGACTCATGAACCAAGACCTGGCAGTCCCAGTCAGGGCTACCAGAAAATAGTTGGCCATCACAGCCTCATTGCCCCCCGCCGCTAGAATGGCAGTGGAGTATATCTGGAGGAACTCGAAGGGGTTGACAGTCCGGTCGAATTTCTTCGGCAGATGAGGCTGGAACTTCTGGGGCCAACGGACCATGTGCAGGTGCATGGCCAAGGCTGAACAGCCACCTCCCACTCCAGAAGGAGGAGGGTTTTCCCGAGCCTCCCGCCTTTCGCGAGCACTCTCGATGTGGACGCGTCCGTCCTACTGTCTGTAGCGGCGGTCGAGCTCTGACCGCAAGTCATGTGAGAGTCTCGACAGTGTGGGTGCGACGCGCCCCGGAGGGCAACAAAGTCACCTGTTGAGACACAACACGTCTCCGGTGCTGTGACACGTGAGGACCAAGTCCTCCAGACAAAGTACTACATTGAGTCGATGCCTGCCCCGATGGGGGAGGACCTTGGTTGCTGATGGCATCAGTTGCGGCTGCAACCAGATGCTGCACATTAGCGCGCCACTGCTCCATTGCACCCTAAGGTGCTCCGGGCGCAGGTGGGCGCTCCAGAAGAGTACGCGCAGCAATCAGCGCGTTCTCGGGATTGTTATGTGTCGATGTAGTGACCGACACCAGAACTCCATCCTGTTGTACAGCATTGTTAACCTGAGCAGATGGAGGTGGTGCAACGCCCGTTAGGACAACAGCACCTGCTGGTAGTTGCACATTGGAGGGATTACCTCAGCAGGTTCCGCAGCGTTGCCGTTGGATGATCCTGCGACAGAGTTCACCATCTTGAAATCTTAGGCACCCCTACTTGGCACGCCTGAATGTGGCCTAGAGGGGGGTGAATAGGACTTTTTGAATTTTGTCGGAACCTGCAACACTTAACAACCAGATCAAATCTCGAGATATCGGACTAATCTGGTCAAGTGCGGACTAGTCCGGTGTGTACCGACTAGGTTAATCAAGTTTGATCGATTAATTTTATTCTAGGATGTATGCAGCGGAAATATACTTGTAATTGAAGTGTTACACGATTATTAACTAGGGTATACCACAAGTCAATCTTATATTTAATGTTTCAACGTAAAGTAAGCAAGATTGATTGAAACCCTAGATTGATATGATGTATAAGAACGATGAGCGCAAAGTAAGAACACAAGCAATTTATCTCGTGGTTCGGTTCCCACAGAGGCAACCTACATCCACGTTGAGGTGTCCACAAAAGGATCGGGTCTTCTCCAACCCTACCCTCGTCGGGTCGCCACGAAGGCCAATCCTCTTCACTTATCACAAAGGGTAAATAACCAAATTCAAGGGGCCTTCTCACACGTTGAGGGCTCCCCAAGATTACAACAAGAACTCCACCAAGAACACACTCGAAAGATTACAATGAAAATTATAAGAGTGTGTTAGGGAATCAAACCAAGAGCTCAATGAGTAACGAATTGTGTCTCTCCAATGTTCCAAAGTGTATCCTCAAGGGATTGATCTTTGTTGCTTTTGATTTCGTGGAGAGATGTGTTTTTGAGGCTCTTGGGAGGTGTGACAGCGCAGGGGTTCGAGAGATGTAAAAGTTGGGCCGTGCACATCTATTTATATGGGGTTTCTAAAAGTGATTGTTAGGGTTTGGGAAGATCGGACTAGTCCGTGGTGGACACAGGACTAGTCCGGTGTGCTGTGTGTAGCAAAACCTAAGTGTCCCGAAATATCGGACTAGTCCGGCTAGAAGCGGACTTGTCCGATTTCGCTTCTGGAAATCTTCGGACTAATCCGATAATCATCGGACTTGTCCGGATGGGTGAAACCCTAAGTGAATTGGGTGACAAGTCCGCACTTGGAGGACTTGTCCGATTTAGGTCAGAGGGTTTTCGGACTAGTCCATACCAATATCAGACTTGTCCGATTTTCATCAGAATGATATCGGACTAGTCCGTTGTGTGATCGGACTTGTCCGATTTTGTGCAACTTGTGAAGTGTTTTGAGGACTAGTCCGCATTGGGGAGGACTAGTCCGATTCTAGTCAGAGATATATCGGACTAGTCCGTGGTGATATCGGACTTGTCCGATCTTGTGCAGAAAGATATCGGACTAGTCCGGTGTCAGTCGGACTAGTCCGAACCTGTATAAACTTGTGCAATGTGTGTGATTATTTGTGCTTGAGCTTTTGAGGTGTGTTTCCTTAACACACTCCATACACAATGATTTACTACACTTGTTCTTTGAGCTCTTTTCCACATTGCTCCTCATTCTCTCTTCTTTTTGGCTCTTTGCTCATTTTCTCATTAAAACCTGTGCTCATCTTAAAAAAGTGGTTAGGATCTCATTTGCTTGTCATAAATCATCAACAACTCACAAGGGATTCCTAGATGCACTTTCAGCGCCAAATGTCGAAGTCTACGATCGACACTTCCCCCGGTACTACTAGGTCGTAGCTCGCGGATGTTCTTGATTGGTTGGGGCGCGAGTGAGATTACGAACAAGATGATGACACAAGGGATTTTACGTAGTTCGGGCCACCTGAGCGTAACACCTTACTCCACGGTTGTGTATGTATAAATTTGAGTGGCGCTTGTGAGCCTATGAGCTTGGTTGTCTATGAATTGTGAGGCTCAGCCCTTTTATAGTCTAAGGGCTAGCTGTTACATCACTTGCCTGACATGTGGCCCTGGCGTAGTTAATAACCTAATAAACGATCTACAGGTATTAAGCATAATTAATCGAGTGATAATGTGCCTTAATGAAGGCGTTACCTCTATTAATAGTCCACGGATCGTGTGTCATTAATATAGCATTAACGACACTTAATCAGGTCTAGTAACTGTCGCTTTAACCGTCCTTTGAAAGTCCGAGCCATTGGAGATCTCTCAGTCTTCCGTTGAAGTCCTAACTCCATAGGTTCGACACGTGATGGCTCCGGAGCTTCCCATTACGGGGAGGCAGGTCCGGAGCCATTCTACACGTAACAGCACCTGAGCTTCCCTTTACTGGGGGTTAGGTTCGGGGTCACTGGACACGTGGCAAGACCGGAGCTTCCCAATAGAGGGAGTTAGGTCCGGCCTCATGTTACACATGTCAGTGCCGGAGCTACCCAAACGAGGTAGACGGGTCCAGTACTGTGTAACACGTGTGGCCTTTAGAGGTCTTCAACTTGAAAGGGTAGAACTTCTTAGCTTTTCTTGCAGTATCATGGGGTACCCGATACGTAGGGTACCGACAAACGCGCGACGAAATCATTACTAGTTAGTTTTCCAAACATCGACTGTAGTCAACGTTAAAATGAAATATGTCGTGTTTGAAATTATTTGAATGTTGTATTTTGTCAGGTAGCCAACATAAAAGACAAAAACTAATATTTGTTTTTATTGTTTAAGGTATTTTGAATGATGTGCTTTGTTAAACAAAATACGATATTTCTGTTTGCTTTTAATATATCTTTGTATTCACTTATGTTTATGTTCTTTTCAAAATGAAGGCTCTTCCGAGCTAAGCTTAGCATTTAGTTTTATCTCCTCCATTGATCATCTTAATTACAATAACTATGGGTCATGAACAGAGAACTTAGAGATTGCTTTGGCAATATCAAAAATAGACTTGGCCATCACAAGTCCTCGTCTCACTGAACCTGGGACTCCTATCCGTGACAGTGAGCAAACTCAACAAGCATACACCGCAAAGATGAATGATTACCATACGAAGGATGCTACTTTTCACGAGACTCTTACTAAGTGAAATCTATCAAACAAGAAATATTTTATGGTTATTAAGATCACTATCATTGAGGCAATTAGAGTCACCATCCCTGATTTCAAAACTGATATTGAGTACCTTCGGAAAATTCAGAGTCATTTCACATGCTCTCCTAAAGACATAACAAGTATTCTTATTAAGCAGCTTGGCACTCAAAAATACACCGGAGGTGGTGTGCAAGAGCACATCCTTAAGATAACAAACATAACAATCAAACAATCAAAACAAGGCCTATGGATTTAGGTCTAAAAATCATCCTGGATGCTAACTACACCATTGTAAAATTGGCCCTGGTTTCTTCCCCTTGATCATACGAAATGGCAGGTGACTTTTTATTAGGTTGCTTTTCATACTTGATGCTTGCAGGACAAGAATGGCTATATTATTTCCCCTTTAGATGGTTCCGTTATCAAATGCAGAATTATACACAAATGGGTACTGAGCCCAACAAAACACTACTCGGAAAGCTGTTAACCTAGGAGCGTCTGGAGCCAAAGGTTAAGCACGTGAGCTGAAACCTTCGTGTTCATGAATGCTTGCTCTTCGTCAGGACAATTGTCAACACGAATATGACATGCCACAGAAGAACTCACTAAGTCACTATTCATATATCAGAGAATATATCAGGGAGTGTTAGATTGCACTTGTATTAGAGTACTATAGGGGCTCCTTGGCTTCCAAGTTAGGGTTCCTTGGCCCTTAAGTTTTGTACCCATATATATGTACCTCTTGACTAATTAATGGATTAATCTTTCCCCCTCTAATTCCTCCAATTTAGTATCAGATTTACCAGGAAAATGAAACCATAGCTCTCCCCTCTCTCCTCTCTCCTCTCTCCATCACCGCCGCCTCCCTGGATGGCGCAGCCCCCGGCCACCGGCGCCCCCTCGTGACCACCGTGGATGGCCGCTGCTGCCACCACCGCGGCTCCGCCGCCGGCGCGCCACCACTGTCCGCCCCCACGAGCCTGGACATCGTCGCCGCCACCGATGCGGCTCTGGGAGCCGCCACCGTCTCCGCCGGGGGCCTGGACGCCGCTGCAGCGTCCGCCACCCACCTCGACTGGTCCGGGGCGGCCGGATTTGGTCGTCCAGCCACTGCCGCCGCCCTTGGCTGGCACGGCGCGGCCGGATCCAGCCGTCCTGCCACTACCCTGAGCTGGCAGGGGCCCTGGGTCGTCTAGCCATCGCCACCCGCCACTGGCTGGCCCAGCTCGGCCAAATCTGGTCCACCGGTTGCCGCCGCGGGTGCCCAAATGCAACCCGCCCCCATCTCTGCTGCCGCCATGAGTTGGTCCAGTGCGGCCGGATCTGGCCTATCTGCGGCTGCCGCACCCTAGATCTCTGGTCTTGCGCTCCCACCCACCTCTACGCGCGCCACTATCCAGCCACTGACCGCCACCATGCAGGTTGCGCCGCCGCCTCAGTCGCGCCCTTGCGCGCCGCCCCCGGACTTCTATGCTCCGTTGCTACCAGGATCCGTGCGGCCATTGCTGGATCCGCACTACCAGCCGACAGAGCCGCGCCGCCGGTCGTCGGACCTGCGTGCACTCATCCTACTGTCGTCAGGCCGGCTGCTGCAGGGTCCAGGCTCAGTGCCACCTGGGCCGGTTCCAGATCCCCACCGCCAGTTGCTGGAGTCGCTACGCCAGTCGGGACCACGACCTCTCACGGGTTGAGCCGCCATGCGCCTCGCCCCCCCCCCCCCCCCCCCCCCCCCGTTCTGGCCTACTAGGTTTCGGGGAACCCAGCCGTTGGTCTGAGCGTGCTGCCTTCCTCCCTGGCGCCGCCAAGGCATGTTGCGACCCGTGCTACACTGTCGGTCTACCTGCAGGGTCTCACGCCGTCTGGTCCTGACTGGGTGGTGGACTCCGGCGCCTCGTACCACAGCACTCCTGACGCCGGTATACTCTCTTTTAACCGCCCTTCCCACCCCTCTCATCCTTCATCTATCGTTGTTGGGAATGGGTCGGTTCTTCCGGTCACCTCAGTAGGTGACTTGGGTTCGTGAAGTTCTTTTCAGCTCCGTGATGTTCTTGTTGCCCCTGACATCATTCAGCACCTTCTTTTCGTTTGCCGTTTCACTACTGACAACCGTATTTCCATCAAATTCGATCATTTTGGTTTATCTATGAAGGATCTTACTACTCGGCATCTTCTTTTTCGATGTGAGAGTTCGGGACCTCTGTACAAGATGCGCCTTCCAGCTTCCGCTCCGCCTCTTACCCAGACTACGACAGCCTCTTCGACCATTTGGCATCTTCGGCATGGTCACCCCGGCATTGATGCTATGTCGAAGTTGTCTGGTAGTTCAGTGATTTTGTGTACTCGAGGTACTCATGAGTCTCTTTGCTATGCTTGTCAGTTGGGTCGCCACGTTCGACTTCCTTTTTCGCATTCTGTCAATCGTGTCGAGCACATCTTTGATCTGATTCACTGTGATCTTTGGACATCTCCTATTCTCAGTGTTTCTGGCCTTAAGTATTACTTGGTCGTCGTTGATGATTTCTCACACTATTCGTAGACTTTTCCCTTACGACAGAAGTCTGATACTTTCGGCACTCTCTCTCACTTCTTCGCTTGGGTGTCCACCCAGTTTGGACGCACGATCAGGGCGGTCCAGTGCGGCAACGGGCGCGAGTTTGACAAATTTGCGTTCCGTGACTTCCTTCTTTCTCACGGTGTTCAGTTGTGCATGTCTTGCACATACACTTCTCCCCAGAACGGCAAGGTTGAGAGCATGATTCGGACCACAAACGATGTCATGCACTCCCTGATGTTCCAGTCTTCTACTGCTGCTCGCTACTGGGCGGAGGCGCTTCACACCGCCACCTACCTCATTAATCGCCTTCCTACTAAGGCGATTAGTGCTTCCACTCCTCATTTCGTTTTGTTCGGCACCCCTCCTCTTTACGACCACCTTCGAGTCTTCGGGTGCGCTTGCTACCCTAACCTCTCCGCCACAGCTCCTCATAAGCTCGCGCCTCGCTCGATTTGGTGTGTTTTCCATGGGTACTCCCCTAACCATAGGGGTACCGGTGTCTTGATCTTACCACCCGTCGTATCTTGGTCTCTCGACACGTCGTCTTCGACGAGTCCTTTTTTCCTTTTTCCTCTTCGTCCTCTAACTCTGTCGCTGAGTTGGCTTCCCTCCTCCCCACTGACCCTGAGGTCGCTCCTATACAGCGACCTTATTTTTTACCTCCTGCAGGTTACTCACCCGCTGCGCCACGCGCGGCCTCGGCGCCTTCCACGCCGCCTGTTGTGCCTTATGTGGCACCGACGTCCCTGGCGCCACTAGTTGTGCCACGCGCGGCCCCGGTGGCCCTGCCGCTATCTGCTGCGCCACGCGCGGCCCCGGCGGCCCTGTCGCTACCTGCTGCGCCACATGTGGCCCCGATGTCCCTGACGCCACCTGTTGCGCCACGCGCGGCTCCAGCGTCCCTGATGCCACTTGTTGCGCCACGCGCGACCCCGACGTCGTCGACGCCACTTGTTGCGCCACGCGCGGCCCCAACATCACCTGTTGCTCCAAGCGCGGCCCCGACGTCCCCGACGTCACCTGCCGCGACACGCGCAGCCCCAGCATCCCCGACTTCGACCACTGCACCACGCGCGGAACCAGCGTCGCGGTATGCTGAACCCTCTGTTGTCTATCAGCGACGAGCGCGGCTTGGTGCACCGGCCTCTTCCCGCACCGAGCCTCCAGTGTACCACCCTCCGCTGCTCCACCGGGACCCTCGACACGTTCACCCGATGGAGACTCGACGGGCTGCCGGTGTTCTTCGACCGGTGGAGCGCTTCTCCGCGGTCGTTCTATCGTCCTCGACCTCCCCGTCGCCTGCCTCGTCATCCATCTTGCCTATCCCCTCTTCTGTCCGTAGCGCCCTCGCCAACCCTCACTAGCGTCGGGCTATGGAAGAAGAGTATGCAGTCCTGCTAGCCAACCGGACCTGGGACCTGGTTCCCCGTCCTGGTCGTGGCAATATTGTCATGGGCAAGTGGGTGTTCACGCATAAGAGGAAGACGGATGGGTCTTTTGAGAGGTACAAGGCATGGTGGGTGCTTCGCGGTTTCACGCAGCGTCCCAACGTCGACTACGACGAGACCTTCAGCCTGGTGGTGAAGCCGGCAACGGTTCGCACCGTTTTGTCGCTAGCTCTGTCGCATTCTTGGCCTGTCCACCAGCTGGATGTCAAGAACGCCTTCCTCCGGGACGCTGACGGAGACGGTGTACTGCAGTCAGCCGACAGGGTTCGTGAAGTTCTTTTCAGCTCCGTGATGTTCTTGTTGCCCCTGACATCATTCAGCACCTTCTTTTTGTTCGCCGTTTCACTACTGACAACCGTATTTCCATCAAATTCGATCATTTTGGTTTATCTGTGAAGGATCTTACTACTCGGCATCTTCTTTTTCGATGTGAGAGTTCGGGACCTCTGTACACGATGCGCCTTCCAGCTTCCGCTTCGCCTCTTACCCAGACTACGACAGCCTCTTCGACCATTTGGCATCGTCGGCAAGGTCACCCCGGCATTGATGCTATGTCGAAGTTGTCTGGTAGTTCAGTGATTTTGTGTACTCGAGGTACTCATGAGTCTCTTTGCTATGCTTGTCAGTTGAGTCGCCACGTTCGACTTCCTTTTTCGCACTCTGTCAATCGTGTCGAGCACATCTTTGATCTGATTCACTGTGATCTTTGGACATCTCCTATTCTCAGTGTTTCTGGCCTTAAGTATTACTTGGTCGTCGTTGATGATTTCTCACACTATTCGTAGACCTTTCCCTTACGACAGAAGTCTGATACTTTCGGCACTCTCTCTCACTTCTTCGCTTGGGTGTCCACCCAGTTTGGACGCACGATTAGGGCGGTCCAGTGCGGCAACGGGCGCGAGTTTGACAACTTTGCGTTCCGTGACTTCCTTCTTTCTCACGGTGTTCAGTTGTGCATGTCTTGCACGTACACTTCTTCCCAGAACGGCAAGGTTGAGAGCATGATTCGGACCACAAACGATGTCATGCACTCCCTGATGTTCCAGGCTTCTACTCCTGCTCGCTACTGGGCGAAGGCGCTTCACACCGCCACCTACCTCATTAATCGCCTTCCTACTAAGGCGATTAGTGTTTCCACTCCTCATTTCGTTTTGTTCGACACCCCTCCTCTTTACGACCACCTTCGAGTCTTCGGGTGCGCTTGCTACCCTAACCTCTCCGCCACAGCTCCTCATAAGCTCGCGCCTCGCTCGACTTGGTGTGTTTTCCTTGGGTACTCCCCTAACCATAAGGGGTATCGGTGTCTTGATCTTACCACCCGTCGTATCTTGGTCTCTCGACACGTCATCTTCGACGAGTCTTTTTTTCCTTTTTCCTCTTCGTCCTCTGACTTTGTCGCTGAGTTGGCTTCCCTCTTCCCCACTGACCCTGAGATCGCTCCTATACATCGACCTTGTTTTTTACCTCCTGCAGGTTACTCACCCGCTACGCCACGCGCGGCCTCGGCGCCTTCCACGCCGCCTGTTGTGCCTTATGTGGCACCGACGTCCCTGGCGCCACCAGTTGTGCCACGTGCGGCCTCGGCGGCCCTGCCGCTATCTGCTGCGCCACGCGCGGCCCCGGCGGCCCTGCCGCTACCTGTTGCGCCACGTGTGGCCCCGATGTCCCTGACGCCACCTGCTGCGCCACGCGCGGCTCCAACGCCCCTGATACCACTTGTTGCGCCACGCGCGACCCCGACGTCGTCGACGCCACTTGTTGCGCCACGCGCGGCCCCAACGTCACCTGTCGCTCCAAGCGCGGCCCCGGCGTCCCCGACGTCACCTGCCGCGACACGCGCAGCCCCAGCATCCCCGACTTCGACCACTGCACCACGCGCGGAACCAGCGTCGCGGTATGCTGAACCCGCTGTTGTCTATCAGCGACGAGCGTGACTTGGTGCACCGGCCTCTTCCCGCACCGAGCCTCCGGTGTACCACCCTCCGCTGCTCCACCGGGACCCTCGTCACGTTCACCCGATGGTGACTCGACGGGCTGCCGGTGTTCTTCGACCTGTGGAGCGCTTCTCCGCGGTCGTTCTATCGTCCTCGACCTCCCCGCCGCCTGCCTCGTCATCCATCTTGCCTATCCCCTCTTCTGTCCGTAGCGCCCTCGCCAACCCTCACTAGCGTCGGGCTATGGAAGAAGAATATGCAGTCCTGCTAGCCAACCGGACCTGGGACCTGGTTCCCCGTCCTGGTCGTGGCAATATTGTCATGGGCAAGTGGGTGTTCACGCATAAGAGGAAGACGGATGGGTCTTTTGAGAGGTACAAGGCATGGTGGGTGCTTCGCGGTTTCACGCAGCGTCCCGACATTGACTACGACGAGACCTTCAGCCCGGTGGTGAAGCCGGCAACGGTTCGCACCGTTTTGTCGCTGGCTCTGTCGCATTCTTGGCCTGTCCACCAGCTGGACGTCAAGAACGCCTTCCTCCGGGACGCTGACGGAGACGGTGTACTACAGTCAGCCGACAGGGTTCGTTGATTCAGCCCGTCCAGACTTGGTCTGCCGGCTGAACAAGTCCCTGTACGGGGTGAAGCAGGCCCCTCAGGCTTGGTACAGACGGTTTGCCTCCTTCCTGGCCTCGCTCGGCTTCGTCAAGGCCAAGTCGGACACCTCGCTCTTCGTCTACAGGCGTGAGGGTGACACTGTTTACCTCCTTCTGTACGTGGACGATATTGTCCTCACGGCATCTAGCCCAGCTCTTCTTCAGCGCACGATCTCCGCCCTGCAGCGCGAGTTCGCGATGAAGGATCTCGGTCAGCTCCACCACTTCCTAGGCGTTGCGGTCGAGCACCGCTCGGGCGCTCTGTTCCTCCACCAGCGCCAGTACTGCCTGAATATCCTCGAGCGGGCATGGCTGATTGCAAGCCATGCTCCACTCCCGTGGACACCCAGGCGAAGGTGTCTTCGACCGACGGCGCCCCGGTCGCTGACCCCACCTCTTACAGGAGTCTTGCAGGTGTCCTGCAGTACCTCACCTTCACCAGGTCAGACATCTCCTACGCGGTTCAGCAGGTGTGTCTCCACATGCATGATCCGCGAGAGCCGCATCTCACGGCGGTGAAGCGGATCCTTCGATACCTGCGTGGCACTCACGACTACGGCATTCTTCTGCGACGCGACTCTGCCTCCGAGTTGGTCGTCTACACCCACGCTGACTGGGCGGGTTGCCCGGACACCCGCCGGTCCACCTCCGGCTACGCCGTCTTCCTGGGCAGCAACCTCGTCTCCTGGTCCTCGAAGCAGCAGCCCGTGGTGTCCCGCTCGAGTGTCGAGGTAGAGTACCGCGTCGTGGCCAACGGCGTGGCCTGAGTCCTCCTGGCTTCAGCAGCTGCTTCAGGAGCTCCACCCCCCCTAGCCCGGAGTACGTTGGTCTACTGCGACAACGCCAGCGCCGTCTACCTCTCCACCAACTCGGTGCAGCATCAGCACACGAAGCACATGGAGATCGATCTTCACTTCGTTCGTGAGCGAGTAGCTCTTGGGGAGGTGCGAGTCCTGCACGTTCCGACGTCGTCGCAGTTCGTCGACATCTTCACGAAGAGACTTCCTTCGACGGTGTTCACCGAGTTTCGGTCCAATCTCAACATCTGTCGTGGCTATATGTTAGGACTGCGGGGAGTGTTAGACTGCACTTGTATTAGAGTATTATAGGGGCATTTTAGTCCTTCTGTATTAGGCTCCTTAGCCCACAAGTTAGGATTCCTTGGCCCTTAAGTTTTGTACCCATATATATATACCTCTTGGCTAATTAATGGATTAATCTTTCCCCCTCTAATTCCTCCAATTCAGAGTACCGAAACCTACACAGCGACAATCCGTTTTGATTGGGCACGGCAGAAAATGCATCCCTAATCAAATGCCGACTTACAGGAGTAAGCTTGGTACAAAGTTCATCCACTTCCATGTTGAAACACGAACTAGGAAGTCAGCAAAGAAAACTCTCCAGTCAACACATCTTAAAATGCATCAGTGATAGTATCTGGTCCGCACCAGACAAAAGCATCCGTAATTCTATAGCATGTAACACCTACGGCCTCGACGCACCTTGAAACTGAAACAGTCGTTTCACATGCCTTCATTCATGTTAATTCACACCACCTGGTTAATTTCAGAGTTCCAGACAAAAGCTCCGAGGTTGCTTGAATGCATGTCTCTTTCGTAATCTGCCCACATCTGTAGTGCAATACCATCTCTCAAAACATCACCCATGCAGGATTGACTGTTCAAAGCTGCAACATCATTACCATATGTATCATCGCCACTAGGTAGAGCCACAGTTTTATGGGCTTGAAATGGGGCAGCTTGGTTACTTGACTGCTCCTCATCACCTATTTGTCTCTGAAATATGTTATGCAGAACTACTGCCGCTGCTGGAATTTTAAGCTGGGTATCTTTCCGGTAACCTGTTGCCACATTTAAAATTGGAAACCGCATCTTCAGTATGCCTATAGCATGCTTTATGCAGTTATGCAGCTGTGCATGACGAAGATTAAAAAGCTCCCTATAGTCTCGTGGTTGGAAACTGCTCTGTTCTTGCTCTTCAGTAGGGTATGGGACTCCTATGTAAGGAGCAAGAAAAGATGGCGTGTTTGCATAACCCCCATCAACCAAATAGTACTTGCCCCCTGGGACTTCAAAGCCAGACTCCATAGCAGAATATAGAACTGCTGCATCAGATGCAGATCCTTCTCGTCCACAAGACACATAAACAAAATTCAAATCAAAATCACAAGCAAGCATCACATTTTGAGAAATGGATTCTTCTCTATTTCTATATGGAGCTGCTTCACTATCTGATATATTCATAGGGACATGGATTCCATCAATTGCCCCGATACAATTCTGCAAGGTAAAAGAAATCAGGTTAAGAGGAAAAGGTTGGAAATACTAAAATACATCCATAGGTTGTACTCACCTCAAAATAAGGTCCATATCGTAGATCTGATGATATTTTCCAATGAGATTGAGTTGAAGGAGGCTTGACGAATTCACTTGTTAGTGATGTGACTGCTTGGAAGCATGACTTGATATGTCTATGGATAGTCTCTGTACTGTACTCGAATCTTCTGCTTAATTTGTGGAAACTGGAATTTCGTGATAGCATGTAAATAAACATGGCAACTTTCTCTTCTACAGAAGCACCTTTTGTATTTTGCAGCAGATTATTTGACCTAAGGTACACTGCCAATTGTTGGAGAACTTGAGGCTTCACCTGAAGTTTATCATAGCCTTCGCCTCGGTCGTCCTCAAGAACTTTGCAAACCCATTCTATGTTACGGAACTTTCTCTTATCACCTGGAGATTCAGTCCCAGTTGATGCATGACCTCGTTTTGCACTTCTCATTCTCTTTGATGATGTATTACCTGGTATCGCAATTCTCTCTGATGCATGATCCGGAGTTGCAGTTCCAGGTGATGTATTACCCGGTGTTGCAATTCTCGTTGATGTATGACCTGGTGATGCAATTCTCTTTGATGTGTCTCTTGGCTTTGCAGCTCCCGTGGATGCACGACCTGGCGATGCAATTTCAGTAGAAGCTAGATACAATGCTGGCAGGATGAATAGCATCACGTCATCGTCTTGTTCCTCGTCCTCGGAATCGCTGAAATCTTCAGGGTCCATCTTCAACAACCGTTCAAGAATAACAAGTTTATTATACAGAATTGAAGCAAAAATACATAAATCCTAAAAAAAAGAATATAGTGCTGGAAATGAACTTATAGTGAAGTTCGAAAGAAGCACGTCCGTACGAGAAGTGCAATCAGGGATTTATTTATCAATGGTGTTGCCAAAATGGATGATATTACCAAATATTACTAAGCAACTACAAGATAGCCTCGAGTAGCATAGATAAACAAATGCTCAGAGAACCGGCCAGTAGAAATTCATGAACAGAAGGGCGTCAATGCTTCCAATTCCAGACAATCCAGTAGGAATTGAGGCGACAGGTGTTACCTGAGGATGCCGATCCAGGCCGCGTTCGTCGGAGAGAAGACGAAGCAATGGCGTGGGAGATAGCCCGAGAAGCCGCCGGATGGAGAAGGCCGAGGAAGCAAGAGACCAACGGGACGCGAGCAAGAGATATGAGTCTGCTGGCGGCGAGACCGCAAGAGCGGCGGCGCCGGCGCCGGGAAGGAGACCAAACCCTTGCACAGTTTGCGGTCCTCTCCGCCGCAGAAGCAGCAGCGAGGAACTGGCCTTAGCAGGCCAGACCGTCTGGTGACGCCACGGAAAGCCCAGTGCATAACGAAATGGAGGCCCATGTTGTATACAGTATTTCCACACGGCCCATTAATCGCAGGTCCAAGCCCGGTTTCTTCATCCCAAGCAAGTCAACCAACTCCTCTGCCCTCGCTTGCTCGCTCACACAAAGCCAGGCGAGTCAGCTCGTCGTGACGTCGTTGGCACAGTGCAAGTGCTGTGTAGTTTTGTTGAGGCAGGCAGCACTGCAGTTGCAGAACAACTGCACAAGCTTCATGAAGCTACATAATTTACACCATGATATGGTCGTGCTACATGCAAGACGTACGCATATGGCCATCTTAGAAAGGAAATGAAAAAAAGGAAGGTTTTAATCAGATGGGATGAGCCACGAAGCCGCCGCTGTCCTCCTCGTCGCCGTCCCAAAACACTCGTCCGCTGTCCATGGAGCTGTTCACAGCTCGGTCCCCTTTCTTCCTCGCCGAGAGCTGCGCGCGTGCGGCATCATCATCGTAGACGTCCTGGCACGCGCCGGCCACGCTAGCGGTGCGGTCGTACCGGAGCAGCTGCTGCAGCACCTGCTTCATCGACGGCCGGGACGGCGCGTCGTTCCCGGTGCATACCACACCGAGGACAAACACGGCCACGACATCCTGCACGAACGCGGCCCTGTCCCGGATGCTCCCGTCCACGACGTCGTGTAGTGGGCCGCCGGCCTTGTAACGCTGCCACGCCCAGTCCACCAGGCCGCACTTTGCGCCGCCGTCGGTCGCGACCCTCCCGGTCGTCAGCTCCAGCAGCACCACGCCGAAGCTATACACGTCCACCTTCTCGTTAACCTTCCGGAAGCCTGCGCACTCTGCAACAAAAGCAGAGTATATAGTTCGAGCTGTGGTGCCCTATTTTAAGCCTGAGATCGCAAGAGGCCTTAGTGATTGGTTGTTTAACTTACCTGGAGCTATGTAGCCGAAGGTGCCGCGGATGGCTGATAGGGACTCGGGCTCACCGGACTTGACGAGGATGCGGGCGAGCCCGAAGTCGGCGACCTTTGCTCGGAAGGCCGGGTCGAGCAGGATGTTGCTGGACTTGACGTCCCGGTGCATGATGGGCTGCGCGCACTCGTGGTGCATGTAGCACAGGCCGCTCGCCGCGTCGATGGCGATGCCCAAGCGTGTCGGCCAGTCCAGCGGCTCCGGCGCGCCGAGACTCTCCCGCGGGTGCAGCCACCGGTCGAGGCTGCCGTTCTCCATGTACTCGTACACCAGCAGCCTGGTGTCCCCGCTGGAGATGCAGCAGAGGAGGCTCACGATGTTGTTGTGCCGGATGTCGCCGAGGGTCTTCACCTCGGAGCTGAAATCTTTCTCGAGCTTCTCATCGAACTTGCCCCTGCTCCACAGTCTCTTCACAGCCACCACCGTACCGGGGGCGCCACCTCGTCGACCGCCGAGGTGGACACGGTACACCTTGCCGGAGCCACCGCTGCCGATGACTTCTTCCTCGCGGAGCCTTGTGAGTATGTCGCACTCCGTGAAGTCGATCTTGCGGAACGGCGTCATCTTCCACACGGCCACGTCCTGCTGCTGATGCTTCTTCTGCCGCAGGATTATGAGGCACCCCACGACGCCGATGAAGGCGACGCCGGAGAGCACCGAGAACAAGATGGTAAGGGCAGTTGACATCTGGTTATGGCCTTCGTCACGACATCTCGGAAGGTTCGGGTTCAGGTTCACCGTGGCGCAGAGGCCACGGTTCCGGAGAAACGCCCCTTCATACGCCTGGCTCTGCAGCGACGCCGGGACCTCACCGGTGAGTTGGTTAGACGAGAGGTTGACGAAGCTGAGACGGAGGTTGTTGAACTCCTGAGGTATGTTGCCTGTGAGCTCGTTGTTATAGATCCCCAAATGGGCCGCCCGGCCCGAGCACGGCCCGAGCACGGTAAAGCCCGGCACGAAGCGGCCCGGCACTACCAGGCACGGCGCCGCTTCCGTGCCGTGCCGTGCCGTTCCGCCGTGCCGAAGAGTCGGCCCAGGCACGGCACGGCGAAGGTTGCTTCGTGCCGTGCCGGCCCGGCGGCACGCGGCAGCCCGGCGGCACGAGGCAGCCCGGCGGCACGACAGCGCAAGCCCGTCGGCGGCGAAGGAGGGAGGAGGGCGAGCTCGGACATGGCTGCTGACGGCGGGAGCGCGGGGTTCGACCGGCGGCGAGCGCGACGGCGACGCGAGCGCAGTGGCCCGAGCGCGGACGGCGGGCGGCACGCGAGCGCGGGGCCGAGCGGGGACGGCGGGCGGCGCGCGAGCGCGGGTCCGAGCGTGGCCAGCATCGCGAGCGGGGACGGCGGGCCGCGCGCGAGCGCGGAAGGCGCGCGGCGCTCGCCGGAGCGCGGCAGAAGAAGAGCGCAGCCGCCGGATTGGGAGAGAAAGAGATTAGGGTTTGGAGGAAACACCGACTTTTATATGACTGGTCGGGCCATTTTTGGGCCAGTCTAAAAATCGGGCCGGGCTCGTGCTGGCCCAACGTGCTAGAAAGTCAGCCCAGGCACGGCCCAATTATCGTTCTCGGGCCGGCCCGACACTATTCGCTTCGGGTCGGGCTCGTGCTCGGGCCGTGTATTTTCGGGTCGTGCCTCGGGCCGCCGAATGGGCCCGGCCCATTTGGGGATCTATACTCGTTGTTGGAGAGATCGAGGACGGTGAGCACCGGCAACAGCCCGATCGCTCTCGGGATCTCGCCGGATATGTGGTTGCCACTAAGGTTCAAGGAAGTCAGCCTTCTCAACGACAGGATGGATGGTGGAATTGAACCAGAAATCTGGTTCCCTGTGAGGTCCAGATCCGTGAGGTTGGCGAAGCCATCCATGTTTGCCGGTAACGCGCCAGAGAATTTGTTATTCCCCGCCTTGAAACTCTTCAGCCCCGACGCCAAGGACGGCACCGGCCCGGTGAACTGGTTGTTCCCCATCTCGATCCGTGAGATGTTGGAGGATATCACACTGGGCAGAGCGCCGGTGAAGTCGTTGTTATGTATCATGACGTTGGTCAGCATCGGGAACGCCGACCAAACCTGCTCCGGAAACTCGCCGTCGAAGTGGTTGTCGTGCACCATAATGTTGTTCAGCGTGTCGCACTCCCCGAGGTTGGCCGGGAACGCGCCGGAGAAATTGTTGTTGAACAAGACGATGTCGTAGAGCTTCTTGTTGAAGCAGAGGGTGTCGGGGACCGTCCCGGAGAGCATGTTGTTGCACGCTTCTAAGTTCCCCAGCGGCGAGTGCTTCCCGAGCTCAGGCGGGAGTTGCCCGGAGAGCATGTTGTTGAACACCCGGAGGTCCGTGAGGTTCGGCAGCAGCCCGACACTCGTCGGAATCGGCCCAGTGATGTTGTTGAAGTACAAGTACAACAGCTTCAAGTTCTTCATGTTACCAACGGCCTCCGGTATGGGTTCCGTGAGCCTGTTCACCGAAAGGTCGAGTTCTTCCAACATGTTCGTGGCGGTGATGTTGGGTCCGATCCCACCGGTGAAGTCATTGGCGTAGAGGTACAAGTTCCGCAGCTTCTGATGCTTCCAAACCCACCCTGGGATTTCGCCATGAAGTCTATTCTGCGACAGGTCCAGCAACGTCAGCTCGGTGAGCGACGAGAGAGTGTCGGGGATGTCACCCGTCAAGTTCATCCCCGACAGCCAAAGCGTCTTCAGCTTCGTCAGCTTGCTGAACTCTCGAGGAACTGGCCCCGGCGAGAACGGGTTGGTCGCCAGCGTCAACGTCTCAAGCTCAGTAAGCAGGCCGCCTATGGCGGCGCTCGGATAGCTTCCGTTGAAGCCATTAGTGTCGAGGACAAGAGACTTGAGCCTCGAGAACCCAGCAACGCCCAACGGCACGCTGCCGGTGAAGCCATTGCTCGACAGGTTCAAGTGCTCCATCCCCGACGACAACTTGTTGATGTCAGCCGGCAGCACGCCGGAGAAACCATTGTTCGAGAGGTCGAGGTACTGCAGAGCCGAGCAGCTGTAAAGCGCTGTCGGGAACTTGCCGGTGAGGCTGTTGTAGGAGAGGTCTATGTATGACAGGGTGCTGAGGCTGCAAACCGAGGCAGGGATCGGATTGGCTACGTGGAAATTCGGGAAGGACAGGGCGGTGACGTGGCCGTTACTGTTGCAACGAACCCCTTCCCAGTTGCAGTAGGTAGAGCTACTGGAACTCCATGAGCTGAGCGTAGCAGGGCTGCCCCAGTCCCTCTTGATTGTTAGGAGTGCTTCGAGCTCGACGGCGTCAGTTTGCGCCATCGTCAGTTGTGCGGTAGAACTAGAGGTGATCAGGAATGCTAGAAGGAAGTGGAGGAAGAGAAGAGCGGAGCGAGCCATTATAAATTCCTTGTTTTGCCAAGAGCTGAGCTGGACTTGGAGTTGGAGGTGAAACTACCATCAAAGAGAAGCAACTGAAACATCGACGGTGAGAAGAGTGGAGCGAGTCATGGCTTGTTCTAGAATATTAGTAAGGTGGTGTGTTGTTTTAGGTTGTAGAATATTAGTATGTTGGTATGAGTGGTGTGCTACCGAGAAAGGAAGGGCAACTGTTATTGGTGTGTTGAGACATGAAACGCTGAGGTTCTAGCAGATGGCGTGGTGGTGAGTACCGAGCACAGAGCAGCTTGCTATAAGAGGGGGGAGTGCGCAGAGTGGAGACAAACTGCAAGACCCAGCTGAGGTCAAGTCGAAGTCTCGGTTCAAAATAAACTACAAAGCGACAAGTATTTAGGGACGGAGGTATTAGCGATCAGTTTTACCAAGTCACAATCACAACAGCACATCACACACGTTGCCTTTTCGTCATCAACGAACTCCTGTAAAATAGGATCGTGGCAGCTCACGTCGCTTGTTTATTTTAATCAGTTACATCCATGTACTCGTTGCATTGTACTCGGCTATTTATAGCCTCTGTATCAACACGATCATCGACGAGTTACTCATCCTTAACATGGAAATCAGAGCTCGTTTGCGATCCTCATCTTTTTCCCACCCGCCTCTACCCTCTGAACAATGGCGGACACCATATCCTCCGCATCCAACCAGATCTCCGGCACATTATCGTCGAACACTTCTACTGCAATGTCTTCCACCATTGCTGGCGCTGCTCACTCTCTGAATATCACAAGCCTGGTGACTGTCAGGCTTGATATGTTTTCCATGGCATATCGCCGATGGAAACGATTATTCCTCGTCGTTCTTGGGCGCTTCAACCTCCGTCATCACATTGACGGATCTCCTCCTCGACCTGGCGACTCTACATGGGTGCAAGAGGACCTCACTGTCCTCATGTGGATCCATACAACCCTGACTGACGACTTGATGGATTTTGTTATGGACGACGACGACGACGCAACAGTCCATGCGGTCTGGATCAAGATCGAAAAATTCTTCACCGGCAATAAATCAAGCCATGCAGTCCAGTTGGAGCAAGAACTGCACGGCCTCTCTCAAGGTGATATGTCTGCAACAGCCCATTGCCATAAACTGAAAATGATTGCCGACTCTTTAGCAGATTGTGATCAACCTGTCTCGGAAAGAGCTCTTGTACATCAGCTGATCTGAGGACTCAATCCCAAGTTTCACGTTCTGTACAATCACAAATTTCATACGCTGCTATCGAAGTGTTAATGCGATACTTCCCCCGGATCTGCTAAGGAGCAGCCAGCGGAGGTTCTTTGTTCAGCGGGGCTTAGGCCTCAATCAAGTGTTCTAGCGGATGAGAATATGAGACAATGGTTTTTATGTGGTTCGGACCGCAAGGAGCGTAACAACCTACTCCACGGTGGATGGTATTGCTAGTATGTGTGTCTGATCTTTGGTGTCCTTTGTAGCGGTGGCGGTCCAGGCCTTTTATAGACAAGGCCGGACGCCTTTACAAGTGGGGTCCCAGGGCTCGACAGGTGATCCCGGGGCGATCTTATTCTAAAGATCTAAGGCTTCTTCCGTAAGCTTGCTCTGACCGTAGACTTGAAGACTCGTCGTCTTGTTGCCTACGTCGTCAATAGCCCATGCGCCGTTGCTGACATTGGTAGGGGATGTCCCATCCAAATGTCTCTGTCGTTGTAAGCTACCCACTTGGCGGGGTGGGATAGGTCTGCGGCGTCTTCACTGCGATGCGATTGGTCGCAGCGGTACCTGACATTAGGCGTGCGCCGCGCCATGTGTCTGGGAAAGCCGCGTATCTTCAATCCTTGAGAGGGACAAGGTGCACCGCCCTCTTAACTCCCGCGTCCCTCTGTCCAGGGCAAGTGGCTGGACTATGTGACAGCTCGGGAGCTCACCTCTGCGGAGGAGGTTAGGTCCCGCCTTGCAGACCACGTGGTAGCTCGGGAGCTCATCTCTGCGAAGGAGGCTACGTTCCGTCCTGCTGGACACGTGGCAGTGCCAGGAGCTCACCTCTGCGGAGGAGGTCAGGCCCCGCCTTGCGGACCACGTGGCAGCTCGGGAGCTCATCTCTGTGGGGAACGCTAGGTCCTGTCCAGCTAGACATGTGGCGGTGCCGGGAGCTCACCTCCGCAGAGGAGGTTAGGTCCCGCCTTGCGGGACACGTGGCTGCGCCGGAGCCCGCCCATATGGGAGGTGGCCCGTCTGATGTATTGGCCCACGTGGCAGCTCTGGAGCCCTGTCTCAAGGGGAGGAGGGATCCTTACCTGCTGGACACGTGGTTACCTGGGGGCTCGTCTCCAAAGGGGGTGTTGAGCTTCTCCTTTGGGCCTCTTGCGGACATCCTGGACCACCCATCTAAGGTTGATGGGTCTAGGTATCTTGAACACATGGCGCCCTCGGACTCCGCCTCTGCTGGGAGGCGGGGTACCTAGGCGGCACTGGCTTGTGCGCGAGGGTACCCGGTATGTCGGGTACCGACAGCTGCCTTCTCTTCCAAGCCTCTATGCCTTCTCATTTCTGGGTAGAAGCTCTTAGCACTTCAACTGACATAATAAACAGAAGGCCTAGCAAAGCACTGAATTTTTACACGCCATACTACACATTGTTTGGTGAAGCACCAGACTATTCACACATGAAAAATTCAGTTGCCTTTGTTATCCTAATCTTGCCTCCATATCTCCTCACAAACTTGCACCAAGATCCAAACCTTGCCTCTTTCCCTGGTACCCTGCAGAATACAAGGGCTATAGGTGCATGGACTTACTTACTAAGAAAATCATTATTTTAAGGCATGTAGTTTTCAATGAATGCATATTTCCATATGCATCTACATCACCAGCACCACAAAACTCTACATCGGTTACACCATGAAACATCATTATCCCATGGATACCCTCCTCTGCACCCCACAGCCACATGCAATATTGTCGAAGTGTGTGATCGACACTTCCCCCGGTACTACTAGATCATAGCCTGCAGAGGTTCGTGATTGGTTGGGGCACGCGTGAGACTACGAACAAGACAGTGACACGAGGAGTTTTACGTGGTTCAGGTCGCCTGAGCGTAACACCCTACTCTACGGGATGTGTGTGTTGATGTTTTAGTATGCGGCGGCTTGTGTGTGTATGAGCTTAGTTGTCTCTGTACCGTACGTCGCAACCTTTTTATAGTTTAAGGACTAGCCGTTACATCATCCTGGCCCGACATGTGGCCCTGGCGGTAATTAATTCCCTAATACACGATATGCGTGTATTAAGCATAGTTAACAACTGATAACGCGCCTTAATGGTGGCGTTACCAGTATTAACAGTCCTCTGATCGTGTGTCATTAATATCACATTAATGACAGCCAATCAGGTTTTGTAACGGTAGCTTTAACTGCCCCTTGAATGTTCATGCTGTTGGAGATTCACCAGTCTCCCTGTTGTAGATTTAGGTCCGAAGGTACGACACGTGGCAGCTTCGAAGCTTCCATTCGTGGGGAGGTAGGTCTGGAGCCACTATACACGTGACAGCACCGGAGGTTCCCTCTACTGGGGGTTAGGTCCGAGGTCACTGGACACGTGGCAAGACTGGAGCTTCCTGAATGTGGCCTAGCGGGGGGGGGGGGGGGGGGGGGGGTGAATTGGACTTTTTGAATATTGTCGGATCCTGCAACACTTAACAACCAGTTCAAAAATAGAGAAATCGGACTAGTCCGGTAATGTGCGGACTAGTCCGGTGTTCACGTACTAAGTTGATTAAGCTTGATTGATTAGATTGATTCTTTTATGTATGCAGCAAAAATATAGAATCAAATAAAGGTTTCAATGTTATATATCAGATTGTATCACAATTAAATCTTATGTTTGACAATTCAACATAAGATGAGCAATGACTATTGAAACCCTAGATTATATTGATGAATAAGAATGATGAACACCAAAAGCAAGACACAAGAATTTATCCCGTGGTTCGGCTACCACAAAGGCAACCTACGTCCACGTTGAGGAGTCCACAAAAGGATCGGGTCTTCTCCAACCCTACCCTCGTCGGATCGCCACGAAGGCCAATCCTCTTCCACTAATCACAAAGGGGTGAATAACCGAATTCAAGGGGCTTTCTCACACGTTGAGATCTCCCTTGGATTACAACAGAAAATACCACCAAGAACACACTCAAAAATTACAAATGAATCGCAGGAGTGTGTTAGAGAATCAAACCAAGAGCTCAATGTGGTGAAAAATGTGTCTCTCCAATGAACTAGATTGAATCCTCAAAGGATTGATCTTTGTTGCACTTAATTTCGTGGAGAGATGTGGTTTTTGAGTCTCTTGGGAGGTGTGACGGCGCTAGGGTTCGAGAGTGTTCATAATTGGGCCGTGCACCTCTATTTATATGGGGTTTCTAAAAGTATCCGTTAGGGTTCAGAAAGTTCGGAATAGTCCATGGTGGTCATCGGACTAGTCTGGTGTGCTGTGTGTAGCAAACCCTAAGTACCCCGAAATATCGGACTAGTCCGGCTAGGAGTGGATTTGTCCGATTTCGCTACTGGAAATCTTCGGACTAGTCCGATAGTCATCGGACTTGTCCGGACATGTGAAACCCTAAGTGTATAGGATGACAAGTCCGCACTTTGGGGGACTTGTCCGATTCAGATCAGAGGGTATTTCGGACTAGTCCGTGCAAACATCGGACTTGTTCGATTTGGATCAGAAAGAATATCGGACTAGTCCAGTTGTGATCGGACTTGTCCGATTTTGTGTGACTTGTGAAGTGTTTTGAGGACTAGTCCGCACTGGGGAGGACTAGTCCGATTCTAGTCAGAAAGGATATCGGACTAGTCCGATGGATATCGGACTTGTCCGATTTCGTGCGGAAAGGATATCGGACTAGTCCGGTTTCAGTCGGACTAGTCCGGTCCTGTGTAACTTTGTGCAATGTGTGTGTTTAATTGTGATTGAGCTCTTGGGATGTGTTTTCTTAACACACTCCATACACAATGATCTACTATTTTTCTTCCTTGAGCTCATTTTCACTTTGCTCCTCATTCTTCCTTCTTTTTGGCACTTTGCTCATTTTCCTGTTAAAATCCTGCACTCATCTCAACAAAGAGGTTAGGATCTCAATTGCTTGTCATAAATCATCCAAAACCCACAAGGGAGTCCTAGATGCACTTTCAATCTCCTCCTTTTTGGTGATTGATGACAACCAATTGAGATTTCACAAAATATGATAAAAATTGAGATTTTCATAAAGTATGCACATACGAGGCTACAAAACATTAAGCAGTGAAAACATAGTCCATATGTGCATTCTTTATTGTGGGATGCATGACTAAGTATATTGAAACAATGAGAATGACATAATTGACATTAATCAACCAAAACCAAGCATATATGTCATCCCAGGAGCAGAATTACAGATTTCAACAAATACTTCTCAAATTGATCTAGCATTGCATCACATGACCATAATTAACTTAGGAACAAGGTTAAAACACTACAAAACACAAAAATAGACAAGAATCATAAAAAGAGCTCTCTCCTCGCATCCTACAGCTAAAGCTAAGACTCCCCCTCAATCTCTCCCCCTTTGGCATCAAGACACCAAAAAGAAGGAGAGGAGGATCCTAAGGTCTTCACTCTTCACTGTCGGTCCTCTCATCGTCGTATTCGTCATCTTCATCTTCAGCTTGATGAGGAGGAGAAGGAGGAGGGGCGGAGCCACTCGAACCCCCAATGCCAAAGTAGGCAAGATCGGAGGGGGGTCAAGGGCCCGAGCTCAGTGTAGTCCGGGTCGGAGTCCACAGAAATCACTGGAGATCCAATGTGGTCGATCTCCAGCTTCTGGCAAATTTGCTTCACATTTGCCTTGATGTACTTCTTCATGTTGAGCTTGTGGGCCTTCACTTCGGCCTTCTTGCAGGAGGTAAAGATTGCAGTGAGATATTTAAGGATCCCACTGGCTGATCCTTTTTGAGGGGCTGCCCTTCCAGTAGGGGCAGCACTTGCATCTTCTCTTGTTTTCGCCGGTGCCTCAGGGCTGGAGGCCGGCGAGGGAGCAGCCTGGACATTTACTTGTTGAGGCTTCTGAGGCCTCAGAGGTGTGTGCTCCACATCTTTGACAAACTCGATCCCTGTGACTTTCTCAATCATGTACATGAGATAAGGGGCATAGCCACATGATCTGTTAGGAGTGCATGATATGTTCACCATGTCATTCCAAATGTATTCCGCCACATCAATTGGGCGGTTTTTGCTTATGACCCTCATCAGAGTTTAGAGGTATCCTTGCACACTCCCTGCAGCCCCATCCTTAGGAGCTATTGTCTTCCTCAGGACTCTGTTTAGCACCACAAAGAATGGCTTCATGTTCTTCGTGGAAGGAGGGATGAACTTTGAGTTGGGATCATAGAGAAACTTCATCTTTTCCTTCTCGATGACACCAACATTGTGAATAATCACATAGTCATTGCTTGAGGTGTCAAGATGCAACATCCTTGCAAATTCTTCATATGTGATAGTGTACTTGGATCCATGAGTCATCCAAGTCACTCTCTCTTCTTCATCGCTTGCAAAGTAACAAGTGGCATAGAACTGAGCCACCACTTCATCATTCCAATTGTACTTAAAGGCAAAGAGGTCCTTCAAGCCATGTCTTTCAGCTGCTGCAATCACTTCATCGAATGCAGAGTATCTTTTTTGCTCAAGATGTGCCCAGTCAATCCACTGACTGCGCACCACTGGTGTCTTCATTTGCAGGTATACAACCCTATAATAGTCAGCATGAAAATTGCTCCAGAATCTTCCATCTGCAGCTTGCTTTGGACGACTATAGCAATCAATGCTCCTGAGCTTTGCAGCTGAGTCGCTGCCCTTTCCATTGAACTTCTCTTCAGTGGGGTCCCGGACCCCTTCCCTCGGAGCATGTAGCTTCAACGGGCCAACTGGACCCGTAGTAATCCCTTTGCCCTTGCCCTTTGCTTGGCGAGGGCCACTCGATGATGCAGCTGCCTTGGAGACTAGCTTCTTTGCCAACACCTTCCTCCGAACCTGAGGAGGGTTGGAGCTGGCTCGGAGGGTCTTTCTTGGCGCTTCTTTACAAGACCCGTCGAGGTCCGAGGTGCCACCTCGTGGTCCATCTCGGCCTCAAAGTCGGAAACTTCATTGTTTGAGCTCGACATGACCTAAGAATGAGTGACTCAAATGAGAATGAATGGTACAAGGCATAGGTATGAAAGGATAGCAAGGAATTGCATTGAGGAATTGGAGAATTAGGTTTTGAGTTCAGAAACATCGGACTTGTCCGGTGCACAGGCACGGACTAGTCCGGGGGGACCGGACTTGTCCGTGCATGGACCTGACTAGTCCGGTATTCAAACTCAAAAACCTAAGAAATTGGACAAATGTTGATTCCTAATGCACAATTAGCTTAGCAAGAACGTAATACAGCAAGGAGGCATGTATATAGTGAAAGATGCTAGGCTATTCGATCAACAATGAAGAAAATTGAGATTTCTAGGGTTTGGGTGAAAATTACCGAAGAATTCGATTGAAACTTGGAGATGAGGGGTGTTGAAGGCCGGACAAGTCCGCTAGCTTCAATCCTCAAGTGGACAAGCTTGATTTCCGCCCAAATGCGAAGCTTTTTGGTGGAGGGAGCAAGAAATCGCCTTGGGAGCTCGAGCGGAAGAGAGAGAATGTGTGAGCAAGAGTGGAGGATGAAGGGATTAGGGTTTGGTGGCGGCTAGGGTTATGGACACAAAAAATCGGACAAGTCCGGAGGTGATCGGACTAGTCCGAACTCATCCAGAGAGCAATATCGGACTAGTCTGTGGTCTATCGGACTAGTCTGGCCTAACCGACACTGTGCGGACTAGTCTGCATGGGCGGACTAGTCTGTGGTCACCAGGAAAAAATTGCATAGCCCATGCATATATATTTGAAGGATTATAATTAGAGAATAGAGGGGCAAATCAAATCAAATAATCTTGATGAATATGACCAGTAAGCATACAACAGTCAAGCAATGATCATAATTCACCAAGATCTAGTAATTGATATAGTTTTTTCGAGAAAAATTGAGAGAGATGATTTTCAAAATTCAATCAACATTTTTGAAGAATTCATACAGGTATGCAACATTTCAAGCCACACTCTGAGCATCGAGGATATTTAGTTCATTTTGGAGTTCGCAAAAGCGCTTTTCATCAAGTGGCTTGGTGAATATGTCGGCCAATTGCTTTTGAGTGTTGACATGTGAAATGGCTATGTCTCCTTTCATGGCATGATCTCTAAAAAAGTGGTGTCTTATGTCTATGTGTTTAGTTCTGGAGTGCTCAACTGGGTTGTGGGCCATTTTAATGGCACTCTCATTGTCACAAAGGAGTAGAATATAGTTCATATTGTAACCATAGTCCCTTAGAGTTTGTCGCATCCAAAGGAGTTGAGCACAACAACTCCCGGCTGCAACATACTCCGCCTCGGCTGTGGATAAGGCAATGGAATTTTGTTTCTTGGAGGACCAAGAAACGAAGGATCTCCCTAGGAATTGGCATGTACCGGAAGTGCTTTTTCTATCTACTTTGCACCCGGCATAATCTGCATCGGAGTAACCAATGAGATTGAAGTTTGAGCCTTTTGGGTACCAAAGGCCAAGGTTGGGTGTATGAACTAAATATCTCAAGATCCTTTTTACGGCTGCCAGGTGACATTCCTTAGGATTGGCTTGAAATATTGCACACATACATACACTCAACATAATATCTGGCCTAGATGCACATAAATAGAGTAGAGATCCAGTCATGGAGCGATATACCTTTTGGTCGACGCTAGGTCCATCTTCATTGAGGTCTAGGTGGCCATTGGTTGCCATGGGGGTTTTTATGGGCTTCGCCTTGTCCATGCCAAACTTTTTGAGTATGTCCTGCGTGTACTTGGTTTGGCTTAGGAATGTCCCTTCCTTCTGTTGTCGTACTTGGAATCCCAAGAAGTACTTTAACTCTCCCATCATTGACATTTCAAACCTGTCTGTCATGATTTTACTAAATTCTTCACAAAAAGATTGGTTAGTTGACCCAAAGATTATATCGTCAACATAAATTTGACAAATAAAAAGATTATCATCAAAATTCTTTGTAAGCAGTGTATAATCTACTTTGCCAATCTTAAAGCCATTTTCAATTAAGAAATCTCTAAGACACTCATACCAAGCTCTAGGAGCTTGTTTGAGGCCGTAGAGAGCCTTACGCAATTTAAACACGTGGTCGGGGAACTCTTCGTCTTCAAACCCGGGTGGTTGCTCTGCGTACACCTCTTCCTTGATTGGTCTGTTGAGGAAGGCGCTTTTTACATCCATTTGATACAGCTTGAAATCATGGTGAGTAGCATATGCAAGTAATATTCTAATAGATTCAAGCCTAGCTACTGGAGCAAAAGTCTCATCAAAATCCAAATCTTCAACTTGTGAACCCCTTTGGCCACAAGTCGTGCCTTGTTCCTTGTCACCACCCCGTGTTCATCTTGTTTGTTGCGGAAGACCCTTTTGGTGCCGACGATGTTTGCATTGGGTGTTGCCACAAGTTCCCACACTTCGTTCCGCTTGAAGTTGTTCAATTCTTCTTGCATTGCCACCACCCAGTCCGGATCTTTCAATGCATCTTCAACCCTGTGTGGTTCCAAAAGGGATACAAACTAATAGTGTTCACAAAAGTTAGCTATGCGAGATCTAGTGGTTACTCCCTTTTGGATATCACCTATGATGTTGTCGATTGGGTGATCCCTTTGGACGCATTGGTGTACTCTTGGGTGTGGCACTTGAGGAGTTGTATCTTCAGGATCATCTGCTTCTCCCCCTAAGTCATTGCCTTCGTTGACTTGTTGATTATCTTGGTATCTTTGTGGTTGATCTTGTGTTGAAGCTCCCCCTTGATCGTTGATCTCCTCTTGTGGTTCATCTTCCTCATGTACGTGTGGAGGTGGCTCTTGTGGTCGAACCTCACCTAGAGCCATTCTCTTCAATGCTTGACAAGGAGCTTCTTATTTACCTAGTTCACATGGATCAACTTTCTCCTTTTGGGAGCCATTAGTCTCATCGAATACTACGTCACGTGCTACTTCAACAAGTCCAGAGGTCTTGTTGAAAACACGATAGGCGTAAGTGTTCGAATCATAACCAAGCAAGAAACCCTCATCGGACTTCGAAGTGAACTTTGAAGTCCTAGGCTTCTTGTTCAAGATATAACATGAAGAACCGAAAACACGAAAATATGAAATATTTGGTTTGTTACCGGTGAGTAGCTCATATGATGTCTTCTTGAGTAGTTGTAAGACCTATGTGTGCTGAATACATTGGCTTGTAGTGAATACACGTGCTTTGACGATAAAAGTTTTGAATATCACCAAAAAACCTTTTTATCAAGGTCCGACTCTAGCTCCGAGCTACAGCAAAGTCCGACTAGCTTTGGTCAGCTCCGGTGAAGTTTTGTTTTTAGCTCCGGCATGTCTTTGATAGCTCCGACATGTCTTTGATAGCTCTGGCATGTTTTTGATAGCTCCGACATGTTTTTGATAGCTACGCCGTGTTTTTGCTAAGCTCCAAAGTTGATTTTTCTAGCTCCGGCTTTTGGGATTACTAGTTCCGACTAGTTCTGGTTAGCTCCAGCGCTAGGTCCTGCTAGTTTTGTAAGCTCCAGCGGGAGCTTGGTTGTACTAGTTTTGGTAAGCTCCGGCGCTAGGTCCTACTAGCTTTTGTTAGCTCCGGCTCAAGGTCCGGGTTGCTCTGGCAAGGTCCAAAACTTGACCGTAGTGCTTTTGCTTTTCATTTGCAATGTTTCGTAGTTGCTTTACATTGTTGGAAAGATTGCTTAGTATTCATTTGCTAAGTTTTTGGTGCGTTTTGGTTGATATGGATAATATCGTGTTACTATGGTTTTGCAACATGCTTATGTGAGGTTCTCACGTAGGGTGTTGTGTTCGGAACTAACTTGAGTCAAGTCGAGGACTTGGGCTCGTATGGATTGGTTGTTTATTCATGTGCAGGTGTTGCTTGAGCTCAACACATGGCTGGTGATGGGATGCATTGGACTAGTCTCAGGGAGGAGATGAGGTTCCAACAACCAAATTCAAGAGGAATTGTGGTTGAGCTGATCAGGAGGTTGCGCAGCATGATTGAATCAAGAACAATGTATATGAAGGTATCGTGGACGTCGTTGGAAGATGTTTGCACGTGTGCAAGGAGTAAATGGACGTGGCTACATGGTTCCGAGACGTGATGAAGAGATGTGTACGTAAAGAATTGGTCGGAAAGGTCCAACCGACTAGGTTATAGACTCAGGCTGCGGCTGAGTTAGGTTTGACTCAAATATGGAAAGATTTGAGTTGGTTATGATAGGATTTCATGTGGGTCACAAATTTGAGTTGTTTAGGAATGTGGGATACATTCCTAAGGTGTTTGGAAGTCTTAAGATTGCTTCTATCTGCGTATAGAAGAATCCTAAGCAGTTATGGAAAGTTACGATTCGTGAACAGAGTAGGATTAGGTTCCTGATCTGAGTTGAGTTGGCTTTCGAGCTGGTTATATAAGCAAGGGAGCCCAAATCTCGTGGTGCACGACTTTGGGGATGTTCCTCTTGTGTTCTATTGAATAAAATTCGTAGTTTGAAGGAACTTTTGTGCCTTGTTTGTCAGACTTGTTCCAGACAAGTTTTACTCATCGAGTTTCTGGACAGCACTACCTTTCGTCGGTGGTTTTATCATAACTCTAGTTTTACAGATCCAATTGACGTTATTCTTTTTGGGTTATCTTCATAACTTGATTTTATATCATATTTCAAAATTTCACGGTCATTGTATTTATGGTCTATGATCTACACGAGTTTCTTTGCAGCATTCCAGAACTGTTGTTTTTCTCGGGTAGGGCAGATTGACCTTTGTTTGATCTTTCGATCATAACTTGAGTTTTTCTCGACGGATTTGAGTGATTCTTTTTGTGTTGTCTTCGTGACTTGATTCTCTCTGATATCTATCACTTTTGTCATGGTGAAACACGTTTATATTAGTCTCACACACGATTTCTTTAATAGATCGTTTCTCTGCCGAAAGGGTTTGGGGTTTAATTGTTTCCGCTGCGTAAGATTTTTTAAAATCTACCATTCACCCCCCCCCCCTCTGGTAGCTTTTCACGTGCTCTTCGATCCTACAATTGGTATCAGAGCCACGGTGCTGTAATCTTTGTGATTTGCGCGTGTTTTTGACTAATCATCATGGAGAAGTACTCCGCCAAACCTTGTGTGTTTGCTGGTATTGATTTTCAGGTTTGGAAGGCACGCATGGAGGCTTTCATCCAGACCCAAGGCTTTGCAATATGGGAGAAGGTATACAAGCCATACGAAGTGCCATCAAATGATCAAGTTACAGCTACAAATCTGAGAGATGTTGACAACAACAACAAGGCTCAGAACTTGATCATACAAGGATTAACACAAAGCGACTTCGACCGTGTTGCACACCTCCGATCTGCATACGATGTGTGGAAAGCACTTTGTGACTACCACGAAGGATCCAACACGATCAAAGAGGTAAGGAAAGACATGTTCAAGAAAGAATACATGCGCTTCGAGATGCAACCCGGTGAGTCTATTGATGATGTTTTTGCTCGCTTTAATAAGATTCTCAGCAACTTGCGTAGTGTCAATGTTAATTTTTCAGATGCTGAAAATGCTAGGCAATTGCTAAGTGCATTAGATATGTCAATTTGGGAGATGAAAGTCACACCTATTCGTGAATCTACTGTCATGAGTTCACTTACTTTAGATGTGCTATATTCCAAGTTAAAAACTCATGAAATTGACATAATCTCACGTAAGAACCCCAATAAGTCTATTGCATTTGTTTCACAACGTGATATGTCTAGCTCCAGCCAATCATCATCTTGCAATACTCTTGCTTTGTTGTCCTCAATAACCGTGGAGCAGATCGAAGAATTTCCAGAAGAGGAGTTGACACTCATCTCTACTAGATTCTCAAAAGCATTGCAAAATGTGAGAACTAGAAGGAGAGGAAGCTCCAGACCTCAATGTTGTTTTGGATGTGGTAAAACAGGACACTTTCATACAGAATGCCCTAACCTTTCAGGTCCGACCACTCGGGAAGAAAAACAAAGCAAGGTTCGGACCTCCTCTGGAAATTTCAACAAGAAGAAGAAAGGTACCATAGGACGCAAGATGATCAACAGTTTCATCACCGCGCTTCAAGAGTTCAGTTCAAGCGATGTGGACATTGAAAGTGATGAAGATGAAGATGATTTGGCAAACTTGTGCTTCATGGCGGGCAAGTCAAGATCAAGTATGGAGGAGGCAGAACACAACAGCGACAATGAAGAGGTATGTCCTACTTGCGAAGAAATGTGTGATGCTATTTCTCGTGCCACTATTATTGTTAAGAAAAAGGACAAAAAGCTTAGGGATAGTGCTGCTAAAATTGAATCACTAGAATCTGAAATCAACCGTTTAAAAACTTTGATTCCTAGTGATGATGCATGTTCCTCATGTGATTTAATATATGAACAATCGTCCTCTTTAAGAAGTGCGCATACCTCCACACTTGATAAACTTGAGTTAGAAATTGAAAAGAACAAAGAGCTTGCTGCACTTAATGATAAAAACTTGAAAGATGCTATCTATTCTACAATTGATTTGCATTGTTCTACTTGTGATGATCTTGATAAGAAACTACAGGTTGCTATGAATGAAATTTCTATATTGAACAATGCTTTACGTTCTCATGAAGTTAAATTTTGTTCAAATTGCAAACTAAAAGGAAAAACTTCATGTGAAAATTGCCTTGATCTGTCAAATAAACTTGATGACATGCATAGGACATTAGATCGGTTTTGTAATGGGAATAAGAACCTAAACTTACTGCTGAATTCTTCCAAGTCTTGCAATGATAAAACTGGTTTAGTTTTTGATTCTCATGCTCATGCTAAGGCACATCCACCTAAAATTGTAAAGTCATTAGGAAGTGGTTTGATTCAAACAATTCCTAAACAAAAAGGAGTGGTTTTCAAATCTGCAGGAGTGTTGCCTCATTCGGTTTCAAATAAAAATATTGCTTGCTCATCTAGACATGAACACAAAGTTAAATTTCATTGTACCTTCTGTGGTAGAGATGGTCATGTCATAGATTTTTGTTATAGACTAGCTAAACAACAGAAAAGGGAAAGAATGGTTGCTAGATCTCATAACTTTCATGCAAAATTTGCTGCACACATTGAACTGAATGTACAACCTACTGTTTTGAGTAAAAAACATTCAAAGTTTACCTCCGGACCTTCTGTTCTTGCCTCCGGAGCTACTGATTTTTGTGCTACACAAGTAACACCTTATAGGTCAGTAGTGAAGAATAAAAAATCTCAAACTTTGACTCATAAACCTGCTGTTTTGTCTCAGCTTTCGCGTGTTTTTCCTGCTGCACGTCGCGTGACTCAGTACTGGATTCCTAAATGCCTTTTGACTAACCCCAGTATTGAGTCATCGACGTATTGTGCTTTTATGTAGGTTACACGTTTGAGGAAGGAGAACATTTGGATTGTGGATTTAGGTTGCTCACGCCACATGACCGGTAACAAAGATTGGTTCTCATCCCTCTCTTTTGTGTCACGTGTAGAGAATGTTACTTTTGCCGATAATTCTTCAACTCCTATAATTGCTAAGGGTTTGGTTAGAGTAAATGATCACTACACTTTGAAGGATGTGGCACTTGTCAAAAATTTGAAATACAACTTGCTTTCTGTTGCACAATTGCTAGATGAAAATCTAGAAATTATTTTCAATAAAAACTGCTGCAAAGTTGTAGGTTCAAATAGTGAGCTTATTTTTAACATGTCTCGGTTTGGAAGAGTTTTTAAAGCTGATTTTGATATGTCTTCCTCTAAGCATAGGTGTCTAGTTGCTAATGATTCAAAGGACTTATATTTTTGGCATCGTAGACTTGGTCACGTAGGCTTTGATCACCTAACGCGTGTTAGTGCTCTTGATCGCATACGTGGGCTGCCTAAGCTTAAAGGGGACAAAGAAATTGTGTGCTATTCTTGTAGACATGCTAAGATGGTTGCAGGTTCACATACTCCTCTCACAATGATCATGACAATTGAACCATGTCAACTTTTGCATCTTGACACTGTAGGACCTTCACGTGTTCAATCCTTCAGAGGTAAATGGTATGTTCTTGTTATTGTTGATGATTATTCTAGATACTCTTGGGTTTACTTTATGGCTTCTAAGAATGAAGCTTTTAGTCACTTTAGGACTTTATTTCTTAGATTATCAATTGATCACCCAGGATCTTTAAAGGCAATTAGAAGTGATAACGGAACTGAATTTAAAAATCAATCTTTTGATCACTTTTGTGCTGAAAATGGAATAGATCATCAACTTTCTTCCCCATATGTACCTCAACAAAACGGTGTTGTAGAAAGAAAGAACAGAACCTTAGTTGAGATGGCTAGGACTATGCTTGATGAATATCAAACTCCTAGGAAATTTTGGGCTGATGCGTTAGCAACCGCTTGTTATGTCTCAAATCGTGTTTTCTTGCGTGCTAAGCTAAGTAAAACACCATATGAGCTCCGGTTTGGACATAGGCTTAGTGTTACACACTTTCGGGTCTTTGGTTGCAAATGCTTTGTTAAGAAACATGGTAATCTTGATAAATTTGAACCTAGATCCATTGATGGCATGTTTCTTGGTTATCCATCTCATACTAGAGGCTACCGTGTGCTTTTATTTGACACTAACAAAATTGTGGAGACTTGTGAAGTGTCTTTTGATGAATCTAGCCCAGGTACTAGCTCAAACATTGCAGGTCCAGATCCATATCCGCAGGGGGAGATCATTTTCATTGAAGATGAGGAAGAATTGGAGTTGCTGCCAGAAAATTCAGTAGCTAAAGACATTGGTTTAGCTCCGGATGTTAATTCTCAACCAGCACCGACAACCATCAATGCTGATTCAAATCATCCTCAAGACACAATCTCATCGATTTGTGATGAACATGAAGAAGAAGAAGCTTGTGATACATCTATTCCCCTACGGTTTTACAAAGATCATCCCCCACAACAGATGATTGGAAGCTCGCACGAACGAGGCACACGTTCCAGGTTTTGCGATCCAAACTCTCATGCTCATTCTGCTTTTGTTGCTTCTTTTGAACCCAAAGATATATCACACGCACTCACTAATGAATCTTAGATTATTGCCATGCAAGAAGAGTTAGAAAATTTTGAAAGAAATAATGTTTGGAAACTTGTACCTCCACCTCAAGGTCACACTTTAATTGGAACTAAATGGGTATTTAAAAATAAACAAAGTGAGGATGGGGTTGTGGTTAGGAATAAGGCTAGGTTGGTTGCTCAAGGTTTCACTCAAGTTGAAGGTCTAGATTTTGATGAAACTTTTGCTCCTGTTGCTAGATTAGAAGCCATAAGAATTTTGTTAGCTTTTGCAGCATCTAAAGGTTTTAAGTTATATCAAATGGATGTTAAAAGTGCTTTTCTTAATGGCTACATAGATGAGGAGGTTTATGTCAAACAACCATCGGGTTTTGAAAATCCAGATTTTCCTAATCATGTTTACAAACTGTCCAAAGCCTTATACGGTCTCAAACAAACCCCTAGAGCATGGTATGATAGGTTAAAAACATTCTTACTTGAAAAGGGGTTTACCATGGGCAAGGTTGATAAAACTCTTTTTGTGCTTAAGCATGGCAATGACTCATTATTTGTTCAAGTGTATGTGGATGATATTATCTTTGGTTGTGCTTCTCATGATCTTGTGTCCAAGTTTTCAGCAATGATGAGTTCCGAATTTGAAATGAGTATGATGGGTGAACTCACTTACTTTTTGGGGCTGCAAATCAAGCAAACCAAGGAGGGGACCTTTGTGCATCAAATGAAGTATACCAAAGACCTCCTAAGGTGCTTCAACATGGACAAAAGCAAGTCTCTTCAGACACCAATGGGAACAGCAACAACACTTGAACTTGATGAAGATGGTGAATATGTGAATCAAAAAGAATATAGAAGCATGATCGGATCACTTTTGTACCTCACGGCATCAAGACCGGACATACAATTCAGAGTATGTCTTTGTGCACGGTTTCAAGCTTCCCCACGTGTTTCACATCGTCAAGCCGTCAAAAGGATTCTCAGGTACTTACATGGAACCCAAGAATTTGGCATTTTTCTTCCTTCTTCCTCAACCGTCACTTTGAAAGCTTTTTCGGATGCTGATTTTGGGGGTTGTAGGATTGATAGGAAAACTACTTCTGGTGCTTGTCATTTTCTTGGTAATTCTCTTGTTGCTTGGTCCTCTAGAAAACAAAATTCAGTTGCACAATCCACAGCCGAATCTGAATATGTAGCTGCTGCTAGTGCTTGTTCACAAATTCTTTGGATTGTTCAAACACTTAAGGACTATGGGGTTGATCTAAATAGTGTTCCACTATTCTGTGATAACACTAGTGCCATTTGCATTGCTAAAAACCCCGTGCAACATTCTAGAACTAAGCACATTGACATTAGGTATCACTTTCTCCGAGATAATATTGAAAAAGGAAACATTGTGCTTCACCATGTACATACCGAACAACAATTGGCTGACATTTTTACAAAATATTTGGATTTCACTCATTTTTGTTACATCCGTAGTGAAATAGGGGTTATGCATCCTCATGGCTTAATTTGAGGGGGAGTTTTTGAAACATGGGAAGTCTATGTGTGAATCTGAAATTAAAATAATATGAGCATATTATTTCATAGATATATGACTTTGTGATTCCTTTTACATGCTGAAAGTTCTTACTACAGTACTCGTGTTATACATTTTGTAGTTTTTGTCATGTCTAGTAATTGGAATAATTACTTACACTAAAACTGGTCATGGTTGAACTTTCTTGCTGTTTTGAACTTGTTGCATGCTCACAAGTGCTTTTAATCATAAAGAATTAATCAAGTAATCAACTCACATGTTGAGTTTTTATGAACAAATATAAATTGAGAAAAGATCAAGAGAATATGCATGCATCGCACTTATTCTTTTGAGATAGCTTATCATTGCACTTAGATATGAACTTGGAAGAAGTTGTGTATGACTAAAACCATGTTCTTAAGCATCTGATTGTCAAATGACATAGGCTTGGCTTGGTTGGTTAGAATAAGGCAGATGCGCATATAATCTCTTGCAAATATCATATGATCTAAATTTACGCTTTGAAAAATAATAAAATGCAGCAACTAGTGTCATGCTTTCAGGTTTTGAAATAGTTAAGTTTGTGAGATCATGACTTACTTAAATTGAAAATTACATTTGATCTCTAGCATGGCTTACACTACTTTATGTATTTCATTGATGTGATAATGTAAGGTACTTGATAGTATGACTTGGATAAGCTTTGTTTATATGTATATGTTATAATATGCTCATAACAACTAAACAGGGAGAGATAATTTGTTTATATGCTCATGACTTGCTGAATACATTATCAAAGGGGGAGAGATAAGCATGAAGAGAAACATAATATGTGCATAAGGAGAGATAATATGGGATAATTTTTGGATTTTCTTCTCATTTCTCATTTTACTTTTGATTTACAAAAAGGGGAGAAATTGTCTTCAAAACTTTTATGTGAATAAGCCAATGTTCGGATTTTAAATGGTGTTGCCAATGCATTCATCAAGGGGGAGATTGTAAGACCTATGTGTGCTGAATACATTGGCTTGTAGTGAATACGCGTGCTTTGACGATAAAAGTTTTGAATATCACCAAAACACCTTTTTATCAAGGTCTGACTCTAGCTCCGAGCTACAGCAAAGTCCGACTAGCTTTGGTCAGCTCCGGTGAAGTTTTGTTTTTAGCTCCGGCATGTCTTTGATAGCTCCGACATGTCTTTGATAGCTCCGGCATGTTTTTGATAGCTCCGACATGTTTTTAATAGCTCCGCCGTGTTTTTGCTAAGCTCCGAAGTTGATTTTTCTAGCTCCGGCTTTTGGGACTACTAGTTTCGACTAGTTCTGGTTAGCTCCAGCGCTAGGTCCTGCTAGTTTTGTAAGCTCCGGCGGAAGCTTGGTTGTACTAGTTTTGGTAAGCTCCGGCGCTAGGTCCTACTAGCTTTTGTTAGCTCCGGCTCAAGGTCCGGGTTGCTCTGGCAAGGTCCGAAACTTGACCGTAGTGCTTTTGCTTTTCATTTGCAATGTTTCGTAGTTGCTTTACATTGTTGGAAAGATTGCTTAGTATTCATTTTCTAAGTTTTTGGTGCGTTTTGGTTGATATGGATAATATCGTGTTACTATGGTTTTGCAACATGCTTATGTGAGGTTCTCACGTAGGGTGTTGTGTTCGGAACTAATTTGAGTCAAGTCGAGGACTTGGGCTCGTATGGATTGGTTGTTTATTCATGTGCAGGTGTTGCTTGAGTTCAAGACATGGCTGGTGACGGGATCCATTGGACTAGTCTCAGGGAGGAGATGAGGTTCCAACAACCAAATTCAGGAGGAATTGTGGTTGAGCTGATCAGGAGGTTGCGCAGCATGATTGAATCAAGAACAATGCATATGAAGGTATCGTGGACATCGTTGGAAGATGTTTGCACGTGTGCAAGGAGTGCATGGACGTGGCTACATGGTTATGAGACGTGATGAAGAGATGTGGACGTAAAGAATGGTCGGAAAGGTCCAACCGACTAGGTTATGGACTCAGGCTGCGGCTGAGTCGGGTTTGACTCAAATATGGAAAGATTTGAGTTGGTTATGATAGGATTTCGTGTGGGTCACGAATTTGAGTTGTTTAGGAATGTGGGATACGTTCCTAAGGTGTTTGGAAGTCTTAATATTGCGTATAGAAGAATCCTAAGCAGTTATGGAAAGTTACGATTCGTGAACAGAGAGGATTAGGTTCCTGATCTGAGTTGAGTTGGCTTTCGAGCTGGTTATATAAGCAAGGGAGCCCAGAGCTCGTGGTGCACAACTTTGGGGCTGTTCCTCTTGTGTTCTATTGAATAAAATTCGTAGTTTGAAGGAACGTTTGTGCCTTTTTCGTCAGACTTGTTCCAGACAAGTTTTACTCGTCGAGTTTCTGGACAGCACTACCTTTCGTTGGTGGTTTTATCATAACTCGAGTTTTACAGATCCAATTGACGTGATTCTTTTTGTGTTATCTTCATAACTTGATTCTATATCATATGTCAAAAGTTCAAGGTCATTGGATTTGTGGTCTATGATCTACACGAGTTTCTTTGCAGCGTTCCAGAACTGTTGTTTTTCTCGGGTAGGGCAGATTGACCTTTGTTTGATCTTTCGATCATAACTTGAGTTTTTCTCGACGGATTTGAGTGATTCTTTTTGTGTTGTCTTCGTTAATTGATTCTCTCTGATATCTATCATTTTTGTCACAGTGAAACACGTTTAGATTAGTCTCACACACGATTTCTTTAACAGATCATTTCTCTGCCGAAAGGGTTTGGGGTTTAATTGTTTCCGCTGCGTAAGATTTTTTAAAATCTACCATTCACCCCCCTCTGGTAGCTTTTCACGTGCTCTTCGATCCTACAGTAGTCGATGAAGATAGAGTCGATTTACGGCGTGGCAAGCTGTGTTAATCGCTTCCGCCCAAAATCGATCCGAGGTCTTGTACTCATCGAGCATTGTTCTTGCCATCTCTATGAGTGTTCGGTTCTTTCTTTCGGCAACTCCGTTTTGTTGTGGCGAGTATGGCGCTGAAAATTCGTGCTTGATACCCTCTTCATCAAGGTACTCCTCCACTTGTGTGTTCTTGAACTCCGTGCTATTGTCGCTTCGAATACTCTTGATTGTCAATGAGAATTCGTTTTGAGCTCGCTTGAAGAACTTCTTGAGTGTTCCTTGTGTTTCTGACTTATCGTGCAAAAAGAAAACCCAAGTGAACCGAGAAAAGTCATCAATAGTTACTAAACCATATTTGTTACCGTCGATGCTTGTGTAAGCAATTGGACCAAATAAGTCCATGTGATGTAGTTCGAGCGGTCTTGTTGTAGTCATGACGTTCTTTGCGGGATGAGGTGCTCCAACTTGCTTCCCGGCTTGGAACGCGCTACAAGGCCTGTCTTTCTCAAAAACAACATCCTTCAAAACGCGGATGTGATCGATCTTGAGGAGTTTTTGAAGATTCCTCATACCAACATCCGCTAGCCGTCTATGCCACAGCCAACCCATGTTGGTCTTTGCAATCAAGCATGTGTCAAGTTCGGCTTTATCCTTGTTGAAGTCAACGAGGTAAAGCTTTCCCTTCAACATACCCTTGAATGCAATGGAACCATCACTCCTCCTAGAGACGGTCACACCCTCATTAGTGAACAAGCAATTATAACCTTTGTCACATAGTTGAGATATGGATAGCAGGTTATAATCTAAGGATTCAACATGTAAAACATGAGAAAGTGTGTGTGTAGAAGATATTGCAATTTTACCGGTACCGAGCACCCTTCCTTGACTATTATCTCCAAAGTAGATGCCTTCATTTGGGTCCTCATTCTCTTCATATTCCACGAACATTCTTCTTTCTCCGGTCATATGGTTGATGCAGCCACTGTCTAGCACCCATTTGGATCCACCGGAGGAACGGGCCTGCAAAAACAAATTATGCTTTGGTTTTAGGTACCCAAGCTTGCTTGGGTCCTTGGAGGTTAGTTACAATACATTTGGGCACCCACACATGAGATTTGGTGTTCCCATGGCGTGGCCCAACATAATTAGCATAAACCTTGCCAAGATTATTTCTCATTAACACATAGGAGGCATCAAAGGTTCTAAAGAGTAATTGTTGTTGTTTGTATACAAGGCTAGTCTGGGAGGCTGGACTTGTCCGGAGGACCAGACTTGTCCGGACAATGACCGGACTAGTCCGGTATTTGTGTGAGTTCAAGTTTTTACCCTTCGACTTACCAGTTTGAGAGGGTCTTACCTTCACAAAGGAAATCCTCCCCTTGTTATTCTTAGGACTTCCGGCATGCTGCTTTTCACCATAAGAGTAACCAATGCCATATTTGACATTTGGAGGTCTTTGGACCAAGTATGCACTACGTGCATAGTAGATTTTCTCCTTGTCAAATATGCCACATTGGGTAGGATGTTTATCCTTTGTGGAGGTTGACTTCTCCTTCAAACTGGTGTCAATTTTACTACATGTGCACATATGAGCAAAATCAGTTTTAGTGGGTTGAGAAGGTGAACTTGAAGAGGAGGAAGGTTCACTCAGCTTGAGTGACTCAACTTGCACTTCAAGGATCTTGTTAACCTTGATCAGGTCAGCAAGTTGGTCCTTGATTGCAACATTTGAGTCAGTTAACTCCAAGCAAGCTTTCTTGCTTGAAGCTAACTCAAGCTCTAGTGAATTGTTTTCTCCTTTTTAGGTTCTAGAAGTTTGTCAAGTTCGACATACTCCTCCTTTTGGGATATAATCATGTCCTCTTGACGATGAATTAACCTCTCCTTCTCAACAAGTTGATCAAGTAAAAATTTCATTTTTGTTGCAGCTTTCCTATCTAGTCCACTAAGCATATCTTCATCATCACTATTTATTTCATCATCACTAGAGTAGGAATGCACAGAAGGGGTTTTGATAATTACCTTGTGTTTACCTTCCTTTGCCATAAGGCACGTGCCATTTCCCTTCCTTGCGCCGAGTGTGGGGAAGAGTGTAGATTTCTTGGACGCACTCTCGATGGCTATGCTAGCCATCTCTTCTTCTTCGGATGATGAGGACTCATCGTTTGAGTCCCACTCCTTCCTAATGTGCGCTTGTTCGGCTTGTTTCTTCTTCTTGAAGAATTTCTTGGGTTGAGGCTTGGCTTCTTTGGTCTTCTTCTTGTTCTCCTCATATGGGCAATCAACTATAAAGTGGTTATACTCACCACAATTATAGCATGTCCGCCTCAACTTCGGCTTCGTTCTTTCCTTGTACTTTCCTTCACTTGATTTTGTCCCTTGTCTTTTTCTTCATTATTCTCTTGAACTTTTTCATGAATAATATCATATCCTCTTCATCTAGCTCACTGCTCTCGTCGTCACTGTCTTCCTCTAGTTGTGCTTCTCTTGCTTCATTGGATAGAGGCTTGAGGGTGGACTTTAAAGCAACCCCTTTCTTCTTAGACGAGGTGAGGTCGGCAATTTCCTTGACGTGCTTTGCTTGTTTTTCCATCATCTCAAAGTTGATGATTTTTCCAAGCAATTCATCCGGAGTCATCCTTTTGTATCCGGGGCTTTCTCTAATCATGGAGCATAGCGTGACATTGCAAGGCATAAAAGCTCTAAGGATGAGCTTTACCACCTCGTGATCATTCCACTTCTTGCTCCCATATGATCAAACTTTGTTGACGATTGTCTTCAATCGATTGTACATATCTTGGGGTGACTCGTCTTCCTCAATTGCGAATCTTCCTAGTTCGCCTTCGATCATCTCAATCTTTGCTTCGCGCACATCTCGGTCACCTTCATGTGCAGTTTGCAATGTATCCCATATCTCCTTAGCAATTTCGAGTCCATCCACCATGGTGAACTCGTCCCGACTGAGTGAGGAGGTGATTACAGCTATGGCTTGAGCGTTTCTATGAATGGCCTGCTCTTGGCTTGGGGTGAGCTCTTAGTCGTCGTCCAGAATATCTATCCCTGTGCATACAACATGCCATAGACTTGGATTGAGGGAAATCAAATGCATTTTCATATTCTGCCTCCACATTGAGTAATCACTTCCATCGAAGTGTGGGGCTTTTCCAAGTGGGATAGATAAGTAATGATTGTTATTGGAATTTAGACGATCATAGTTAAAAGGATATCGGGAGTAGTCGGTGTGACTACTCCCCTTCTTCTTCTCTTCAACTTTCACTTTCCCTTTGGAAAGTGCCTTCTTTCTAAGGAGCGCCTTTAGCTCCAGCGTCTCCTCATCATCGTCCTCGAAGTCTTGAATGGCTTCGAGGTACTTCTCCACTTTTTGAGTCCTGTCATTGTTAACCTCTTCTTGGTTGTTGGTTTTGTGGATGCCCTTCATCTCCAACATGATCTCTTCGAGTGATTAGACTCTTTCTTGAAGAACCTGCTCTGATACCAATTGAATGTGGCCTAGAGGGGGGATGAATAGGCCTTTTTGAATATTGTCGGATCCTGCAACACTTAACAACCAGTTCAAAAACAGAGAAATCGGACTAGTCCGGTAATGTGCGGACTAGTCCGGTGTTCACGGACTAAGTTGATTAAGCTTGATCGATTAGATTGATTATTTTATGTATGCAGCGAAAATATAAAATCAACTAAAGGTTTCAATGTTATATATCAGATTGTAACACAATTAAATCTTATGTTTGACAATTCAACGTAAGATGAGCAATGATTATTGAAACCCTAGATTATATTGATGAATAAGAATGATGAACACCAAAAGCAAGACACAAGAATTTATCCTGTGGTTCGGCAACCACAAAAGCAACCTACGTCCACGTTGAGGAGTTCACAAAAGGATCGGGTCTTCTCCAACCCTACCCTCGTCGGATCGCCACGAAGGCCAATCCTCTTCCACTAACCACAAAGGGGTGAATAACCGAATTCAAGGGGCTTTCTCACACGTTGAGAGCTCCCTTGGATTACAACAGAAAATACCACCAAGAACACACTCAAAAATTACAAATGAATCGCAGGAGTGTGTTAGAGAATCAAACCAAGAGCTCAATGTGGTGATGAATGTGTCTCTCCAATGAACTAGAGTGAATCCTCAAAGTATTGATCTTTGTTGCACTTAATTTCGTGGAGAGATGTGGTTTTTGAGTCTCTTGGGAGGTGTGACGGCGCTAGGGTTCGAGAGTGTTCATAATTGGGCCGTGCACCTCTATTTATATGGGGTTTCTAAAAGTGACCGTTAGGGTTCAGAAAGTTCGGACTAGTCCGTGGTGGTCACCGGACTAGTCCGGTGTGCTGTGTGTAGCAAACCCTAAGTACCCCGAAATATCGGACTAGTCCGGCTAGGAGCGGACTTGTCCGATTTTGCTACTGGAAATCTTCGGACTAGTCTGATAGTCATCGGACTTGTCCGGACATGTGAAACCCTAAGTGTATAGGATGACAAGTCCGCACTTTGGGGGACTTGTCCGATTCAGATCAGAGGGTATTTCGGACTAGTCCGTGCAAACATCGGACTTGTCTGATTTGGATCAGAAAGAATATCGGACTAGTCCGGTTGTGATCGGACTTGTCCGATTTTGTGTGACTTGTGAAGTGTTTTGAGGACTAGTCCGCACTGGGGAGGACTAGTCCGATTCTAGTCAGAAAGGATATCGGACTAGTCCGATGGATATCGGACTTGTCCGATTTCGTGCAGAAAGGATATTGGACTAGTCCGGTTTCAGTCGGACTAGTCCGGTCCTGTGTAATTTTGTGCAATGTGTGTGTTTAATTGTGATTGAGCTCTTGGGATGTGTTTTCTTAACACACTCCATACACAATGATCTACTATTTTTCTTCCTTGAGCTCATTTTTACTTTGCTCCTCATTCTTCCTTCTTTTTGGCACTTTGCTCATTTTTCTTTTAAAATCCTGCACTCATCTCAACAAAGAGGTTAGGATCCCAATTGCTTGTCATAAATCATCCAAAACCCACAAGAGAGTCCTAGATGCACTTTCACTTCCCTATAAAGGGAGTTAGGTCCAGCGTTGTGTTACACGTGGCGATGCTGGAGCTACCCAAACGAGGGAGGCGAGTCCGGTGCGGTGTAACACGTTGAGCCTTCGGAGGTCTTCAACTTGGACGGGTGGAGCTCCGTGACTTTTCTTGTGGTATCGTGGGGTACTCGGTATGCAAGGTACTGACAGTGGCCCCCGTGCCCACATCTGGGAGAAATCCTTTGGGTTAAGTTATTCTACCAGAGGTGGTGCCATTTTTTATTCCCGCACTGCGGCTTCAAAGGTTTTTTCTTGGGCCGTTGGGGTGATGGTCCGTAGTTAAACCACCGCCGTGTGGCTCTTCTTGATGCGACAGGTGAGATCCTGGCGTGCGGATCTCACGCAATTGAAGATTGAAAGTTCCCAATATGAAAATCATATTGATTTCGAGCGCCTTGTCAGGCCGTCGCCCTCGAGCTTCCAACTTTCCATCATGACAACGGTTCGCCTGGGGTATTAACTTCAACTTTTCCGCCGAAGTGGATCCGGGCCCATTTGTTATTGGCAGGGTAGGTTTTTGAAGTGTGATATTGATCCCGCTGTGGTTTCCATCCAAGCATTGCGGAGGCTTACTTAAGAAGGAAAGCCCGCACGGTTTGAGGACTCTTTATGCTTTCATTCGAACTTGCACTCAGAGTCTCCCAACCTTTGCTTAGCCCTTCCAACTTTTCGCTCCCTTTTGCCGCGATGGAGTTGGGTCTTCGCCGTTGCAAGATCACTAGCGATGAAGATCTGAAGAGGGTCCGGACCTACATGGGGTGGTCCAGCGACTCCTTCAACAATGACATCTACTTGGGCAAGCTCCCCTTCAAGAAGGAGCGCACCGGAGAGATGGTGTACTTCTCGGCGTACGCCATGGTGGGTCTGATCCCGCCTTTCTCAAGCTTTCTCTTGACACTGTTGGATTTCTACGGCCTCCAGCTTCATCACCTCGGCCCCCACTCCTTCTTACTAGTATCGACCTTCGTCCACTTCTGCGAGATGTGGGTGGATGTACCTCTGTGCATTGAGCTCTTCCGGATCTTCTTCACGGTCCACACCACCGGGAGGAGTGATGAGTACTTGGGCTTCTGCTACTTCATGAAGCGCAAGAACTGTCCCTTCAAGTACCTGAGTACCTTCCCTTCCGGCAAGTGGGACAACTAAAAGAATGATTGGGTGATTACCAAGGTGGATCATCACGATAGGCTAGAGTTGCCGACTGACCTCCCCAATGTTGACACCGACGCCTTAAATATAGCTCCGGAGCTGCCAGAAGCATACAAGCCCATCCTGACCAGGATCCGTCAGTGTGTGGAGGGTGGAGTGACCCCCCAAATGGTCTTCGGGAACTTCCTGACGAACCGGTGGGCTCCACTGATGAAGAGAGAATGGCTTGCCTCGGCTTTCAACAGCGAGATGGACCACAACCGAATTGAAGTTGGCCTTCGGACCAATCTGGATGATGGGGCTTTGAAGATCCACCTTCAGAAACTTCAACATGGGGCTATCTCCCATGACTCCTTGACACCTCGGGCGGACTTCCTACCATTGAATATGGTTCCGGATGTTAGGAGGGAGCTCTAGAAGGTATATCCAGAGCTAGACGATCTCGTCCTGGTGGAGATGCGTAGAACCACCGGGGTCACCATTCTTGGAGCTTCGGAGAGGGTAGCTCCGACTGCTACTCCAAGCTGGAAGATTGACGACGCCAGCAAGGGCAAAGGCAAAGGCAAGGAGCCGTTCGAATCCTCCAGCCGGAAGAGGAAACTGAGACATGCAGACGGGAGCTCCCTCAGGTCAGCTCCATCTCTAGCAGCTCCTACTCCCCGGCCAAGTAGTACTTCGGCGGTCAAGCCCTCTTCAGAGTCGGCGCCCTCGAAGGGTGCAAGATCCAGCAAATCGACTCTGGCTCTGGTGCCAGCTGTGGTCCTTCCCAGCCGGGGGAGGTCCCAACTGAGGAGAGTCCAGCTGCTGCAGCTAGCTCCCGGTCGAGGTCCGAGGTTTTTGCCTCACCGCGTCTGGTGGGCTCTGACTCCGGGCCTCAGAAGAAGAAATTCCACGACGACTGGGGCGGTAGCATCCCCAGGTAAGCATTGTCATCTCACCTTGAGGTGCTCCTCTTGTCTTTTTCATGTCTTGAATTTTCCTGATCTTTTGTTTCTAGGGTGTCGAGAAAGAAGTACGAGACTTCAGCACCTGCTACAGCAACTGTGACTGAGCGTGCAGAAGCTTCGGCTTCAACCCCTGTGGCTCCCCAAGTGGTGGATGAAGACACGCAGCTTCGGCGCCAGATGTCGTGGACTTGGATCCAGAGGAGATGCAAGAAACTCCCGTGGCAGCACCGGACCACAGGGGAGATGTTTGTGAAGATGCGCCAGTGGCTGCAGTGCTGGCAGCTAAAGCTCCGACGCAGGAGACGGAGATGGCGGAAGCTCCGACGTTTGAGCCGTAGGTAACCAAAGCTCCAGCACCTGTGCTGGAAGTTGTCAAAGATCCGGCAATTGAGCCGGAAGCGCTTGAAGTTCTGTCCTCCGTGCCAGAGATTGTTGAAGTTCGAGCACCTGAGCCAGTTGCAGTTGAAGTACCTGTGCCTAAGCCGGTGGTGGTGGGGTGGGGGGGGGGGGCTCCAGGTGAAGCTCCAATGTCCGCCCTAGAGACAATTACTCCAGAGGAACCCATGTCTGAGCCGAAGCGCCCAGAGGAGTCGGCGGTGTGTCCTCCACCCACAGAGCCGACGATTGAAGATCTTGCAGGGGGACCTTCAACGTCAGCCTCAGAGGTTGAAGTTCCCTCAGCGGGACCCTCCTTGGCGTCTGTAGAGGTTGGAGAGCTCCTGGAGGGCGGCCCTAGCGCCACTGAGCCGCAGGGAACCACACTTGTGTCGTGGGACCCAATTTTTGTAATTAAAGACCCCTTGGAACCGGCGGAGGAGATCCCGGCAGGCCCAGAGCCAATTCCTTTGGATTTGTCTATCGACAACGCCTGTTCTAGTCTCCGCCAAGTTCAACTCGCCTTCAACCACGACAGTAAGGTCCTTGAAGAAGAGCGCCACACCTTGAGGCGTTGGCGCAACATACTTCATTTCGAGACCAAACTGACGCAATCACGGCTTGCAGATCAACGGGAGTGGATCGAGAGGGAAAGGCCCGACTGATATACTGGGGCAAGCTGTCGGATGAGCGGGAGGATTTAATTAGGGTCCTCGACGCAAAATCTCGGGAGATTCTCGAACATGCTAGAAAGAGCAGTGAGGCTATGGACGATCGTTAGGACAACCTCAACAAATTGAATGATATTCTCCTGAAGCGCCGAGAGGACCTTGATGAAAGAGAGTAAAACCTCCTGGAGAAGTAGGAGGATATTATGAAGAGGGGGGAGGAGCTCGCCCGGAGACTGTCTCTAGGAGAGCAAGGCTTGGCTGACCGCACTAAAAAATTTGAGCAGCAGAGCAAGCAGGAGGAGGAGAAGAACTGGATGGTGGGGCAGGAGCTCTCCAAAAGAGAAGCTGATGTTGTCACCAGGGAGGAAAAGGTGAAAGGCAGGGAGAAGGACCTGGCGAACCGCCAGAACCGCATCCACCTCCGAGAGTCAGAGCTTCCCGACCGCGAAAATCAAGTAGCTGAGAGTATTTAGCAACATGCCAAAGAGGTTGAGTGCCTCACCCGGGAGAGTTCGAAGCTTGCGGCCGATAGAAGGTCGTTGGATGAACTCAAGAATTCGAGGGCAACATAGTCCTGGCAAGTCTGAGACTTCCTGGGGCATGCTAACAATGCTTTGGTGCCACTTGGCTTCAGCCCGGTACATTTGGAAGATGCTGAGCCAGAGCTGGACAAGGCGTTGGTGGCAATGGGCTCTACCAGCAACAAACTCGACGCGATGGGTGACGTCATCGCCGACCAATTGGAGACAGAAGGGAAGTCTTTGGCCAAGAACGCCGCCAAATTTTTGCTGACGTGTTTCTAAAGCCTAGACCCCCAACTTTCTCTGGATCCGGTGTTCGAAGGGCCGATTGCTGAAGAGGAAGATGCCGCCAAGGCCAGCATTCAAGAAGTTGCCCAGAAAGTTGCCTCGTATTTCCATAGGACCTAGGACCTCCAGTATCCCGGACCTTTTTCCTTTGCCTTTTACTGTAATCCTTATTTTGTAATCCAGTCTAGTCCTTCAAATGAATGAAATCCAAACTTCTTGAATGAATGAATGAACTCCATTTTATGTTTATCTTCAATGCATTGTCCTTTATCTTATTGGCCCCCTGGTAGATGTACACGATTTTATTGCGAACATGTACCAATAGGATCTGACAATGTCTTGATGACTTGAACACTTCAAACTTGTAGCCAGAACGCTTAGCTTTTAGGTCTGAAGTTCACTTCTGACATCTCTAGGGATCCTTTATGATGTCGATGACAGGCCCCCTCGGAGGTGTCGGAGCATGGTAGATCCAATGACACCCACTGCCAACACATAAAGCGTCGACGACGGACCCCCTGTGAGGTGTCGGAGCTTGATAGCTCCGACAACGCCCACTATCAACACTTAAAGCATTGACGGCGGGCCCCCTGGGAAGTGTCGGAGTTTGATAGCTCCGACGGCGCCCACTGTCAACCCTTAAAGCGTCAATGGCGGGCCCCCCTGGGAGGTGTCGGAGCTTGATAGCTCTGACGAAGCCCACTATCAACACTTAAAGCATTGACGGCGGGCCCCCTGGGATTGTCGGAACTTCCCGACTTTGACGATATCCACTATCAACGTATAATACGTCGACGGTAGAATCTCTTCAGGGTGATTTCTTCGCTATATTCATTTAGATTGGCGTCAATTCTTCACACCAACAACTGGCCCCCATGGGAGTTGTCGGAGCTTTGTCAACTCCGATGACGCTCACTTTTAACATACAAAATGTCGATGGCGGGCCCCCTTCGGGGATGTCGGAGCTTAGTAGCTCCGGTATCGTCCACCATCGCCATGGGTTTTCATTTTTCCTGCGCATCAAAGACAAGAAAAACAGTAAAATTTGTCCTCTCGTCTACAACTTGTTTGTGTCTTACTGTTCTTATTTAAATTTTAGGTCCATACGAACTCAACATGATAATAAGTACATTGATGTAATCTTTCCAGATCTGAATGCCTTTTGGACCCGTCCAACTGAGGCCTGCCGGAATGTAGATAGAGTGGCGTACTTAGGGTGCTGGACCAATCTAAGCCGATAGCGCACTCCGGACCTGTCATTGGCTTTGGCGTTCAGGCGAGTAGACCATCCAACAATGTTGTGATCCAAAAAAGATCAACAATATAACTCACATATCATATGAATAACTTGGACTAAATTTCAAAAAGAATTTCACAACTTCGTTATAACAAGAAGGAAAAGATAATAAAAGTGAAATGAGTCTGACAAAATTAATGCACGTGGAATCTGCCTTCACACAACAATGTCTTTCATTATAGGTCCGAATTACAGGGGAGACAAGGACACACTTAGGGTACGGGACCAGGCCAAGTGTGTTATTCATCTTGTTCTAACCGAGGGTAGGTAAGCTGCACTTTCAGTACAATGACCAAGTTAGGTGGGCTTGAACTTGTCGGACCCTCCCGGAGGGGTCCGAATGTTCTCCTTTAGGACCCACCCGATTCTGTGTATAGACTCTATAACTGACATTGTGTGTAATTACAGACTCACCTCCGTGAAACTAAGTATAAAACTTATGGAGGTGCTCGATGTTCCAAGATTAGGGAAGCGGGGTCCCATCCTCTGTTGCCAAGTGAACGCATCCGGTACGGGATACTTTGATCACTCAGAACGGACCTTCCCAGTTGGGGTAAAGTTTGTTCATCCCTTCTCGAGTTAGTATTCTCCGCACCACCAGATCGCCTTTTTCAAGCTGTCGGTTGCACACATGCCTTTGGTGGTAGCACCGGAGCGCCTGGCGATATCGTGCATTCCGAACAACAACTTGGCACCTTGCCTCGTCGATGAGGTCAAGGTCTTCACGCCGAAGCTTGTCGTGCACGGCTTCGTCGAAGGTCCGGACGTGGAGCGACCCCATGGTGATCTCCGGAGGAAGAACCACTTCAGCTCCGTACACCAAGAAGAAGGTTGTCTCCCCAGTTGACCGGCTAGGTGTTGTCCTGCCTGCCCACAATGCAGATGGGAGCTCCTCTATCCAGTTGGCTCCATGTTTCTTCAAATGCTCGTAAGTGCGCGTCTTGAGTCCTTTCAATATTTCTGCATTTGCTCTCTCAGCTTGGACATTACTTGCTGAGTGAGCTATTGATCCGTAGCTGACTTGAATGCCGATGTCTTCGCATTATTCTTGGAATGCTGCACTTATGAATTAGGTTCTGTTGTCAGTAATGACTCTATTCGGAACTCCAAACCTGCAGACTATGGACTTCAAGAACTTGATAGTTGATTATTTGTTGATAGTCACAACTGGAGTTGCTTCCGGCCACTTGGTGAACTTGTCGATGGCGACGTACAGGAACCTGTAACCTCCGACGTTTTTTGGAAAAGGTCCCAAAATGTCCATCCCCCACACAGCGAATGGCCATGTAGGAGGTATCATTTGCAGTGACTAAGCCGGTGTGTGAACTTGTTTCGCGTGGAACTGACACGCTACATGAAAGTGCATCTAGGCATCCCTTGTGGGTTTTGGTTGATTTATGAACAACAAATGAGATCCTAACCAAAGTGTTGAGATGAGCGCAGGTTTTAATGAAATCGTGAAGAAAGCGCAAAAAGAAAGGAGAATGAGGATCTATATGGAAAAGAGCTCAAGAGCTGAACAGATTTAGATCATTGTGTATGGAGTGCATTGGAGAAACACACCTCAAGAGCTCAAGCACAAGAAAACTGATTCACTGCACAATTTTACACACGTTTGGACTAGTCCAATATACCCCGGACTAGTCCGATAATCCCTCTGTTCAAAATCGGACAAGTCCCCCCAGTGCAGACTTGTCTGCACAGTCCAAGTTTACACAGACCGGACTAGTCCGATATCACAACGGACTAGTCCGATATCTTTCTGACTAATATCGGACTAGTCCTTTCCAGTGCGGACTAGTCCTCAACACTTCACAACTTTGCACAAAATCGGACAAGTCCGATAATATCCGGACTAGTTCGATAACCTCTCTGACTAAAATCGGACCAGTCCTCCAAGTGCGGACTTGTCCTCAATTCACTAAAGGGTTCACCACAGCCGAACTAGTCCGATAATGACCAGACTAGTCTGAACTTTTCCAGAGCCTAAATCGGACTAGTCCGCCCAGGTCCGGACAAGTCCGATATTTCTGAGAACTTAGGGTTTCCTACATGTCGCAGACTGGACTAGTCCGGACTCCACCACGGACTAGTTCGGACTCTCGAAACCCTAACGATAACCTTTGGAAACATCCATATAAATAGATGTGCACAGCCCTACCTTGCTTACTCTCGACCCCGTGCGTCGTCACACCCTCCAAGAGCCTAGAAAACACTTCTCTCCACACAATCCATCGCAAGAAAGATCAAATCCTTGTGGATTAACTTTGGATCAAAGGAGAGACACGATTCTCACGTCTTGAGCTCTTAGGTTTGATTCTCTAAAAAACTCCTGTTGTTTTCTTGTGGATCTTACGAGTGTGTTCTTGGTGATGTTTGACTTGTAATCTTGGGGAGCCCTCAACTTGTGAGAAGGCCCCTTGAACTTGGTGATCTACCCTTTGTGATTAGTGGAAGAGAATCGGCCTCCGTGGCGATTCAACGAGGGTAGGGTTGGAGAAGACCTGGTTCTTTCGTGCGCTCCTCAACGTGGATGTAGGTTGCCTCTGTGGGAACCGAACCACGAGATAAACTCTTGAGTCAATTTTGTTCTTAGTTTATCATATCACGTTCTAGGGTTTACTTGATATTGCATATATTACGTTAAAACATTGAAACCAAAGTTAGTTTGTGCTACATTTAATTTCATTGACTCAATACCTTCAAGTTACATACTATATTCCGCTGCGTACTGTGCTGGTATTCAGATCATTGATCTAACTAGATCAATCTAATCCGCACGCACCGTACTAGTCCGCACTCTAACGGACTAGTCCAATTTCTTGGTATTTGATCAAGTTGCTAAGTGTTGTAGGTTCCAACTAAAATTCAAAAAGGCCTATTCATCCCCCCTCTAGGCCACATTCACTTCACACTTTTTTACCAGCTCAACTGCATCCTAGAGTGTTGTAGGCCAGTAGAAGCCATGCCGGAAGGCTTTACCGACCAACGTTCGGGAAGATGCGTGGTTCCCACACTCGCCTCCATGGATTTCCACGAGAAGATCACGACCTTCTTCCCTTGCAATGCACCGCATAGGACGCTGTTGGCATTGCGCCAATAGAGATCCCCTTCTACTAACATGTATCTTTTAGCCAATCTGACGATCCGGTCAGCGGATGCATCATCTTCAGGAAGGACATTTTCTTTTAAGTAGCTCCGGATCTCCGATATCCATGCATCGGAGCTAGCTTAAGCTTCTGAGTCTTGCGTGCTGGGTTGCTCGGAGCTTCCTGCAGCACCTACGACCATTGGTGAACGCCATGGTAACAGGGTCATCGGGACTGCCAGCTTTGAGGTGCTGATGTCGCCCCCTTCGCTCAGTTCAGCAGGCTGAGAGATTGTTCTTGACAACCTCCTGACAAAAACTCCGTCAGGAGCTTGAGCTCCGGTTGAAGCCTTCGTCGAGAGTTCGTCAGCTTCAGTGTTGTTGAGACGCTGGACATGACAGGATCCAGGAGCTTTTGAACTTCAAGGAGGTAAGCAGCGAGTTGTGGGTTGTTGCAGCTACATTCGCCTTTGACTTGCTTGATGATGAGCTGCGAATCACCTTTCACTAGCATCTGCTTGACGCCCTATGATAGCGCTACTCTGAGCCCATAGATGAGAGCTCCATATTCCGCAATGTTGTTGGTCGCTTTGAAATCAAGGTGTACCATGTACTTGACCTTCTCCCCGGTTGGAGCAAGGAGAAGGATTCCAACTCCGGCCCCCTGCTTCTGCACGGAGCCGTCAAAGTAGAGAGTCCAGTGAGGTTTGGTGAAGACCGAGACCTTGGGTTCTGGCTTCTGCTCACTGGGGCCCCCAAGATTTGATGGAGAAGGTGTCCACTCCATCACGAAATCGGCCAATGCTTGACTCTTGATAGCTTGTCGAGGCAGGAATTCGAGATCAAATTCTGCCAGCTCCGCTTCCCACTTTGCAATGTTCCCAATAGAATTGGGGTTATGCAGTATAGCGCGCTGTGGATAGGATGTTACCACTGATATCTTTTGGGCTTGGAAGTAGTGGTGAAGCTTCCTTGAGGCAATAAGAACTGCGTAGAGGAGTTTATGCACCTCAATGTATCGAGTCTTGGCATCATGGAGTACTTCACTGATGAAGTACATTGGACGTTGGACAGTATGGACCTTCCCGGAATGGCCTGGAACTTCTACTTCATCAACCCGAACCCTCGCAGAGGGGTCCAGAGCTTCTTCTTGAGCTTCCCGGACCCTCCCGGGGGGATCCATAACTTCTTCTTCAGCCATGTGAACTCCCTCAGATGAGAGAGGTTGATCCTTGGGCAGCTTGCCTTGAAGGTCCGTGCTTGGGGGCTGGGACCTAGACTCGCCTTCAGGTAGTTCCAGACCCTCCCGGAGGGGTCTGGGCTCTTGAACTGTAGGTGGTTCTGGTCTTTCCGCGACAAGGATCATACTGACAACCTCCGTAGTTGCCGAAATGTAAGTTAAAAGAGGCTCACCAGGATTCGGAGCTACCAAGATTGGTAGTGTGGTGAGGAGCTGTTTGAGCTCTTGGAATGCCTTTTCTACTTCTTCGGACCAATGGAACGGCCCAGACTTCATCAATAAATTGAAGAAGGAAAGTGCCCGCTCCGCCAGTCTTGACATGAACCGGCTGAGCGCAGCTAGACATCCAGTTAGCTTCTGGACATCCTTGATGTGGGCAGGGGGCCGCATGTCTTCAATGGCCTTGATCTTCGCTGGTTTTGCCTCAATTCCTCGGTGAGTCACCAAGAATCCAAGGATCTTCCCGGAGCAAACCCCGAAGACACATTTGTACGAGTTCATCTTGGTGCGCATCACACGCAGCTTGTCGAAGACGGCTTGTTGATTGCCAATGAGTGATTCCTTGTTCTTGACTTTCACAATGATGTCATCGACGTATACCTCCACCAAGTCCCTAATAAGCTCTCTAAATGTTTTGTACATGGCCTGCACAAAAGTTGAAGCAGCATGTTTGAGACCAAACGGCATGGCAGTGATACAATCAATCTACTGTTATGAAGGCAGTATGCTCTTCATCTTCCTTAGACATTTGGATCTAATGATACCCAGAGTATGCAACTAGGAAACACAATAGCTCGCACCCGGTGGTGGATTCCACTATTTGGTCTATCCTAGGTAGTGGAAATGGATCTTTTGGACATGCCTTATTTAAGGTGGTGTAGTCGATACACATCCGAAACTTCCCGCCGGCCTTGGGTGCAACGAATGAGTTTGGCAGCCATTGTGGATGATGAACCTCCAGGATGAAATCATCTTCGAGCAACATCTTGATTTCTTGTCGAATGAAGTTTTGCCGCTCGACTGATTGCTGTCGGGGCTTCTGGTGTACTGGCCATGCGTTGGGATAAATCTTCAAGCTGTGCTCAATCACCTCCCTAGGGATCCAAAACATTTGTGATGGTTGCCAGGAAAACGCGTCAACATTCGCCCGGAGGAAAGTGATGAGCGCGAGTCCCTATTTGTTGTCCAGACCTCCCGATATACGGGTGGTATGGGCAGTATCGAAACCAATCTGGATGACTTTGACGGGAATGTCGGTGTCGCTGCTTGGTTGCACGCGTGGTGCAGAGGTTGAGCCTCGGTGACGAGTGCTCAGAGGTTGAGCAGCTAGCTCTTTGCCGAATTCTTCCTCCTGAGCTGTTGTAAGCGCGTGGAGTTCTTCCAGCGCATTGACTCCTGCAGTACGATCCTCGCGGATCCAGAGAACGCCTGAAGGTGTCGGCATCTTCAACACCAAATAGCCATAGTGGGTTGCGGCCATGAACATATACAGAGCAGGCCTGCCTAGGATGGCATTGAAGGACAAGCTAATATGTGCCACATCGAAGACCAGCTTCTCGGTCCTGTAATTCTCCCAACTCTCGAATGTTATCGGGAGAATGATCGAACCGAGAGGACTAATGGCCCCCGGACCTACCCCGGAGAAGGGACGTGAGGGGCGAAGGTCCGAGAGTCAGCGTTGGATCTTGACGAAAGCTTCATAACTGAGGAGGTTGAGTGCTGACCCTCTATCCACTAGGACATGGTAGAGTTGAACATTGTTGATAGTAGGAGACACCATCAACGGCAGTTGCCCAACTTCAATCATGTTTCTTGGACAGTGTGTGGCATCGAATGTGATGGGAGTGTCCATCCACATACGATGGGGTTCTGCCTTGGCAGTAGGAGCTGTGGTAGCCATCTCCCGGCGCATGGTCTTGAGGACGCGGCGGGAGGTGATATCCCAGGACCCTCCATAGATGGTGTTAAGGGTTTTTTAATGCTTATTGTCAGAGATGTCAGAGTCGTCATCGATTGTGTTGTACACAGCCTTCAGGACCTTCTTGGGGTCCTGGAAGCCTAGCTCCGAATCAGCCAAAGCTTCGTCGACTTTCTGCTTTCCCTCCTGCTGGCGGAAGGGAGCTTCTTCCCGGCGCTTGTTGAAGCGCTCGACAAGGTTCTGGACCTCTCGGCAATCTTCAAGATTGTGAGTGTCCGTCTTGTGGATCAAACACCACATCTTCGGACCGCTGTCGTATTCAAACGGAGGTCGAGGTCGCTTTTTGGGGCGTGGCCCCCGGCCACCCGGAGCTGCAGCTGCATCAGCAGTAGGCGTGTCGGCCGACGACTTCTTCTTGCCGTTGGACTTTTTCTTCTTCTTTACACTACCGTAGGTAGTGGCTTCATCCTTGGAGGACTTTTTGTTAGCCTCCGGAGCTAGCTTGGAGTGCATTTCACGACCCTCAACAGCCCTGGCGCATTTGTCAGCCAAGCTGAAGAGTTCCGTGACACTGGTGACTTCTTTCGTCGCCAGCTTCTCCAACATCTTCTTGTCTCGGATGCCCTGTCGAATTTCTTCAGATATACTCCACTGACATCCTCGCGTCGGGAGGCAATGAGGCCATGATGGCCAACTATTTTCTTGTGGCTCTGACTGGGACCGCCAGGTCCTGGTTCATGAGTCTCCCGCGTGACTCTATCAACAGTTGGGTTGAGCTATGCAACCAGCTCACCGCGCGCTCGAAGTGTGTGATCGACACTTCCCCCGGTACTACTAGATCGTATCCTGTGTGATTGGTTGTGGCACGCGTGAGATTACGAACATGATAGTTACACGAGGAGTTTTATGCGGTTCGGGTCGCCTGAGCATAACACCCTACTCCACAGGATGTTTGTGTTGATGTTTTAGTATGCGGTGGCTTGTGTGCATATGAGATTAGTTGTCTCTGTACCGTGTGGCGCAACCCTTTTATAGTCTAAGAACTGGCCGTTACATCAGCCTGGCCCGACATGTGGCCCCAACGGTAATTAATTTCCTAATACACGATCTGCATGTATTAAGAGTAGTTAACAGACTGATAACATGCCTTAATGGTGGCATTACCAGTATTAACAGTCCTCTGATCGTGTATCATTAATATATTAATGAAATGCAAGCAGGTCTTGTAGCGGTAACTTTAACTGCCCTGAAAGTGCATCTAGGAATCCCTTGTGGATTTTGGTTGATTTATGACAAGCAAATAAGATCCTAACCACTTTTTCGAGATGAGCACAGGTTCTAATGAGAAAATGACCAAGGTGCCAAAAAGAAAGGAGAATGAGGAACAATGTGGAAAAGAGCTCAAGAAACAAGTGTAGTAGATCATTGTGTATGGAGTGTGTTAAGGAAACACACCCCAAGAGCTCAAGCACAAATAATCTCACACATTACACAAAACTATACAGGACCAGACTAGTCCGATTGACACCGGACTAGTCCGATATCTTTCTGCACAAGATCGGACAAGTCCTCACAATACGGACTTGTCCTCACAATCCAGTTTTTCACTGACTGGACTAGTCTGATATCATCACGGACTAGTCCGATATCTCTCTGAATAGAATCGGTCTAGTCCTCCCCAGTGCGGACTAGTCCCCCAAACACTTCACAAGTTGCACAAAATCAGAAAAGTCCGATCACACACCGGACCAGTCCGATATCTTTCTGATGTCAATCGGACAAGTTCGATATTAGTACGGACTAGTCCGAAAACCATCTGACCTAAATCGGACAAGTCCTCCAAGTGCGGACTTGTCCCCAAATTCACTTAGAGTTTCACTTATCCGGACAAGTCCGATATGTATAGGACTAGTCCGAAGATTTCCAGAACCAAAATCGGACAAGTCCGCTCTCAACCGGACAAGTCCGATATCTCGGGACACATAGGATTTGCTACACGCAGCACACTGGACTAGTCTGGTGTCCACCACGGACTAGTTCGATATTCCTAAACCCTAACGGTAACTTTTGGAAACCCCATATAAATAGGTGTGCATGGCCCATCTTTCAATTCTCTCGAACTCTAGCGCCATCACACCTCCCAAGAGCCTAGAAAACACCTCTCTCCACGAAATCAAACGCAAGAAAGATCAATCCCTTGAGGATACACTTCGGATCATTGGAGAGACACGGTTCATCACTCATTGAGCTATTGGTTTGATTCCCTAACACACTCCTATGGTTTTCATTGTGATCTTAAGAGTGTGTTCTTGGTGGTGTTCATATTGTAATCTTGGGGAGCCCTCATCGTGTGAGAAGGCCTCTTGGATTTGGTTATTTGCCCTTTGTGAAAAGTGAAGAGGATTGGCCTTCGTGGCGATCCGACGAGGGTAGGGTTGGAGAAGACCCGGTCCTTTTGTGGACTCCTCAACGTGGATGTAGGTTGCCTCTGTGGGAACCGAACCACGAGATAATGTGATTGTGTTCTTTTCTTGTGCACATCGTTCTTACTCTTCATATCAATCTAGGGTTTCAATCAATCTTGTTGACTTTACGTTGAAACATTGAATATAAGATTAACTTGTGGTACATCCTAGTTCATAGTTGTGTAAAATTTCAATTACAAGTATATTTCCGCTGCATACATCCTAAGATCAAGATAATCAATCCAATTTGATCAACCTAGTTGGTACACACTGGACTAGTCCGCACTTGACCGGACTAGTCCGATATCATGAGATTTGATCTCGTTGTTAAGTGTTGTAGGTTCCGACAAAATTCAAAAAGACCTATTCACCCCCCCCCCCCCCCCCCCCGAGGACACATTCAATTGGTATCAGAGCGGGTTCTTCAAAAGGAGACTAATCGCTCGAAGAGATCATGTCGCACATGAAGGACATACAGAAGAGCATCAACCAAGAGAAGGTTGAAGAGGAAAAGAACCAACAATTGGAGAGGCTCCTCGAGGCTATTCAAGACTTCGAGGATGACAATGAGGAGATGCTGGAACTAACGCGCTCCTAAGGAAGAAAACTCTCTCCAAAGGAAAAGTAAAGATCGAAGATGAGAAGACGAAGAAGGGGAGTAGTCACACCGACTACTCCCGATATCCTTTTAATTATGATCACCTAAATTCTAACAACATTCATTATCTATCTATTCCGCTTGGAAAAGCCCCACATTTTGACGGCAATGACTAATCAATGTGGAGGCAAAACATGAAAATGCATTTGATTTCTCGCAATCCAATTTTGTGGCACATAGTATGCACATGAATAGATATCCCCGACGATGATGAGGAGCTCACACCTAGCCAAGAGCAAGCAATCCATTGAAATGCCCAGGCTGCTGCAGTCATCACCTCATCACTCAGTCGGGACGAGTTCACAAAGGTGGATGGACTCGAGATCGCAAAGGAGATATGGGATATGTGCAAACCGCACATGAAGGCGATCGTCATGTGCGAGAAGCGAAGATCGAAATGATTGAAGGCGAGTTGGGAAGATTCGCCATCGAAGAAGATGACTCACCACAAGACATGTACAACCGACTAAAGACGCTCATCAACAAGGTGCGAGCATACGGAAGCAAGAAGTGGAACGACCACAAGGTGGTGAAGCTCATTCTTAGAGCCTTCATGCCTCACAATGTCACCTTGTGCTCGATGATACGAGAAAGCCCCGGGTACAAGAAGATGACCCCGGATGAGTTACTTGGGAAAATCATCAACTTTGAGATGATGGAAAAGCAAGCCAAGAACGTTAAGGAGATTGCCGATCTCACCTCGACAAAGAAGAAAGGGGTCGCCTTGAAGTCCACTCTCAAGCCCTTATCTAAAGAAGCTCGAGAATCTCAATTAGAAGAAGACGGTGACGATGAGAGCAGCGACTTGGATGAAGATGACATGGTACTATTAATGAAGAAATTCAAAAGAATGATGAATAAAAGACAAGGGGCTAAATCAAGTGAAGGGAAGTACAAGGAAAGATCAAGACCGAAGTTGAGGCAGGCATGCTATAACTGTGGTGAGTATAGCCACTTTATAGTTGGTTACCTATATGAAGAGAACAAGAAGAAGACCAAGGAAATGAAGCCTCAACCCAAAAAATTCTTCAAGAAGAAGAAGCAAGCTGAACAAGCGCATCTAGGGAAAGAGTGGGACTCAAATGATGAGTCCTCATCCAAAGAAGAAGAAGAGATGGCTAGCATAGCCATCTAGAAGACATCCAAAAAGTCCACTCTCTTTCCTACACTCGGCGCATGGAAGGGGAACGACACTTGTCTCATGGCAAAGGAAGGTAAACGCAAGGTAACAACCAAACCCTCTTCCTTGCATTCCTATTCTAGTGATAGTGAAATTGCTAGCGATAATGGAGGTATGCTCATTGGCTTAGATAAGAAAACAGCCACGAACATGAAATTTCTACTTGATCAACTTGTTGAGAAGGAGAAGCTGATAAACCGTCAAGAAGACATGATTATCTCCCAAAAGGAGGAATATGTTGAACTTGACAAGCTTATAGAACTTGAAAAGGAGCGAAGAAGTCACTAGAGCTTGAGTTAGATTCAAGCAAAGAAGCTTGCTTGGAGTTAAGCGACTCAAATGCTACAATCAAGGATGAACTTGCTAACCTAATCAAGGTTAACAAGATCCTTGAAGTACAAGTTGAGTCACTCAAGCAAGGTGACCCTTCATCCTCTTCAAGCTCACCTTCTCAACCACTTAAAACTGAAGCTATCATTACCTGTTCATGTGGTAAAGTTGACACCAGCTTGAAAGACAAGTGAACCTCTACCAAGGACAAGCATACTTCACAAAATGGCATATTTGACAAGGAGAAGATCAAATATGCACGTAGTGCATACTTGGTCACAAGATCTCCAAATGTCAAACATGGCATTGGTTACTCTTATGGTGAAAAGCAACATGCTAGAAGCTATAAGAATAACAAGGAGAGCATTGCCTTTGTAAAGGGAAGACCCTCTCAAACTGGAAAGTCCAAAGTTAACACACATGATCAACGGACAAGTCCGGTCGGGACACAGACAAGACCGGTCCTCCGGACAAGTCCGATCTCCCGAACTAGTCCTGTATATAAACAACAACAGTTTATTTTTAGAACCTTTGATGCATCTTATGTTTTAATGAGAAGTAATTCTGGTAAGATTTATGCTCATTATGTTGGGCCACGCCATGAGAACACCAAGTCTCATGTGTGGGTGCCTAAATCCCTTGTGACTAACCTAAAAGGACACAAGCAAGCTTGGGTACCTAAAACCAAGGCATGATTTGTTTTTGTAGGCCTACTCCTCCGGTGGATCTAAATGGGTGCTAGACAGTGGTTGCACCAACCATATGACCAGAGAAAGAAGGATGTTCGTTGAGTATGAAGAAAATGAGGATTCAAGCGAGGGCATCTATTTTGGAGACAATAGTCAAGGAAAGGTGCTCGGTACCGATAAAATTGCCATATCATCTCAACATACTCTTTCTCACGTGTTACATGTTGATTCCTTAGATTATAACCTGCTGTCCATATCTCAATTATGTGACAAAGGTTATAATTGCTTGTTCACTAATGAGGGTGTGACCGTCTCTAGAAGGAGTGATGGTTCCATTGAATTCAAGGGTATGTTAAAGGGAAAGCTTTACCTTGTTGACTTCAACAAAGATAAATCCGAACTTGACACATGCTTGATTGCAAAGACCAACATGGGTTGGCTGTGGCATAGACGGCTAGCGCATGTTGGTATGAGGAATCTTCAAAAACTCCTCAAGGGCGATCACATCCGAGGTTTGAAGGATGTTGTTTTTGAGAAAGACAGGCCTTGTAGCGCGTGCCAAGCCGGGAAGAAAGTTGGAGCATGCCATCCCGCTAAGAATGTCATGACTACAACAAGACCGCTCGAGCTACTCCACATGGACTTATTCGGTCCAATTGCTTACATAAGCATCAGCAGAAACAAATATGGCTTAGTAGTTGTTGATGATTTTTCTCGCTTCATTTGGGTTTTCTTTTTACATGATAAGTCAGAAACACAAGAAACACTCAAGAAGTTTTTCAAGTGTGCACAAAATGAGTTTTCATTGACGATCAAGAACATACGAAGCGACAATGGCACGGAGTTGAAGAACACACAAGTTGAGGAGTACCTAGATGAAGAAGGAATAAAGCATGAGTTTTTAGCACCTTACTCCCCTCAACAAAATGGAGTTGCCGAAAGGAAGAACCGAACCCTCATAGAGATGGCGAGAACAATGCTCGATGAGTACAAGACCTCGGATCGATTTTGGGCAGAAGCGGTTAACACCGCTTGCCATGCCATAAATTGACTCTATCTTCATCGACTACTCAAGAAGACATCCTATGAGCTACTCACCAATAACAAGCCTAATATTTCATATTTTTGAGTCTTCGGTTCCAAATGCTATATTTTGAACAAGAAGCCTAGTACTTCAAATTTCGCTTCGAAGTCCGATGAAGGTTTCTTGCTTGCTTATGATTCGAACACTTACGCCTATCGTGTCTTCAACAAGACCTTCGTACTTGTTGAAGTAGCACGTGATGTAGTGTTCAATGAAACTAACGGCTCCCTAAAAGAGCAAGGTTATCCATGTGCACTAGATAGAGAAGAGGCTCCTTGTCAAGCATTAAGAAGAATGACATTGGGTGAAGTTCGACCACAAGAATCACCTCTACATATACATGAGGAAAATGAACCACAAGAGGAGGCCAATGATCAAGGGGGAGCTTCCATACAAGATCAACCTCAAGAAGATAAAAATGATCAAAAAGTCAATGAAGGCAACCATATAGGGGAGAAGAAGATGACCATGAAGATTCAAGACAGCAAGTGCCACACCCAAGAGTACACCAATGATGCCAAAGGGATCACCCAATCGATAACATCATCGGTGACATCCAAAAGGGAGTAACTATTAGATCTCGCATAGCTAATTTTTGTGAGCATTATTCGTTTGTATCCTTTTTGGAACCACGCAGGGTTGAGGATGCATTGAAGGATCCGGATTGGGTAGTGGCCATGCAAGAAGAACTCAACAACTTCAAAAGGAACGAGGTGTAGGAACTGGTCGAAAGACCCAAATTCAACGTTGTCGGCACCAAATGGGTCTTCCGCAACAAACAAGACGAACACGGGGTGGTGACAAGGAACAAGGCACGACTTGTGGCTAAAGGGTATTCACAAGTCGAAGGTTTGGATTTCGATGAAACCTTCGCTCCAGTAGATAGACTTGAGTCTATTAGAATATTATTTGCATATGCTACTCACCATAATTTCAAGCTCAATCAAATGGATGTGAAAAGCGCCTTCCTCAACGGACCAATCAAGGAGGAGGTGTATGTGGAGCAACCCCCCGGATTTGAAGATGAAGAGTTCCCCGACCACGTATTTAAGCTGCGTAAGGCTCTCTACGGCCTCAAACAAGCTCCTAGAGATTGGTATGAGTGTCTTAGAGATTTCTTAATTGAAAATGGTTTTAAAATCGGTAAAGCAGATTATACATTGTTTACAAAGAACTTTGACAGTGATCTCTTTATTTGTCAAATTTATGTTGATGATATAATCTTTGGTTCCACTAAAAAATCTTTTTGTGAGGAATTTAGTAAGATTATGATAGATAGGTTTGAGATGTCTATGATGGGGGAGCTAAAGTACTTCTTGGGATTCCAAGTGAGGCAACAAAAGGAAGGGACACTCATAAGCCAAACTAAGTACACTCAAGACATACTCAAGAAGTTTGGAATGGACAAGACGAAGCCTATAAAGACTCCCATGGCAACGAATGGTCACTTGGATCCCAATGAAGATGGACCAAACATCGATCAAAAGGTATATCGCTCCATGATTGGATCTCTACTCTACTTATGTGCATCTAGGCCAGACATTATGTTAAGTGTATGCTTGTGTGCAAGGTTTCAAGCCAACCCAAAAGAGTGTCATTTGACAGCCGTTAAGAGAATCTTGCAGTATTTAGTTCATACACCCAAAATAGGCCTTTCTTACCCCAAAGGTTCCAAATTCAATCTCATTGGTTACTCTGATGCAGATTATGCCGAATGCAAAGTAGATAGAAAAAGTACCTCCAGTACATGCCAATTCCTAGGAAGATCCCTAGTTTCTTGGTCCTCCAAGAAACAAAACTCCATTGCCTTATCCACGGCCGAAGCGGAGTATGTTGCTGCCGGGAGTTGTTGTGCACAACTCCATGGATGCGACAAACTCTAAGGGATTATGGTTACAATATGAACCGTATTCCACTCCTTTGTGATAATGAGAGTGCCACTAAAATTGCCCATAATTTCGTTGAGCACTCTAGGACCAAACACATAGGCATCCGACATCACTTTTTGAGATACCATTCAATGAAGGGAGATATAGCCATTTCACATGTCAATACTGAAAAGCAACTAGCCGATATATTCACCAAACCACTTGATGAAAAACGCTTTTGCGAGCTCCGAAATGAACTAAATATCTTCGATGCCCAGAGTGTGGCTTGAAATCTTGTATACCTGAATGCTATCCTCAAAATTCATTGATTGTGTTGTGAAAATCATCTCTCTCAATTTTTCCAAAAAAGAAAACTATGTCAATTACTAGATCTTGGTGAATTATGATCATTGCTTGATTGTTGAATGCTTACTGATCATATTCATCCAGATTATTTGATTTGATTTTCCTCCCTATTTTCTTATTAAGTACCTTCAAATATATACAGATGGGCTAAGCATTTCTTCCCTCGTAACCACAGACTAGTCTGTGGTTGCTCGGACTAGTCCGCCCGTGCAGACTAGACCGCAGAGTGACGGTTAGGCCGGACTAGTCCGGCAGACCACGGACCAGTCCGATATAGTCTCTGGAAAAATTCGGACTAGTCTGATCATTTTCAGACAAGTCCGATTTTTCGTGTCCATAACCCTAACCGCCGCCAAACCCTAATCTTCCTCACCCCACACTTGCCTCAAGCTTTCTCTCTCCACACTCGAGCTCCCCACGGCGATTCCCATCATGCTCCATCAAAACTCCTCAGATTTTGGTGGAAAACGACCTCCATTGCTCAGGGATTGAATACCACGGACCTGTCCGCTCCTTCAACCCCTACATCTCCGCGAATCAAGCAATTTCGGTAAAGTCTCATCCCAAACCCTAGAAATTGCTATTTCCTTCAATGTTGATCAACTAGCTTAGTTCCTATCACCATATACATGCTTCCTTGATGTATTACATTGATGCTAAGCTATTTGTGCATTAGGAATCACCATTTGTCTTATAGTTAGGGTTCTAGAGGTTGAATACCGGACTAGTTCGGCCCATGCACGGACAAGTCCGGTCAACCGGACTAGTCCGTGCCTGTACATCGGACTAGTCCAATTTTTCTAAACTCAACCCTAACTTCTTAATTCCTCAATGCAATTCCTTGTCATCTATTCTCATCAGTACCTTGTGAAATCCATTCTAAGGAAAATGTCGAGCACCAACGACGAAATCTCTGATTTCGAGGCAGAGATGGACCACAAAGCTGTGCTTCGGTCCTCGACGAGCCTAAGCAAGAAGCGCCAAGAGATCCCATCCGAGCCGGCTACGTCTCCTCCCCAGGCTCGACGGAAAGTGCTCGCAAAGAAGCCTACCTCCAAGGCTTGTGCTGGAGGAGGCCCTAGCTCAGCAAGTGCCCGCCAGGCAAAAGGCAAGGGCAAAGGGATTGCAACGGGCCCTATTGGCCCTTGGAAGATGTCAGCTCCAAGACAAGGGGACAGGGATCCCACTGAGGAGAGATTCAATGGAAAGGGCAGCCAACACGGCTGTGAAGTTCAGGAATGTTGATTTTTACAGCCGTCCGAAGCAAGCTGCTTATGGGAGGTTTTGGAGTAACTTCCATGCAGACTTTTACAAGTCTGTATATCTTCCGATGAAGACCCTCGTGGTGTGCAGCCAGGAAGTTCATCACACATATACGGTTGCATCACAAACGATATACAGAATTTAACCACGTCTTAACTATTAAATAAGTACTTTATTACAATAATCCAATAGTTCACAAATGATAAAACTCTAATTAATGCAGCGGAAAATAAACTAAGCAGCACAACTCCATTCCACAGGCAATTGACGGCGGTACGCAACCTAGTACTCCGCGTGATCCTCAGGGTACTCCCAATTGTCTCCAGTAGCTGTTGGGGGGGGGGGGGGGATTGCAAGGGTGAGTACGTGTCGTACTCAGCAAGTGTGGAAATAGATGACATGTGGCTAAACAAATGATTGGAATAAAATGGCTAATTGCAGAAAAAGTACATTTCATAAACATGTAAAAGCGGCCTATCATGTCTATGTGAATTTATTTCCCTTCATGACCCAAGTAATTATCATACCATAAATCCATCAGTTCTCATTTCTCATTGAAATCCATTAATACCAGCCAACCATAAAATTAATACCATATGCCAATTTCATAATCTCTCATGTACCGACAATACTCAAGTGACAATCCAAAACCATACCAACCATCCCAAAATTCCAAGTCCAATTCTAATCATGTAGGTCATCCAGGTGCTCTTAACTGGGAGCAAGGCTATCATGATAGTTTTTAACACTCTGCAGAGGTTGTACCACTTTACCCACACGTTCGTGATCTCATCACCTTTCGGTGACTAAGAAACCTCCATTATGTCGTCTCACACTTCCGTAGGTGTGTGGCCAAGAGATCACAAAATAGTCTTTCAAAAGGGACTACTAGTATGTACGGGCCCACTAAGGTTTCACCGGCGGGCTTGAATCTCCATTCTCCCACCCATGGGCCCCCTCGTGTGCCATGCGGATCCCAGGGCAGTCCTCCTCGACTCCCATTCCCCGCGCCATCCAATGGTCCATACCATACTAGCAGCGCTCCTAATTATTCAGCTACGCCGCACCCATATTTGGCCTTGTGGTGGCACAGTTGACCTGGCATATTCTCGCATGAACCGATCCTTAGATCTAAGGCAAGCAAACCACCATATCATCCAACCCATCCATGAAACCAGGCTTGCTTAGATCTCCTAAATTCCAGGTTGCTAAATTAATCATCATCTTATTACCATCCCAAGTTGCCGTAATTAAAGTTGTCAACCACATTATTTAAGTTACCCATAACCCATGTAGCGATGCGGTGCAAAAATAAAAATACCCATACCCGACTCATCGTGTATATCCCGACGACAAGGGGTGGCAAACAACGCTAGTAAACTCCTACGTATGGGTTTCCCATCATATTGACACAAACATACAAGTTCGCAAACAAAACATTTAATAAAACGGGATCAATATGATCAAGGACACTTGCCTCGCTCCGACGGATGGGGTTGCTCAAGCGCTTCAAAGTCTTGATTTTGGAAATCCTCGTATGCGGCCTCTTGAGCACGTTCCTCTACGCGTGATCACACATACAAGAAAATACATACAATTCAATATGATGCACACATAATACTCAACATGCAATGACATGCATGCATGCAAAGTTCAATAATTAATTAACTACGGTTGTTTATTAATTAGATGCAACTAGTTCATACGTGTTCATATGAGTTTACGGGAGTTTTAGCGGGAACTAATGTTGCTGAAAATAAAAAGATGGTGCTACTACGATCAAACTACGTCTATTAGATTCAATATGTTTGCTAAAATTCACATCGGAAACATGACCTACCGTAGATGTGATGGCTTCGAAGATCGCGGGATGGGGACGACGCGTAGACGAAGTAGATGCGCAAGGTCCTCCGGCGGCACGATGACGGCGACGCGATGACGACGACGATCTCCGGCGAACGACGGCACCCTCCTCTTCTCTTCCCTTTTTCCCTCTTCTTCCCTGGCGGCGGCAGCCTCTGGTCCCTTTTTTCTATACCGCTAGGTTTTTTTATCGTGGAATTGGCGGCGGCGTTCTTGCTTCTGGCGTCGAGGGAAATACACGAAGACCTATTCGTTTATATAGGCGCGGTACGGTCGATCAGGGGCCGAGTCGGTCGGTCGGGCGGCATCGCGCGTGGGCGCGTCGGGCGGGCGCGCGAGCGGCAGGCGCGGTCGGCCGGTTGCGGTTCGGTGCGGGGCTCGGTGCGGGGTGGGCTAGGTGGCGGGGCCAGCGGGCAGGCGCGGTCGGGGTCGGTCGGCCGGGCGCGCGGGAGTCGTGCGCTGCGCGCGGGAGTGGGACCAGGCGGCGGGGCGCGTGGCGGCGGGGTCGCGCGGGAGCGGGAGTCAACGCCGGCTGGGCCAGCTCGGCCTGGCCAGCGGCGGGGTTTCCCTTTTTTTCTTTTTTTTCTTTTCTTTCATAAATAAATATTAATATATATTATATTATTTTTTATATATTTTTTTATACATACTTTTTTTATTATCATATACATTTTTTACATGTATATATTGTTATATATTATTTATTTATATATATTTCTTTTTATTATTATTATTTTTATTATTATTTATTTATATTTATCCCCTAATACATGTTTTATGCTAAAATTTTCTTTTTCTTCTTCTTTTGCTACACATGTTTGTACATGTATGTTCTATATTTTATTATCTTTCTTTTACCTTAGTAATATTTAATGCATGAACATGTATGCGATGCATGATGCAAAGATTTAGGGTGTTACAAACCTACCCCCCTTAAAGTGAATCTCGCCCTCGAGATTCGATAGCGTAGAGAAAAGATGAGGGAATTCTGCCTTCAAGTCTTCTTCACGTTCCCATGTAGCTTCGGCTTCCGTATGGTGTTTCCATTGCACTTTGCACCAACGGATCTTCTTATTTCTCGTGACCCTTTCCTTTACGTCTAAGATCTTGATAGATTGCTCGACATAGGACAAATCCTCTTGAAGTTCTAACTCGTCCATCGGCACTTGTTCTTCTGGTACCCTGAGACACTTCTTGAGTTGAGAGACGTGAAACACGTCGTGTACATCGGAGAGATACGTCGGCAGCTCAAGTCGATATGCCACTTCTCCTCGTCTGTCCAAAATCTTGAATGGTACGATGTAACGTGGTGCCAGTTTTCCTTTGACGTTAAACCGTCGCTGACCTCGGATAGGTGACACTTTGAGGTATACAAAATCTCCAACTTCAAAAGTCAGACTCCTTCGCCTATTATCAACATAACCTTTCTGTCGAGACTGGGCAGCCTTTAAGTTTTCCCGTATTATTTGGACTTGCCTTTCAACATCTTGTAACACGTCGGGACCAAACACTTGATTCTCTCCGGTTTCATTCCAAAACAAGGGAGTCCTACACTTCCTTCCGTCAAATGCTTCGTAGGGTGACATTTTCAGACATGCTTGATAGCTATTGTTGTACGAGAATTCAGCATATGGCAAACTTTTATTCCAACTTTTCCCATGCTTTAAAGCACAAGCTCTTAACATGTCTTCCAAAATTTGGTTGGTCCTCTCGGTTTGTCCATCTGTTTGAGGGTGATACGCCGAACTGAAGTTCAACCTTGTTCCCATTGCTTCATGCAATTTCTGCCAAAACCTGGAGGTAAACTGAGAACCTCTATCCGAGACTATCTTCTTCGTTACTTCGTGTCGGCACACAATATGCTCCATATACAATTCTGCTAGCTTCGCGGTGGTATAGGTGGTCTTGACAGGGATGAAGTGAGCTGATTTTGTCAACCAATCTACAATAACCCATATTGAATCATAGCCAGACTGAGTTCGCGGTAATCCAACTATAAAGTCCATACCAATCTCTTCCCACTTCCACTTCGGGATCTTCAATGGTTGTAACAATCCGGCTGGCCTTTGATGTTCAGCTTTAACTCGTCGGCACACATCACAAAGTGCAACATATTCGGCTATGTCCTTTTTCATGTTGGCCCACCAATAGCATGACTTTAAGTCCTTGTACATCTTTGTACAGCCGGGATGAATTGAGTAAGGTGAGTCATGTGCCTCCTTCAATATTGTTTCCCGAATATGCCTAACATTAGGTACTACAATCCTCTTTCCAAGCCATAAGGTAACCTGTTCGTCCTCATCAAATCTGAATTCTTTTCCTTCTTGGGTCTTTTCCTTGATTTCCTGTATTTCCTTGTCCTTTGTCTGTCCTTCCCGTATTTCCTGCTCTAATGTTGGGTTGACTTCCATCGTTCCCATCTCATTTATGAATCCAAGGTTCAACCGTTCAAACTCCTTGCATAACTCGGATGGCAGCTCCCGGACTGTGAGTTGGTGGCTTACTCCTTTTCGGCTCAAAGCATCGGCCACTACATTGGCCTTCCCTGGGTTATAGTTGATCCCCACGTCATAATCCTTGATGAGCTCGAACCATCGGCGTTGCCTCAGATTCAGATCCGTTTGCGTAAATATGTACTTGAGACTCTTGTGATCTGTATAAATCTCACATCGGTGACCAAAAACATAGTGTCTCCATATCTTCAAGGCGTGTACCATGGCTGCGAGTTCAAGGTCGTGTGTAGGATAATTCAACTCATGTTTCTTTAGTTTCCTCGATGCATAAGCTACCACTTGGCCTTCTTGCATGAGCACACATCCTAATCCTTGTCTTGATGCATCACAATATATATCAAAACTCTTGCTCACGTCCGGTAATACCAACACCGGCGCTGTTGTCAACCTTTACTTTAACTCCTCAAAGCTATCCTGACAAGCTTGAGTCCATCGGAATGCCTTCCCTTTCATGAGTAATTCGGTCATAGGCTTGGCTATTTTGGAGAAATCCTTGATGAATCGGCGGTAATATCCAGCCATTCAAGGGAAACTCCGAATTTCCTTGACATTCTGTGGCGGTTCCCACTTAAGCACATCTCTCACTTTCCCTAGGTCAACTGATACTCCTTCTCCAGAAATAATATGGCCTAAGAAAGAAACTTCCCGTAACCAGAATTGACATTTACTGAACTTGGCATACAATTGGTGTTCCCGTAGCTTCTGCAATGTAAGCTTCAAGTGTTCTTCATGTTCTTGCTCGCTTCTCGAGTATATCATAATGTCATCGATGAACACTACGACGAACTTATCCAGATATTCCATGAAGACCTTATTCATGAGATACATAAAGTACGCAGGCGCGTTCGTCAATCCAAATGACATGACGGTGTACTCATAAGATCCATATCGTGTCCGAAATGCTGTCTTGGGTATATCCGATGGTCTAATCTTCATTTGGAAGTATCCTGACCGCAAGTCGATCTTGGAGAAAATACAGGCACCCTTCATTTGGTCGAACAAATACTCTATACGGGGCAGTGAGTACTTGTTCTCTTCGTTGAGAGACCTATAGTCCACACACATCCTCTGGGTTCCATCCTTCTTATCTACGAAGAGCACTGGGGCTCCCCACGGGGATGAGCTTGGGCGTATAAAACCCTTCTCTAGCTGCTCTTGAATTTGCTTCTTGAGCTCTGCTAATTCCTTAGGAGGCATCCTATACGCCCTCTTAGCTATAGGTGCAGTTCCGGGTATCAACTCAATGGCGAATTCTATGTCACGATCAGGCGACATACCTGGCAACTCATCTGGAAACACATCCGGGTACTCGCAAACGATCGGAATGCTTTCCAATGTCACTCCTTCCACGTGATTCAGCATCGCTTTCTCTCTTGTAGGTTGGGCTGCCTCAATTTCGATGCGTGTACCGTGTTCACTTGTCAACTGCACAATCCTCTCGGCACATTGAATGACTCCATTATACTTGCTCAACCAGTCCATTCCAAGTATTTTGTCTATTCCTTGGGAGTCCAAGACTATGAGGTTTGCGAGAAAGTCTACCCCCCTTATTTTAATGCTTACTTTCGGACATACTATATTTGTCCTCATCTCTCCACCAGGAGAACTTACTAGCATAGTGTGCTTCATATGAGATATAGGAAAATTGTACTTGGCAACATACTTTGACGAGATGAATGAATGAGATGCTCTTGAATCAAATAAAACAGTCGCGGGGTTGGAGTTGGCGAGAAACATACCAATCACGACGTCATCAACTTGCTGGGCTTCCTCAGTAGAGACATGATTCACATTGCCACGAGCAAAATTCCGCTGTCCACAGTTGCCTTGTGGTGCTCCTCCATTTGGTCACGGGTAATTTGGCCTTGGTGCATTGTTCATAGGTCCATAGTTCCTTCTGGGGCATTGACTTGAAAAGTGCCCGGGCTCTCCACACACATAGCATGTCTTACCGCCCGTAGCATTAGGGAAGTTTGGGCGCAGATGGTTTTGAGCATTTGCCGCCATGTTAGGACGCGGCGCAGGTGGCACAGGATAGCGAGGCGCTTGCATGGCAGGGCGTTGCTGCGGTCGCTGATTTAGGCAGGGCGGATAAGCAGCGCGGTATGCAGGAGCAGATGGGTTGTAGTGTGGTGCAGTAGGTGGTGCATAGCGGGGGCGAACATTGCTTCCTTGTTGTGGTCCATGATGTGGCATCTTCCTCTTGTTGTCCTGCTCCATCTCACGAATCTTGTTCTCAACCACAATAGCCTTGTCAACCAGCTTTTGGAAGTTTGGATAATCAGTATTGAGCAACTGGACTTGAATTTCATTGTTGAGACCCCTCATAAACAGATAGTGCTTCCTACTATCAGTGTTGATGTCTTCTGGAGCATATCTTGATAATTGAGTGAATTTGTTGAGATACTCACTCACGCTCATCCTTCCTTGCCTGAGATTTTCAAAATCTTGTCTTCTTAGTATCATAACTCCTTCAGGTACATAGTGGGAACGGAAACTCTGCTTAAACTCAGCCCAAGTGATTGCCTCCTGATTATCATGAGCGTTGCAAAGAGCTTCCCACCAGTCAGCGGCTGCTCCAACTAGTTGATGTGATGCAAAGAGAACCTTCTCCCTATCAGTGCACTGGAAAATAGCAAGTTTCTTCTCAACGGACTTCAGCCAATCATCAGCTTCCATTGGGTCTGTGGCTTGTGCAAAGGTAGGCGGCCTGGTCCTCATGAACTCTCCCAAATGGTTGTGGTGTGGCTGGGGTGGTGGCGGTGGCGATATATGATACTGATTGTTACTGCCAGCTTGCAGCTGTCCCATTGTCTGTATCATGGTCTGCATGAGCTGGTTCTGCATAGCTAACAGTTGTTCAATATTGATATCTCCATGAGCATGTCCCTGGTTGTTCTGAGGTACTTCATTGCGCTCTTCCTCATTGTTGGCATCCCTCTGGTTACGAGTTCTCACCATCTGTTGGCGAAAGAAGGGTGGGGACAGAAGGATTTCGAATTTGAAAAGAAACGTCCAAACTATATGCATCAAGGTATGTGACACTAAATAACCCTTTATTAATATAGACCTATATGAGGATGTGGACAAGTGCCGAAGCATCCCACAACTCTCTACTAAGCACACAAGCACTCAAACAAGCACCAAACAAAATTGACAAAAATCATAAAAGAAGTAACACAACTCAAGGTCACACAAGTACGTCTACGTCGCTCTTATTTAACTAATGGGGGTATGCCTATCCTTGAGTCGTGGCATAGGTCGAGGACTACTCGTCGTCAAGCGGGAACTCCTCCGGGTCCTCGTCGTCGTCGTCGTCGGGGTCCTCGGGGTCCTGTGGTGGTGAGGCAGCAGGCGGCGGTGGTGCGGCAGACGCCACACTGGAAGGCTCCTCGTCAGAGGACTCCTCAAAAGACGACTCACGCTGGCCGTTGCGACGGTCTGGAGAGTCTGGGGTCCACGTCGAGGTGTCGGACGCGTAGTCATCCGGGTCCTCGTCGGTGATCCGACGATACCTCCTGATCACCGCCTCGTGGCGCTGGGCGAGGTCACGTCCATCCTGAATCTCATGCTGCGCCCTCTGAAGTCGGGCACTGAGCTGGGCCACATCGTCAACAGTCTGACGAGACTGCGGGAGGTCAAGGGGTCCCTCCACGTGCCTGGAGACGAAGCCCGCAGTGCCACTGGGACGCTGCGGAACGAAGGCGTGCACCGTGTCCTCCAGACGAAAACGGCAGGCGTGAATCCAAAAGGTGGCTGCTTCCCAGCTAGCATCCTGCTTCGCATATCGGCGGGAGCTCCTCCAAGCAGGACTGCTATGGGTCTTCACCAACTCATCATAGTAGATGTAGATCTTACAGCTTCACTCCTTCCTGTCGGGGCGCTGCACTCCAGTGGTGTGGTAGGAGAGCGAGAGGCTGTGGTGACGGTAGCCAGCCTCATGGAGTAGGGCCCGGGGACGAAGTCGCAGTTGTCCTGCGGCCCTGCCGTCAGAACGGATCACCACGGGGTGACGGGGATCGATGGCCGGAGAGCGACTGGCCAACCTACGCGGGGGCACAAGTCCACCGGTCGACTTACGGGGGGTCGTCTTGGTGCGGGCCATCTACAGAAAACGAGAATACATTAGAGGAAAGAATAACGAAACACAAATCTGAAAATTGCAGCAGCCAAAATGGCGGAAAAAGAGCGGTGCAGCGGTTCCAAAAGAACGAAAAGATAGAGAAAAATGCAGCAGCCAACACAACAATTTTACCCACACATAACAGCAGCAAAACACACTTTTTTCACAAAAATTTAAGCAGCAAAAACAGCAGCACCTAATATTGCTCACTTCTGAAAATTTTTATCAAAAACGCAGCAGCAATCGATACGTTTTGCAGCTGAAAATAAGGAAACGGAACAGCAGCAAAATTTTTTCGAAAATAGCAGATTAGAACAGTGTTCCTAAGTGCTCTAGAGTGTCCATTCTACCTAGGCTTGCGTCCTACGGTCAACGCGGCTCTGATACCAATTTGTGACACCCGGTTCCGAATATGAACCAAGCGTAACGCATATGTGTGCCCAGGAAGTTCATCACACATATATGGTTGCATCACAAACGATATACAGAATTTAACCACAACTTAACTATTAAATAAATACTTTATTACAATAATCCAATAGTTCACAAATGATAAAACTCTAATTAATGCAGCGGAAAATAAACTAAGCAGCACAACTCCATTCCACAGGCAATTGACGGCGGTACGCAACCTAATACTCCGCATGATCCTCAGGGTACTCCCAATTGTCTCCAGTAGCTGTTGGGGGGGGGGGGATTGCAAGGGTGAGTACGTGTCGTACTCAGCAAGTGTGGAAATAGATGACATGTGGCTAAACAAATGATTGGAATAAAATGGCTAATTGCAGAAAAAGTACATTTCATAAACATGTAAAAGCGGCCTATCATGTCTATGTGAATTTATTTCCCTTCATGACTCAAGTAATTATCATACCATAAATCCAACAGTTCTCATTTATCATCGAAATCCATTAATACCAGCCAACCATAAAATTAATACCATATGCCAATTTCATAATCTCTCATGTACCGACAATACTCAAGTGACAACCCAAAACCATACCAACCATCCCAAAATTCCAAGTCCAATTCTAATCATGTAGGTCATCCAAGTGCTCTTAACCGGGAGCACGGCTATCATGATAGTTTTTAACACTCTGCAGAGGTTGTACCACTTTACCCACACGTTCGTGATTTCATCACCTTTCGGTGACTAAGAAACCTCCATTATGCCGTCTCACACTTCCGTAAGTGTGTGGCCAAGAGATCACAAAATAGCCTTTCAAAAGGGATTACTAGTATGTACGGGCCCACTAAGGTTTCACCGGCAGGCTTGAATCTCCATTCTCCCACCCATGGGCCCCCTCGTGTGCCATGCGGATCCCAGGGCAGTCCTCCTCGACTCCCATTCCCCACGCCATCCAATGGTCCATACAATACTAGCAGCGCTCCCAATTATTCAGCTACGCCACACCCATATTTGGCTTTGTGGTGGCACTGTTGACCTGGCATATTCTCGCATGAACCGGTCCTTAGATCTAAGGCAAGCAAACCACCATATCATCCAACCCATCCACGAAACCAGGCTTGCTTAGATCTCCTAAATTCCAGGTTGCTAAATTAATCATCATCTTATTATCATCCCAAGTTGTCGTAATTAAAGTTGTCAACCACATTATTTAAGTTACCCATAACCCATGTAGCGATGCGGCGCAAAAATAAAAATACCCAACCCGACTCATCGTGTATATCCCGGCAACAAGGGGTGGCAAACAACGCTAGTAAGCTCCTACGTATGGGTTTCCCATCATATTGACACAAGCATGCAAGTTCGCAAACAAAACATTTAATAAAACGGGATCAATATGATCAAGGACACTCGCCTTGCTCCGACGGATGGGGTTGCTCAAGCGCTTCAAAGTCTTGAGTTTGCAAATCCTCGTATGCGGCCTCTTGAGCACGTTCCTCTACGCGTGATCACACATACAAGAAAATACATACAATTCAATATCATGCACACAGAATACTCAACATGCAATGACATGCATGCATGCAAAGTTCAATAATTAATTAACTATGGTTGTTTATTAATTAGATGCAACTAGTTCATACGTGTTCATATGAGTTTACGGGGGTTTTAGCGGGGATTAATGTTGCTGAAAATAAAAAGATGGTGCTACTACGATCAAACTACGTCTATTAGATTCAATATGTTCGCTAAAATTCACATCAGAAACATGGCCTACCGTAGATGTGATGTCTTCGAAGATCGCGGGATGGGGACGACGCATAGACGAAGTAGATGCGCAAGGTCCTCCGGCGGCACGACGACGGCGACGTGATGACGACGACGATCTCCGGTGGACGACGACACCATCCTCTTCTCTTCCCTTTTTCCCTCTTCTTCCCTGGCGGTGGCAGCCTCTGGTCCCTTTTTTCTGTACCGCTAGGGTTTTTTTATCGTGGAATTGGCGGCGGCGTTTTTGCTTCTGGCGTCGAGGGAAAAACACGAAGACCTATTCGTTTATATAGGCGCGGTACGGTCGATCAGGGGCCGAGTCGGTCGGCCGGGCGGCATCGCGCGTGGGCGCTCGGGCGGGCGCGCGAGCGGCAGGCGCGGTCGGCCGGTTGCGGTTCGGTGCGGGGCTCGGTGCGGGGTGGGCCAGACGACGGGGCCAGCGGGCAGGCGCGGTCGGGGTCGGTCGGCCGGGCGCGCGGGAGTCGCGCGCTGCGCACGGGAGTGGGACCAGGCGGCGGGGCGCGTGGCGGCGGGGTCGCGCGGGAGCGGGAGTCAACGCCGGCTGGGCCAGCTCGGCCTGTCCAGCGGTGGGGTTTCCCTTTTTTTTTCTTTTTTTTTCTTTTCTTTCATAAATAAATATTAATATATATTATATTATTTTTTATATATTTTTTATACATACTTTTTTATTATCATATACATTTTTTTACATGTATATATTGTTATATATTATTTATTTATATATATTCTTTTTATTATTATTTTATTATTATTATTTATTTATATTTATCCCCTAATACATGTTTTATGCTAAACATTTCTTTTTCTTCTTCTTTTGCTACACATGTTTGTACATGTATGTTCTATATTTTATTATCTTTCTTTTACCCTAGTAATATTTAATGCATGAACATGTATGCGATGCATGATGCAAAGATTTAGGGTGTTACATTGAAGGACCTCTTTGCCTTCCGGAATAATTGGAATGATGAAGTCATAGCCCAATTTTATGCCACTTGTCACTTTGTCAGTGATGAGGAAGAAAGGGTGACTTGGATGACTCATGGATCCAAGTACACCATCACTTATGAAGAGTTTGCAAGATTGCTGCATCTTGACACCTCGAGCAATGATAATTTGATAATCCACAACATTGGTGTCATTGAGAAGGATAGGTGAAGTTTCTCTATGAACCCAACTCTAAGTTCAATCCACCTTCTACAAAGAATATGAAGCCTTTTTTGTGGTGTTGAACAGGGTCCTAAGGAAGACCATTGCCCCGAAGGATGGGGATGCAGCGAGTGTGCAGGGGTACCTCAGGACCTTGATGAAGGTCATTAGCAAAGACGGGAAGTTTGATGTCTTTGACTATATTTGGAATGACATGGTCAACATCTCCTACACGCCGAACAGGTCTTGTGGCTATGCTCCTTATCTGATGTTTATGATTGAAAAGGTCACAGGCATAGAATTTGTGAAGGATGTGGAGCACCTCCCCTTGAGGCCCCAGAAGCCTCAACAAACAAGTGTTCGAGCTTCTACCTCTCCAGCTTCTAGTGCAGAGGCTCCAGCGAGAGCTGCTGGAGATACTAGAGCTGCTCCGGCCACTAGGGCCCCGCCTCAAAAGGGGTCCCCAAGTGGCATCTTGAAGTATCTGTCAGCCATCTTCACCTCTTGCAAAAAGGCCGAAGTAAAATCCCACAAGCTGAACAAGAGGAGAAAGGATGACATGAGATATGTCAAAGAGAATGTGAAGCAAATTTGGCAAAAGCTAGAGATCGAGCCCATTGGATCTCCAGTCATCTCTGAAGATTCTGATTCTGACTTCACCGAGCTCGGGCCCTTGACTCCCTCCGAGCTTGCCTATTTTGGCATTGGGGACTCGAGTGGTTCTGTTCCTCCTCCTCCTCCTCCTCATCAGCCAGAAAATGAAGATGAATACGATGAGAGGACCGACGGCGAGGCTTGAAAACCTTAGGTCCCTCCTCTCCTTATTTTTGGTGTCTTGATGCCAAAGGGGGAGAGATTGAGGGGGAGTCTTAGAGTCTTAGGCTTTAGCTGTAGGATGCGAGGAGAGCTCCCTTTTTGTGTATTTTGTCTATTTGTGGGTTGTAAGACTTATAATATGCTCTTTTAGTAGTATTGGTCCTATGATGCAATGTTCTGAACTGTTTGTGAAGATATTGATGAGATTTGTGATTTTGCTCTAAGAATGGCATGTATGCTTGTTGTTAACATGTTGATGTCAACTATGTCATTCTCATCATGATTATTGTTTCTATACACTTAGTTCTGCATCCCACCATAAAGAGTTCACATATGGATCATGTTTTCGTTGCTTAATGTGTTTTAAACTCATATGTGCACACTTTATGAAAATCTCAACTTTTCATCATATTTTGTGACATCTCAATTGGTTGTCATCAATCACCAAAAAGGGGGAGATTGAAAGTGCATCTAGGAATCCCTTGTGGGTTTTGGTTGATTTATGACAAGCAAATGAGATCCTAACCACTTTGTTGAGATGAGCACAGGTTCTAATGAGAAAAAGAGTAAGGTGCCAAAAAGAAAGGAGAATGAGGAACAATGTGGAAAAGAGCTCAAGAAACAAGTGTAATAGATCATTGTGTATGGAGTGTGTTAAGGAAACACACCCCAAGAGCTCAAGAACAAATAATCTCACACATTGCACAAAACTATACAGGACCGGACTAGTCCGATTGACACCGGATTAGTCTGATATCTTTCTGCACAAGATCGGACAAGTTCTCACAATGCGGACTTGTCCTCACAGTCCAGTTTTTCACTAACCGGACTAGTCCGATATCATCACGGACTAGTCTGATATCTCTCTGAATAGAATCGGACTAGTCCTCCCTATTGCGGACTAGTCCCCCAAACACTTCACAAGTTGCACAAAATCAGACAAGTTCAATCACACACCGGACTAGTCCGATATCTTTCTGATGTCAATCGGACAAGTCCGATATTAGTACGAACTAGTCCTAAAAACCTCTGACCTAAATCGGAAAAGTCCTCCAAGTGCGTATTTGTCCCCAAATTCTTTTAGGGTCTCACTTATTCGGTCAAGTCCGATATGTATCGAACTAGTCCGAAGATTTCCAGAACCAAAATCGGACAAGTCCGCTCTCAACCGGACAAGTCCAATATCTCGGGACACCTAGGGTTTGCTACACGCGGCACACCAGACTAGTCCGGTGTCCACCACGGACTAGTCCGATATTCCTAAACCCTATCGGTAACTTTGAAAACCCCATATAAATAGGTGTGCACGGCCCATCTTTCAATTCTCTCGAACTCTAGCGCCATCACGCCTCCCAAGAGCCTAGAAAACACCTCTGTCCACAAAATCAAACGCAAGAAAGATCAATCCCTTGAGGATACACTTTGGATCATTGGAGAGACACGGTTCATCACTCATTGAGCTCTTTGTTTGATTCCCTAACACACTCATGTGGTTTTCATTGTGATCTTAAGAGTGTGTTTTGGTGGTGTTCATATTGTAATCTTGGGGAGCCCTCAACGTGTGAGAAGGCCCCTTGAATTTGGTTATTTGCCCTTTGTGAAAAGTGAAGAGGATTGGCCTCCGTGGCGATCCGACGAGGGTAGGGTTGGAGAAGACTCGGTCCTTTTGTGGACTCCTCAACGTGAATGTAGGTTGCCTCTGTGGAAACCGAACCACGAGATAAAGTGATTGTGTTCTTGTCTTGTGCACATTGTTCTTACTCTTCATATCAATCTAGGGTTTCAATCAATCTTGTTGACTTTACGTTGAAACATTGAATATAAGATTAACTTGTGGTACATCCTAGTTCATAGTCGTGTAACATTTTAGTTACAAGTACTGCATACATCCTAAGATCAAGATGATAAATCCAATTTTGTCAACCTAGTTGGTACACACCGGACTAGTCCACACTCGATCGGACTAGTCCGATATCTCGAGATTTGATCTGGTTGTTAAGTGTTGCAGGTTCCGACAAAATTCAAAAAGGCCTATTCACCCCCCCCCCCCCTCTAGGCCACATCCATGCCCCTTGAATGTCTGTGCTGTTGGAGATTCGTCAGTCTTCCCGTTGTAGATTTAGGTCCGAAGGTCCGACACGTGGCAGCTTTGGAGCTTCCCATCGTGGGGAGGCAGGTCCGGAGCCACTATACACGTGGCAGCACCGAAGCTTCCCTCTACTGGGGGTTAGGTCTGGGGTCACTAGACATGTGGCAAGACCGGAGCTTCCCTACAAAGGGAGTTGGGTCCATCCTTGTGTTACACGTGGCAGTGCTGAAGCTACACAAACGAGGGAGGCGGGTCCAGTGCTGTAACATGTAGAGCCTTCGGAGGTCTTCAACTTGGAAGGGTGGAACTCCGTGACTTTTCTTGTGGTATTGTGGGGTACCCGGTACGAAGGGTACCGACAAGTACCTACATCCAACCAACCACAAGTCTGCTCACCTAATTCCTCATAGAACACTGCAAATCTTCACAATCCTAATACCAATGATGATCACTGTGACATAGCACAGCCAGCAGCTCGTTCCCCACTTATACCAGTACCACCACCTATACCCCCTACACACCATATGCTAACCCAAGCAAAACAAGGCATTTTCAAACCAAAACAAATTCTGAACCTGACTGCACATGAGTCCGTTTCTCCACTTCCATCTACATATCGTTCTGCACTCAAAGATCCACAGTGGTTCAATACCATGAAAGAGGAGTTTGATGCATTAATGAGAAACCATACTTGGACACTTGTTCCTAAACCTGCAGGTACAAATATTATCACATGCAAGTGGATTTTCAGACACAAGCTACATCCTGACGGCTCATGATAGGAGGACGAGTCCCGATCTTCCGAGAGGTATGGTAAACTTGATTGGGTGGAGACCTCGACGTTGATGATCCAAGGCTCCGAATGAACGAAACCCCGCAATCAATACACCACTGCTCCGTTGGTTATCACCCGTGTCACACGAATGACCTTGCCATGAAGGATTATCCCTGCAAGCGCAATCAAGAACACAAGCAAGAACAAAGAAGTTATAATCAAAACTGAATTGATCACGAATTTGGGGTCTCACAACCAGCGATACTGTTCAATGACAGATTGTATCTAAGCAAAATCCAACCCTAATGTGGTGACGGATTCTGTATAAAAATGATTTTAGGGACGTGCAAGACCCCTGGACGCAACCCTAATGGGCTTCCACACGATACACGGGCCAACAGCCCAAAAGACGGTGGCGTAGCACCGTACAGATTCTGGACGCCCACTTGTTTTGCTGATTCCCGTGAACTTAGAAGGAATTTTGAGGTGGGGGTGGTTCCACTAGAAGCTTTATGAAATCATGGTTCCAACCATATATAGAACGTCCAAATCTTACTCCGTATGTGTCTGAGACGTCAGTTTTGGTGAAGACAGCTCCTGGAACCCGAGGTGGAGTCGAAGTCGAGTTGTACTTGGGCACCTCCTTGGTGTGCACATCCTATCTCCTCCTCCTTGATTCCTTGGACTCCTCCAAGACCTTTCTGGTCCTCTCCATTGTTCCTAATCAATAAAACATGCATGGAAATAAGCGTAAGTTCTGAAAAACAATTGACAAGGTTAGAACGTACCTGAAGATCCAATTGTCGTGCACGTGCTCTAGTGATCGGTCCTTGCATTGTATGCAAAGGACAGATGTCCTCATCATCCTCCCCCTCTTGAATTGGAGTCGTCCTCGACTCAAGCTCATCTTCCTCACCCAAGTATGGCTTCAAATATGAAATGTTAAATGTGGGACTAACCCCAAACTCGAGAGACAACTCAAGTTTATACGCATTGTCATTTATCTTCTCAAGAACCTTAAAAGGTCCAGCGGAACGTGGCATGAGTTTGTAATTTCTCAAATCTGGGAACCTATCTTTTCTCAAATGAACCCACACCAAATCACCGGGTTCTAATTTTACCTCTTTCCTACCTTTGCTAGCAGCAATGTGATACTTTTCATTCATTTTTTCAATTTGTAAATTAGTAGTTTCATACAACTTAAGAATAAATTCAGAACGTTGTGTAGCATCCAAGTTCACAATTTTAGTATGTGGTAAAGGTAGCAAATCAATTGGAGCACGAGGATTGAAACCATAGACTACCATAAACGGACTTAATTTGGTTGTGGAGTGAATAGACCTGTTATAAGCAAACTCAATATGTGGCAAACAATCCTCCCACAGCCTCAAATTGTCTTTCAAAACAGCCCACAACATAGTAGATAAGATACGATTAACTACCTCCGTTTGCCCATCAGTTTGTGGATGACATGTAGTAGAAAACATAAACTTTGTTCCCAATTTATACCAAAAAGTTCTCCAAAAGTGATTCAAAAACTTAGGATCCCTATCAGAAACAATAGTATTGGGAACACCATGCAAACGCACAACCTCATTAAAGAACAAATCAACAACATATGAAGCATTATCGGTCTTGTGACAGGGTATAAAATGAGCCATTTTAGAGAAATGATCAACAACCACAAAGACACTATCCCTCCCCCTCTTTGTTCTAGGCAATCCTAAAACAAAGTCCATAGAAATATCCTCCCAACGCGCACTAGGAACCGGAAGAGGCATATAAAGACCATGCGGGTTAAGTCGAGACTTAGCTTTGTTGCATGTCGTGCAACATGAAACGTAGCGCTCCACATCACGCCTCATTCGTGGCCAAAAGAAGTGAGCGGCCAGCACATCCTCTATCTTTTTAACACCAAAATGTCCCATAAAACCACCTCTATGCGCTTCCTGCAACTACAAAAGACGAACGGAGCTAGCTGGAACACACAGCTTGTTAGCACGGTAGAGAAGGCCTTCACGCAGCAGGAATTTTTGCCACGTTCTTCCCTATATACAATTTTCAAAGGCATCTTTGAAGTCCAAATCAGTAGCATATAACCTCTTTATGGTTTCCAAACCAAAGATTTTATGAGAAAGTTGGGACAGCATGGTATAACGTCTAGATAAAGCATCGACAATCACATTGTCTTTCCCTTTCCTATGTTTAATGATGTAAGGAAATGATTCTATGAAGTCAATCCATTTAGCATGACGTTTGTTCAGATTAGCTTGTCCTTTAAGATACTCCAAAGACTCATGATCTGAATGTATGACAAATTCTTTAGACTATAGGTAATGTTGCCAAGTTTGCAAGACACGCACTAAAGCATAAAGTTCTTTGTCATATGTAGAATAATTCAGCGAAGGCCCATGCAATTTTTCACTAAAGAAGACAACATGTTTACCTCCTTGAATTAGAACTCCTCCAATGCCAATGCCGCTCGCGTCACATTCAAGCACGAAGGTCTTCTCAAAGTCAAGAAGTTGCAGCAATGGTGCTTGTGTGAGCTTTGACTTGAGAACATGAAAAGCTTGTTGTTGTGCTGGTCCCCATCGAAATGGCACTCCATGCTTTGTCAACTCGTGGAGAGGTGCCGCAATGGTGCTGAAATCCCGCACGAAACGCCGGTAGAAACCTGGGAGACCAAGAAAACTCTGAACCTGCGTGACCGTAGTCGGAAGTGGCCAGCTCGTGATGGCAACAATATTTGCCTTGTCCACCTCAATGCCCTGCGAAGTAACAACATAACCAAGAAAAGACACAGGATCGGTGCAAAAGGTGCACTTCCCAAGGTTACCATATAAACGTGCATCGCGCAAGACATTAAAAACAACACGCAAATGTTCAATATGCTCATCATATGACTTGCTATAAATAAGGATATCATCAAAGTAAACCACCACAAATTTATCAATGAAAGCACGTAAAAGCTCATTCATCAACCTCATGAAAGTGCTGGGAGCATTAGTTAAACAAAATGGCATGACTAACCATTCATAAAGTTCGAATTTAGTTTTAAAATAGTTTTCCATTCATCACCTAAAGCCATACGAATCTGATGATACCCACTACGCAAATCAATCTTGGAGAAAATAATAGAACCACTCAACTCATCAAGCATGTCATCCAATCTAGGAATAGGATAGCGATAATGAATGGTAATGTTATTGATGGCTCTACAATCAACACATATGCGCCAAGTGTCATCTTTTTTGGAACCAAAGGAACATGAACGGAACAAGGACTAAGGCTCTCACGAATGTACCCGCGGTCCAGAAGATCTTGGACTTGTCATTGAATTTCCTTAGTCTCGTCGGGGTTGGTCCTGTAGGCGGCACGGTTTGGCAAGCTCGCCCCTGGAATCAAATCAATCTTGTGCTCAATGCCTCGCACGGGTGGTAATCCAGGGGGTATCTCTGATGGAAAAACATCCATATATTCCTGCAAAAGGTTAGCAACAGTAGGTGGCAAGACAATGGATGTATCCTCAATGGGATATAAAGCATGTTTGCACGCTAAAGCATAGCAAGTTCCATTAGAGGCATATAAATCATCAAGATCAGATTTAGTTGCAAGCAAAATAGGATTTTTCAACTAAATAGGTTGCTGAATTTCAGAATTGAAAACACCCTTTTGCTTAGCATTATTCTTTTTCTCCTGCTCAAATTGCACAATTTTAGTGGGACTCATAGGAAGCAACACAATTTTCTTGCCCTTATGCATGAGAGTATACTTATTAGATCGACCATGGTGAATAGCATCAGTATCAAACTCCCAAGGACGTCCCAACAAAAGAGAACAAGCATCCATAGGTACCACATCAAAATCAGCAAAATCATGATAAGAACCAATGGAAAATGTATCCTTGTTGTTTGTGTTACCTTTACCTTACCATTGTTGTTAAACCATTGAATGCGATAAGGGTGGGGATGCTCCCGTGTGGTCAAGCCAAGCTTCTTGACCACCTCAACTGATGAGGACATCACTTCTATAGATACAAACAACACTCCATTGAACATACAAGATGCAATCAATAGAGTTCATACACAACAATTAATTTCAGAGGTGAACTTGTTCTTATATATTTCCTTATATGTTTTTGAGCATAGATTCCTATTTAATGATTTAATTGTGATTAGGATCCATGGAGAGATTCAAGGAGTACTTGTAGGGAGTATTAGGGACGTGGAAGACCAGAGAATTCGTTCAAAGAAGATGGAAACCGAACCAAACTCCAAATCGTATCCAACTCGGAGTCCAGGAGCAGTACGTACTAAAACGGATGCCCAGGACGCATACGAACTCCGTTTTGGACGTTCTACATATGCACGGAAAGGGGAGAGGATAACCTTTCCAATGGCGCCGGTCCCATGTCAAAATTCTTTCGGAGTCGACAGGAATCGTCGAAACAAAATCATGTACAGAATCTGTCAGGGTGCTGCGCCACCGTATTGGGCCATTGGGCCTTGTATCAAGTCTAAGTCCATTATTTTTGTATCTTAGGGTTAGGTCACGACTCTAACACCCCCTTGGACGTCCTCCCACCTATATATACTCCATGGTAGCCGTCATAGACAATTGGGTTTTGCTTAGATCAATAATATCGCCGTTCTACGGTTTGTGAGACCCCAACTTTCACGATTTCAGATCGTGTCTTCTACGTTCTTGCTTGTGTTCTCGGTTGCACTTGCAGGGATTAGCCTTCTTGGCGAGGTCAATCGTGTGAATCACGGTTGATAACCAACGGAGCGGTGGTGTAGTGATTGCAGGGGTTTTTCGTGTTCTACTCGAGAGCCTCGGATCATCAACGTCGAGATCTCCATCAATCGACTTACCCATTACCTTTCGGAAGATCGGGACCAATTTTTCCTATCAATTGGTATCAGATTTCCAGGTTTCCCGTTAGGTAATTCATATATCCATTACATTAATTTTGTTATTCATACCTAGAGTCCACAAAAAAGCCACAAAAAATTTGCAGTTTAGTAGATCTGTTCATTACTTTGTCCAAACCACCATTGAGCCTTTGCAACTTTCGTTTTCAGTTTGGTTTTGTTGAGTTTGTGTCCTTTGTTGAGTCATATTGCTGGTTTAGAAAGTGTTTTTAGTCTTAGTTTGAGTTTTGCATTGTGTGATTCATCCTTTTGAATCATGTCATCACGTCCAGATTAAATTCGCCTCTATCCAGTTCGGTATTTTCATCATATATCACTCATACAAACTCGTATTTTGGTGTTCTTGTACTTTCTGGAAAGCTTAAGAAGTTATCTATAACTTTTGTATTCATCATTTTCCCAGAAAATATATTTATCAATGTCGAAATTGTATTAGATCCGAATCTGTTATTGACCTAAAAATTCTGAACACTCTGTATTTCGAGGGTAGTATCTCCTATTGTTATTTTCCAAAATAGGTCTTCCATATATTGAAATTAAAGAGGAGAGATATATCTACAATCTTGCTGTTCTAAGTTTTCTAATTTAGAGCCTATAAGTGTGCCTATTTGTCCTTGGAAGATTGAGCAGAAAATCTGCGACAGACACACGAGATATCTTGGATTGATTTTCATTGTGTTCTTCCCTTGTAGCACATTCTGAAAAAAAGGAAGAAAAAAGAAAAAGGCAAGTGCAAAACAAGAAACAAAAGTCGCACAAAAAAATAGGAAAAAAACAAAAAAAAACAGAAGTGCTTGCATTCTTTGTGTCATCTAGTTTTGTCTCATGTCTTGCTAGCTTGAACTACTAGGAACACATTTAGGCCAGCAACTTTGACAAATACTTTGGACACTTATTCAACTTTACTATCTGATTTCATTGTTGCTAATCCTTGCTACATAGAAAGTGCCATCCAAGCTACACCTTACTCTTGAGCAGAATCGATACACCTTTGCAATCATCCCACGCTTCATTGGTTTCTTCATACCGTCCACCGTTTGCCACCTGCAGTGTCGGTAAGAACACTTGTAAGAGCGTGGTAAGACGCTTGAGAGTGTGTGATTCCACTTCCACCTTGTCATTATCCTTTGTAGTTGATAGGGATAACATATTTTTTGTGTTGTCTTCTGTTTGCTACTAACAATGTCAGGTAAAAGCAAGAATCATGCATTATATGCTGAGATGATGGACATGATGAAGACGGCGATGGAGTTGCTCACTAAAAATAAAACATCAACCAAGGTTTCACATGACGTTCAGACCACCATTACAACACCTTCCATAAGAAGTAATTATATTCTCGCATCTCTTCCTTCTTATGATGGTTTTGGTTCTGATGAATATATTACTTGGGAAATAGAGGTGGATAAAATTTTTGGACAATGTCATATGTGTGAGAGGAGAAAGATTAGAAATGTTGCAAGTGCATTAGTAGATTGTGCATTAACTTGGTGGAACAATTTAAATGATAAAGAAAAACCTTGAACATGGAAAGATATGAAAATTCTTATGCGGGAAACTTTTGCTAATGTATGTAATTGCAAAGATGAAATACATGAACTTGAGAAGAATTTTCTTGTTGTACTTCCTCCTTTTCCTAACCTTTTGCAGGACTATGAACAAATAAATGTAGATGCAAATGAGAGTAGAGTTAATGGACAATGCTCTACAGTTAACCAAGATATGACATTTTCAGATGTGCTGAATTTTGCTACCAATCATGTTATTGATGAGCAGCAACAAGATGAACCTTTTCATAATACACCTTTACCACTAGTTGATTTTCCTACTGATTCTTACAACAAAAATGAGTTGTGTGCTGATAATTATATTGTACCTATGCTAGAACAATCAAATAAATTTGATACTTTATCACTCACTTGTGCTGAAATTAAGCATTTAATTCCAACTACATGTGAAAGGGATGAGCTGAAATTGTTATCTTCTTTAAATACTCTGGGCTATATTGAATTTGATACTCTTTATGATCTAGATATTGTAGAGAAGATAATATTTTCTCAATCTGAATTGCCTTTGTTAAGTAGAAATATTTTTCATGCTATAGGCAAATATGAACATAGTGGTATGTTTACGGTGCATAAAGTTTACATATGTTCAAATGAGGAAGCTCCTTTTGTGCTGCAACAACATGGTCAAGTAAATGAATGTACTAACGCTAATAATATCTTGTCAAGTTTCTCTAGTATTTTTTCCTTACAGCAGGGACAACAAAAGCATTATTCACTGCGGTTGTGCAATATGGACAGTGCTCGCTCTATCCTCAAAAGCCTTTTTGCTGGACATACAAGCAAGCCGAGGACGGCTTGTCATAAAGAAGGAGAGAATGATGAGATCATACACGTTATCATTGCACCTACAAACATGACACAATGTTTATTTGTTTGGGATTCTGGCTCAAGTGAATGTGCACTCTTATTTGATGGACAAGATCAAGATGGCACACTATGTCATCCACCACCTTGGCCTCCTCCATTCATGCATACAAGAAGATTTGATGGTGTTGCACATTTAGACCAACACATAAGAGAAGATGAACTTGAGTCGAGGACGACTCCAATTCAAGAAGGGGAGGATGATGAGGATATCACTTCTATAGATACAAACAACACTCCATTGAACATACAAGATGCAATCAATAGAGTTCATACACAACAATTAATTTCAGAGGTGAACTTGTTCTTATATATTTCCTTATATGTTTTTGAGCATAGATTGCTATTTAATGATTTAATTGTGATTAGGATCCATGGAGAGATTCAAGGAGTACTTGGAGGGAGTATTAGGGACGTGGAAGACCAGAGAATTCGTTCAAAGAAGATGGAAACCGAACCAAACTCCAAATCGTATCCAACTCGGAGTCCAGGAGCAGTACGTACTAAAACGGACGCCCAGGACGCATACGAACTCCGTTTTTTGGATGTTCTACATATGCACGGAAAGGGGAGAGGATAACCTTTCCAATGGCGTCGGTCCCATGTCAAAATTCTTTCAGAGTCGACAGGAATCGTCGAAACAAAGTCAAGTACAGAATCTGTCAGGGTGCTGCGCCACCGTTTTGGGCCATTGGGCCTTGTATCAAGTCTAAGTCCATTATTTTTGTATCTTAGGGTTAGGTCACGACTCTAACACCCCCTTGGACGTCCTCCCACCTATATATACTCCATGGTAGCCGTCATAGACAATTGGGTTTTGCTTAGATCAATAATATCGCCGTTCTACGGTTTGTGAGACCCCAACTGTCACGATTTCAGATCGTGTCTTCTACGTTCTTGCTTGTGTTCTCGGTTGCACTTGCAGGGATTAGCCTTCTTGGCGAGGTCAATCGTGTGAAGCACGGTTGATAACCAACGGAGCGGTGGTGTAGTGATTGCAGGGGTTTTTCGTGTTCTACTCGAGAGCCTCGGATCATCAACGTCGAGATCTCCATCAATCGACTTACCCATTACCTTTCGGAAGATCGGGACCAATTTTTCCTATCATCAACATTCACCAAATTGTTGCAGCTACCACCATCAATGATGGTATGTGCACGACAGTCCTTTACGACGAGAAACATGTTGAAAAGGTTGTGACGTTGGCGCTTGTCGTCCTCTCGAATTGTGGCACTCAAAGTTCGCTGCACAATCAAAGTCCTATAGTTGTTGGTCGCAGATGTACCAAGAACTTCCTCAGCACCATCATCCGAACCTGAAATGTTAGTTGCGATAATATTTTCATCTTCAATATCAGAAGCACTAACATACCCACCATCAGCAGTGGTAATGATCGCTCGTTTGCTGGGGCAATCTCGTTGCATATGGCCAAGTCCCTGGCAGTGGTGGCACTTGATGTCGGAGGTGCGACTTGTCGAAGTGTTGGGTGCAGCCGCCTTTGCTGCAACACCTGGAGGCATCTGGGACTTGCTGTTATCTTGTCCCCGTGATGTATAAGGTGGGGTGCTGCTGCGTACAACACCGGTGGAGGGTGGTGTATAAGCACGTACGCTCGAGGAGGACGCTGCTTTGGACGATGGCACCGGAAAGTGTCGTGGCGTGAAGGTGTTGTTCCGTCGCTGCTGTTGGCGACCCCGCACTTCTTTTTCTGCTAACATAGCAAGTTGAAATAAGCGTTGAATAGAATGATATTCCTTGTAGTCAACTATGTCCTGGATCTCACGCCGCAAGCCCCCATAAAACCTAACAATTTGGTCTTTCTGATCCTCAACTACCCCACAACTAAGCATACCTTTCTGCAATTCTTGGTAGTACTCTTGGACAGTCATGTCACCCTGATCAAAGCGTTGCAATTTCTTAAGAATATCACGTCTATATGAAGGAGGAACAAACCTAGCGCGCATCTCTTCTTTTAACGCAGCCCATGTCTGTGGTGCATTACGTGTATTGACAAGTTCATTCCACCAAATTATAGCAAAATCTTTAAACTCACTAGTGACTTGTCTAACGCTATGTCGCTCAGAAAAAAAGCCAGATGGGTTGTGAGGAGTTTCACACAAGAACATGGAGTGGATTATACTAAAACCTTCAGCCCAATCATAAAACCAGCTACTATAAGGACCATCCTCAGCATTGCAACATCAGCCTCTTGGGAAATTAATCAACTGGATGTCACAAATGCCTTCTTACACGGTGAGCTTTCAGAAACTGTCTTCTGTAAACAGCCATCAGGCTTTGAAGATCCAGTCCACCCAGATTATGTTTGCAAACTTCGTAAGTATTTATATGGCCTTAAACAAGCACCAAGAACATGGTTCATGCAGTTCAAGAAATTTGTTACATCACTTGGCTTTCAAGCATGACATGCTGACAGCTCTTTATTTGTTCTTCACTCATCTGGCAACACAGTATATTTAGTGTAATATGTAGATGATATAATACTCACTGCAAACTCCACTTATTTGCTGAAAAGAACTACATCAAGTTTGTGCAGTGAATTTGACATGAAGGACATGGGAAGTCTTCACCATTTCTTGGGTATTCATGTTCATCACACCAAACAAGGGTTATTTCTATCTCAAGAACAATATGAAAATTATATTCTGGAACGTGCAAAAATGTCAGGTTGCAACCCAGTTACCATTCCCATTGACAGTAAGTCCAAGATTTCAGCATCAGATGGACCTTTACTCAATAACTCAACTTAATATCGCAGCATAGCAGGGGCATTGCAGTATTTAACTCTGACAAGGCCTGATATTCAGTATGCTGTACAGCAAGCATGTTTATTCATGCACTCACCAAGACAACCACACATGAATCTGATCAAGCGTATTCTTTGCTATATCAAAGACACTTCTCACTACGGTCCGGCGATCAATAAATCTACTTCAACAGAGCTGACAGCATACTCAGATGCCGACTGGGTCGGGTGCCCGGGCACAAGGAGATCAACTTCAAGATTTTGAATCTACTATGAAGGTAACTTGATCACATGGTCATCAAAGAGACAACACACTGTCTCAAGGTCAAGTTTAGAGGCTGAATATAGAGGAGTGGCAAACGCAGTTAGTGAAGCTACATGGATTCATCAGTTGCTCTCTGAACTTCGGCAGCCACTGCAACGGGGCAACTCTGGTATTTTGAGACAACGTCAGTGCAATATATCTATCGACAAATCCAGTCCAGCATCAACAACTAAACATGTTGAAATCAACGTCCTACACTTGCTTTAGGCGACGTCAAAGTTCTCCATGTTCCTTCATCATGCCAGTTCACAGATATATTCACCAAAAGATTACCTTCAGTGCTGTTTTACGAATCCAGAACCAATCTGAACGTCAGAGACCGTCCAGACTGAGGGGGCTATTAGCGATGAGTTTTACCGAGTCACGATCACAACAGCACGTCACACAAGTTGCCTTTTCGTCAACAACGAACTCCTGTAAAATAGGATTGTGGCAACTCATGCCACTCGTTTATTTTAGTCAGTTACATCCATGTACTCGTTGCGTTGTACTCGGCTATTTATAGCCTCTGTATCAACACGATCATCAACGAGTTACTCATCCTTAACAGGAGGGAGTTTTAGCTAGCTAGAGGTTCTGTTTAGACTGATGTTGGGAGTGCTTTTTGATGCATGTGTCGCCTGTGTTTGGTAAGAAGCAAGAGACTGGAATGAGTCTGTTCATTAAGCAGAAATCCGATACAGTATGCACAGTTAAGATATGTATACTGTATTCAGAAAATTTATTTCCGTTTCGGGGGCATATATGCTGTCTCGTATGCGTGATTCGCGCTGCAGCTGCCATCGACCGGCTTGAGAATCGCGTGGCTCTGCGTCCTAGCCGGAGCAAGGCTTTCATCATGCACTTCATCTTCGTTGGGTTCTCACAGGAAGTTCGAATCCCATGTAAGATACGTACCGTCTGAAATGAATTACTCCGACATGAACTGTGATCATCGTTCTCTCTTTTTCCGGAACCATACGTCAAAAGTCGTCGAATCCCAGACACACCACTTCACACTGAAGATAATGACCCATTTTTGTGGCGAGCGACGCGAGTGTTGTCACCACGCCGAAGAATCTTCTACTACTACGACATGAGCCGTACGTCAACGTGAAGGTCGTCGTCTCCATATGCAGCAGTCGCTTTCCCTGTGGATGATGATGATCTTGCGAGTGCTATTGTATAGTTTGTCGAGCAGTGGAGAACTTGCAAAAGGCGGGGCGACGTGACGACATGCATGTACAGTTCAGGGGACCAGACCAACTTGCACGACGGTTGGTAGCGCGCGCAGAAGTCCGTCGCTGGGCCAGCCGCCAGTGTGTGAGGTTCCACATCCACTGGTCGTCTTCTCGTTGGTGTCCCACCCTGCGTGCACTTAACTGGCAGAGGTTCCGATCACCGGGGGTCATTTTCGCTCAATCACAATCACAATGATGTTTGGGTAGAGACCAAAGGGGTGCGACCCGCACAGCACGGCTTACCACTACAAGCCATGGCTCTAGGTGGTAGAGAATCTGAGTGGCTGCTCTTCTTTGGGCTTGCTGCTGCTGTGTGTGGATAGCGTGATGCTACTCCTACGGAGGCTAGGCCAGAGTGATTCGATTTTGCCCCGGTTCCGTCTCGCACGGCAGTCAGGGTTGGCTCACCCACATCCTGATCATCTAAACTACAGAAACGCGACCATTTGTGACAGCTAGCTTTATTTGTGACGGCCTACCATAGCAAATAAATTAAATTGCGACGGCCTGTCTCTGACCGTCGCAAAGGAGGAGGCCGTCGCAAATAAACCCTTATTTGCGACGGCTGCCGACGAAGACGTCCCAAATAAGACTTATTTGTGACGGCCAACCCTAGGACCGTCGTAAATAATATAGCCGTCGCAAATAGGACTTACTTGCGACGGCTGCGAAAAAAGAACCGTCACATATAACATTAATTGTGACGGTCTTAACTTACGACCGTCCCGTCGCAAATAAGAGATAATATCGACCCCATCGGACCCCGATACCTCATTCTCACACACCGCCCCAAACACCTGTTGGTGATGTGCCCAAGAGGCAATCATAACAATTCAGGTTGAGGCCTATTGGATATTTGATCTATAAGCAATTAGGGTACTAATGGGCCTGCGACCTAAAAGCCCATTAGTACGCCTATAAATATGAGGGGTAGGGTTAGGGGCTAATCATCCCACCACGTGACAGCCCTAGCCGCCACCCCTCGCAGGCCTCACGCCAAGACCCTTACCGCGCACGCGGTGCTAGTACACCGGTGCACGGCGTTCCTCTCCGTACGTGTGGACTCCGTGGAGGCGTTGCTGCTACTGCTGCGCTGATCGGCTACGACGATCGTGATCGTCTACCTGCTGCTGTGACGAGGACGAGGAGAAGACGAACGAGATCGTCTACTTCCCTTACACCAACGCGCATCAACGTTCCGCTGCGCTGCGCGTCTAGTGGTAACGATCCATGACCTCTGTACTCGCATGTTTCCTGGGTGATGCGGTAGAGTTGCTAGAGTAGCGTACCGCCGATTTCCTAACAGCGGCATCAGAGCCGACTTGCGTAGTTTTTGGTCTGGATCTTCTTAGTAGATGGGATCTACTGCAGACATGTTCATACGATGAATTTTTCGCACGGTTTTTGGGGTTTGGAATTGGTTAGAGTGGATTGCGATCGTATATGACTAAAGGGTCAGTTCGTGCTCCCTCTCTGTTGTGTGCGCAACCTATCCCTACCGGCTGGAATCACCATCGGGACTAATTGCGTACATAGCTAACAGATTGAGCCAACAGACCACGGTCATGAGTCGCGATCTACTCATGAATAATCGATCACATTGAAAATTTGAGACATTCTGAATGTCTCGGATTCGGGGTGATATGATCAATCCGATGAGATTTTCATAGTGATTTCATAGATGCGATCTATGTAATTCCGTTTGGTGTTCAAGGCGCTGCCCTGAAACCCGCGGGGGGCGGCTCCCCCCTCGACCCCTCGCCCGCTAACCGGCTAGCGGGACCGCCGTTTTGCTGTCTGCTATAGCGATTATATAATATCGTTTTGCGCTAGAAACCGTTCTACGCTTAACTCGTTTTTGCAGGGAATGATGTGAATGGTATGGCCTAATGTGATGTGATAATCTGTGTGTAATATTCGTGCGGCCTGCGTTCTGTAAAATTAACACAACCGGGTTGAGGTTGTCACATAATTGTATAACGACCTGCGTGTCGACCTGTGATGCTTGATCTCTCTTGTAATTTATTTGATAGATATTAGTTGTATTAGCTTCTTTTATTATCATGGAGATGTCTTCAAGCATGGTGGAGATGGAGATCACCACAAGAAGGGAGGCATGGCAGCTCAGATCTTAATGGAACCATGGCGATGGAGACCATTATGATTCTAAAGGTCATACTATTCACAATGTGATATTATCATATGCCTGTGATGCTTATTATTATTCTTTTCATGCTCTTCATATGGTGGATATTTTGTCATGATAGAATAGCTTCCCTCACAAAAGTTGAGCATTTGATGCCATTTACCAATAGTTGCACCTATGTTATTTTGATCGTTGTGTGGTAGGTTTGCCAAAGCAAAGTACCATCATCTATCATAATTCATAGGGTGAATGTTGGACATTCACATGCATAGTGTTGGCTTACTCAACAAAGCTATCAAAACGGTTTTGAGCTTTATGGCATAGAGTTGGGAGCCGGGGCATTGGATGTCACCCAACAAACAAGAGTCATATAGGGATATGATTAACAATTGTTGTTTACCTATGTCACTATTTTCCTAGCAGTGAAGCCAAAGCTCACTAGGAATTAGTGAATATGGATCTTGAACCACTATATATCGTTAGAGGGAAGACGATGATAATATAGTGGTAATATCTTTTATTAAACTGTTAATAGAAGATTGGTACATAACATAGTACTAAACCTTGCATATTTATTTTCTATTGTAGATCATGTCTGCTAGTAACAATTCCGGTTTCAATTTGCGATCTGTGCTTGAAAAGGAAAAGCTCAATGGAGCTAACTTTATCGATTGGTACCGCAACCTGAGAATCGTTCTCAGGCAAGAGAAAACCGAGTACGTTCTTCTACAGCCTTACCCTGATGACCTCCCAGCTGATGCAACTAATGCAGCACGTAGAGCTTATACGAAGCACTGCGATGATGCGCTCAATGTAAGCTGCCTCATGCTTGCCACTATGTCCCCTGATCTGCAAAAACAGTATGAGCATACAGATGCTTATTCTATGATTGAGGTACTGCGTAGAATGTTTGAGAATCAAGCAAGGGCTGAAAGATACAATATCTCAAAGTCCTTGTTCTCATGCAAGCTAGCGGAGGGTAGCCCGGTGAGCCCTCATGTAATCAAGATGATTGGTTACATTGAAACTTTGGTCAAACTTGGTTCTGAACTCAAGGATGATCTGGCTATTGACGTTGTTCTCCAGTCGCTCCCACCGAGGTACGAGCCATTCATATTGAATTTTCAAATGAATGGCATGGAGAAAACTTTGGCTGAATTGCATGGGATGCTTAAAACAGCCGAAGAAAGCATTAAGAAAAATGTCACTCATGTGATGATGGTACAAAAGGAGAATAAAAAGAGGAAGCGTGTGACGCATCCTAAAGGCAAAGGCAAGGGAAAGGTTCCCGATGAGCCCTCAAGCTCAAAGTCTAAGCCAAAGGGCAAATCTGGCCCTTCTCCTGATGATGAATGCTTTCACTGTCATGGTAAGGGACACTGGTCTAGGAACTGCAAGAAGTACTTGGAGGATATGAAGAAGAAGAAGGGAAGTGAGACTTCCGCTTCAGGTATAAATGTTATAGAAATTAACATTGCATTATCTTCTAGCGAATCATGGGTATTTGATACCGGATCGATGATTCACACTTGTAAATCATTGCAGGGTCTAAGTGAGACTAGAAGATTTGCAAAAGGCGAGTTGGGTGTTCGTGTTGGCAATGGAGCAAAGGTTGCGGTCATAGCTGTCGGAACTTACCACTTGTCATTACCCTCAGGATTAGTTTTGGAATTGAATAATTGTTATTGCATTCCTACTTTGAGCAAGAACATTATCTCTTCTTCGTGTTTAGAAGAAGTTGATGGTTATGAGATTGTAATAAAGAACAAATGTTGTTCTATTTATTACAATAATATTTTCTATGTTCAATGTCCATTGGTGAATGGATTATATGTTCTTGATCTTGAGGATAAAACTGTCTGTAACATTAATACCAAAAGGGCTCGTCATAATGATCTAAATCCCACTTTTATTTGGCATTGTCGCTTAGGTCATATAAATGAGAAACGCATTGAAAAACTCCATAAAGATGGTTTACTAAGCTCATTTGATTTTGAATCACTTGACACATGCGAATCTTGTTTGTTTGGGAAGATGACCAAAGCACCCTTCACTGGTCAAAGTGAGAGGGCGACTGACTTGTTGGGACTTATACACACAGATGTATGTGGACCAATGAGTTCAATTGCCAGAGGTGGTTTTCAGTACTTCATCACATTTACCGATGACTTTAGTAGATATGGTTATGTCTACCTAATGAGGCACAAGTCTGAATCCTTTGAAAAGAATTTCAGAATGAAGTACAGAATCAATTGGGCAAGACAATCAAACTTCTACGATCTGATCGTGGGGGTGAATATTTGAGCCATGAATTTTATGATCATTTGAAACAATGTGGAATTGTTCCACAGTTGACTCCACCTGGAACGCCTCAATGGAATGGGGTGTCCGAGCGGAGGAACCGAACCTTGTTGGACATGGTTAGGTCGATGATGAGCCAAGCAGATCTTCCACTATCCTTTTGGGGTTATGCTCTTGAAACTGCTGCGTTTACACTAAACAGAGTCCCAACTAAGTCTGTTGAGAAGACACCATATGAGATGTGGACCGGGAAACGTCCCGGGTTGTCTTTCCTCAAAGTTTGGGATGTGATGTTTATGTCAAATGTTTGACGTCAGACAAACTCACTCCAAAATCAGACAAATGCTTCTTTGTGGGATATCCTAGGGAAACCAAAGGGTATTATTTTTATAATAAAGCAGAGGGTAAAGTGTTTACCGCTCGCAATGGTGTCTTCTTGGAGAAAGAGTTTCTCTCAAAAGGAGTTAGTGGGAGCAAGGTACATCTTGAAGAAATTCAAGAAATACCTGAAAATGTTTCAACACCCACCAATCCTATACAGGATGTACAAGATGTTGTGCAACCAGTTGATGAAACACCAGCCCCACGAAGGTCTACGAGGGTACATCGTGCGACTGAAAAGTTAACGCTTCTAACCACGGAGCAGCATGACATGGTATTGTTGGACAATAATGAGCCCACGACCTATACTGAAGCAATAATGGGACCCGACTCTGAGAAGTGGCTTGGATCCATGGAATCCGAAATTGAATCCATGCATGAAAATTAAGTTTGGAACTTGGTTGATCCAATCGAAGGTGTGAGACCTATCGATTGTAGATGGATTTTCAAGAAAAAGAGTGATATGGATGGAAATGTTCACATCTATAAAGCGCGATTGGTGGCGAAAGGTTTCAAACAAATTCAAGTGTTGATTATGATGAAACTTTCTCACCCGTTGCAATGCTTAAGTCTGTACGGATTCTTCTAGCAATTGCTGCATATTTTGATTATGAAATATGGCAGATGGATGTCAAAACAGCCTTTCTTAATGGAAGTCTGACTGAGGATGTGTACATGGCACAACCTGAGGGTTTTGTCAATCCTAAAAATGCTAGTAAAATATGCAAGCTTCAAAAGTCCATCTATGGACTGAAGCAAGCATCTCGGAGTTGGAATCTGCGTTTTGATGAAGTAATCAAAGGGTTTGGTTTCATCAAGAACGTAGAAGAACCTTGTATTTACAAGAAGCTTAGTGGGAACACACATGTATTTCTGGTCCTATATGTAGATGACATATTATTGATCGGAAATGACATTCCAATGCTTGATGATGTTAAATCCTCATTAAGAAAAAGTTTCTCAATGAAGGATTTAGGAGAGGCAACGTATATTTTGGGCATAAAGATCTATAGAGATAGATCTAAAAGGCTAATTGGATTAAGTCAAGATACATATATTGACAAGATATTGAATCGGTTCAATATGCAAGATTCCAAGAAAGGTTTCTTGCCAATGTCACATGGCATTACTCTAAGCAAGAGTCAGTGTCCTTCAACACCTGATGAGCAAAAGAGGATGAGAGCGATTCCTTATGCTTCGGCTATTGGATCCATCATGTATGCCATGCTATGTACACGCCCAGATGTATCTTATGCTCTAAGTATCACGAGTAGATATCAATCAGATTTTGGTGAGGCTCATTGGACCGTTGTCAAAAACATCCTTAAGTACTTAAGAAGAACTAAGGATGCATTCTTAGTATTTGGAGGTGAAGAAGAGCTCGTTGTAAAAGGTTACACCGATGCCAGCTTCCAAACTGATAAGGATGATTCTAGATCGCAATACGGTTTTGTATTCTGGCTCAATGGAGGGGCAGTGAGCTGGAAAAGTTCCAAGCAAGATACAGTAGCAGATTCAACCACAGAGGCGGAGTATATTGCAGCTTCTGAAGCTGCAAAGGAGGTTGTTTGGATCAGAAAATTTGTTTCTGAGTTGGGTGTTGTTCCTAGCGCGTCCAGTCCTATGGATCTCTACTGTGACAATAGTGGAGCCATCGCACAGGCAAAGGAGCCTAGATCACACAAACGATCCAAACACATACTACGACGCTATCACCTCATTCGAGAGATCATCGACCGAGGTGATGTGAAGATATGCAAGGTGCACACGGATTTGAATATTGCAGATCTGTTGACAAAGCCTCTTCCACAATCAAAGCATGAGGCACACACGAGATCTATGGGTATTAGATACTTACATCAGTGATCATAGTGTGTAGTGGGAGACTTGTGTCACAGCTATGTTTATGTACTATTAAATAAATTGTTATATGAGTAATCATTATCTACATTGATCATCAAGTATGTGACTTGTTCGTGAAACTCTTTGTTAAAAGTAATGTTACTCTAGATGATCCCTAGTCTATATCATTATATGAGATAGTGATTGCATACAGACTAGCACATGTATTAATTGATGATCACGTTTCACGGATCATAGATATAGAGATATCAAATTAATAATGTGAACACATGTTAGTGAACATGGTGTTGGATTGACCCACTCCAAGACACTGCTGGGATTGTTATTTCCATATGTGTCATCAGTTGGTCTTGAGTGATACACCTGCTAGATCCTTAGACCTGAGATCACCATTGTTTCTCACTATGCGTAGTTGTGTATTTTGAGACTACCAAACGCTACTCCGTAACTGGGTAGTCATAAAAGTAGTCTTCGGGTATATAATAAAACATAGATTGTGATGTGCGCAGATCAAGAAGGGATTTGCCCCTCCTAAATAACAGGAGAGATATCTTTGGGCCCCTCGAGATAGTTGGATTTGAAAGTGCATGGCCATGCCAAGGTGATTAAAGGTTAATCACGGTGACTAAAAGTTAGTCACGGAATGAATCCACTATTTGATCGAGTGAATGGTCGAGCTATCACAAGGATGGCACGCATCTCGCCTTGAGCTTGACTGGTATCGTGAGGCAAAGGGATTAGCATGTTGAATGTATCTAGGTTCGGCCGATATGATCTTTATGTACATTCGGGAGTCAGTATGTCCTGCTAGGTACCTCTACTGACTTGTGGTTGGAAATGGTTTCCATTCACAACCGACTGCTCATGAACCTAGCGGGTCACACACTTAAGGAGTTGGAATATCGAAAATCTTGGCTAGATGATTGTCTCTAGTGCAAGTGGGAGATTGTTGGTGATGTGCCCAAGAGGCAATCATAACAATTCGGGTTGAGGCCTATTGGATATTTGATCCATAAGCAATTAGGGTACTAATGGTCTTGCGACCTAAAAGCCCATTAGTACACCTATAAATATGAGGGGTAGGGTTAGGGGCTAATCATCCCACCACGTGACAGCCCTAGCCGCCACCCCTCGCAGGCCTCACGCCGAGACCCTTACCGCGCACGCGGTGCTAGCACACCGGTGCACGGCGTTCCTCTCCGTACGTGTGGACTCCGTGGAGGCGTTGCTGCTACTGCTGCGCTGATCGGCTACGACGATCGTGATCGTCTACCTGCTGTTGTGACGAGGACGAGGAGAAGACGAACGAGATCGTCTACTTCCCTTACACCAACGCGCATCAACGTTCCGCTGCGCTGCGCGTCTAGTGGTAACGATCCATGACCTCTGTACTCACATGTTTCCTGGGTGATGCGGTAGAGTTGCTAGAGTAGCGTACCGCCGATTTCCTAACAACACCACCCGCCGCCGCCCCCGATGTGGCGCCCGCCGTCCCCCCCCCCCCCCCCCCCCCCCCCCCCCCCCCCGCCGCCCCCGCTGTGCCTGCCGACGCAGCCGGCCGCTGCGGACGCGCTGTTCGATGCCGTCGGCCTCCTCCAGCGCCGTCGGTCTCCTCCGACGCCTCACCATCAGCCTCCCTCGACATAGGTATGATGCAATGTTGTGAAGCTGTTGTGATACAATGTTGTGAAGCGGTTGTGATGCAATGTTGTTAAATTTTCTTTCTTCTCCATTCCCACTAGCAATGTTGTGAAGCGGTTGTAATGCTAGTTATGATTAGATGATGCAATGTTGTAAAATGTGAGTCATCATCTACAATTGTTATGCCTAGACTGTTGTAATTATGAGCTTATGTTAGGTGATGTGATGCTTATGTTTAGGTGATGCTTATGTTGAAATTGTGATTCTTAGAATTGTGATACCAATCAAATTTAAGCGTAGAATTGATTTGAATTGAATTTATGTTGAGAATTGATTTGATACTTATGAATAGAATAGAATTGAATTGAATTGATGCTTATGTTTAAGTTTATGGTTATGTTTTTATTGAGAATTAAATTGCTTATGTTTAGGTCAATGTTTATGTCTATGTTTATAAAACAATTGTTTATATTTAGGTTTATGTTTATTAATTGATAAATTACAGTTTAGTAATTCCTATGTTTACGTTTAATTGAATTGCTTTGTTTTTTATATTATTGTTATAATTTTTAATTTGATTGCTTGAGTGTTACTATATGTACAAAAATGGAATTCGGGTTGGCTTGACCCGACAAACCCATTAAGGACCCGACAAGGCCTATTGAGTTGGAAGTTATAGTATGCATCTAAACGAGGGTTGTAAAATCATGTTTGGATGCCTAGGTGCCCGTCGGCCGCCTGGACGCCTAGTGCCCACCATTAACGACAATTTCTTTCACTTTAAACTGCAGAGTCAAACATGAGTGAAGACCGCAATTGGATGTATACTGGCTGGAAGAGCAGAACTGGTTGTCACTCGAATGAGTGGTACATCAAGTTAGATAAATTTTTAGATCGAGCATTTTCGTTGTCAACGAAAGATATGGTGCGGTGCCCATGTACAAAATATCGGAACACCAAGTTTTTGAGAAAATTGGAGCTTTCGTTTCACTTATGTCAAAACGGTTTTACTCGACATTATAAAGTGTGGACCTTTCACGACGAGACTAAATCTCAAGTCATGGCAGAAGTGGATGAGGATGATGATATAACAGAGGTTGATAGGATGGATGAGATGCTAGAAGCTCTGGAAGCGGAGGATCCTCTTACAAATGAGGCAGTGGAGTTCTTCGAGGAGCTGAAGAAATCAAAAGAGCCGTTGCATGAACACACGGTTGTGACAGTCCTTGCTTTCTTGACCATATTTATGGCAATTAAGTCCAAATAATTTTTTTTCATCAACTGCTACAATGATCTCATGAAATTGATCTGTGATATCCTTCCACAACCTCACAAAGCGCCACCAGATACGTATCAGTCAAAGATCAAGATATCTGATCTTGGTATGAACTATGAGAAAATCGATGTGTGCCCAGACAACTGCATGCTATTGTGGAAAGAGCACGCTAATGAGAAGATGTGCTTGAAATGTGGTAAACCGAGTTATGTCGAAGTTGTTAATGACGATGGCGATAATGTGATGACAGATGTCGCACATAAGCAGCTTTGTTACTTGCCTGTGACACCTCGGTTGAAGCGGTTGTTTCTTTCAAAAAGAACCGCAAGACACATGAGATGGCAGAAAGAAGGTAAATGTGAGAATAAAGAATTCTTGACGCATCCATCTGATGGTGATGCATGGAAGGCGCTAGACCGTTTTGATCCAGACTTTTCTCGTGATGCGAGGAATGTTCGCATCGGATTAGCGACAGACGGATTCTCACCGTTCAGTACAAACGTCATGTCATAATCCTGTTGGCCCTTCTTAGTCATTCCGTACAACCTGCCACCTGCTCTTTGTACGAAGAACGAGTTCATGTTTCTCAGCCTCATTGTACCTGGACCTGACCATCCCAGGTCACGTCTCAACGTGATGTTGAAACTTCTGATCGAAGAATTGAAAGTCTTGTGGACAGGAGTCGAAGCGTACGACAATTACAATAAGCAGAAATTCAACCTTCGAGTTGCTTAGTTGTGGTCCGTCCATGATTTGTCGGCATACGACATGTTTTCCGGATGGAGCACTCACAGTCGTTTGACGTGTCCGATATGTGCTTCAGACACGGATTGATTTTGACTAACTCATGGAGGCAAAATATATTCGATTGTCACAGACGTTGGCTGCCCTCAAATCACATATTTAGGCAACAGAGGCATGTCTTTAGAAAGAACATTGTTATCACTAAAGGACCACCAAAGCGTCTCGACGGGTCAAAATTTTTTGATATGTTGGACAAATTAGTGCCTGATGAAGGTCGTCCTGGATATTTCGTAGGTTATGGAGAGAGACACAATTGGACTCACATATGTGGACTTTGGGATCTACCGTATGTGAAGTCGTTGATTATAATGCACAACATTGATGCCATGCATCAGGAGTGTAACATGAACAAAGGTATCATAAGCACTTGCATGGATATGCCTGGCAAAACGAAAGACAATTACAAAGGTAGAGTAGATTTGGCAGACATTTGTCACCTTCCAACTCTTGAAATCTATTAAAGTGGTGGGAAGCCATGTGCTTCTTTCTGTCTTCGATCTAAAGAAAAGAAAGAAGTTATGAAATGGATGAAAACTTTGAAATTCCTAGATGGTTACGCAGCTAGCCTGAAACGAGCCGTGAATATGAACACAGGAAATCTCACTGCGTTGAAGAATCATGATTATCACATTATAATGGAAAGACTGAAAGTTTCCTAGAGGGGGGTGAATAGGCTAATCGACCTGAAATGACTTAATAAAACGAGATCAGCACTCAGGGGGCGGACTAGTCTAGTCCAGGGGCGGACTAGTCCGGTCCTCCTATAGGGAAAGCCTAAAAAGGTGTTTCTAACAAGTTTTAGTCCAATTCTTGTGATGCAAAGTTTGTTATAATGACTTAGGGAACCTTGACAAGTTATGAAGCAAATGTGAGACTAAGGATCACGATGAAGCAAGGGTGATGAGCAAAACCGGTAAAGCTAACCCTAGAAGCAATATGCGATGAATGAAAGCTAAGAACACAAGTGACACTAGGATTTTATCCCGAGGTTCGATCCCACGAAGGAATCTACGTCCCCGTTGAGGAGTCCACGAAGGACCGGGTTCAACAACCCTTCCCTCACCAAGTTTACCGCACGGGCCTAACTTGGTTCTCCACTATCACAAAGGGTGAATACAAGATTTGTTGGGGCTTCTCACAATCTGAGGCTCCCACCACAAATACAATCACAAATCACAAAGATTGACTCAAGCCACAGCTCACAAAGATTCACAAACTGCAAGAGATCAAACCAAGAACCAAAGAGCGGTGTTCTTCCTCTTCTTCACCTCACCAAACCCTAATCCACACAAGAACCAGTTTTAGAGGGAATGTAGGTAAGAAGGAGGCTTTTTGGAGGCTCAAGGTTGTTGTGGCGGCGCTAGGGTTTCAACTTGCTCAAAGGTTGGTTCAAATGAACCCAGGGGTCCTCTATTTATAGAGGTTCCCAGTCCATACTGCTGACTTCAGCAGATGGGCGGACTAGTCCGGCCTACAGCCCAGAATAGTCCGGCCTAGGGGACCACTGACGTCCCTGACAACTGTCGCACTGCACGGCAATCATCACACTACCCACCAAACTTCAAATTCAAATGGTCACTTCAACAACGTACTAGTCCGGCCCTCACCGGACTAGTCCGATCTCACACAGAACCTTTTGTTCCGTGTGAAAACGGACTAGTCTGAAGACCACGGACTAGTCCGGCCCCCAGGGCGGACTAGTCCGGCCTTCCTAGACTTAGTCTCTGAAGCACCGACTTCTCTCAAACCCGGACTAGTCCGGCCCCCAGGGCGGACTAGTCCGATCTCAGTCAGGACCTCTTGGTCCGGACCAAAACGGACAAGTCCGTGGTTTTGGGACTTAGTCCCCAAAACCCACTTCACGACTACCCGGACTAGTCCGTCCCACTACGGACTAGTCTGAACTCAGTCTGACCCTTCTGGTCCGGCTGAAAACAGACTTGGCCGGACAGGAGCGGACTAGTCTGGCCACCTGCACGGACTAGTCCGACCACTCCTGCCAGACTTCTTTCAACTCTCTTCTCTCAATAGGTTTGATCTCTGAACCGCTTTGAGCTCCCAACTTGATCTCAATGCACTTTACACACACATCCTCACACATATTTGGCTAGTCTAAACTTAACACACTAGAAACCCTAGTTTCTCCTTTTCGAGTTGACATCGCCGTTTTCATCCTTTTCCTTTTTGAGGGATTGTGTTTCCACTTGAGTCCATACCTGTGCTTAAGATCACTGAGCTCATTAGTCACTTAACTGTCGTCATCAATCATCCAAAACCCACGGGGATCCTAGATGCACTTTCAATCTCCCCCTTTTTGGTGTTGATGACAACACATTAAGTCTTCACATATAAGAGTATAAGTTTGTGGTTTTCATAACGTGCGGGTGTATGAGTGACTCCCCCTCAATGAATGCATCATAAAGGAGAGATTGAGCAAGTCCTTCATACATACACACGTTATGGTGGGGTGCCTACGTGTTGTGCTCAACAATTTGTGACAAGACATAATAAATATTAATATGATTAAAAGATAGACATTCAAGGCATCATATTGATATTGAACATTCAAAACATAGTCTTGCACAAATTTAAACACCCGACATGACATAAATATTACAATAAGAAGTGCAACATGTCCAAGGATCCAAAATAAGGGGATACACCTAATTACCCTCCTTTCTAACTCTCCCCCGTCTAACTCCCATCTACATCTCCCCCTTTGACATCAAGACACCAAAAGGAAAAGAAGAGGGGAACTACGAACCCTATCCACTTAGTCGTCGCTGTCCTCACTATCATCGGCCTCAGCGTCGGAGTCGCTCTCCGTGGCCTCCGGGTCCTCGTGGTCGTCGTCGTCGTCGGAGGCACGAGCCGAAGGAGCTGCCTGGGAATAGCTCCCGTCCTCTTGGAGCTGGGCGAGCTCGTCGGCGGTGAAGTTGGTGAATGGAGTGATATCCCCGTCGCTCGCCTCCGGAGAGGACATGGGAACCTCCAGCTTGTCACACACTGCCTTGAGGTACTTCTCTTGGCGCTTATGTGCCCTCTGGTTCCGAATCTCCTGCTTCCGGTAGAAAGTGAAGATCGCTTTGAAGCACTTGAAGAAAGTGCTCATGGATTGAGGTAGCGGCAGGGAAGGAGGCACCACGAGGCGAGGAGCTGGCATCTCCGAGTGAGAGGGAGGCTCCGCATTCTTCCGGCGCGGAGGAGGCAGTACTGCAGGAGGCGTCTGAGGATGGAGCGGGCGATGAGTCACATCCTTAACAAAGGTCACACCCGACACCTTCTCAATGAGATACATGATGTAGGGGGCATACTCGCAAGCACGGTTGGGGGTATGCGAGATGTTGAAAATGTCGTCGAAGATGTAATCGACGATATTGAACTTCTCCTCCCCATCAATAAGAAGTAGCAGGTGCCTCAGGTTGCCTTGGATCACCCCTGCATCACCATCCTTTGGTGCTATTGTCCGCCTCAGGATCCTATTCAGAATGCTGTAGAATGGCTTGATATTGCGAGCATGCCCGACATCATACTGAACATGACTCGGATACATGTAGGTCAGCTCATCTCGGTCTACAGCCTTGAGGTTAGAGATGATTATCTCATGATCCAGGTGAGCCTCAAGACCTAGAATCTTGGCAAACTCCTCAATGGTGACTGAAAGCTGCTCGCCATGCGTCATCCATATGATCCGTCTATCACCTGAGGTGGTGAAGTAGATAGTGGAATAAAACTGCAGGATGACTTCAACGTTCCAGTCGTACTTGAATCCCACGATCTTCTTGAGCACATGGCGCCCAGCTGCTTCAATGACCGCATCAAAACCAGAATGTTGCTTCTTGGTCATGTACTCCCAGTCTACCCGTTGTGCTTCAATCACAGGCTTCTTCATGCTTTGGTAGACAAGACGGTAATAATCACAATGAAAGTCACACCAAAACCGAGGGTCGGCGGTGCTCCTTTCATACTTGTATACCTTGTCCGTCTGGAGCCTTCTTGCTTTCTCGGCTCCCTTTCCATGGAAGACATTTGCTGCTATTTCACACTGCCTGTTGGGATTCCTCTCGGGAGTGTGCACTTCCAGGGGGGAAATGGGTTTGGCTTTTCCTTTCTCCTTGATTACAGGGCATGCGGCTCTCTTCGCTGGTATCTTCACTATGGGCTTCCTTTTCTTGGGCTCTACTGGAGTCGGAGCCTTGCCCTTCTTCGGATCTCGCTCGATCCGGCGTTCAGCAATTTCTTCTAGGGCTGGCTCCTTGCCCTTGTCTTTCTCTCCAAGTGTCACAAGTCTCTTCCTCTTGGAGACTTGTGCAGCAGTGGCCTGAGAGTTATGAGCCTCGCGCTCCTCTCTCTTCTTCTTCCGGAGTTCCTTGCGGGACTCCTCAATGGCTCGAGCCATTGCTTCATCTTTGTTATAGGCCAAAGCTGCGGCCCTAGCTTGTTGCTTCTTGGCTGCTTTTGCCCTTTCATGCTGCTCGAGAAACTTCTCGGCAGCCTCAACCTCGGCTCTTGCCCGTTCTTCGCCAAGGCGAAGCTGCTCCGCCTCCCACTCGGGGTCAGTGGGGGGAGAAGCGGAACGGCGAGGAGCGGCCATTTCAGCTGAAAAGAATAGAAGCCATAAGATAGAAGGTTAAGGAGTCAGAATAATGCGAAAGAAATCTCGAGAAACAACTAAAGTTGGAGTTTGACCTGTGTACATCGGACTTGTCCGCCCCATGGGCGGACTAGTCCGGTTTACACAGGTTAAACCCTAACTCTAACGGTTTTTCGAGAAATCTTGGAATCAAGTCGCAATATTCCTAGGCTATGATAACAAGGTCACTAGAAGCAACTTTAATGAAGAGGCATCTATCAAAAACTCAATGAATCAAGAATGAGGCAAGATTTTGAAAAGTGAGGGATACCTCTTCAAATCTTCAGAAAACGATGGAATCGGGGATGGATCGCGTCGCGAGTGATCGGGGAAAGTTTCCCACACCTCCGGGGCTTCCAATGCACGGATTGGAAACGATTTTTGGTGGTTGGAATCGAAAATCGCCGAAGGAGGGCGGTTTCGCGCGCGTGGGAGAGAGAGAGACAGCAAAAGGAGAAGTGGAGGGGTCGGCCGCCTCCTGGGGGGTTTAAGTCCCCAGGGGCCGGACTAGTTCGGTAGAGGAGGCGGACTAGTCTGGTCAGCGAACCATACCCGGACCAGTCCGGATTCGGACTTGTCCGGCCAAAGGGCGGACCAATCCGGTCCAAGGAGGCTGAAAACATATATATTTGAGTTTTATCCACTATAGTTGATCCTTTTGGACATATTGCCACAACAAAACTTTATGAATATGGTCAATAAGCAATCAACATTCAAACTATGACCATAACTCACAAAGTCACTAGTTTTTCAAATATTTTGAAGAAAATCGAGATAGAGATGAATTTCTCAACCACATGCATTGTTTTGAATAAGGCAAAAAGTAAACATTCAGATGTGCATGTTTCAAGCCACATTTCGAGAATCTAAGATATTTAGCTCACTCCTAAGCTCACAAAATCGCTTCTCATCTAGGGGCTTGGTGAATATATCGGCTAGTTGGTTCTCGGTTCTCACATGGGAAATCATTATATCCCCCTTTAAGGAATGATCTGTCAAGAAGTGGTGTCTAATGTCTATGTGTTTGGTCCTTGAATGCTCAACCGGATTATGGGCTATTTTGATGGCGCTCTCTTTGTCACATAGGAGAGGAATATGGCGCAAGTTTATCCCATAATCCCTTAGAGTTTGTCTCATCCAAACAAGTTGTGCACAACAACTTCCGGCTGTGACATATTCCGCTTCGGCTGTGGAAAGAGCAATGGAATTTTGTTTCTTAGAGGACCAAGACACTAAAGATCTACCCAAGAATTGGCATGTCCCGGATGTGCTCTTTCTATCAACTTTGCACCCCGCATAATCCGCATCGGAATAGCCAATGAGGTTAAACTTGGATCCTTTGGGGTACCAAAGTCCTAGGCTAGGTGTGTGAACTAAATATCTAAGAATTCTCTTCACGGCGGTCATATGACACACCTTAGGTGCAGCTTGAAAACGTGCACACATACACACACTAAGCATAATATCCGGTCTAGATGCACAAAGATATAACAAAGAACCAATCATGGAACGATATACCTTTTGGTCCACACTTGGACCATCTTCATTTAGGTCTAAGTGTCCATTTGTTGCCATAGGAGTCTTGATGGGTTTGGCCTTGTCCATGTCAAACTTCTTTAATATGTCTTGAGTGTACTTTGTTTGACTAATGAACGTGCCTTCTTTGAGTTGCTTGACTTGAAAACCTAAAAATAACTTCAACTCCCCCATCATGGACATCTCAAATCTCTCTGTCATTATCTTAGAAAACTCATCACAAAATACTATGTTAGTAGAACCAAATATAATGTCATCGACATATATTTGGCACACAAAGAGATCATCATTAAAGTGTTTTGTAAAGAGAGTGTAATCAGCTTTTCCTATCTTAAAACCATTTTGAATTAGGAAGTCTCTAAGACACTCATACCAAGCTCTAGGAGCTTGTTTGAGGCCATAGAGAGCCTTACGCAATTTGAAGACATGGTTTGGGAATTCTTGGTCTTCAAAGCCCGGTGGTTGCTCCACATAGACTTCCTCCTTGATTGGGCCATTTAGGAATACACTCTTGACGTCCATTTGGTAGAGCTTAAAATCATGGTGAGTAGCAAAGGCAAGTAATATACGAATTGACTCTAGCCTAGCTACGGGAGCAAAGGTTTCATCAAAATCCAAACCTTCGACTTGTGAGTACCCCTTGGACACAAGTCATGCCTTGTTCCTTGTCACAACACCATGTTCATCTTGCTTGTTGCGGAACACCCACTTGGTGCCCACAACATTTGCTTGTGGACGCTTGACAAGCTCCCAAACTTTGTCCTCTCAAAGTTGTTAAGCTCCTCTTGCATGGACACCACCCAATCCGGGTCTCTCAAGGCATCTTCAACCTTATGGGGCTCCAAAGAAGAGACAAAGGAGTAATGTTCACAAAAATTTGCAACACGAGAACGAGTGATTACCCCTTTAGTAATGCCTCCTAGTATGTTGTCAATGGGGTGATCCCGTTGAACAATTTGATGCACACGAGGATGTGGAGGTTGAGCTCTTGAGTCATCATAATATTCTTCTTCTTCTTGATCTCCCCCTTGATGAATGCCCCCCCTTGACTTTCGTCTTCTTGATCGTTTTGAGGTGCCACTTGTCCATCTTCAACTTGATCGCGTGGGGGATTACTTGCATCATCTTGTTGTTGGTCACTTGAGCATTGAGGTTGTTCTTGTGGTCGAACATCTCCAAGTGCCATCCTCCTAAGAGCTTCTTGTGGAGAGTCTTCTTGATCTAGCACACTTTGATCAACTTGCTCCACTTGGGAGCCATTAGTTTCATCAAACACCACATCGCGTGCTATTTCAACAATTCCGGAGATTTTGTTGAAGACACGATAGGCGTGGGTGTTTGAGTCATAACCAAGCAAGAAACCTTCATCGGACTTTGAAGCAAACTTCGAAGTCCTAGGCTTCTTGTTGAGAATATAGCACTTGCTCCCAAAAACACGAAAGTAAGAGACATTGGGTTTCTTACCAACTAGAAGCTCATAGGGAGTCTTCTTGAGGAGGCGGTGGAGGTATAATCGGTTGACGGCGTGGCAAGCGGTGTTAAGCGCCTCCGCCCAAAACTGATCCGATGTCTTGTACTCATCAAGCATTATCCTTGACATCTCGATGAGTGTCCTATTCTTCCGTTCCGCCACCCCATTTTGTTGAGGAGAGTATGAAGCTGAAAATTCATGCTTGATGCCCTCCTCATCCAAGAATTCTTCCACTTGAGTGTTCTTGAATTCGGTGCCGTTGTCGCTTCTTATATCTTTGATTCTTGAGGCGAACTCATTTTGAGCTCTCCTCAAGAACCTCTAGAGTACACCGTGAGTTTCACCCTTATCATACAAGAAGAACACCCAAGTGAAACGAGAAAAATCGTCAATAATAACAAGACCATATTTGTTACCGCCAGTGCTAATGTAGGTTATTGACCCGAAAAGGTCCATATGAAGCATCTCCAACAGTCTTGTTGTCGTCATTATGTTCTTGGAGGGGTGTTGAGCTCCCACTTGCTTCCCCGCTTGGCAAGCACTACATGGCCTATCCTTTTCAAAGACAACATTCTTCAAACCATGAATGTGCTCGCCCTTAAGAAGCTTTTGTAAGTTTCTCATCCCAACATGGGCTAGCCGTCTATGCCAAAGCCATCCCATGTTGGTTTTTGCCATTAAGCATGTGTCAAGTTGAGCTTTATCCGAGGTATCCACAAGATAAAGCTTTCCCTCGAGGACACCCTTAAAAGCGATTGAGTTATCACTCCTTCTAAGGACACTCACACCCTCATTAGTGAAAACACAATTATAACCCTTGTCACATAGTTGTGATATGGACAAGAGGTTATAGTCTAGAGAATCAATATGCAAAATGTGAGAAAGAGTGTGTTGGGGAGAGATGACAATTTTACCGGAGCCAAGGATTTTCCCTCGGCCATTGTCCCCAAAGAGGATCCCTTCATTTGGATCATCATGTTGCTCATACTCCTCGAACATCTTCCTCTCTCCGGTCATGTGGTTTGTGCACCCACTATCGAGCACCCATTTGGATCCACCAGAGGAGTATGCCTACAAAACAGGATTATGCCTTCCTTTTAGGTACCCAAGCGGAGTTGGGTCCTTTGACGTTAGTGGTGAGGCATTTTGGCACCCACACGCAAGGCTTGGGGCTCTTGTGGAGTGGTCCAATATATCTAGCATATACTTTGCCATGCTTGTTCCTCATCAAAACATATGATGCATCAAAATCATGAAATAGAGGATGCGGTTCAGATTTAGGCATGTAGGTGCTAGTTGAAGTATTCTTCTCAATTTTAGTTGGGGATGAGCTTCCTTTGACAAAGACAATCAAGTATTTGCCATACTTGGAGGTTTTGGCATTTTGCTTTACACCTCTGTAGGATTGAAGAGCACGTGAAAAGCTACCAGATGGGGGGTGAATGGTATATTTAAACATCTTACGCAGCGGAAACAATTAAATCCCAACCCCTTCGGCAGAAAAATGATCTGTTAAAAAAATCGTGTGTGAGACTAATATAAACGTGTTTCACCATGACAAAAGTGATAGATATCATAGAGAATCAAGTAACGAAGACAACACAATAAGAATCACTCAAATCCGTCAAGAGAAACTCAAGTTAAGATCAAAAGATCGAACAAAGGTCAATCTATCCTACCCGAGAAAAACAGTTCTAGAACGCTACAAAGAAACTCGTGTAGATCAAAAACCACAAATCCAATGACTGTGCAATTTTGACAGATGATATATAATCAAGTTGTGAAGATAACCCAAAAATAATCATGTCAATTGGATCTGTAAAACTCAAGTTATGATAAAACCACTAACAAAAGGTAGTACTATCCAGAAACTCGACGAGTAAAACCGATACGATCCGATCCTTCCAACCAGATCTTTCCTTCCTTATACCATCTTTGGAACCATGTTTCCACGTCATGAACCACATGCATACGTGCGAACACCTTCCTTCGACATTCAGTAACCTTCATATGCACTGCCCTTGATTCAATCATCCTGCGCAACCTCCTGATCAGCTCAACCACAGTTCCTCCTGAACTTGGTTGTTGGAACCTCATCTCCTCCCTGAGACTAGTCCAATGGATCCCGTCACCAGCCATGACTTGAACTCAAGAAACACCTGCACATGAACAAACAACCTATCCATACGATCCCAAGTCCGCGACTTGACTCACGTCAGTTCGGAACACGACACCTTATGTGAGAACCTCACATAAGCATGTTGCAAAACCACAGTAACACGATATTATCCATATCAACCAAAACGCACCAAAAACTTAGCAAATGAATACTAAGCAAATTTTCCAAGAATATAAAGCAAGTACCAAACATTGCAAGTTACAAGCAGAACCACTAAAGTCAAGTTCCGGACCTTGCCAGAGCAAACCGGACCTTGAGCCGGAGCTTACCAGAGCTAGTAAAATCAACGCAAAACCGGAGCTAGACAAAGTAAGTCGGAGCTTAGCAAAAAACATGTCAGAGCTATCAAAAACATGTCGGAGCTAAAGACAAAACTCACCGGAACTAACCAAAGCTAGTTGGACCTTATCAACAAGTCGGACCTTGATAAAAAGGTGTTTTGGTGATATTCAAAACTTTTATCGTCAAAGCAAGTGTATTCACTACAAGCCAATGTATTCAGCACACATAGGTCTTACAATCTCTCCCTTGATGAATGCATTGGCAACACCATTTAAAATCCGAACATTGGCTTATTAACATAAAAGTTTTGAAGACAATTTCTCCCCCTTTGTAAATCAAAAGTAAAATGAGAAGAACAAGAATTATCCCATATTATATCTCCTTATGCACATATTCTCTCTCTTTCATGCTTATCTCTCCCCCTTTGACAATGTATTCAGCAAGTCATGAGTATATAAACAAATTATGTCTCCCCCTTTAGTTGTTATGAGCATATTATAACATATACATATAAACAAAGCTCATCCAAGTCATACTATCAAGTGCCTTACATTATCACATCAATGAGATACATAAAGTAGTGTAAGCCATGCTAGAGATCAAATGTAATTTTTAAGCAAGTCATGGTCTCACAAACTTAACTATTTCAAAACCTGAAAGCATGACACTAGTTGCTGCATTCTATTATTTTTCAAAGCATAAATTTAGATCATATGATGTTTGCAAGAGATTATATGCGCATCTGCCTTATTCTAACCAACCAAGCCAAGTCTATGTCATTTGACAATCAGAAGCTTAAGGACATGGTTTTAGTCATTCACAACTTCTTCCAAGTTCATATCTAAGTGCAATGATAAGCCATCTCAAAAGAAGAAGTGCGATGCATGCATATTCTCTTGATCTTTTCTCAATTTATTTTTGTTCATAAAAACTCTGCATGTGAGTTGATTTCTTGATTAATTCTTTATGATCAAAAGCACTTGTGAACATGCAACAAGTTCAAAACAGCAAGAAGATTCGATCATGACAAGATTTAGTGTAAGTAATTATTCCAATTACTAGTCATGGCAAAAACTACAAAATGTATAACATGAGTAATGTAGTAAGAACTTTCAGCATGTAAAAGGTATCACAAAGTCATATATGTATGAAATACTATGCTCATATTATTTTAATTTCAGATTCACACATAAACTTCTCAAGTTTCAAAACTCCCCCTCAATTTAAGGCATGAGGATGCATAACCCCTATTTCACTACGAATGTAACAAAAAAGAGTGAAATCCAAAGGTTTTGTAAAAATGTCAGCCAATTGTTGTTCGGTATCTACATGGTGAAGCACAATATTTCCTATTCAACATTATCTCGGAGAAAGTGATACCTGATGTCAATGTGCTTAGTTCTAGAATGTTGCACAGGGTTTTTAGCAATGCAAATGGCACTAGTGTTATCACAAAACAGTGGAACACTATCTAGATCAACCCCGTAGTCCTTAAGTGTTTGAACAATCCAAAGAATTTGTGAGCAAGCACTAACAGCAGCTACATATTCAGATTCGGCTGTGGATTGTGCAACTGAATTTTGTTTTCTAGAGGACCAAGCAACAAGTGAATTACCAAGAAAATGACAAGCACCGGAAGTACTTTTCCTATCAATCCTACAACCTCCAAAATCAGCATCGGAAAAAGCTTTCAAAGTAAGGGTTGAGGAAGAAGGAAGAAAAATGACAAATTCTTGAGTTCCATGTAAGTACCTGAGAATACTTTTGACGGCTTGACGATGTGAAGCATGTGGGGAAGCTTGAAACCGTGCACAAAGACATACGCTGAATTGTATGTCTGGTCTTGATGCCGTGAGGTACAAAAGTGATCCGATCATACTTCTATATTATTTTTGATTCACGGGTTCACCATCTTCATCAAGTTCAAGTGTTGTTGCTGTTCCCATTGGTGTCCGAAGAGGCTTGCTTTTGTCCATGTTAAAGCACCTTAGGAGGTCTTTTGTATACTTCGTTTGATGCACAAAGGTACCCTCCTCTGTTTGCTTGATTTGCAGCCCCAAAAAGTACGTAAGTTCTCCCATCATACTCATCTCAAATTCTGAACTCATCATAGCTGAAAACTTGGACACAAGATCATGAGAAGCACAACCAAAGATAATATCATCCATATACACTTGAACGAATAGTGAGTCATTGCCATGCTTAAGCACAAAAAGAGTTTTATCAACCTTGCCCATGGTAAAACCCTTTTCAAGTAAGGATGTTTTTAACCTATCATACCATGCTCTAGGGGCTTGTTTGAGACCGTACAAGGCTTTGGACAGTTTGAAAACATGATTAGGAAAATCTGAATTTTCAAAACCTGGTGGTTGTTTGACATAGACCTCCTCATCTATGTAGCCATTAAGAAAGACACTTTTAACATCCATTTGATATAACTTGAAACCTTTATATGCAGCAAAGGCTAACAAAATTCTTATGACTTCTAATCTAGCAACAGGAGCAAAAGTTTCATCAAAATCTAGACCTTCAACTTGAGTGAAACCTTGAGCAACCAACCTAGCCTTATTCCTAACCACAACCCCATTCTCACTTTGTTTATTTTTAAATACCCATTTAGTTCCTATTAAAGTGTGACCTTGAGGTGGAGGTACAAGTTTCCAAACATTATTTCTTTCAAAATTTTCTAACTCTTCTTGCATGGCAATAATCCAAGATTCATTAGTGAGTGCGTGTGATATATCTTTGGGTTCAAAATAAGCAACAAAAGCAGAATGATCATGAGAGTTTGGATCGCAAAACCTGTACCGTGTAACTCGTTCATGCAAGCTTCCAATAATCTGTTGCGGGGGGGTGATCTTTGTAAAACCGTAGGGGAACAGATGTCCCACAAGCTTCTTCTTCTTCATGTTCATCACAAATCAATGAGCTTGTGACTTGAGGACGATTTGAATCAGCATTGATGGTTGTCGGTGCTGGTTGAGAATTAACATCCGGAGCTGAACCAAAGTCTTTAGTTGCTGAATTTTCGGGCAGCAACTCCAATTCTTCCTCATCTTCAACGAAAATGCTCTCCCCCTGCGGATATGGATCTGGACCTGCAATGTTTGAGCTAGTACCTGGGCTAGCTTCATCAAAAGACACTTCACAAGTCTCCACAATTTTGTTAGTGTCAAGTAAAAGCACACGGTAGCCTCTAGTATGAGATGGATAACCAAGAAACATGCCATCACTGGATCTAGGTTCAAATTTATGAAGATTACCATGTTTCTTAACAAAGCATTTGCAACCAAAGACCCGAAAGTGTGTAACACTAGGCCTATGTCCAAACCGGAGCTCATATGGTGTTTTACTTAGCTTAGCACGCAAGAAAACACGATTTGAGGCATAACAAGCGGTTGCTAACGCATCAGCCCAAAATTTCCTAGGAGTTTGATATTCATCCAGCATAGTCCTAGCCATCTCAACTAAGGTTCTGTTCTTTCTTTCTACAACACCGTTTTGTTGAGGTACATAAGGTGAAGAAAATTGATGATCTATTCCATTTTCAGCACAAAAGTGATCAAAAGATTGATTTTTAAATTCAGTTCCGTTATCACTTCTAATTGCTTTTAAAGATCCTGGGTGATCAATTGATAATCTAAGAAATAAAGTTCTAAAGTGACTGAAAGCTTCATTTTTAGACGCCATAAAGTAAACCCAATAGTATCTAGAATAACCATCAATAATCACAAGAACATACCATTTTCCTCCGAAGGATTGAACACGTGAAGGTCCTAGGGTGTCAAGGTGCAAAAGTTGACATGGTTCAGTTGTCATGATCATTGTGAGAGGAGTATGTGAACCTGCAACCATCTTAGCATGTCTACAAGAAGAGCACACAATTTCTTTGTCCCCTTTAAGCTTAGGCAGCCCACGTATGCGATCAAGAGCACTAACACACGTTAGGTGATCAAAGCCTACGTGACCAAGTCTACGATGCCAAAAATATAAATCCTTTGAATCATTAGCAACTAGACACCTATGCTTAGAGGAAGACATATCAAAATCAGCTTTAAAAACTCTTCCAAACTGAGACATGTTAAAAATAAGCTCACTATTCGAACTTACAACTTTGCAGCAGTTTTTATTGAAAATAATTTCCAGATTTTCATCTAGCAATTGTGAAACAGAAAGCAAGTTGTATTTCAAATTTTTGACAAGTGCCACATCCTTCAAAGTGTAGTGACCATTTACTCTAACCGAACCCTTAGCAATTATAGCAGTTGAAGAATTATCGACAAAAGTAACATTCTCTACACGTGACACAAAAGAGAGGGAGGAGAACCAATCTTTGTTACCGGTCATGTGGCGTGAGCAACCTGAATCCATAATCCAAATGTTCTCCTTCCTCAAAAGTGTAACCTACATAGAAGCACAATATATCGATGACTCAATACTGGGGTTAGTCAAAAGGCATTTAGGAATCCAGTACTGAGTCACACGACATGCAGCAGAAAAACACGCGAAAGCTGAGATAAAATAGCAGGTTTATGAGTCAAAGTTTGAGGTTTTTTATTCTCAACTACTGACCTATAAGGTGTTACTTGTGTATCACAAAAATCAGTAGCTCCGGAGGCAAAAACAGAAGGTCCGGAGGTAAACTTTGTATGTTTTTGACTCATAGCAGCAGGTTGCATGTTCCTGGCATTCGGTTTAATATGTGCAGCAATTTTTGCATGAAAGTTATGACATCTAGCAATCATTTTCTCCCTTTATGTTGTTTAGCTAGTCTATAACAAAAATATATGACATGACCATCTCTACCACAGTAGGTACAATGAAATTTAACTTTGTGTTCATGTCTAGATGAGTAAACAATATTTTTATTTGAAATCGAATGAGACAACACTCCTGCAGATTTGAAAACCACTTCTTTTTGTTTAGGAACTGTTTGAATCAAACCACTTCCTAATGACTTTACAATTTTAGGTGGATGTGCCTTAGCATGAGCATGAGAATCAAAACCTAAACCAGTTTTATCATTGCAAGACTTGGAAGAATTCAGCAGCAAGTTTAGGTTCTTATTCCCATTACAAAACCTATCTAATGTTCTATGCATGTTGTAAAGTTTATTGGACAGATCAAGGCAATTTTCACATGAAGTTTTTCCTTTTAATTTGCAATTGAAACAATATTTAACTTCATGAGAACGTAAAGCATTGTTCAATATAGAAATTTCATTCATAGCATCTTGCAGTTTTTTATCAAGATCATCACAACTAGAACAATGCAAATCAATTGTAGAACAAGAAGCATCTCTTGAGTTTCCAATATTAAGTGCAGCAAGCTTTTTGTTCTTTTCAATTTCAAGTTCAAGTTTATCAAGTGTGGAGGTATGTGCACTTCTTAGGGAGGACAATTGTTCATATATTAAGTCACATGAGGAACAAGAATCATCACTAGGAATCAAGGATTTCAAACGATTAATTTCGGATTCTAGTGACTCAATTTTAACAGCATTGTCCCTAAGCTTTTTGTCCTTTTTCTTAACAATAACAGTGGCACGAGAAATAGCATCACACATTTCTTCGCAAGTAGGACATACCTCTTCATTGTCGCTGTTGTGTTCTGCTTCCTCCATACTTGATCTTGACTTGCCCGCCATGAAGCACAAGTTTGCCAAATTATCTTCATCTTCATCACTTCCAATGTCCACGTCGCTTGAGCCAAGTTCCTGGAGTGCTGAGATAAAACTGTTCACCAGTTGGTGACCTGTAAATCCCTTCTTCTTCTTCTTATCATTTGTTGAGGAGTGCTTTGTCCTTGATTGTTTTTCTTCCCGGGAGGTAGGACCTGAAAGGTTAGGACAATCTGTACGAAAGTGTCATGTCTTACCACATTTGAAGCATCGTTGAGGTCCGGAGCTTCCTCTCCTTCTAGTTCTCACATTTTGCAATGCTTTTGAGAACCTAGTGGAGAGAAGTACTAGCTCCTCCTCTGGAAACTCCTCAATCTGTTCAAGGGTTAGAGATGACAACAAAGCAAGTGTACCACAAGATGATGATTGGCCAGAGCTAGTCATATCACGTTGAGAAACAAAAGCAATAGACTTGTTGGGGTTCTTACGTGATATTATATCAATTTCATGGGTTTTTAACTTGGAATATAGCACATCTAAAGTAAGTGTACTCATGACAGTAGATTCACGAATAGATGTGACTTTCATATCCCAAATTGACATATCTAATGCACTTAGCAATTGCCTAGCATTTTCAGCTTCTGAAAAATTAACATTGACACTATGCAAGTTGCTAAGAATTTTATTAAAGCGAGCAAAAAGGTCATCAATAGACTCACCGGGTTGCATCTCGAAGCGCATGTATTCTTTCTTGAACATGTCTTGCCTTACCTCTTTGATCGTGTTGGATCCATCGTGGTAGTCACAAAGTGCTTTCCACACATCGTATGCAGATCGGAGGTGTGCAACACGGTCGAAGTCGCTTTGAGTCAATCCTTGTATGATCAAGTTCCGAGTCTTGTTGTTGTTGTCGACATCTCTCAGATTTGTAGCTGTAACTTGATCGTTTGATGGCACTTCGTAAGGCTTGTATACCTTCTCCCATATTGCAAAGTCTTGTGCCTGGATGAAAGCCTCCATACGTGCCTTCCAAACCTGAAAATCAATACCAGCAAACACACAAGGTTTGGCAGAGTACTTCTCCATGATGATTAGTCAAAAACACGTGCAAATCATAAAGATTAGAGCATCGTGGATCTGATACCAATTGTAGGATCAAAGAGCACGTGAAAAGCTACCACGAGGGTGAATGGTAGATTTAAACATCTTACGCAGCGGAAACAATTAAATCCCAACCCCTTCGGCAGAAAAACGATCTGTTAAAGAAATCATGTGTGAGACTAATCTAAACGTGTTTCACAGTGACAAAGGTGATAGATATTATAGAGAATCAAGTCACGAAGACAACACAACAAGAATAACTCAAATCCGTCGAGAGAAACTCAAGTTATGATCAAAAGATCGAACAAAGGTCAATCTGTCCTACCCGAGAAAAACAGTTCTGGAATGCTGCAAAGAAACTCATGTAGATCAGAAACCACAAATCAAATGACCGTGCAATTTTGACATATGATAGATAATCAAGTTGTGAATACAACCCAAAAAGAATCACGTAAATTGGATCTGTAAAACTCGAGTTATGATAAAACCACTGACGAAAGATAGTGCTGTCCAGAAACTCGACGAGTAAAACTTGTCTGGAACAAGTCGGACGAACAAGGCACAAAATTTCCTTCAAACTATGAATTTTATTCAATAGAACACAAGAAGAACAGCCCCAAAGTCTTGAACGACGAGCTCTGGCCTTCCCTTGCTTATATAACCAGCCCTTAGGCCAACCCAATATCAACTAGGACTCCAATCCTACTCCGATCACAAATTGGAACTTTCTATAACCGTTCAAGATCTTCCTATCCGCAGATAGAAACAATCTTAAGACTTCCAAACACCTTAGGAACGTATACCACATTCCTAAACAACTCAAATTCGTGACCCACACGAAATCCTATCATAACCAACTCGATACTTTCCATACCGAGCCATAACCGACTCCACCGCAACCAAAGTCATCAACCGATACGATCCGATCCTTCCAACCAGATCTTTCCTTCCTTATCCCATCTTCGGAACCATGTTTCCACGTCATGCACCACATGCATACGTGCGAACACCTTCATTCGACGTTCAGTAACCTTCATATGCACTGCCCTTGATTCAATCATCTTGCGCGACCTCCTGATCAGCTCAACCACAGTTCCTCCCGAACTTGGTTGTTGGAACCTCATCTCCTCCCTGAGACTAGTCCAATGGATCCCGTCACCAGCCATGACTTGAACTCAAGCAACACCTGCACATGAACAAACAACCAATCCATATGAGCCCAAGTCCGTGACTTGACTCACGTCAGTTCCGAACACAACACCTTATGTGAGAACCTCACATAAGCATGTTGCAAAACCACAGTAACACGATATTATCCATATAAACCAAAACGCACCAAAAACTTAGTAAATGAATACTAAGCAAACTTTCTAAGAATATAAAGCAAGTACCAAATATTGCAAGTTACAAGCAGAACCACTAAAGTCAAGTTCCGGACCTTGCCAGAGCAAACCGGACCTTGAGCCGGAGCTTACCAGAGCTAGTAAAATCAACGCAAAACCGGAGCTAGACAAAGTAAGTCGGAGCTTAGCAAAAAAACATGTCATAGCTATCAAAAACATGTCAGAGCTAAAGACAAAACTCACCGGAACTAACCAAAGCTAGTTGGACCTTACCAACAAGTCAGACCTTGATAAAAAGGTGTTTTGGTGATATTCAAAACTTTTATCGTCAAAGCAAGTGTATTCACTACAAGCCAATGTATTCAGCACACATAGGTCTTACAACCTCTAGTATAACCAAGACCATCCTTGACATTGGGAGGTCTTGTGTTGGTGTATGCACTTCGTGCATACGCCACCTTCTCTTTGTCAAAGATGCCACCCTTAGGTGCTTGCTTGCCTTGAGTCAACTTAAGCTCATCCTTTAATTTAAGAATTAATTTAGAACATTTGCAAGTTGATATTGCTTCGGATGCAACTTTTGAGGAGGATAAGCTTTTGGAGGAAGAGGCTACATTAGTCTTAAGGGACTCAACTTGAGTCTCAAGGATCTTTTTAACTTTTGCCAAGTTGCCAAGTTCGTCCTTGAGCTCAATGGTTGTCTCCTCAAGACTTGAGCATGTTTTCTTTCTTAGAGCAAGTTCATGCTCTAATGCCTTGCTCTTCTCTCTCTCAAGCTCAAGGAGCTCAATGAGCTCTTTACATCTTTCCTTTTCTTGGATAAGCAAGTCCTCTTGCCTATCTATGAGCTCCTCCTTCTCAAAAATCTCATCCGAAAGCAATTTCATTCTTCGCAATGTGCTCTTACTTATATCCTTAAACATGTGTTCATTTTCGCTAGAACTATCAAAATCATCATGGGAGGATATGGAAGAGGATGAGTTAGAATTAACATTTATCCTTCCTTGTTTTGCCATGAGGCAAGTTGGCTTGTGGTCGTAGAGATTGGGGAAGAGCTTGCTTCCCTTGGAGCTCCTCCCGATGGTTATGGTTGCCATCTTCTCCTCATCTTTGGACGAGGAAGACTCATCGTTAGAGTCCCACTCCTTGCCTAAGTGAGCATGACCGGAGGGCCTTTTCTTCTTGTAGAACTTCTTCTCTTGTGACTTGCCCTCCTTCTTCTTCTTGTCATCTTCATGTGGGCAATCTACAATGAAGTGCCCGTACTCGCCACAATTGTAGCAAGCCCTCTTGGTTTTGGGCCTTGCCTTTTCTTTGTCTTTGCTCTCATGCTTGTATCCTCCTTTTCTTATCCTCGTCATCCTATTGAAGTTGTTGATGAAGAAGGCCTCTTCCTCATCGGTGTCAAGGCTCTCCTCATCATCTTCGTTTTGCTCTTTTGAGGAGGATGTTGCTTTGAGTGCAACATCCTTCATCTTCGAGGCAGTGAACCTTTGGAGGTCATTGTAGAAGAGCGCCTCCTTCTCCATGATCTCATGGTTGATGATCCTTCCAAGGACCTCCTCCGGGGTCATTTTGGCAAACCCCGGGCTTTCTCGGATCATGGAGCAAAGAGAGACATTTCTAGGCATGAATGTCCGAATCATCCTCTTCACCACCTCGTGGTCCGTCCACTTGGTACAGCCATAAGATCTACTCTTGTTGATGAGTATCTTTAGACGGTTGTACATCTCTTTGGGAGATTCACCATCCATAATGGCAAACCTCCCAAGCTCTCCTTCAATGAGCTCAATCTTTGCTTCTTTCACGACTCGATTGCCTTCATGAGTCGTCTTGAGAGTGCCCCCAATGTCCTTGGCCACCTCAAGTTCATCCACTCGGTTGAACTCATCTCTTGAGAGAGATGAGATGATCACTTCGACCGCTTGGGCATTGCGGTGAAGGAGCACGGCTTGCTCCGGAGTGATATCTTCTTCATTCTTTGGGATGTGCACCCCGGTCAACACGATTTGCCATAGCGAGGGGTTGAGTGACACAAGGTGGATCTTCATGTTGTGCTTCCACATCCCGTAGTCGGTTCCATTGAATTGGGGAGGCTTCCCCAATGGGATGGAAAGGTAGTGGTTGTTGGAGACAAGGCGTTCATAGTTGTAGCCTTGTTGGTTGTAGTTGATTGTGCCACTCGATGTGGAGGTTGAGGTGTCAACCTTGGGAATCTTCAACTTCTCTCGAAGTTTTGCCTTGAGCTGGCGAATCTCTTCGTCATCCGTTGATTTGTCTTGATAGAAGAGAATCTCTTCTGGGGTTGCTTGGACCTCACTGGTTGAGACTTCTTTGTAACCCACTCCGGCCATCTTCTCTCCGAGTTGTTAGACTCTTTTGGGAAAGTCCTACTCTGATACCAATTGAAAGTTGCCTAGAGGGGGGTGAATAGGCTAATCGACCTGAAATGACTTAATAAAACGAGATCAGCACTCAGGGGGCGGACTAGTCCGGTCCAGGGGTGGACTAGTCCGGTCCTCCTATAGGGAAAGCCTAAAAAGGTGTTTCTAACAAGTTTTAGTCCAATTCTTATGATGCAAAGTTTATCAGAATGACTTAGTGAACCTTGACAAGTTATGAAGCAAATGTGAGACTAAGGATCACGATGAAGCAAGGGTGATGAGCAAAACCAGTAAAGTTAACCCTAGAAGCAATATGCGATGAATGAAAGCTAAGAACACAAGTGACACAAGGATTTCATCCAGAGGTTCGATCCCACGAAGGAATCTATGTCCCCGTTGAGGAGTCCACGAAGGACCGGGTTCAAAAACCCTTCCCTCACCAAGTTTACCGCACGGGCCTAACTTGGTTCACCACTATCACAAAGGGTGAATACAAGATTCGTTGGCGCTTCTCACAATCTAAGGCTCCCACCACAAATACAATCACAAATCACAAAGATTGACTCAAGCCACAGATCACAAAGATTCACAAAGTGCAAGAGATCAAACCGAGAGCCAAAGAGCAGTGTTCTTCCTCTTCTCCACCTCACCAAACCATAATCCACACAAGAATCAGTTTTAGAGGGAATGTAGGCAAGAAGGAGGCTTTTTGGAGGCTCAAGGTTGTTGTGGCGGCGCTAGGGTTTCAACTTGCTCAAAGGTTGGTTCAAATGAACCCAGGGGTCCTCTATTTATAGAGGTTCCCAGCCTATACTGCTGACTTTAGCAGATGGGCGGACTAGTCCGGCCTAGAGCCCAGACTAGTCCGGCCTAGGGGACCACTGACGTCCCTAACAACTGTCGCACTGTGCGGCAATCGTCACACTACCTGCCAAACTTCAAATTCAAACGGTCACTTCAACAACGGACTAGCCCGGCCCTCACCGGACTAGTCCGATCTCACACAGAACCTTTTGTTCCGTGTGAAAATGGACTAGTCTGAAGACCTCGGACTAGTCCGGACCCCAGGGCGGACTAGTCCGGCCTTCCCAGACTTAGTCTCTGAAGCACCGACTTCTCTCAAACCCGTACTAGTCTGGCCCCCAGGACGGACTAGTCCGATCTCAGTCAGGACCTCTTGGTCCGGACCAAAACGGACAAGTCCGTGGTTTTGGGACTTAGTCCTCGAAACCTACTTCACGACTACCCGGACTAGTACGTCCCACTACGGACTAGTCCGAACTCAGTCAGACCCTTCTGGTCCGGCTGAAAACGGACTTGGCCGACCAGGAGCGGACTAGTCCGGCCACCTGCACAGACTAGTCCGACCACTCCTGCCAGACTGCTTTCAACTCTCTTCTCTCAATAGGTTCGATCTCTAAACCGCTTTGAGCTCCCAACTTGATCTCAATGCACTTTACACACACATCCTCACACATATTTAGCTAGTCTAAACTCGACACACTAGAAACCTAGTTTCTCCTTTTCGAGTTGACATTGCCGTTTTCATCCTTTTCCTTTTTGAGGTATTGTGTTTCCACTTGAGTCCACACATGTGCTTAAGATCACTGAGCTCATTATCACTTAATTGTCGTCATCAATCATCCAAAACCCACGGGGATCCTAGATGCACTTTCAAAGACTCGTACCTGTTTTGTTTTGGGGCTATCTAGATGATGCGGTGTGGAAGGTTTTAGCCGAGCTCAGCTATTTCTATAGACTGCTTTGTGCTAAAGAAATCAAGATAGGGATGATGGATAAGTTAGAGAAGGAGATACCCATACTTTTATGTAAGATGGAAAAAAAATTTCCACCGGGTTTCTTCAATCCAATGCAACATCTGCTTATCCATCTTCCATTCGAAGCTAAAGATGGCGGTTCTGTGCAATACAGGTGGATGTATCACATTGAAAGAGCGCTATGATATCTGAAACCAATGGTTGGCAACAGGCAAGGGTGAAAGGGTGCATTGCTGAAGCATATGCTTTTAAGAAAGTAGGATACTTTTCAAGTGTCTACTTTGCGGAAGAAAACAATATCAATACTTTGGCGATGCGGTACAATGTGGACGAAGCACCCCCTTTAAGCGATTTTTTCATTTTTCAAACGAGAGGCACCACCGTTGGTAGCTACACGACCTACGTGCTATCCAAACATGCCAGGACTGTTGCTTTACTCTACATGTACGCAAATATAGAAGGCATGCAGGAATACTTCGAGTAAGTGTTTGTCCTACATTTATGCTAATCGACATATTTTGCTACACATGTATTCTAAAAGGTGTTTTTTAACGTTCAACGAGTTCCACAGACAATGTTGGCCACATAGGCATCAACTTACAGCCACACAAGTAGAAGGGATGCGAAAAGAAGGAATAAATGAAGGGTCGAGTTTCCTATCCTGGTTTCGAGATTATGTAATACTCTCTCGTCTTCTATATATAGGTTACTATTATTAAAGAAGTGTTATTTTAACTTACGGTCATTTTTTACAGTGTCAGACTCACAATGTCCATGAAGATTTGCGACAACTATCTTATGGATTGTTAATGTTAGAAGCTATGGTCGATATGACGTAAATGGCTTTCGATTCCGTACAACTCATTGAAGCTCTTCGTCCTCTCACGGCAACATCAAATTCCGGTGTTGTGACGAGAGAAATTGACACTCAAGGGAATTTAACCAATTATTATGGGATCATTAACAAAATCCTTGAATTTACTTTTACCGGAAATAAGACCCTTCGAGTTGTCTTCTTTGACTGTGACTGGTTTGATCGAGAAAACCAATTTGGAATGGTGGAAGTGAAACATAAGGACCGACTACGAGGTTACGATACATTTGTTCTTGCACATCAAGTGGAACAAGTGTATTATCTACCTTATCCATGCACGAAGCTTAGTGCTTGGTGGGTGGTATACAAGGTGAATCCTCGTGAGCGGTTATATACTCCTAGGGATGATGGTTACCATGATAGCGAAGATGTTAAAGAAGTGTACCAAGAATAAGAGTTATCAGACACTTTTATCGTCGAGCTTGGTGCAGGACTCGATCAATTAGTTGAAGATGTTGAAGATGTAGAGCCAGATGATATGCGAAAACGAAAATTAGAACAGGCCACGATGGAAGATCGTTGGGCTGGTTTAAGGAGTAGGGCACATGATAATGATGTTGATGAATTTTGAAAGTGATTACAAGTAATGTTTTCTTGAAGATAGTAACATGAATTTTGTATATCTTATTTGCATATTTACTAATTTTCTATTAAAACGGGATGGTGTCAAAGAAGGGTAAGAAGGTGCCGCCGTTGAGGGGGTTCTACCCCTCTAGACCTGAGGACGCTTTTGTTGGTGCCTCGTCGGCCGGGAGCAGACGCTCTCAGCTGTTGGGGCACGTTCTGAGCAGCTCTAGAGCTTCGTCACAGGTAAATTTCACTCGTTTTTGACAAATTTTTCAAATTCAATTTCCAATTAAACTTACTTATGAATCATTTGAATGTTGTAGTCCTCACCGACTGACTTAGAGGCTACGACGCCAGTTGAGCTTGGCTACCCTTCGGTGAGCCAGCCCTCGGCCAGCCAGCCCTCGGCTGGCGAGCCTTCTGTTCCTGAGCCTTTTGACTCGGTTGGTGACGAGCCTTCTGGGTCAGCTAACGTAGCACCCCAGCAAATGCGGAGGACGAGGAGGACTCACTTTGTCAGTCCTCCGCCGGTCCCTTCACAGAGGATCGTGATTCGTACGGTCGGAGACAGGTAATAAAAATTATAGTGTTCTATTCTGGTTTCTTTTGGTTACTTAAGTAATGAATCAATAAATATCTTGCAGGGTTTGTGATGACACGTCTTTCACCGGTGAGAGACACCAAAGACCGGTGAACGATTTCATCGGGTCCTTAGTGCATTTGCACTATCCCGGGGTCATCGACGGGGTGTCTGGTCTTTCGTGGCAGGACTACGCACGCATCCATCACTAGGAGCACGGCAACCTTCAGGAGGCCGTATGGGCCGATTTTATGGTAAGTATGTTAAAAATAGTTTCTAAGTTTTAACTCTTAAACTCTTTTAATGAACATCTCTTCAATATATTCTTTATCACAGACAAGGTATATTTTAGAGGACCCGAACGACCCTCGTCTGGTTGAGGATGCGAGGAGAGTTTTCACTACAATGCTGCCAAGGCGCTTCAACAAGCTTTGGCGAATGCTCGTGTTCAAATTATTAATGAGCACTTGAAGGCGAACCAGCACCACGTGCTACACTTCCGGCAAGAGAGCGAGAGGCACCTGACGGAGGAGGAGTACGCGCAGGTACGTGGGGTGTAGTAAGTATTTTTCTGATAATTTCCTTGATGGTATTTTTAACGATCTACAACTATGTGCAGGGCCACGTGAGCTGGTTGCAGAGTCGGTTCGATGCATTTCGGGTCCTTTGTCGGTACCGGGCCAACGATGAGTTTAAGGCTAAGTCCAGGAAGGCTCGAGAGTGCAGAGGGGTCGAGGGAAAGAGCAGGCACGGCCAAGATAACCACTTGCGTTTAGCTAAACGCATGGTAAGTGTATGTAACTTATGTTTATGTATTCATAATATATTGTTCGTACTAACATGTATTGACAGAAGCGCGAGACGGGGGTGTCGTCGACCCCTGCTGAGATCTAGAAGAGAGGTCACAGGGACCCTTCTCAGCCTCAGGGGTGCAGTCAGGCAGCAGCCGAGCGATTGGTAAGTTTAGAAATCATTCATATTAAATATAACTATATGGATTGTTGAACTTACACGGTTTTCTTGTTTTCCAGACTAAGTACGGGGAGGAGGCTAGGAAGATACACGGCGAAGATTTCGATTGGGAACGTGAACCAATCGATCCTCAAGCTGCGTATGTAAGCGGAGGTGGAAAAGCACACGGAAGGTGAGTTCATAAGTCATTTTATCATTTTCAATTCAAAGTATTGAAGATATTTCAATTTCATATTACTGACTCTCTTTTTATAGGCTCGCCATATTCAACAGAGTTGTCGACTCGAGGGCGGCGAGACCTGCGAGAGGTAGCTCCACACAGGCTTCGTTGGTGGGCACGTCAGGTCGCCGCGTCTCACAGAGAGACATCGAGATGCAGTCTCTTCGACAAACTGTAGAAGTGAACATTAGGCAACAGGATGAGGAAAGGAGGGAGGCAGAACGACAAAGGATTGCGGCGAAACAACAAAGGATCGCGTTGCAGGCCACAATCTTTTCCCAGGTAGCCTGGATGGCGCAGATGCGGGAGACAATGGAGGTAACAAAATGAAAACTGAAGTTCTCATTAATTCAACGTAAATGACTTACTAATAGATAATATCTAATGTTTGCAACGACAACGACAGGTCATGGCTCGGGCGCAAGGTTTGGGGATCCAGCTACCGCTACTTCCGGTCTTTCCAGACGATCCTTCTTCTACGGGTCAGGTAATTTTCTATGTCAACTTAACAATTCTAGTTTTACTTCAACTTTACCAAAATAAAGCAAGAAAATAGAGTGAGAGTGAGAGATAGTTAGATAGAGTGAGAGATAGAGTTAGAAGAGGGAGGAAGACAGAGAGAAAATGATTGAGATAGAAGAAAGAGGGAGATAGTTAGATAGAAGAAAAGGATTGAGATAGATGAAAGAGAGAGATAGAAGAAAGAGTGAGAGATAGTTAGATAGAGTGGGAGAGGAATGAAAAGAGAGAGGGAGATGTAGATGGAGATAGAGGGAGAGGAAGATAGAGAAAGAGAGGGAGATGTAGAAGGAGATAGAGGGAAAATGATAGCAATTGAGAGATAGAGTGAGAGAGAGAGATTGATATAGAGAGAGAGGAATGAAAAGAGAGAGAGGAAGAGGAGATCTAGATGGAGATAGAGGGAGCGGAAGGGAGGGAGAGAGATGTTGATGCATTTATATTTTAACTCTAAGTTTCATTAATTGCAGGTATCTGCGACGGCTGCTCAAACTCCGTCGCTGTCGTTACCGCCATTTGGAATGAGGCGCGACGATGACTTCGACTTCAGAGATGGCTTTGGAGGTCAGACGGGCGAGTGAGCCCTTGTTTGGTTTGTTGATGGCGATGCGATGTATCGATGATGTGTTGTGATGCTAATATGTGACTGTTGTGATCTGTTTTGTCATCTGTTTGTGATATATTGTCTGTTGTGTTTCTGACCATCGAACCGGGTAGGATTTCCTTTTTTAAAAAAAATAAAAAACCTTATTTGTGACGGCTTTTATACAGTACCGTCGCAAATCGGCCAGGCCGTCGCAAATCGGCCAGGCCGTCGCAAATAGGGCATAAATTGCGACGGCCTGACCGTCGCAAATAGACGAGTGGGACCCACCTGCCCTCTGGCAATAACTTGCAACGGCTACTGCCGGCCGTCGCAAATAAGCTTATTTGCGACGAATAACTTGCGACGGCCTAAAGCCGTCGCAAATAGCTTATTTGCGCAAATAAGGAAAGCTATTGCAAATAGCTTATTTGCGACGGTTTTATCCTTATTTGTGACGGTCCGTCTTGCTAGGATAAACCCCATCGTGCACCACTTACTCCTGATCCTCCTTTCGGCTATCACTATTGCTGGTCACGTGGACGAGCGTGTGCAGAGAGAGTACTAGTGCAAAATCTGCTCAGTCGAGCAGACAATGACGCAGGCAATAGTCCACTCGTTTCAGGAAGCAATTAACAAGGCACTTAGCTCTTCCAAGTTTCAGCGTAAAAGCAGAAGCAGATTCGTCCAATTCATCTCAACATTTACATACACACGGCCACATCAAATTGTAGAAACACATCACTTCAAGGAGCCTCTCCATCGTACAGGGGCACAGGATTACAGAACACTACTACTAAGTACTCACCCGTCACAAAAAAATTATCGTTTTTTAGTTCATTTTAAATATAAAGCGACAAATTTTTTGAAACCCATGAAATTAGGCGAAGGAATAACGAAAGACGATACAAGCTCAGAAGACGTTCTCTTCTCCTTTTCACGTACGGCACATCATAATCATAAGCGCCTCTTCCGCGAAGGAGCTCAGCACTCGGCCACTGCTCTTTTCCTTCCTGATGCAGCTAGCTGCAAGGAGAGATACAGGTTAGAGTTCCGGAAGCATGGTAAACGGCATGTCTGAAACGAGGTGTTGTTGGATGACGAGGTACTCACAGACGAGGAGAGGTCAGATGTCTTCAGAACTCGCAGCCTCTTCACTGAAGAAACGAACATCCTGCATGAGTTACGAAGTAGTAAAAATTAGGTGACACGTGCTAGGAGTTGAACCTCATGTCAATAGTGGGTAAAGATAAGGCGTGGGTTCTAAATCTGGCCAAGCGGCCTATGACTTGTCAGATTCTAACATACAGTATTCAACATTATCCACATAAGAAGAGATTTACCCAGACCTGAAAAGCTAAAGGCAAGAATAGCTTACCCCCACGGAACATCACCAACCAGCACCCTATCACCTTCATAATCCTCATAAACCAGAGTGTAGTCGCCAGTTCCATCTAGTAAACCTGATATCGCCACCTTTTCCTGAGGACGCTCCTCAGTCCTATCATCTAGAGGCTCTACATGTCGTGCTACGTACAGCAATATCAGTTCAGCAACTGGATCAGATACTAATAAAAAGCATCTCGATAGTTCGAATTACTTAATATAATTTCAACTCCAGAAATAATGTTATAAACAAAGCAAAGGTAATAGTAGTGACACGAGAAACCAACATGTCTGATCACGTACCTGCAAGAAGGCCTCGGAACAGCTTGTCCACCGCCAGAGAGAGCTTATCGTAACTGTCAAGAGCGTTCAGATCGATTTTTCTGCCAATTGGGATACCATCCATGTTGATCTTCACGAATGGGGCTTTTTTGGTCTCTTCAGGTTTGGCAGGCTTCTTCCCGTTCTGCTGTTCAAGGGATGCTTTGCTAGAAGTAACCAGGTTTCTTCTGAATTTTCGAACTGGAGGCCATCCAATAACTGGGGTAGTAGCAGATCTGATGTTGGAGAATGAAGCAAAGAGACATCAGAACATACGGAGCATACGGAACTACAATTAATACAAATAGAAGTAGCTGCTACTGCTAGTAGTGAACGTGTATACGGAGCAGACAATACATTCATGTACTGCTCAGTGTACACTGTACGCTGTACATATTTTTTTTAGATAATGAACTCTGTACACACTTTAGTTCTACAAAGTGATTCATGCTCTTCCAGTTTTAACCAACAACTTGGGACATCTGATGCTAAAAGATAAGTATTAAGTATCTTGAGATTTTAAGGCTTGCAGTATTTAGCAAAAGAAAATTGTCATAATTTAGTGCTAACAAGATTGTACTTATAAAATTCAATTATCCTTCATATTAAAAAAATGAAGTTTACATTAAGCTATTATTCTTTTTTTCTAAAATAAATAAGGACAAAAATCTTATTATATGAGAAAAAATTAGTGCTAGAAAATTGTAGCCATAAAATTTGAACACCCTTCACATTGAAAAAGAAAAATAAGCTTAGATTAAGATATTATTCTTTTCCTAAAATAGGGACAATAATCTTGTTATATGGGAAAACATACTATATTTCTTTTTCATGCAGATCCTACGTGACTTCTTCAAGACTATAATGGTAATAAATTGTAAACAGAAATCCTATAGCGCGGGTACCCACTGTGCGCTGGCCAGCGGATACAGTAGGCGGGAGGCTTGGTGAAATTTTTAATTAATTTGTTACTTGTAATATGTTAATATGTAAAGATTATGTTAGTGGTAAAATAAACAAATAAAATAATTTGTGATTGATTGACCTCTAGAATTAAGGATTAGCAGTTAATTAAAATGATTAGTGGTTAATAACAATAATTAGCTGCTAATTACCCGAAACTTTTTAAAATTTCAGTCACCTGAAATATATACAGACCCAATTGTAAAAGATTTGCAGACTAGACGGCTCCTAATGTTACAAGCTCTAACAAACCGTTTCCTAGTTTATTCCGAGCAATTATACCATTTCTAGCATAGACAAAGTATTTGCTTCAGGGGGCAGAGCAGGATAGGAACAGAGCATGTTGAAAAAATCCAATGACTGGCCAGTAGAGAGTAGGGACCAGGAATAAAAATAAGAACAGTGCAGAGAGCCAAAACCAACTCCATCTCATAAATTGGAGGAGCTCCATCTCCATGCCCATGGCCATGGAGCATGACAGCAGGCAGATGTAAACAAACAAACCGGCCCTTGAATCCCGGATGTCGTTTTGGCATAAATGAGGAGCAGTGCAGGAGATGGAGCCATCTCCCTCTTTAAACTCATGCTGGGGTAGATGGGTAGTACTCCTAGATGGGTAGCTGAAAAGACTAGTGGAGTTTGACATGTGAGGGGCTGTGATTGTGAATCCCACCTTGTCTGGGAGCCGTTGGTGGTGGATGCAAGGGCATTTTTCCCTGTAGCTGCTGGGGACTCCTTTTCCTTGCCTGCACAGGAACAAGGAGGAACAAACAAGAGGCCGGGGGAGTTATGATGAGAACTTTTCACTTTTATTACTGACTCATGGAAGAAGGTTTACTATGCAAGAGGAGCCGAGAATAGAGGAACAACAAACAAACACACGTCAGGAACCATTAATTTGTAGGACTTCAGTTAAACGACAAGATCATCATATTATCAAACACTAAAAGAAACGTGCAATGAGCACGTTGATCTCAATTCTCAATTGTTTTATCTCGTATTTTGAAAGAAATGAGTAAATAAATAAATACAATTGTTGAGATCGAGTCCTATGCAACAGTTTTCTACCACATATTTAAGGATCGACTGGGGGCCGGAGGAACCTGAAAGAACATTTCAGAGATGCTATATACCTTGATCTTTCCCTTTTTAAGTTCAGTGTATGAAGGAAAAACGGCCACTCTACTTGTATCTCAAACAGCAACCGTTGTCACAACAAAATTTTCAAAAGTTTCTTCCAAAACATTAAATTGATTGAGCAAAAAGATTTTCTTTTCACATATTTCAACACTTCTACTTATGTAAGGTCTGGTTTCACAAGACTGATATGTGCTATTACTATATCATACTGCAATGCGACCAGATCAAGAACAGCATTTGACTTGAGCACCACTAAGTGACAGCAGTCGTGATACAGGGACGAACGATGGTATCCACACGGCCTTACCTTGTGAGTGGGGAGAGAAAGCTGCAGCGGAGTAGCCGAGAGAGAGCATGGAATTGTCGGCGACGGTGGAGTGCATCACCTTCTCTTTGCACGCCGTTCTCCAGCCGGATTTCCCTCCTCCTCCGGGGAGCCCGAGGCTGAGCTCCAGCGTCTTCTCGTCCTCGTCCTGATCGCTCGGCTCACCCATCCATTTGTGAAGGGTTGAGCAGCTGGCACCTTTGCTCTTCTTGCTCTCCGCCTCGCCCATCTCTCTTTCGTTCTCTTCCTACCAACGAAAACATGCTAGAATTAGTAGCGGGATCAGCAGCAACAGAGGGAGAGGGTAGCAGGAGGGAGTTAAGCGAGGATGGATACCTCAGGCGCTTCAGAGCCACCAAACCGACGCAACGAAAGAAGATGAGGCGCAGCAGCAGCAGGTCGTAGCGGGGGAGGAGAACCAAACGAGCAATTGCCGTGCCCGTGCGCGCGTCAAGTTCTTCGCCTCGGGGATCTGGGCCAAGGCGCAAGGACTTGTGAAGAGCGAGCAATGAGCTACAGCTAAGCCGGGCAAGGGGAAGGAGAGGAGCAGGGATCGTTGGGGAGGTGCCACGGGGCTAGAAACGGAATACAGAGCATGTCACGCGCCAATGTGATCACAGGGGATCTATAGCTGCTAGCTTGTACTACTGCCCATCTACCGTCATGCTGCGCTGCTGCTGCTGCCGCCTGCTGTTCATAGCCTGATAGAGACCTCTCTCTCTCTTTCTCCTCTTATTGTGTGTGTGGGGGGAAGGTGGCTGACGGTAGTGCTAGTTAAGGCGCTGTTGAGTTATTAACCCTTATTAGCAAGGTCAGTTACGAGTTGGTATAGAGGGAAAGAGAATCAGAAGGGGGGTCACTGATGGCGATGGATTAGAACAGGTAGCGACAGGAGCAGACAAGGGTGGGTGAGGGGGTAATTTTAGGCGTGCAGTCGGAGAAGATTTGGATGATCCGAGCTCGTGGGCGGCCTACTCGAATGCCGCACTCACAGTCACCGACGCATCCTTTGCAATCAACTTCTCTGTCCTTTCTGGATGCCTCCCTCTGTCTATCTCACGTTTGTCTCTCTATGCGCGTTGGGCTGCGAGCACGTCGCTGTTCCCCTGGGAGTCCGCTGCTGCTGTTGTTTCTGGTTTTGCATCTGCCTGGGTCAGGAGCAGGACTGAAAAGGTTACAGAGTGGCAGCCAAAGGTGACTCCGATCCAAAATATGCATTCTCGCTTCTTCACCTTCTCTCATAGTCTCATGGCCATGGAAACGGTTGGGTTCTTGGCTCAAGAAAGCTGCCTTTTTTCTCTCTGAGCTCAGTTGGGGGGTCAGCTCACCTGTGAGTTCTGAGTTGGCGTCGCCGTTTGTGTGCGTGTGTTCGTTTGAGCTGATGCCCGCTCGGCTGGCTTTGGCTCTGCCTTGCCGCTGGCCCGTTGCAGGTGGCGCAGCGGCGGTACACTCGCAACGAAGCTTTGAGCTCTTCTCGCAACTAATCTATTCTACACGCAATGGTGGGGTGGTGACTAGTGCACGGTGGTGGTTCGGAGGAATCATGGCTGCCACCTTCGTCCGAACCTCACAGAAATATTGTCCGGCTGCATGCCTCGTCGCCGTCTTGCGATGGTCCCCTACATCTTTGCGCCGCGCTGAGCTGAGATAACTTTGACACTCACGGATGATTGGATGCGACGGATCCGCATGATATTGACATCAGTAGAGTAGAGTGGAGTGGAGTGGAGTGGGAGTTGGTCTCTATCATAGCATGTGCGCCATATGAGTTCCGTGCTTTTCGAAGTGGTCCAATATTCCCAGCGCTGCACCTCCTGTGCTGTATTGTGCTGTGCATGGCGCCAACCTTTCCATCTCCCTTTCACATGATGATTGCAGATTCAATATGCCTGCCCTGCTGCGTAACTCTGCTCACCTCCTCTTGCTTTGTGCTGTCCATATTCCCTCGCCCCAACCCAAGGACAGCAACATGCATGCCACAAGGATGCGATGAGCAGCTGCTCACTCTCATTTGAGAGAAGGAAATACTACTGCATTCTACTATTGATGCACTCTCATACGCGCATGGCAGTGCACGAACACATGTTAACTTTTGTGAATCACGGACACGGTAAGATAAGCACGCGACTAATGCTCTCCGGGTCTCTGGTGACTCTGGTCAGGGCTCTACAGCGTTTGATATAATATACTCCCTCCGTTTTCTATTTGTCATGGACTAATTAATTTTTGTACTAATCAGTGACAAAGAGTAACTATATTAGCGTGGACTAACGGTTTATTAGGGCACAGAATTCAGAACAGCCTGTCCACGGCGTGCATGCAGAACCCTATATCATCTGCTGCTCGCCACGAAAAGCTGCAGAACTCCGATTACCGGTGCTCTGCTCCGACCCGTTTCATGCATACACGCACGCGCCATGCATCGAGTCTATTATTTTCCCTTTTTCGTAGAGGGCAATTCGTTCATTTGCTAGACCTGATGATGATCTTTAAGACTTTAGCTGGAGGTTGATACAGTACGTACTTGACTAGCCCCCGAATAGGCCCATGGATGGCATGATTAACCTTATGTTGTGCTCCTTCCATTTTAAAAAATTTATCACTTTGTAATTTAAAAATAAACTCACAGAAGGAGTACTTTGCTACCATGCGTCTGACTGATCCGGCACGAGCACGAGCGGCGCTAGCAGCTCACTAATGCTCTGTCCACTGGCGCGCGTGGCTCGGGCGAGGGAAACACTATAGCTTCTGAGCTAATGATAATCATTAAAGATTATGTATCAGAGTGACACGTATTATGCTGGCTTCTTTTGAGGGGTCACAATCATGGGAGTATGGGACGCATTTGTTTTTGTAGTACTTGCTTGGTTCAGCTCCCTATCTTGATATGATGTCCACTGTAGTAAATAAATGCGTTCCATTTAAACTATTCACACTAAAACATATTCTATACGTTATTTTTCTTTACTTTTTATTATATACTTTAAATTTACACATATTTGTTTACAGTATATCACTGCGGACAGTTTTAGATAAATTACCGCTGGGTCGGATGTTCAAATAGTCCTTGAATTTTGCAATTGTTCAGAAAAGGTGTCGTTACAGTTAAAAGAAATTTATAGCTCCTAGACCAAACTTCTAAATTAAAAACTGATTGGGTCATGGAATTCGTATCAACGAAAGCTTAAAAACTAGACCCCCTTCTATAGTTTATTTCAAACAAAAATTAAAATAATGTTCATATTATATTAATTACTACTTCTTCCGAAGGATCAACAAAGTAATATGTCGATTGAAATAGTTAGTCAAAAAATAAGAAATCCACATTTTGCCCGTCTCATCAGATAAACAGCCTAACCATTAAATGACGGCACACCGACGAAAGCCAAACGTTTAGTCAACAGTGCACCTTGACGGGAATGGGCATTTATATATATACTATGAAAAGCTCTGTAGCTCGCTTGGGCTGGGGAACGGTGGTGGGCTTTCCTGGGCCTTCACTCAGGGTTTGCAATGGTGGGCTGGGCTGTAATGAATGATGTAACCTCCATATGAAAAATATCCGTTCTCGCTTTTTGCGGGTGTAAAAAATAAATTCCGGTCATAATAAAATGTATAAATTTTGTTTGAATTTATATTAAGCAACGTCAAAAAAGTCAAATTAAACAGAACATGTGGGTCGACTTGCACCCACATCCTCACTCATCAGTGGTCGGCGTCACCATTACTACACGCTGCAGGCTGCAGCTAGGAACTAGGAGAACGCCGCCCACACAAATCAGCTCCCACGCACGCACGCACGCGCAACCGACGGTCTCATCTCATCACCGGCGATTCAAGCGCGCGGTAAAACTACTGACAGCAGCCTCCGCCGCGCCTACTACAAATACACCGCACGTCGTACAACTAATTAACTAACGCACACGCACCGGGACGCTCGTCCACGCGGATCGTCGGAGAGACTCGCGCGATCGAGGCATGTGGCCGGCGGCGTCGACGCTGTTCGCGGCGGGCTTCATGCTGGGCCCCTTCGCCGCCTTCGCGCCGTCCGGCCGGAACCTCACCGCGCTTCTGCCGGAGCTCCGCTGCCTCCTCGCCACCCTCTACCGCCACTGCCGGGACGAGTACTTCTACCTACTAGCAGTGATTCGCCGCCGGCGGCGACGGTGGCGTTCCTAGCGAATATGTTCACTGCAGCAACCATGTATTGCCTCTGTAATTAAGAAGTTTGTACTACTGAATATGTCCACAGCCACAGCTAGCAGCAACCATGTGGGGTTTGAAACCTGGTTCTGCATGTGGGGGGTTGTAATAGTTTTATGACATACAATTCATGTGTTATATGTGTTAGAAAACAGGAGAGAGCCCAAAGATCAAATAGCCACTAAATCATCTCGAATTACATGGAGAAATCTGATTACAACATGAATACCAAGTGCTATCTCTCAAATAGCACAAGAACATCAATAATACCTTCTCCTCCATCTTTGTTATTGTTTGACGATGCGGCCATCTAGCCAACAAGGCGAGGCCGCAAGAAGAACGACGACGACGAGAGGCGTTTCCCCTTGTTCTTCTCTTGATATCTTGATCGGATTCTGAGTGGATTAGGGTGTTCAAGTGTGTATGAATGAATGCCCTTTTGCCTTCTTTGATCACACACTTGACCCTCTTCTTATAGTTGACCAAGAGACACAAGAGGGGGCCTCCCACCCTTAGGAATTATTGAGTCTCCCGATCAGAGACTCAAAATTCGGTGGGTTGTGTCCTTTCAATTAGAACACATGTCAATTTCGAGTTCAAACTGACAGTTACTGAAAAATCGGACTAGTCCGTATAGGGTCCGGACTAGTCCGGTCACCCTTACTGGACAATATCGGACTAGTCCTCTAAGGGTCCGGACTAGTCCGGTCACCCTTACTGGACAAAACCGGACTAGTCCGGTTTTTACCGGACAAGTCCGGTACTCCCAACATTCTCCCCCTTGAACTCGAATCTGAAACTTACCAACTTACTTAATACTAAACTTAGTGTCCATTTTCTCATGCTTGACATATAGGGCACGACGCATCACAACAACCATTTACGTATTATTGGACTCGAAGACCACAATACATCTCACACTTGAAAATGAACCTTAATCTTACTTGGCCCCTAAATATCCAGTGATCATAGGCTCTCCCTTAAACCCATGCCGGCTACGTGTTCACTGAACACGCTGGGTGGAAGACCTTTTGTTAGCGGATCCGCAAGCATACGCTTGGTACTTATATGCTCAAGACTTATGGTATGATCCTGGATTCGATCTTTCACAACATAAAACTTAATGTCGATGTGTTTGGCAGCACCACTCGACTTATTGTTGTGAGAGTAAAATACTGCGGGCTCATTATCGCAGTATAACTTAAGTGGTTTTTCAATGCTGTCGACCACTCTAAGACCGGGTAAAAATTTCTTAAGCCAAACAGCCTGCCCGGTGGCCTCATAACATGCAACAAACTCGGCATGCATTGTGGACGATGCAGTGACGGTTTGTTTGGAGCTTTTCCACGAAATGGCTCCATTCGCGAGGGTGAATATATAACCTGACGTGGATTTCTTAGTATCCACACAACCCGCGAAATCTGAATCTGAATATCCCACTACTTCAAGTGGGTCTGACTTACTATATGTTAACATGAGGCCTTTTGTGCCTTGCACATATCTTAATGCTTTCTTAACTGCCTTCCAGTGATCAATCCCTGGATTGGCCTGATATCTGCCAAGCATTCCGGTCACATAAGCTAAGTCAGGGCGAGTACAGACTTGAGCATACATAAGGCTTCCGACAGCAGAAGCATATGGAACCGACTTCATTTGATCGATCTCATATTGGTTCCTGGGACACTGAAAGTTCCCAAACTTATCGCCCTTGACAATCGGAGCAGGCGAAGGCTTACTCTTATGCATACTGTACTTTCTCAGTACATTCTCTAAGTATGCCTTTTGTGATAAGCCTAATACCCCCTTATTTCTATCTCGGTGAATTTCTATGCCCAATACATAGGATGCTTCACCAAGATCTTTCATATCAAAATTAGAGGACAAAAACTTCTTAGTTTCTGATAGTAGATTGACATCACTACTTGCAAGTAGTATATCATCTACGTAAAGCACGAGGAAAATAAATTTCCCGCTCTTAAACTTAGCATAAATGCAATTGTCCTCCTCATTTTCTTTAAACCCAAACTTTCTTACTGTTTCATCGAACTTGAGATACCACTGCCTTGATGCTTGTTTAAGTCCATAAATGGACTTCCTTAAGTGGCATCCCATATGTTCCTTACCCTTAATAACAAAACCTTTCGGTTGTGTCATATAGACGTTCTCATATAGATCACCATTGAGAAACGCCGTTTTTACATCCATCTGATGTAATTCTAAATTATAATGTGCAACTAATGCCATAATGATTCTGAACGAATCCTTACTCGAGACAGGTGAAAATGTCTCATTATAATCAATCCCTTCTCTTTGAGTGAAGCCTTTTGCAACAAGTCTGGCCTTAAACTTATCAATATTCCCTTTGGAGTCACGTTTAATTTTGTAGACCCATTTACAGCCTACTGTTTTGGCTCCATTAGGAATCTCAACTAAATCCCAGACTTTGTTTGTTTCCATAGACCTCATTTCATCCTCCATGGCTTTACGCCATTCAGATGATTGAGGACTTCTCATAGCTTCTTCAAATGTGGTGGGATCACCCTCCATTTGAATTGCCTCACTCAAATAGATCTCATAATCGTCCGGAATGGCCGATTTTCTTTCTCGTTGAGATCTTCTTAATTGCACATTATCCTCATTTTGAGGCTGTTGTTGCTCTTCATTATTAGTGACAACGGGCTGAAAATGCTCAACCTCTCTTAATAATTCCGTTGTCAATGGAGAACTAACAACAGGTGTTGAATCATTACCAATAGGCACTGATGATTCAACAGCAGTAGGTAATGAGAAATATGGTTCTTGAATCATAGGAGTGGGTACATAAACCCGCTTCTCTTCAAGATTAATTTCTCGTCTTACCGTACTCCCCCTGATCATAGCATCCTCTAAAAAGACGGCATGCCTTGTTTCTACAAACTTAGTATATCGTTCTGGACAATAGAAACGATATCCCTTACTCTTTTCTGCATAGCCAATAAAATGGCAACTTACTGTCTTAGAATCCAACTTACCAATGTTTGGGTTAAACAATTTTGCCTCAGCGGGACAGCCCCATATATGCATATAACTTAATGAGGGCTTACGTCCTGTCCACAACTCATACGGTGTTTTGGGCACCGACTTAGTAGGAACCCGATTTAGCACATGAATGGCGGTTTTTAATGCCTCCATCCATAGGCTAACCGGCAAATCTGATTGACTTAACATGGATCTAACCATATCCATTAGCGTACGGTTGCGCCGTTCCGCTACTCCATTTTGCTGAGGCTCGCCCGGTGTGGAATACTGGGCGACTATGCCATTTTCCTGTAGGAACCGAGCAAACGGTCCAGGAACTTGGCCATACGGGGTATGACGACCGTAGTACTCACCACCACGATCGGATCTTACCACTTTAATCTTAATATTATGCTGATTTTCAACTTCAGCCTTAAATATCTTAAATTTATCCAACGCTTCAGAGCGTTCTTTAATTGGATAAATATAGCCATAGCGAGAATAGTCATCCGTGGAGGTTATGAATGAATCAAAACCATCAACAGATACTACGGGGAATGGACCACAAATGTCCGTATGGATTAATTCCAAAATTCCCGCACTGCGTATGGCACCTTTCTTAATTTTCTTAACAAACTTTCCCTTAATGCAGTCTATGCATTCTTCTGAATCCGAAAAATCCAAATGGGGAAGAATCGATTGTGAAATCAATTGTTCAATTCTCCCCCTCGAAATATGGCCCAAGCGACAATGCCATAATTTCGAAGACATTTCGGAATCGATTCTCTTACGCTTACCCTGATGTGAGGAAAACTGATTGTCGCTTACAACATTAACATCATCATGCATAGATAATAAGTATAGCATGCCTTGTCTTATGGCAACACCAACCATCTTATTATCATACTTAATTACACATCTGTCTTTGCCAAACTGGCAAACATAACCATCATCATCTAAGCATGATACTGAGATGAGATTTCTACTTAAAGAGGGTACATATAACACATCCTGAAGTGTAAGTACAAAGCCATTTCTTAATACTAATGGATAATCTCCAATGGCTTTCACTTCAGCTTCATGGCCATCAGCAACTTTAATGGCCCTTTCCCCTCTTTCTAGGGTCCTCCTCATATTTAACCCCTGCAACGAATTGCAAACGTGCACAGTGGCACCTGAGTCAATCCACCAAGAAGATGGTGTATAATCTAAAAGCAGGGATTCATCAACAAAGGTCACAAAGTCATTACCATTTTTGCAACACCATTTAAGGAAGCCAATGCAATCCTTCTGATGGTGACCTTTGTCTAAACAAAAACGGCACTGATCTTTATCCACTTTCACATCCTTATTGTAAGGATGGCTTTGTGAAAACTTACCCTTATCTTTATCATGGTGAGATGAACCATGATACTTAAAAGATTGCTTAGAAGAATAATTCTTCTTAGCCTTACCTTTTCCCTTCACGTAATTAATAGCATCATAACCGTGAAGGGACTTAATTCTCTCTTCCTCCTGAACACACATAGCCATGAGTTTTTCTATGTTCCATAGTTCAGGTTGAGAGTTGTAGTTGATGACAAAAGTCTCAAATTCCTTAGGAAGTGAGGCAATGATGAGATGCACAATGAACTCATCTTTAATCCCCAAATCCATAGGCTTAAGCTTTGCAGCCATATTTGTCATCCTTAAGATGTGCTCACGCACACCACCTCCATGATATTTTTCAGTAACAAGCCTCTTGATAAGAGTGCTTGCAGTGGCCTTAGAAGAACCAGTAAACTGATTCTCTATCCTTTGGAGGTACTCAACAGCAGTTTCACATTCAGGGATTGCTCCCCGAATGGCCTCAGTGATAGTGCCCTTAATTACCATTAAACATTTCCTGTTTGATTTCTTCCACTTATAACAATCAATGTCATAAGCCAATAACTCAGTAGTATATTCCTTTGTCCTCACGGCAAAGGCTTCCTGAGTTTCATCAGCATTTCTTACTGGTTCAACCGGTGCAACCGGATATGGAGTAGTGAGAGCCAAGTCTATCTCAGAGACTGCCAAAGCAATCTCCAACTTCTCTCGCCATCTCCCATAATTGCTTCCATTGAGTGGATCAATAGAAGCGATGAAACTCAGTGCTGAATTAGCATTGGAGGAACCTTCATAATCAAAAAAACCAAAATCAAGAAGAATGCATAGATGTTAACCACAAGAAAATGATGAGTTTTATCTTTCACTTTGGTTACTCGACCAAAACTCAACATTTGAGAATAACTGAAAATCAACATAGTAATTTATCTTTCGCTTTGGTTACTCGACCAAATTACTATGTTCTTACAAAAAGAATATCATTAATGCCTTTCGCTTTGGTTACTCAGCCAATAATGACATTGAAACTGAATCATTGAAGAACAACTGAAATACATAGTAATTTATCTTTCGCTTTGGTTACTCGACCAAATTACTATGTACTTAGAAAGGATAATATCATTAATGCCTTTCGCTTTGGTTACTCGGCCAATAATGACATTAATAAAACTTGAAATCATGATAATTCTATTTTTCACTTTGGTTACTCAATAGAATTTCATGCAACTTAAATTGACATAGCAATTTATCTTTCGCTTTGGTTACTCGACCAAATTGCTATGACAATAAACTTAATTCACAGCGGAAGCTTAACTTAATTGTATAGCACAGATTAGTCCGCACATGGCCGGACTAGTCCGAACTCTTACAGTATGGTTTTCGGACTAGTCCAGTCCATACGCCGGACAAGTCTGGTCCCATCAAAAACATTTGATCTGTTCTTTATTGAACTTTTCGAGTTTGGTCCGTACTATTCCGGACTAGTACGACCAACCCCGGAAAAGTTTCATATTAAAAAACTGGAAAAAATGTCAAAATACCCAAAAGGGAATCTTAATCTTACCATCTTACCAAATCAACTTAATTTTCACAATGGATTTCAATCCAAAGTGCTTAATTGGTTTTCAATCAGATGAACGCGTCAAAACGCCCTGATCCGAAAACCTAACCACTTAACTGTGGCACACCGGACTAGTCCGGCCCTTAGACCGGACAAGTCCGGACCTTCAAAACTTTCAGCGAAAAACTTCGATCAAAACTCAATTCGAAGTGATTAGTGGTCTAAATGGCTCTGATACCATTGTTAGAAAACAGGAGAGAGCCCAAAGATCAAATAGCCACTAAATCATCTCGAATTACATGGAGAAATCTGATTACAACATGAATACCAAGTGCTATCTCTCAAATAGCACAAGAACATCAATAATACTTTCTCCTCCATCTTTGTTATTGCTTGACGATGCGGCCATCTAGCCAACAAGGCGAGGCCGCAAGAAGAACGACGACGACGAGAGGCGTTTCCCCTTGTTCTTCTCTTGGTATCTTGATCGGATTCTGAGTGGATTAGGGTGTTCAAGTGTGTATGAATGAATGCCCTTTTGCCTTCTTTGATCACACACTTGACCCTCTTCTTATAGTTGACCAAGAGACACAAGAGGGGACCTCCCACCCTTAGGAATTATTGAGTCTCCCGATCAGAGACTCAAAATTCGGTGGGTTGTGTCCTTTCAATTAGAACACATGTCAATTTCGAGTTCAAACTGACAGTTACTGAAAAATCGGACTAGTCCGTATAGGGTCCGGACTAGTCCGGTCACCCTTACTGGACAATATCGGACTAGTCCTCTAAGGGTCCGGACTAGTCCGGTCACCCTTACTGGACAAAACCGGACTAGTCCGGTTTTTACCGGACAAGTCCGGTACTCCCAACAATATGAACGTTAACTGCTTAATGGTGGAAATGTGTGACTTTGTGTAAAACTAGAATGACACCTAATTTGTAATGACAAGAGTATATATTTTTGCTAAAGAAACAAAATGAAACAAGAGTAAAGCAAAACTTTCTCTGCAAGTGTTACATCGTCTCTTCGTGCTGTCCGCGAGAAGACGAGTGCAGTGCAAAGACAATGTCGGCCACGCAAGATTTGAGCACAACCAACGATCTCTCACCTGGCGTTCTAGCACGTGCGAGTTACTAACATGTACTCCCCCCGTTCCTAACAACCTCCATGCTCCAAGCTCGCACTCGGGGTGCCAAGCAAACATATTCATGTGGCCGCGCGCCGGCGCCTCCTCTGTTAATTCGCGGTGGACTTCCTGCACTGGCCCGTCGCCGTGATCTCATCGTCGACGCTAACTATCTCCACGACCAGCGCCACGAGCTCTTCCTGCGGGCCGCGGTCACCTCTCTACTCGCCGGCGACGACGGCGTTCCTAGCGCTAGTGACACTGATGAATCGTTTCATCTGGCGCTCGAGATGCATGGTCAGTCACGGGATGAGGGTGTCACGAGGCAGGCTGGTTTTCTCTTGTGCCCTGCAACGTATGGGCACCAGTTGTATCGTAGGCCTTCACGGGCCGGGGCCTCTCTGATACTTGGGCTGCTTCCTGGGTTTAGCTAAGACGGCCCGACTACTTCTTGGGTTTAGTAGTCCTTTTCTGCAGTGCGTAAATGAAAAGCAACGACACAAGATCTATTATTAATGTTTAAAGGAAAATTTTTGCCATTCATGTTACAGGGAGACTAATGCTAATGCCCACCCTCAAATGCTAAAAATGTCAGTGTTAAATGTGAACCGTTTGAATTTATGATCATACGAGTCAGAGCGGCGGCTCGACTGGCCAGCTTCACTGGAGCCGAGCTGCGCCCGCCCGGGTCGAGCGCTGCTCGCTCCAACTGGCCGCTTCCTTCTTAATTCAGCGCCGCTGGCAGTCAGTACCAGTGACTTTCAAAAAAAAAAATGATCATACAACCCAAGAGCTCATATCCTGCACAAGTTCTAGACAGCTAAATTCGGACAAAATGTCTGAATATAGAATTGTCCTTTTTCAAACTCAGACGTGCTTGGCAGCCTCGCCTCGTTACTCACGCACCTGCTATCATATTTATCGATCGATCGCAAACATTTCGTCAAAAAAAAAATACTGATCACGAAATATAATTCTCGTTGCTTGCATTATTGTTCGCCTCTGCCTCTGACACTTACGGGTTTCGCAAGAAATAGGAGAACAAATTGCCATGTTCTTGAAAGGACCCTTTGTCCGTGGCATCATCGACACGCGTATTCGACAATATTGCTTGTCTACGTACAACAAGTAAGTAACCATGTGCGAGATCCCGATCCATGCATGCCACCAAATGTGTATCGGCATGCATGCAGCCGTCGGAGCCATGCATGTGCAGACCCTTGTGTTGTTAGCCACCGAAACAGTTTTTTTTATGGAAAAATATTTCAAGCACGCGCATGGATTATCAGTGACGTGATTATGTACGTATATTGCAATGAGCGAAGCAACAACGCCTGGTCCGGATGGTTCTTCCAATAATAATGGACTGATCGCATGCTCGCGGCGTGAGATGCGGGCTTTAAATTATATATTTGCTCTTGCATTTATAATCATAAACATGGCATCTTAATGATGCACTGAGCCACTGACTTATTAGAGTATTTTTCGCAAGGGCCGGAAAAAGCTTGGTCACTCACTAAAGCTTGCACTGAGATGGCCGTTTTAATATTTTAAGATCCAGGACTGTATAAGTATCTCGACAACCTGAGTATTTGACGTCAGCTTTGGCAACATATCGTGGTTGTATCACAGCGTCACATCGAACAGTATCCCTGGTGCTAGAAATTCGATGGATCCAGTTTCAAACTTCCAATTAATTCTTTCATCCCAAATTACTTGTTACTTTCTAATTCATTTTTGAAGAGTGACAAGTAATTTGGATGAAAGAAGTGTGTGGAAAAGGTAAAAAAATTATGCATGGTCAATCAGATATTTTCGAGAGGCAGGTGACAGTTGACGCACCCTTACCTGCTGCTGCAGGGGTTAACTTTTAGAACAGTTGGAGAGCAACATGCCTATGTCGGATAGTCACAGGTTGAAAATTAAGGTTGTCGTTTTGTTGGTAGAGGAGCACCATCACTATATAATAATGGGTTGTGTTCTGTGGATGATGCTTAGCCCTAATCGATGATTAGAGTTCGGCCTAATTAGCAAGATAGAGAGCAAAACACCAATCAATGCCCTAATTCACTAGAGTTTAGAGATTAAATGACCATACCTTCGGGTGCAGAGGAAGTAGCGGCCATGGAGGAGGTCGGGAGGGCACAAGCCACTGCCACCGACTGGAGTAGCGCCGCCGACGAGCTGCTGCAGGACGATAGGTGGCCTTCTCCGGACTTTCCTCCCAAGGAGATCGGTTCCTTCTAAACTGAGGTGGTTTTGGGTCTGATTGTCTTGGCTAATTGAGGGCAATTAGCTTTCCTTATATAGAGGGGGAGGACGCCCGAGGGGGCCACCCAACAAAATTCTGTTGGAGTCCTCCGATCAGGACTTGGGGAGTTTATTAGAGGAGATTGGGTTGGTTACGGGTGTAACCAACCCCTAATACCTGTGGTCATCTAATTAAATCATAACATTCTCCCCCTTCACCACGGGTCACATAAGCTAATTTCTAAGCACATAAACTTTTGACATTATTTTCTTATGCTTGACATAAAGGGAGCGACACATCGAAAACAGCCAGTTACGTACTGCTTGACTCGACGACCACATTACATCTCACACTTAGAAACACGTCCTAAACTGGGTTTGGCCCCTGAGTATCCAGGTATCATAGGTTCTCCCTCAAACCCATACCGGTTACGTGTCTTCTAAACACGTGGGGTGGAAGACCTTTGGTAAGCGGATCGCGAGCATTTGCTCGGTAATGATATGCTCTAGACTGATGACATGATCATGGATTCGTTGTTTTACAACATAGTACTTAATGTCGATGTGTTTGGCAGCACCACTCGACTTATTGTTGTGAGAGTACAATACTGCTGGTTTGTTATCGCAGTATAGCTTAAGTGGTTTCTTAATGCTATCGACCACTCTAAGTCCAGGTACAAATTTCTTAAGCCACATAACCTGTCCCGATGCTTCATAACAAGCAACAAACTCAGCATACATCGTAGATGATGTCATGATGGTTTGTTTGGAGCTTTTTCAAGAGATAGCTCTATTCGCAAGGGTGAAAATGTATCCTGATGTGGATTTACTAGTATCCACGCACCCTGCGAAGTTTGAGTCTGAGTATCCCACTATTTCTAGTGAGTGTGATTTCTGATAAGTCAACATGAGGCTCTTAGTACCTTGCACATATCTCAGTGCTTTCTTAACTGCCTTCCAGTGGTCGGGTCCTGGATTGGCCTGATATCTGCCAAGCAACCCGGTAACATAAGCTAAGTCATGGCATGTACAAACTTGAGCATATTGAAGACTTCCGACAGCTGAAGCATAGGGAACTGCTTTCATCTGATCAACTTCATACTGATTCTTAGGACACTGAAAGTTCCCAAACTTATCGCCCTTGACTATAGGAGCGGGTATGGCCTTGCTCTTATGCATACTGTACTTTTTAAGTACATTCTCTAAGTATTTCTTTTGTGAAAGACTTAATACCCCCTTAACTCTATCTCGGTGAATCTCTATGCCCAAGACATAGGAGACTTCACCTAGATCTTTCATATCAAAGTTCGAGGACAAGAACTTCTTAGTTTCTAATAGTAGATCAACGTTACTACTCGCGAGTAGTATGTTATCTACATAAAACACGAGAAAGATGAATTTCCCGTTCTTAAACCTAGTGTAAATACAATTGTCCTCCTCATTCTCATTAACCCCAAATTTCCTGATTGTCTCATCGAACTTAATATACCATTGTCGTGAGGCAGTCCATAAATGGACTTTCTAAGTCGGCATCCCATGTTCTCTTTACTCTTAGCGATAAAACCTTTCGGTTGCATCATATAGACGTCTTCATTTAGATCACCATTGAGAAACGCCGTTTTTACATCCATCTGATGTAATTCTAAGTCATAATGCGCTATGTCGACTGTTGGAGTCGGCAGATCCCCTAACACTATGAAAAGTGTTTGAAGGAGTTTGTGGTTCGGTCTGGGCGCGCGGAGATCTAAGAAAGTGAAATGTGATTTGGACACGAGTGACACGGTGGTTTACGTGGTTCGGGCCGCCTGAGCGTAATACCCTACTCCACGGGTGTGTGTTTGTTGTATTAACTTGTGAGCTTCAGAATGTTCCACCCCCTCTGTGTATCGTCGGTTTGTCCTTTTATAGTACAAGGACCAACCGTTACAAGTCAGCCTGGCCCGACATGTGGCCCTGGCGGTTATTAGTATTGATACACGAGATTAATTGTTGTTAATAACCCTGTAACGGCTCCGACAGTGCCGTTACAGGTGTTAAGGCTGTCCGATTAATTATCATTAACGTGGAATTAATGGTAATTAATCGGATCTTGAAGTCTGCGGCTGTCCTTTGGAGATCCGGAGCCGTTACAACGTCTCCCGGGGGCTTTAAGCATCTAGCTCCGTCGTGTGGACACGTGGCAGCTCCGGAGCTTGCTTGGGAGAAGCGGGAAGCTCCGGGGTGACCTGGCACGTGTCATGTCCGGAGCTTCTCTCGGTCGGGGGCTACCTCCGGAGGTGCCGTTTCAGTACTTGGCCCGGAGCTTCACCCTTGCGGGTAATAGCTCTGGGCTGACAGTACACGTGGCAACCTAGAGGTTAACCATGTTGGAGAAGCGGGTCCGGTCACGTCTGGCGAGTGGGCCCCTGAGGGTCTTCAATTTGAGTTGATGTCCTTCCCTTGAGATCTTTGTAACCTCAGGGGGTGTATGGTTTTTAGGGTACCGACAGTGGCCCCCTGGACCTACCTCCAGGGAAGGCCAACGGGATGAAGTCGTTCCGCCGGAGGTGGGTCCATACTTGTGACTCTTGAACTGGGTCTTCAAGAGTCTTCGGAGGTGCCTTTGGCAGGGCTTTATGGTTGAGTCCCGACGCGTGGCACACCTCAGGCGGCGGATAAGATCTTTGACATGCGGATCTCTCGCAATTGAAGGTCGTCGGTTCCCGATACGAAAACCGTATCGGTTCCGCGCGCCTTGTCAGTCCGCCGCCTTTGGGTTTCCCGCCTCGTGATGACAACTGTTTGCCTGGGTAAGAGCCTCGACTTGGTCGTCGGGGTGGTCCCGGGCCCTCTTGTCATCGGCTGGGTTGAATTCTTGAGTAGTATGCTTGATTCCCCTGCAGTTTCCATCCAAGCGTTGCGAGGGCTTACTTAAGAAGGAAAGCGCACCGTCGGGAGTTCTTTACGCTTTCCATCTGTTCTTGCGCTCAAACTCCCAACTCGTGCTTTGCTTTTCTTCTCTCGCCTAGCTGTGCTGCGATGGAGTTGGGTCTGCGTGAGAGTCGTTTGAAGACGGAGAGCGATCTGAAGAAGGTCCGAGCCCTCATGGGGTGGTCGTCGGACTTCTTCAACCGTTCAATCCGCACCGGAGGAGAGCTTCCCTTTAAAAAGGAGCACTCCGGCGAAATGGTATACTTTTCATCGTATGCCATGGTGGGGCTGATCCCACCATTTTCTTCCTTCTTTTTGATGCTGCTGGACTTCTATGGTCTGCAGCTATACCACCTTGGCCCTCACTCCCTTCTCCTTGTGTCCATCTTTGTCCACTTCTGCGAGATGTGGGTGGGCATTCCTCCCTGCATCGAGCTCTTCCGCACTTTCTTCACCGTCCAAACCACCGGCCGAAGTGACGAGTACCTTGGCTTCTACTACTTTGTGAAGCGCAAGAAGTGCCCGTTCAAGTACCTCCGGTCGTTCCCTTCCGGGAAGTGGGATGACTGGAAGAAAGATTGGGTAGTTGTCCGGGTGGAGGAGCACGAGCGGTTGGAGCTGCCAGAAGGTCTGCCCGGCATTGACACGTCGGTGTGGAGCGAAGTTCCGGTGCTGGCGGCAGCCTTCGATCCCGTCCTATCAAGGATCCGCCAATGTGTGGAGGGAGGATTGACTCCCCAGGCGGTGTTCTGCAACTTCCTGTTCAACAGGTGGGCACCGCTGAAGAGGAGGGAGAAGCTCGCCTGGGCCCTCAACAGCGTGATGGACGAAGACCGGGTTGAGACCGGGTTGAAGTCCAGCATGGTGGGGAAGTCCTTGGAGTTTCACCTCAAGAAATTCCAGCACGGCATCGATGTAGACGGAGCGTACTTGACTCCGCCACCGGCTTTCCTCCCCCTGAACGAGGAAGTTGAGTTCAGCAGGGAGCTCCGGCGGAAGATGCCCGCGCTTGACGACCTTGGCGTCGTCGAGAGAAGATCGACCGCCCCGTTGGCGATCCCCGGGTTGTCGGAAGGCGGCTCCGCCCCTGTCTCTCAGCCAAGAGCTGAGGTCACCGGCAAGGGCAAGGAGCTGGCGGAGGAGCCGGAGAACCGGAAGAGGAAACTGCGACATGCTGACGGAAGGTCCGTCGGGCCTGCTACTTCACCGCCAGTTCCCCGTCCTCAGGAAGGAAGATCCTCCGCCGCTGTAGCATCTGTCCCCGTGGTGGGGTCTTTTCGAAGCGCTACTGTTCCGGCGGTGGGATCCTCCCGGAGTGCAGCTGTTCCTGTGATGGGTCCCTCCGGTGGTGCCAGTTCCGGACGGGCGACTCCGGTTCGAGAAGCGGTGAGGGCCTCCAGGTCTAGGAGTTCCTCCCGGTCAAGGAGAGCTCCGACCCGGGAAACGCCCGTGGCTACGGCAAGTCCTGGGAGTCCTCCCGGAGCTCCTACGCCGACCGTGGCCAGCCCGGAACGTCCGGGAAAGAGGTTCCGCGCAAGCTGGTGCGTGAGCCTCCCAAGGTAATTTTTCTTGCTTACCTCAATTAACTTTTAATTATAGCATCTGTTTGCTCAATTTCTCCATTCTCCATCTGCAGCGTTCTTAAGAAGGGGAGTGAAGCTCCGCCCTCAGCCACAGTGTCTGAGGCTACGAGGGCTTCTGCTCCAGCTCCGGTGTTGCCCCAGGCAGAGGCTGCGACAGCTCCGGCGCCGGCTGTCGTGGTCATGGACCTCGACTCGTCTCCAGAAGTTCCCGTGGTAGCGCCGGACCACGGGATTGAAGATGCGCCAGCGGCACCCGCTCCGGAGGTTGAAGCTCCGGGCCCTGGTGCTGCAGAAGTAGATGCTCCGGCTGCCGAGCCGGAGGAAGTAGCGGTCCCGGCTTCAGAGCCGGAAAATGCTGGAGTTTCGGCGGTCGAGCCGGAGGCAGCTGAAGCCCCGGCGTGCGAGCCGGAAGTTGAAGTGGTTCCGGCAATTGAGCCGGTTACTTCTGAAGCTCCGGTCGCAAGGCCGGTAGTTATTGGAGCGCCGGCTGCAGAGCCGGTGGTGGTGGAGGCGGGGGAGCTTGAGCTCCCCTCAGAAGAAGCGTCCTGGCCGGAGCCATTGGAGGCGACGACGTCGATGGTACCCGTGGCGGAGCCAGAGTGCCTGAACGAAGTCGCCGGCCCCCAGCCTGAGGGGGCGAATGAAGATTTGGTGGCGGGGCCTTCTTCGGTGGCGACTGAGGCCATCCCGGAGGAGGGCCCTAGTGCCTTGGAAGCTCGGGGTTCCGCTCTCGCAGAGTGGGACCCAATTTTTGTAAATGAAGACCCGCTGGAACCAGCGGAGGAGACCCCAGAAGGTCCGGAGCCCATCTCGCTGTCGATGTCCATCGACAACGCTTGCTCCAGTCTGCGCCAAGTCCAACTAGCCTTCTTCCACGACAGCAAGGTTCTTGAAGAGGAGCGCCAAACCCTTAGGAGGTGGCGTAATAGACTCCAATTCGAGACCAAGCTGGCGCAGTCGAGGATCGCTGCGGACAAGGAATGGATCAAGCGGGAGAAGGTCCGCTTGGAGCTCTGGGGTGAGATGCTGGACGAGAGGGAGAGCATGACTCACAACCTCGACGCCCAATCCCGGGAGTACCACGACCAAGCTAAAGCTGCCAATGATGCGGCCAACGCTCGGTTCGATCAACTCGAAGCCATCAGTACCGCACTCATCAAGCGCCAAGAGGCGCTTGAGGGAAGGGAAAAGCGGCTCGAGGATGAGGAGCAAAAACTCCTGGAGCTACGGGATGACGTCTTGCGACGTGAAGAAGAGCTTGCCGAGAAGACAGCTCTGGCGGACAAAGGTATCGAGGAGCGCGCTAAAAAATTGGAAGAGCGCTGCCTCGAAGAGGAGGAGAAGACCTGGGTGCGAGGGCAGGAACTCTACGAGTATGAGTGTGCCCTCATCGCCCGGGAGAAGAAAATAGAGGCTAGGGAGAAAGACCTGGTCGACCGTCGGAACAAGATCCACCTCCGGGAGGAGGAGCTCGGGAGACTCGAAAAGCGGGTTGCTGCGAAAATTCAGCAAAACGCCAAAGAAGTTGAGCGCCTCTCCCGCGAGAACTCAGAGCTGGCGGCGACCCGGAGGTCCTTGGAAGAGATGAAGGGCCTGAGAAAGACGGACTCCCTGCAAATTTGGGAGTTCCTGAGTAAGGCCGACGATGCGCTAGCGCCGTTGGGTTTCAGCCCCGTGCTTCCGGATGATCCGGAGCCGGAGCCGGACCTTGCATTGCAGGCGTTAAACGCCGCGGGTGGCAAGCTCTCCAAGGTGGGCGACGTCATCGCGGACCAGCTTGAGGTCGAGGGGCAATCCCTGGCTAGAAACGTCACAGAGTATGTGTTGACGTGTTACACTAGCCGGAACCCTCGATTCCCTCTGGACCCGGTGCTTGAAGGCCCCGTTGAAGGAGAAGGCGAAGCTACCCGAGCCAGCGTGTCGGAGGTCGCCCAGAAGGTCGCTGAGTTCTTCCATAGGGTCTAGGACTATCTTTCTTAGCCTTTATTTGTATTTTCTCTTCTTCCTCAATTTTGTAATCCTTTGTCCCCAGATGTAATCTCTGGTCTTCCAATGAAATGAAATCCCCAATTTTTCGTGAATTTCATTTTTTGTCTTCAACATCTTTGTCTTCACTTGGCCCCCTGGTGGATGTGCACAATTTGATTGTGGACATGTACCAAAAGGATGTTGATTTTTGTTGAAGACAGATTTGCTTCGAACTCGTATAGTTTAGGTCCGAAGTTTTCGATAGTGAAGGTCCCTTGAAGTCGTCGGAGCTTAGAAGCTCCGGCACTGTCCATCGTCGGAGCTTAGTAGCTCCGGCAGGAGCCTCTACCAACACGTTGAGTGTCGGTAGTTAATACTTCAAGGTGTCGGAGCTTAGTAGCTCCGGCAATGACCCTTGCCACGCCTGGCTGGCAACAGACTCTAATGATAGAATCTTCTCACCATCTTTAAGTTAACGCCGATGGGAGTCGGAGCTTGGTTACCCCCGGTTTTTCTCCATCAATATTGGGTTTATTTTTCCTGCACACTTAAGCCAAGAAAAACAGTAAAATTCGTTCCTAATCTATAACTTCGTCGCGGCTTACGGTTCTCAAGAGAATTTCAAGTTGAACACGATTTTTAGTATAATTGGATGAATTGTCTTTTCTTTTAGATCCAATTGTCCATGGACCCACCTTACTTTGGCCTGCCTGGGTGTAGGTAGAGTGGCGTACTTAGGGTGCTTGACCAGGCTAAGTCGATAGCGCACTCCAGCCCTAGAATGGCTTGGCGGCTTTCAGGCGAGTTGGCCACAGACGATATTTAAATCTAAAAAATCTGACAATTCAACTCAAATTGTACATAAACCGGTTAAACTAGAACTTCTTAAGAATTGCACGTTTCTGTTATAGACAAGAAAGAGAAAAATAAAAATGTCGAGCCTTATGCAAAAATGAATGCACGTGGAGTCTATTTCACATGAAGATGTCTTTCATTATAGGTCCGGGGTACAGATGAAACAAGTACACTCTTAGGGTACGGAACCAGGCTAAGTGTGTTTGGTTTCTCGTTTCACCCAGGGTAATTAGCTACACTTCTAGTCTGGAGACTGTATCAAGTGTTGCATGAGCTTTCCAAACCTTTCGGGAAAGGTCCGGCTGCTCTCCCGGAGGAACTACCCGACTCTGTACAATGACTCTATAACATACACTTCAAGTTACTTAAGACTCACCTCCGTGGAATTAAGTGTAGAACTTACGGAGGTGCTCGATGTTCCAAGGGTTTGGGAGAGGTGTCCCATCCTCGGCGGCCAAGCGAACGCTTCTGGGACGGGATACTTTGATCACTCGGAAGGGCCCTTCCCAGCCGGGGGAGAGTTTGTTTTGCCCTTCTCTGGATAGTATTCTCCGTAGCACCAGATCGCCTTCCTCGAGCTGTCGGTTGTGTACATGCCGCTGATGATAGCGCCATAAAGCTTGGCGGTATCGGGCGTTCCGAACAGCTGCTTGGCACCTTCCCTCCTCGAGGAGGTCTAGGTCTTCACGCCGGAACTGGTCCTGCGCGGCTTCGTCGAAGGTCCGGACTCGGAAGGAACCCAGGGTGATCTCCGGAGGAAGGATCGCTTCTGCTCCGTACACCAGGAAGAAGGGTGTTTCTCCGGTTGCCCGACTTGGAGAAGTCCTGTTAGCCCATAGAGTGGGCGGAAGCTCTTCGATCCAATTAGCTCCGTGTTTTTTCAAACGCTCATAAGTTCGCGTTTTTAGTCCTTTAAGGATCTCTGCGTTTGCTCTCTCGGCTTGCCCATTGCTGGCAGGATGAGCTACGGAGGCGTAGCAAACTTGTATGCCGAGGTCTTCGCAATATCCTTGAAATGCGGAGCTTGTGAACTGAGTCCCATTATCAGTGATGATCTTGTTTGGGACTCCGAATCTGCTCACGATAGATTGTAGAAAATTGATTGCAGATTGTTTGTTGATCGTCACAACAGGAGTAGCTTCCGGCCACTTGGTGAACTTGTCGATGGCGACATACAGGAACTTGTAACCTCCGACGGCTCTTGGGAAGGGTCCCAAGATGTCCATCCCCCACACGGCGAAAGGCCACGTAGGAGGTATCATTTGTAAGGGCTGAGCAGGTGTATGAATTTGCTTTGCATGAAATTGGCATGCTTTGCATTTCTTCACTAGCTCAGTAGCATCCTGGAGCGCTGTAGGCCAGTAGAAGCCGTGCCGAAAGGCTTTTCCGACCAGCGTGCGGGAAGACGCGTGGTTCCCACACTCGCCTCCATGGATTTCTGCGAGGAGCTCGCAGCCTTCTTCCCTTGTGATGCACCGCATTAGGATGCCGTTGGCACCGCGCCGGTAGAGATCCCCTTCTACCAACGTGTATCTTTTAGCCAATCTGACTACCCGGTCAGCGGATACATCATCGTCAGGAAGGATGTTGTCTTTCAAGAAGTTCCGGATCTCCGAGATCCATGCATCGGAACTGACTTGAGCATTTGAGTCTTGCGTGCTGGGTTGCTCGGAGCTTTCGGCAGCACCTACGACCCTTGATGGCTGCCATGGTAACAGGGCCATCGGGACCGTCAGCTTCGGGATGCTGATCTCGCCCCCTTCGTTCAGCTCGGCAGGCTGAACTGTGGGTTTTGACATCCTCCGGACAAAGGTTCCGTTTGGAGCCGGAGCTCCGGTTGACGCCTTGGTCGAGAGTTCGTCAGCTTCAACGTTGTGAGCACGCTGAACATGGTGAAGGTCTAGGACTTCGAAGTCCTTCTGAAGCCTCTGGACTTCAAGGAGATAAGCAGCCAGCTGGAGATTATTGCAGGAGCATTCACCCTTCACCTGTTTGATAACAAGTTGTGAATCTCCTTTGACCAGCAACTGCTTGACACCAAAGGATAGTGCCACCTTTAATCCATATATGAGTGCTTCGTACTCCGCCATGTTGTTGGTTGCCTTGAAATCAAGGTGCACCATGTATCTTACCTTCTCCCCGGTTGGTGTGAGGAGAAGGACTCCAGCTCCGGCTCCCTGCTTCTGCATGGAGCCGTCGAAGTAAAGGGTCCAGTGAGGCTTAGTGAAGGCCGGAACTTGTGGTTCCTTCTTCTGCTCGCTGGGGCCCCCAGAGTTTAATGGAGAGGGAGTCCATTCTGCCACGAAATCTGCCAACGCTTGACTCTTGATTGCTTGTCTTGGAATGAATTCGAGGTCGAATTCAGCCAGTTCCGCTGCCCACTTCGCTATATTCCCAGTTGAATTGGGATTATGCAGAATCGCTCGAAGTGGATATGAGGTTACCACCGAGACTTTGTGAGCTTGGAAATAGTGTCGAAGCTTCCTTGAGGCAATAAGAACTGCGTAGAGCAGCTTATGTACCTCTAGGTATCGAGTCTTGGCATCATGTAACACTTCACTGATGAAGTATACTGGGCGTTGAACGGTCCGGACCCTCCCGGAGGGGTCCGGAGCTTCCTCTCCATTGATCCGGACCCTGTCGGAGGGGTCCAAACTATATTCGGGGACCTCCGGGTTCTGGGTGGAGGAACCCGGAGCTTCTTCAGGAATGACCTGGATCCTATCAGAAGGATCCGGGTCCTCTGAAGTGGCTTCTTGAGGATTCAAGTCTGGGAGCTGGGACCCAGACCTGCTTTCGGGAACCTCCGGATCCTCCCGAAGGGATCTGGATTCCTGAGTATTGGGTAGTTCCGGTCTCTCCGCAACCAGAACCATACTGACGACTTCGTCAGCTGCTGAAATATAAAGCAATAAAGGCTCACCAGGGTTCGGAGCTACCAAGACTGGTAGAGTGGTGAGGAACTGTTTCAGCTCCTGGAATGCCTTCTCTGCCTCTTCAGACCATTGGAATGGTCCGGACTTCCTCAGTAACTTGAAGAAGGGAAGTGCCCTTTCCGCCAGTCTTGAAATGAATCGACTGAGGGCTGCTAGACATCCAGTTAATTTTTGGACGTCTTTGATGCGGGTTGGTGGCCGCATGTCTTCGATGGCTTTTATCTTCGCCGGATTAGCCTCTATACCCCGGTGACTTACCAGGAAACCAAGAAGCTTTCCGGAACTAACCCCGAAGACGCACTTGTCTGGGTTTAGCTTCGTGCGGGTGGCCCGCAGCTTGTCGAAGACAGCCTGCAAGGTATCCAAGAGGGACTCCTTGTTTTTGACTTTGACCACAATGTCATCAACGTACACCTCCACTATGTCTCTGATGAGTTCTTCGAAAGTTTTGTACATTGCTCGTACAAAAGTTGAAGCTGCATTCTTGAGACCAAAAGGCATGGCTGTGTAACAATACAATCCATCCACTGTGATGAATGAAGTATGTTCTTCATCTTCCCTAGACATCCGGGTTTGATGATATCCTGAATATGCGTCTAGAAAACACAGCAACTCACACCCAGAGGTGGAATCCACTATCTGGTCTATTCTAGGTAGTGGGAATGGATCTTTTGGACATGCCTTATTCAGTGTGGTGTAGTCGATGCACATCCGAAGTTTCCCGCCGGCCTTAGGCACAACGACTGGGTTTGCCAGCCATTTTGGATGGTAGACTTCTCGGATGAATCCGGCTTCGAGCAACTTCTTCACTTCTTGTCGGATGAAGTTCTGTCGCTCTACAGATTGCTTCCGAGGTTTCTGGTGTACAGGTCGAGCATCGGGGTAAATCTTCAGATTGTGCTCAATCACTTCCCTGGGGATCCCAGGCATTTGTGACGGTTGCCAGGCAAACACGTCAACATTAGCCCGGAGGAAAGTGATGAGCGCGAGTTCCTATTTGTCGTTCAAGCCACCCGATATGCGGGTAGTTTGAGTGACATCGGAACCAATTTGGACGACTTTGACGGGAATGTCGGTGTCGCCGCTTGGCTGCACACGGGGTGCAGAGGTCGAGCTTCGTTGGCGAATGCTCGGAGGTTGTGGAGCTTGCTTCTGTCTGGAATTCTCCTCTTGCGCTGTGGTGAGTGCATGGAGTTCTTCCAGAGCAGTTACTCCGGCAGTGCGATCTCCACGGATCCGGAGAACGCCTACTGGTGTCGGTATCTTCAACACCAGGTATCCATAATGAGCAGATGCCATGAATTTGTACAGGGCAGGTCTACCCAAAATGGCGTTGAATGGTAAGTTGATCTGAGCGACGTCGAAGACCAACTTTTCGGTGCGATACTTCTCCCGGGTCCCGAAGGTAACAGGGAGAGTGATAGCTCCGAGTGGGGTTATGGCCCCCGGACCTACTCCGGAGAAAGGTCGAGAGGGCTGGAGGTCTGAAGGTCGAAGCTGAAGCTTAGTGAAAGCTTCGAAGCTGATGAGATTAAGCCCCGAACCTCCATCTACCAGGACATGATGGAGCTGGATGTTGTTGATGGTGGGGGATACCATCAAGGGCAGCTGGCCAACTCCGACCATGCTTTGAGGACAGTCCGAAGCATCGAAAGTGATGGGTGTGTCCATCCACTTTCGATGTGGCTCCGGTCTAGCTGTAGGAGCTACAGCAGCCATATCCCGTCGCATGGTCTTAATGACGCGACGAGAGGTGATGTCCCATGATCCACCAAAGATGGTGTTCATGGTTTTTCGACGTTCGTTGTCGGAGACGTCGGAATCATCGTCGACGGAGGTGTAGACGGCTTTCAAGACCTTTTTGGGGTCTTGAAACCCTAACTCCTCTTCAGCCGGAGCTTCATCGACCTTTTGTTTTCCCTCCCTCTGACGGAAGGGAGACCCTTCCCGGCGCTTGTGGTAGCGCTCGGCAAGGTTTTGGACCTCCCGGCAATCCTCCAGCCTGTGGCTGCCCGTTTTGTGAATGGGGCACCACATCTTGGATTTGCCACCGTCTTCGGAAGACGGTCGAGGTCGCTTCTCGGGGCGTGGCCCCCGGCCACCAGGAGTTGCAGTGGCTGCAACGTTGGATGTGCCGGCCGACGGCTTCTTCTTGCCGTTGGTCTTCTTTTTCTTCTTGCCACTCCCGGAGGTAGCGGCTTCTTCTTTGGAGGATTTTTTATGATCCTCCAAGACTGGTTTGGAGTGCATTTCACGGCCCTCCGCAGCTCTGGCACATTTGTCAGCCAGGCTGAAGAGCTCCGTGACACTGGTGATCTCTTTGATCGCCAGTTTCTCCAACATCTTCTTGTCTCGTACACCCTGTCTGAATGCTACAATGACAGAAGCGCTTGAGATAGAAGGGATTGTGTTACGTACCTGAGAGAATCTCTGGATGAATGACCGCAAAGATTCTCCTCCTTTTTGCACGACCGCAAAAAGGTCCAGTTCGGTGCCCGGACGGGTGTATGAACTCCCGAAATTGGCGGTGAACTGGCGGCATAGCTCCTCCCAACTGTCGATAGAGTTGGGCGGAAGGCTCATAAACCAGGACCTAGCAGTCCCAGTTAAGGCCACTGGAAAGTAATTGGCCATTACAGCCTCATTTCCTCCAGCTGCTAGGATCGCAGTGGAGTATATCTGTAGAAATTCTACGGGATTGACAGTCCCGTCGAATTTTTCCGGCAAGTGTGGCCGGAACTTCTGTGGCCATCTAACCATACGCAGGTGCATGGCTAGGGCGGAACAGCCTCCTCCTACTCCTTCCAGAGTAGAAAGATCTTGAGCATCTCGTCTTTCTCGAGCTCGCTCGATGTGGACACGGCCATCCTGTTGGCGGTATCGGCGATCAAGCTCCGCTCGGAGGTCGTGTGTCGAAAGCCGAGATGCAGTATGGGCACGTCGTGCCCCAGAGGGCAACGACGTCACTTGCTGTGACGCAGCTCTTCTCCGGTTGTTGGAGACATGTGGACCAAGTCTTCCAGACAACGTTCGTCGCTGCGACGGGGCCCGCCCTGAAGGAGGTGGACCCTGATTGTTGAGGCGTTCGGCCGCTGCTGCGACCAAATGCTCAATATCAGCTCTCCATTGCTCCATGGCACCTTGAGATGCATCCGGAGGTGGTGGTCGCTGAAGGAGAGCACGCGCTGCATGGAGCGCGTGTTCTGGGTTGTCACGACTTGCCGGCGCAGAATGTGACGCCGGTGCACCATCATGTCGTTCGGCATGTCTTGCCGGAGAAGGTGGTGGTGGTGGGAGTGTGACTCCCGCTGGAACTGAGGCTCCTGCCGGTGGTTGCATGTTGGAGGGATTGCCTCTGACAGTCTGAGCAGCAGGTTGCCCGTTGGATGATCCAGCTGCAGAATTCACCATTCTTGAAGATCTCAGGCGCCCCTACCTGGCGCGCCAACTGTCGACTGTTGGAGTCGGCAGATCCCCTAACACTATGAAAAGTGTTTGAAGGAGTTTGTGGTTCGGTCTGGGCGCGCGGAGATCTAAGAAAGTGAAATGTGATTTGGACACGAGTGACACGGTGGTTTACGTGGTTCGGGCCGCCTGAGCGTAATACCCTACTCCACGGGTGTGTGTTTGTTGTATTAACTTGTGAGCTTCAGAATGTTCCACCCCCTCTGTGTATCGTCGGTTTGTCCTTTTATAGTACAAGGACCAACCGTTACAAGTCAGCCTGGCCCGACATGTGGCCCTGGCGGTTATTAGTATTGATACACGAGATTAATTGTTGTTAATAACCCTGTAACGGCTCCGACAGTGCCGTTACAGGTGTTAAGGCTGTCCGATTAATTATCATTAACGTGGAATTAATGGTAATTAATCGGATCTTGAAGTCTGCGGCTGTCCTTTGGAGATCCGGAGCCGTTACAACGTCTCCCGGGGGCTTTAAGCATCTAGCTCCGTCGTGTGGACACGTGGCAGCTCCGGAGCTTGCTTGGGAGAAGCGGGAAGCTCCGGGGTGACCTGGCACGTGTCATGTCCGGAGCTTCTCTCGGTCGGGGGCTACCTCCGGAGGTGCCGTTTCAGTACTTGGCCCGGAGCTTCACCCTTGCGGGTAATAGCTCTGGGCTGACAGTACACGTGGCAACCTAGAGGTTAACCATGTTGGAGAAGCGGGTCCGGTCACGTCTGGCGAGTGGGCCCCTGAGGGTCTTCAATTTGAGTTGATGTCCTTCCCTTGAGATCTTTGTAACCTCAGGGGGTGTATGGTTTTTAGGGTACCGACACGCTACTAATGCCATGATGATTCTGAACGAATCCTTAGTCGAGACGGGTGAGAATGTTTCATTGTAATCAACACCCTCTCTTTGAGTGAAACCTTTTGCAACAAGTCTGTCTTTGTACTTTTCAATGTTCCATCTGGAGTCACGTTTGATTTTATAGACCCATTTACAGCTTACTGTTTTGGCTCCTTTAGGAACTTCAACTAATTATCAGACTTTGTTTGCATCCATGGACCTCATTTCATCCTCCATGGCTTTACGCCACTCGGATGACTGAGGGCTGCTCATAGCTTGTTCAAATGAGGAGGGATCATCATGCATTTGAAACTCTTCACTCATATAGACCTCATAGTCAGCCGATATTGCGGGACCGTCTCGCTCTCTGAGATCTTCTAAGTTGCGCATCATTTTGGGGCGGCTGTTGTTCCTCATTAGCGACTTCTGACTGAGGTTGCTCAGAAGGCTGAGCTGGAACCTGTTCAACAGGTGCATCATTGTTTTCTATCGCTGATGGAGAACTAACAACAGGTGTTGCACCACCATCATCAGGCACCTGTGGTTAGGGGTGAGCATTCAGTTAACCGGAGAAATTCGGTTCGATTTTTCGGTTTATTTAGAAATTTGGTTTTTGAAAATAGGAACCAAAATTATTCTGAAAAAAAAAATTAAAAACCGGGGCACCAGTTAACCGAGTATTTTGGTTCGGTTTCCGGTTAAACCGAAAAAACCGACCATTAACAGATCGCCTTGGCGCCTTGTAACGGGGCTCGAGACGACAGAGGTACGACAGGGCGGTGGAGCCGCGGTGGGGCACAGCGACGGGCGGGGCGTCGGAGTCACGGCCGGCCACGGCCGGCGGGCGAGGCGGCGGAGCCGCGGTCGGGCACGGTCGACGGGCGGGGTGTCGGAGCCGCGGTCGGGCACGGCCGGCGGGTGGGGCGGCGGAGTCACAGCCGTCCACGGTGACGGGCGGGGCGACGGCTGGGCACGGCCGGTGGGCGAGGCGGCAGAGTCACGGTTGGGCGCGACAGCGGGCGGGACGGGCCGATGCCGCGCGCTGCATGCATGATGCGGCGGCCGGCGGAGTCAGTTAGGTTTTGTCGGGAAGGAGGGGACGGGAGTGGAGGATCAAACATCGTGCGGCCAACGCTAGCGGTTAGCGGATGCGGATGGGCTTCTGCCTCCTGGGTCGATTGGGCTGATGTATGCACCTGGGCTGATTGGGTAAATATTTCGGTTCACCCGGTTAATCGGATTAAAAAACCGAAACCGGATAAAATTCGGTTTTCAAAGTCTGGGAACCGAAATTAGATCTGGTTTCATCAGTTTCGGTTAATTCGGTTTTGGTTCTGGTTAATTCGGTTCCGGTTTTCGGTTATCGGTTTTTTTGTCCACCCCTACTTGTGGTGCATCGACAACAGATAGAGTGAAGAATGGTTCTTGAATCATAGGAGTGGGCACGTAGACCCTCTTCTCCTCAAGATCAATTTCATGTCTTACCGTGCTCCCCCTGATCATCGAATCCTCTAAGAAGACGACATGTCTTGTTTCTACAAACTTAGTGTGCCTGTCGGGACAGTAGAAACGAAAGCCCTTACTCTTATCTGGATAGCCAATAAAATTGGCAACTAACTGTTTTAGGATCCAACTTTCCTAAGTTTGGGTTAAATATCTTAGCCTCAGCAGGACATCCCCATATGTGCAAGTATCTAAGTGAGAGCTTACGTCCAGTCCACATCTCATACGGTGTTTTCGACACTGCCTTAGTAGGAAGCCGATTAAGCAAATGGATGGCGGTTTTAACGCCTCCATCCATAAGGTAACCGGCAAATCTGAATAACTAAGCATGGATCTAACCATGTCTATTAGCGTACGGTTGCGCCGTTCCGCTACTCCATTTTGCTGAGGCCCGCCCGATGTAGAATACTGGGCGACTATGCCATGTTCCTATAGGAACCGTGCAAACGGTCCTGGAACTTAGCCATATGGGGTGTGCCGGACGTAGTACTCACCACCACGATCAGACATAATGACCTTTATCTTAGTGTTGTGCTGATTTTCAACTTCAGCCTTAAATATCTTAAACTTATTCAATACTTCGGATCGATCCTTGATTGGATAAATGTAGCCATAACGAGTATAGTCATCCATGAAGGTTATGAACGAGTCAAAACTGTCAACAGACACAATGAGAAAAGGGCCACAGATGTCTGTGTGTACTAATTCTAATATTCTTGTACTGCGTTTGGCGCCTTTTTTAATAGTTTTAGTGAATTTGCCTTTTATGCAGTCTATGCATTCTTCTGAATCCAAAAAGTCCAAACGGGGAAGAATCGATTGCGAAACAAGTCGTTCAATTCTCCCCCTTGAAATATGGCCTAAGCGACAGTGTCATAATTTCGATGATGTTTCGGGATCGATTCTTTTGCGCTTGTGAAAGCCTGAGTTGTTACGTGAGGAATTCTAAATGTCGCTTATCTGATTCACATTATCATGCGTAGATAGCAAATAAAGTTGGGCTTGTCTAATGGCAAGACCCACAATCTTATTATTAAACTGAATGATACATTTCTCATTGCCAGAGTGGCATACAAATCCATAATCATCTAAGCATGAAACTGATATTAAATTCCTCCTAACTGAGGGTACATAGAGGACGTCATGAAGCACAAGTGCAAAGCCATCACTAAGCACTAAGGGAATTTCTCCAATGGCTTCAACATGAGCTTCGTGCCCGTCAGCAACTCTAATGCTCCTTTCTCCTCTTCTTAGATTCCTCCTTATATTCAACCCCTGCAACGAATGAGTAACGTGTACAGTGGCGCTTGAGTCAATTTACCAAGTATATGATGAATAGTCTAAGTACAGGAATTCATCAACTGAAGTTATTAAGTACATACCTCTCTTATTGCACCACTTTAGAAAGCCAATGCAATCCTTTTGAAAGTGTCTCTTCTCTTTACAGAAGAAACACTTATCCTTATCCACTTTCTCACTCTTGCTAGAGTGTTCATGTGGGACCTTAGCCTTGCCCTTGTCCTTTCGAGGAATGCTAAGGTTTGGCTTTGAAGAATGGAAGTTCTTCTTGCCTTTTCCACTCACGTAGTTGATAGTGTCAACTCCGGGAGCAGACTTAATTCTTTCCTCTTCTTGGACACACGTAGCCATTAGTTTCTCTAAGTTCCATTGCTCTGGCATAGAGTTGTAGTTGATGACAAATGGCTCAAATTCTTTTGGAAGTGAGGCAAAGATGACATGGACAAGAAATTCATCTTTCACCCCTAAGTCCATGGTCTTAAGCTTAGCAACCATGCTTGTCATCCTAAGTATGTGATCTCTCACACTACCTCCAGTGAATTTCTCAGTGAAGAGCCTCTTGATAAGAGTGATCGCAGTGGTCTTAGACAAGCCATTGAACTGACTCTTAACTTTTTGGAGGTATTCTGTGGCAAACTCATAATCAGGGATGGAGCTCCTAATTGCTTCTGAGATTGTGCCCTTAATTATCATCAAACACTTCCGTTTTGATGCGTTCCACTTAGAACGGACCTCAGCGTAGGATGCGATAGCCTTGTTATAGATATCCATCCTCTTAGTGTAGGCCTCCTGACTCTCCTGAGGTTGTTTCTCAGGAAGAATGGCAGGAGCTGAGGGTAGAGGTGACGTCAGTGCTAAGTCCAAATCTGAAACTACCAGAGTAATTTCTAAGCTTTCCCTCCATGCACCATAATTGTTGCCATTAAGGTGCTCTATGGAGGATATAAGACTGAGTGTGTGATTCACGCCTGAGGAACCTTCAAAAAATGTGAAAAGAACAACAAACATAAGTGAATGCATAAACTTATTAAAAGTCAAACAGAGATGCAATATTTTGTCTTTTCACGTTGGCTACTTCAACAAAACATGCATCCAAAATAACTTAGAACATGTCATATTTTATTTTTCACGTTGGCTACTCAACAAAATTTCATGACTTAATAACTGAGAGCATAGTAAATTATGTTGTTCATGTTGGCTACTTAAGCATAATTTACCATGAAACTGAGAGCATAATAAAACTTTGATGTTCACGTTGACTATTTAGCAAAATTTCATCATGCAGGATATAACTGAGAATATAGTAATTTTAATTTTCACGTTGCCTACTTCTTAAAATTACTATGGAAACTAAACAGCGGAAGCATAATAATGGGAATTTTTCATAATTTTCTGAAATGATCTACAACAATTATTAAATTAAATGACTGAGAAAATTATTAAGTGAACAATAATAATATCAATAATTATATTAAAACATTACACCATTACATTGCAATACATCACACAAAAACTAATTATTTTTCTCAGGCAAATTAATTTAATCAGTGGGTCCCACAAAATTAGTTACCCATATTTTATTTTCTAAAAACCAGAAAATAAACTAAATATTTAACCCACTGCTAATTTGGCCCAAAGGCCCTAATTTGTAGTCCAGCCCAACTGATAAAATGAGCCCAAGGCCCACTGTTTTTATTCTGAAAATTCTTTGGAAAAAAAGGAAAGAAGAATTCGGCCTAAAAGGCCTATTCTCCCACTAATTTGGCCCACTAGCCTGCTAATTAAATGGGAAAATTCCCTGCTAAATGTAAAGGGCAGCCCAAGGGGCCCATGACGCCCTCCTGCATGGGCTGGCGACCCATGAGCTCGCGCCGCGCCTCGGCCTGGGTGGCCCGTACGCGCCGTCGCCTGATGCTGGCCGCTAAAACTGAGATCGACAACCACGATTATTCAGTACACGTGTCCCTAATAAATTCGAGCCATTGAATGATGATCAGACGACTGGGAGAGAATTGGCTAAAGTACTTAAGCAGATTTCTTTGGAAACCCTAGCCATTCGCATCGTCCCCATTCCCTTCGTCCACCGAGAGAGAGAGAGAGAGAGAGAGAGAGAGAGAGAGAGAGAGAGAGAGAGAGAGAGAGAGAGAGAGAGAGAGAGAGAGAGAGAGAGAGAGAGAGAGGAGAGCATGGCGATGTCGACGAAGACAGCGGTGTGCTCCGGCACCGCCGCGGCCGCCGCGCCTGGCGCGTGAGCTTGCCGTGAGGCAGCTCGCCGCCGGGGTTTGGACTGCCATCCGGAAGCACCTTAGGGGAGGGGTTCGAGCGCCTAGGGTTAGGACTGCGTCGGAAAACCTAGGTTCTGGCAAGCCTTCCTCGCGCCGAGCTAAGTCCGGTGAGCACGTCGCGTCTACTCGCCGTCGCGCGCGCTTGCCGTTGTGTAAAACGCGCCGACGTCGAGTGGACAGTGGCAGTGCTCGTGTGTCGGCTAAGGTCCGGGTCCGAGGTGCTCCGACGAGGACGCACCACATGGCCATGGTGGTGTTGATCTCCACGGTGGGCGAGGCAACAAGATGGAGAATCAACCAGTCTAAAGTAAGTCCATCTATTCCCCTCCTAATCTGAGTTGTATTCCGAGTTTGTGTTCGGATTTGTTCTGAGCTTGATCCAATCGGTTCAAGATTGAGTGTGGATCCTAATTTTCGTCTGAGTTTGATTCGATTCGAGGTTTAATTTGAATTGAGTCCTAATTGTTCACTGACTTGGGATTAGGGAAACCCTAATCCCCAAATTTGGTTCGATCCTTCTGTGAAACCGAATCCTAATTTGCTTAGTTCGAATCCTCTCCTTCTTAATTGCTGTAGAATCAAGTCTTAGAGTTAGAGATCAAGTGATCTCAGTGATTTGATCTTAGACAGATCAAGCTTAGGTGGAAACTAAGTGGCCGAAGCCCTAATCCCCATTAGGGGTGGCTCTGACGCCATTGTTGCGTTCTGTGGATGATGCTTAGCCCTAATCGACGATTAGGGTTCGGCCTAATTAGCAAGATAGAGAGCAAAACACCAATCAATGCCCTAATCCACTAGAGTTTAGGGATTAGATGATCATACCTTCGGGTGCAGAGGAAGTAGCGGCCATGAAGGAGGTCGGGAGGCCACAAGCCACTGCCACCGACTGGAGTAGCGCCGCCGGCGAGCTGCTGCAGGACGATGGGTGGCCTTCCCCGGACTTTCCTCCCAAGGAGATCGGTTCCTTCTAAACTGAGGTGGTTTTGGTTCTGATTGTCTTGGCTAATTGAGGGTAATTAGCTTTTCTTATTTAGAGGGGGGGACGCTCAAGGGGGCCACCTAACAGAATTCTGTTGAAGTCCTCTGATCAGGACTTGGGGAGTTTATTAGAGGAGATTGGGTTGGTTACGGGTGTAACCAACCCCTAATACATGTGGTCATCTAATTAAATCAACAGATGTCTCAATTTCAGGTGTCTGAAATTTAAGAAAAGGCACGGAGTAATTAGTAGTTAATTACTATAATGAAATGTTAATCATTGTAATTATTCATTAACATTTAATTTTATAGGTTGATCAATCACAATTTTTTTATTTGATTGTTTTACAACTAACATAATCCTGCAAATACGAATTACAATTAACAAAATTAAAAATTTTGCTAGCTTACTGCTGCCGTCCGTCGGGTGTGGCCGCGCGGCTGAGAGTCGCGTCCGTCGCCTGACTTCAGACGCCCATTCAGCACCTGAAGTTATAGTCTTTCCGTATAATGATACGAGTGCTGGAGGAGGTGAAGCAGTTGGCCATTGGATGCTCTACATGGGACGGGGACGACATGCCACCCACCACCACTGTCAAGCTCAAGAGGCCTTGATCTCCCTCGCTCGCAAGAAGAAACCTGGAATGCAGGATCTGATGGCGATCGGGACGCTAGCTAGCTAGCCGGCCGTCGTCAGAAAAATATCCTGCGCCAATAATTTGATGTAATGTAACATCATGCAAGATGCCGGCGCCACAATTATTGCCGCGATCGATCGCCTGTCGACGGCGTCGCTGTCGCAGCCCGTCATCTCGGCGATCTTTTGAGCCGAGGAGTACATTTGTTCGTGCTCTCATGTCTCATGTGCCGCTGCGATTTTTCCCTTCTAGTGATCGCAACCGCACATGCCGATCGATGCCGATGTGTTTGGTCGTCCAACCATGGTTTGGTTCTGGCGTTCTGCTTCTGCAGCACCATCATGTTGTCTATGGTGATACTCTCCTCTCTGGATCTTGATCAGATGCACACGCCTGATGCCCCATTTTCCAAAGCTCCGATTTGTTTCCATCGGTGTTAGTACAGTACCAAAATAAAATAACAACTCCACATACATATTATATATATATATATATATATATACCAAAATAAAATAATTCCATTGCAGATCCCTGACGATACGATGCATGACACAAAACCACTTGTTCGATTTGCAGCTCCCTCCTTTTGTTTGTGCTGTTGCTTTCATTTGTTGCAATGGCAAATTCCTCTGGACCACCGATCATTTCGGGCGGCATCTCCTGCAATAAGTTGAGAAAACGAAACACCTGTCTGCTGCCTCCACTTCTCTCCCGGTCCTACGTACGTTGAAAAGACTGCCGCCTTTTCAGAGCTCGCCGAGTCGCCAGTCACACGACACAGGAAGCAATACGAGAGGAGCTGCGATGCTTTGAGAAGTTTGGGACCAGTAGAGGCCGGCCGGAAATATCTTCGATTCCTCAGTGCTCGTTCAGTCGTTGAGCCGGGATTTTGACGTGTGGTTTTCGCCGGCGACGATCCTGTCAATTACAATTACAGAAAAAGTGGCGGTTGCTTCTGGGGACGGCCAAGCCGAACCCATCAACTCATTTCGTAAAGGCAGAACACCCGGCGCCTGGCGGAGGGGTGGTTGTTGTTGCTTTCGCTTTCTACGGCAACCAAACCAAGCAATAATAGCCGGGCCGGCCTGTGTTTACAACTTGTTAAAATTCGATCATGACATCGGCATCGATTACATTAGCCAAATACGCTTTCATTAAGTGGCTGATACGCATTAGCACATGCTGCGCTCAATCTGTTTCTTGAATCTTGAATTGGCGTGGCTGGTCAGAGAATACTTTGATTCAAAGAGAGCATTGGTGCTCTGATTTAGCTTATTCATTGCCGCCGTCCAGCCACGCATTAATGTTTGGCACTAGATTCTCATAATCACAAGACATGGACAGCTAGTAAAATTCAGTAAACCTGACGCCACGCTTCGCCGTATTATTAGTATTATTCTTGTTGACGGCTGGGAGCAGACGAGCGGTCAGGAGGCTATACCAAAAACAAACCGAACGGCTGTTTGTTTTAAAACGGCGTACAGTACAGCCGTTTTGTCCCGTTTCGCGGCCCTGCCACTGAGCCACGCAGTGACAGTCTGGAAGGAAGCCTTGCACACACTGTGTGGTTAAATCACCGAGTAACACAGCATCATGCAGCTTATCACCCGACCCCACTTTCCAGTGGGCGGTGAAAAAACAAGGCCAAATCCCAGGGGATATTCCATCACCAGAGCACGTTCTTCACTTGTATATAGACGTTGCCATTCACGAGCTGACAGATCGGTTCTGGCTGGTTCCTGACAGGTCGCTTGGCACGGCGCCGGCCGCAGGCCCTGCAAATAGTGTGGTGCGTGGTTGCTGCCCTGCCCACCGCCACAGAGGAGAAGAGTGTGATTGGAAGCTAGCTAGCACAGGACGTCGCGGTGCGCGCTCCCCTCCCCTCGTTGGAAAGGCGGGATCTCTGGCTGGGCGTCTCCTCGGCCTCGATCGAGCGCGGCGTTCGTGAGGGGGATCTCGCCGCCGGTCGCGGAAAGGTGGGATTTTTTCTCTCTCTTCTTCTTCCCTTCTCGTTCCCATGATTCTCGGTGGCGGCGGTGCGGCCGCGCTGGCGCCGGGAACGTTTCGCTGTTGTACAGTAGTATTTCTTTATTGCTACGGCTGTCTGCCGCTCCTTGCCCGCGGCGTCCCCCTCGTGCCGCCTCCATGTGGCATCCGCGCACTTTTGCTTTCGCTTCCCACTCAGTGAGCCCCCTTTGTCCTCACTCGCAGGGACTCTGGTCGCCACCTTCTTCTACCGCTCCTATTCTATTACCGGGAGATTGGGAGCGGCTCTTGGCTTCCGTTCGAGCCGTGCGTCCCCCCTGATCTGGACAAGAGGCCACGGATCCTTCAATCAGATCTTGGCCGGCGTCGGGTTCTTCTTCTCCCCCTTCGCTGCTCTTCTTGAGAGGTACTCTAGTTCTGCAAGAATTTTGTTATTCCCTGATGCAGTGTTTGTTCGGTGTTTGTTCTGATCTGGAGTCCGACAATTGCAGGGATCGTTGAGCTCGAGTGGGCTTGCGCTTGTCTTTGCTGGAGGAGAATATGGCGGGAGCTGCTCTTGTTGCAATCGCGGCTTCCATCGGCAACCTGCTGCAAGGGTGGGACAATGCCACCATTGCAGGTAAATCTACTGGTTTCATTTGATTGGTTACGCTAGATGTCACTCTTGTGCAGACAGGGTTCTAGTTCTACGATTTTATCAGATCAATTGCTAGGAGGCTAGGGCAACTCAGATCAGATGTGGTTCTTGTGGGACGTCTGAAATATTCTGCTCAAAGTAACTGGTCGTTCTTAGCTTCTGAGAAAGAAAAATACTCTAGTTAAGAAAATGATTACCAGGATTGTAATTGTTACTCATGCTTCATCTGCACTACTGAAGTTAGAACTGCTCAGTTGTCAGTCATGTGGTGTCTAACTGTTTCTGTTGCTTTGTTTTGTGTAAGATTTTCTGGGATAAAGATTGACAAGACTCGTTTTCAGGTGCTGTTTTGTATATAAAGAAGGAATTCCAATTAGAGAGCGAGCCCACCGTGGAGGGGCTAATTGTGGCCATGTCGCTCATTGGTGCAACTATCATCACAACATTCTCTGGGCCGGTAGCAGACTGGATCGGTCGACGCCCGATGCTCATCCTCTCTTCAGTTCTGTACTTTGTCAGCAGCCTCATCATGCTATGGTCCCCAAATGTTTATGTGCTACTGCTGGCACGTCTTATAGATGGATTCGGTATCGGTTTGGCTGTCACCCTTGTGCCTTTATACATTTCAGAAACAGCTCCTCCAGAGATTAGAGGTTTGCTGAATACACTGCCACAGTTCAGCGGGTCAGGAGGAATGTTCTTGTCCTACTGCATGGTGTTCGGGATGTCACTCTTGCCGTCACCTGATTGGAGAATTATGCTTGGGGTTCTTGCGGTGCCTTCTTTGTTTTTCTTTGGATTGACCATATTTTTTCTGCCTGAATCCCCAAGGTGGCTTGTTAGCAAAGGGCGGATGGCGGAGGCAAAGAAAGTGCTGCAGAGATTACGTGGGAAGGATGATGTCTCAGGTCTGTTGTTGAAAACATGACGTTATTTTTACTTGTGTCCCGGTTGACCTTTCAAGTATTTGCTCCATTGCAATACTGCTCCATTGCAATACTGAATGGACATTTGCTTCCAGATATCATATGTCTTAGCGCTAAATGTCAAGCCATTCAAATGAATTCAAATACACAGTGGGTTACAAGGTTTTTTTATCGGAAAATTTCAGTTACATTTTGTTGAGTGCTAATTGCATCACAATTTCTTCCCTTTGATTTGAAAGTGTCAAAGTGGTTTTACAGTTTTCATTCCCCCATTTATATTTTAGACCTTTTTTAGACCTTTTGCCGCTATTTTATGGTGGCTTACACATACTAAGCATGTCAAAAAGGAAAGTTTGATGTTTTGCTTGTTCAATAAATAATTTCATTACTAATCAATGCAACTACAATCTATAACTTATGTAATCTGCTAACAACAAGCATATACATTCATTAGTGTAACATCTTTAAAGCTAAAATATCCATATTTCATAGCTTAGCACAATTCAGATTCCTTATTTGCTAGAGGTATAGGCAGCCATTAGTGATTTTACTATAGGTTGGTTAATAATTGAAGTGCTATCTGATAATCTAATATTATGACTCAATTGTCATATTTTGGTTTCTGGTTTATACGTAGTTATTTATTGATCAGTGGAATCCACAAAAATACATTATATAACTACAAATATGAAATGTGCAGGTGAAATGGCTCTTCTTGTTGAAGGTTTGGAGGTTGGAGGAGACACCTCCATTGAAGAGTACATCATTGGCCCTGCTGGCGATCCAACCGATGATCATGCTGCTGATGGTGACAAGGACCAAATTACCCTCTATGGACCTGAAGAGGGCCAGTCATGGATCGCTCGGCCTTCCAAGGGCCCCAGCCTTCTTGGAAGTGTGCTTTCTCTCACATCTCGTCATGGCAGCATGGTGAACCAGAGTGTACCCCTTATGGATCCCATTGTCACACTTTTTGGGAGTGTTCATGAGAACATGGCTCATGCTGGAGGAAGTATGAGGAGCACACTATTTCCAAACTTTGGCAGTATGTTCAGCGTGACAGATCAGCACCCCAAAACTGAGCAGTGGGATGAGGAGAACCTTCATAGGGATGATGAGGAATATGCATCTGATGGTGTAGGCGACTATGAAGACAATGTCCATAGCCCACTGCTGTCTCGACAGACTACAAGCATGGAAGGGAAGGACATTGCACACCATGGTCACCATGGAAGTGCTTTGAACATGAGAAGGAGAAGCCTCTTGGGTGATGGTGGTGAGGCAGCGAGCAGCACTGATATTGGTGGGGGATGGCAGCTTGCATGGAAATGGTCTGAGCGAGAAGGTGATGACGGTAAGGAAGGGGGTTTCAAAAGAATCTACTTACACCAAGAGGCAGTCCCTGGCTCAAGAAAGGGTTCAGTTCTTTCACTCCCCGGTGGAGGTGATACTCCTGTAGGTAGTGAGTTCATACACGCTGCTGCTTTGGTCAGCCAGTCGGCACTTTACAAGGATATTACAGAACAGCACATGGATGGTCCAACCACGATGCACCCATCAGAGGTAGCAGCCAAAGGTCCAATCTGGAGAGACCTGTTTGAACCTGGTGTGAGACGTGCCCTGTTAGTCGGTGTTGGGATTCAGATCCTTCAACAGGTAGATGATGCTAACCATCTATTTCCCGTCCGAAAACATGCTCCCGGTGTTACTATATGCAGTTATGTAGGAAAAAAGGAAACACATTAAACACTCAATGAACCATAATTCTTCTTGAAAAGGAACTTATCATACACTTGTTTATATTTTCTAATGTCTTGCAAACTTTATAGCTTAATACATGACGTTTAATTGCCTCATGATAAGAGTTAACAAACTTGATTTTCTTTCCCTCATAGTTTGCTGGAATAAATGGCGTTCTCTACTACACTCCACAAATTCTTGAGCAAGCTGGCGTGGCAGTTCTCCTTTCCAATCTTGGGCTTAGTTCGGCATCAGCATCCATCTTAATCAGTTCTCTCACTACCCTACTTATGCTCCCTAGCATTGGATTGGCCATGAGACTTATGGATATTTCTGGAAGAAGGTAATTGTTTCTTTGAGTTGCATCAAATTTGTACAGCTACTTACCAGCAACATGCAAAAGGCATCTAATTGACCACTCTATAATACTTTCTCCTCTATTGCTGCAGGTTTCTCCTGCTAGGCACAATTCCAATCTTGATAGCATCTTTAATTGTTCTGGTTGTGTCCAATGTTATCGACCTGGGCACAGTGCCCCATGCTGCACTCTCCACAGTCAGTGTCATCATTTACTTCTGCTGCTTCGTCATGGGCTTTGGTCCCATCCCCAACATTCTATGTGCAGAGATATTTCCAACTAGGGTTCGCGGCCTCTGCATTGCCATCTGTGCCTTGACATTTTGGATTGGAGACATTATTGTCACCTACAGTCTTCCTGTGATGCTGAATGCTATTGGCCTAGCAGGTGTGTTTGGAATATACGCAGTTGTCTGTGCCATCGCCTTTGTGTTTGTCTTCCTTAAGGTCCCTGAGACGAAGGGCATGCCCCTTGAGGTCATCACTGAGTTCTTTGCAGTTGGTGCAAAGCAAGCGGCTGCAAAAGCCTAAGTTCTTTAGAAGCTTCGCTTGCAACTTTTGACCATGAACTTCAAACTTGTAGCAATCTCACCAAGAAGCATGGGAAACTTTTGATTTGTAAATGAGAGGGAAGCATGTCTGCTCATGCTTGTAAAGAACTGCTTTCGAGTAGGACTACTCCATGGCGTTTGTTTATTAGTATTGTGTTAGGAATATTATTCATCAGTGGCTGTTGGTAGACATGTTTAGAATAAAGTTGATATGATTCCAGTTACTATATTGCAGTTCCAAATAATCAAATTGTTCTTTTGTGGAGTCTTGCAAAGATTTTGCACTGTTGTACATTGCATAGTGTATTGTATGTCAGCTGCTGGGAAAGATGCAATTGGTACTGTATATGCTAGTCACTTTATTTAGTCGGGAATGAAGTATCTGCAGAACTATTATTGCCAAACGCACATTCATTTACGTATTTACCCCAAAAAACTGCTCAAACTATGCATTTTTTTGGAAAGTTATGTTGAAATAAAAATGGTATATTACCTGAAGATTTAGGAACTGAAGGATCTTTGGGTTTCGGCAGCAAGCTTGATGCTTGAAGAGTTAGCTTGTGGACTCAGATTTACTGCTTTGGTCCTACATGCGAAAGAATGAAGTTACAGACAAAAACCAAAATCATAGTAGTGTCCACTCAATGTGAAATTTGAAGGCACTAAATGATGCAGAGAGCACTCTATCACTATGGAGAACTGGAAGTACTCACAACCTCTCTTTCACAGCGTTAGGCACCGTCTCCCTGTTCTCAATCACTTATGTTGTTTACCAAACTACGTATATCAATTTTTGCACCACTACCATCAGATTACATCACTTAGCCTCCCGTCTGAACCAACATCTCAAAGGGCAAAGATTACGGAATCGACGGACCTGAAGGTGGATATATTGTTGATGGCACCTATGACGGTGAGCGCGGTAGCCGCAAAGAACATATGTGCGAGACGAAGGTTGAGACTAGTGCCCGCCCCCAACACCCAAAGCGAGTTCCTCATCCGCACTCTGAGGAGGTGCGTGACACCTTCCCTATCCGCTTGTTCATGACCCTAAGCCTGCGCCGGTGATGACACCTCAACCGGATATACCGTTAGATGACTCGTCCCCATCATCCTCTAGTAAGTAGCACGGTCTGAACAAAATGTTAAGAGTACCCGTTAGGTATAACAACCGCGCAACCAACCATGAGAAAGTGGGAGGGGGGCTTGTGCCCCCCACCTGGTCGGTCGTTTATAATCGCTTTTACATTATTTGTACTTTGATAAACTGATTTTATGTCCTCTCATTGTTCACATTTTTCAGAAAGACTTGGATTGTCCCGAAATCTTTCCTATTCCTTAGGAAGTTAGCAGAACGAGTCCTAATCCACAAGACTGTTAGTCATGATTGTTTATTTTAGGAGGTCATTAGACCACGATCTTGTTGCTTAAAACCATTGATCACCTTGTAAATAAAGGGCATCAGTGAAGTATAAAGTTGCACCTTTGAGTAGTACGCGTACACTCTTGTGTTCTTCTTTGAGAGTGAGAGTGATTTGAATTTCTAATACCGTTGGGCAAGTTTACACAAAGGAGAGGTGCAACAAGTTGTACGTGCTGGCGTGGATATCGTAATAAAGGCTGCTCTCAAGGTCTTGCGAGAACAAGGGCAGCTGTTCCGCATCACTTCGTGTGAGGATGGAGTGACAAAGATGGAAGGAGATGAAAAAGAATAATGTTCTTTTAAAGATCAGATGTATCAAACTCCATAACTATGATTTATGCTTTACAATATCTAGTTGATTGTGTAACTAATTTGTTATTTTGATAGACTTGTTAATTAGATGCTGAGGACATCTTATAATTAGTGGAGTATCAACTTTCTGGGTTTGCCGGTTTATGCGTTAAATAATAGAGGATATTGCAATCTACGTTTGAGTGCTAACTGCTCAATGAGCTGTTGATGTAAGACTAAATCTCTGTTTCTTAAATGGACGTGAAATATTTTGTATCAAAAAAATTGTATAATCACTGAGTTCTAAATTATGTAATTAGGACATCAAACAATTTTGAAAGAGGGAGAAGGATTTGCTGAATGCCCAAAAAATTAAGCATGCACAAATTTATCTTATCCCTTTCACAAGCATGCATATGATTAGCAAAAAAGATCAATGTTAATATGCTAAACCAAGATATGGAATTGACGGATCTGAAGGTGGATATATTATTGGTAGCATATATGACAGTGAGCGGGGTAGCCGCAAAGAACGTATGCGCGAGACGGAGGATGAGGCTGGTGCGCGTCCCCGACGTCCAAAGTGAGTTCCTCATCCGCACCCGGAGCAAGTGTGTGACACCTTCCCCATCGGTCTGTTTCTGGCCATGAGCCTGCGCCGGTGACGACACCTCAACTGGATGTATCGTCAGATGCCTTGCCCGCATCATCCTCTAGTTAGTAGCACAATCTGAACAAAATGTTTAGGTATCCGTTAGGTATAACAACCGCACAACCAACCGTGAGAAAGTGAGGGGTTGTGCCCCCCTCCCCTCGCACCAGACTTTTCTTTTATAACCGCTATTACACTATTTGTACCGACAAATTGGTGTTGTCTACTCTAATTGTGGACATTTTTCATAAAAGACTTGAACTGTCCTGAAATCTTCCCTATTTCTTGAGGATTTAGTTGAGTGAGTCTACACAAGAATGTTAGTCCTGATCCTGTATTTTAGGAGGTCATTAGACCATGATCTAGTTGATTAGAACCATTGATCACACTGTTAATAAAGGACATGTAGAAAAGCTGCATCTTTGAGCAGTACACGTACACTCTTGTGTTCTTCTTCGAGAGTGAGAGTGATCTGAATTCGTGAGCAGGTTTAGAGATGCAACAAATCGTAGGATCAACAGTGTTATGGCCCAGCGTATGGGTGCCATCAATATAAAGCATGGACCCGACTTCTGAATGCCTTTCACCGGTGTCAGAGAATACACCTCCTGTTTCTATATAGTTCATTTTTAAATTACAAATATACAAATATTTAGAGATGGAAGGACTACATTAGAATATGCCACACAACATCGGAAGAAGGCGGCTGCGGCGGCGGATCAGAAGAAGGAGCAAAGGCGCGACGCCAAAGCTTGTCAACTAGGGGTAGGTGCGAGCACGCGGGGAAGATTTTGGAGCTTGTAGATTTGAGGAGCAGACCTAGATGGGCTTGATATTGGGCTTGACTTCCTTGTTTATGAATTTTTTTCCATTTTAATATCAATTTATAATGAATTTGCATCATTAGTTGTCAATTTTTTTGTCATTCTAACCACCCTACCGTCCACGGTGTACATGAGTCGTCCACACCGTGGACGATTAGCCACGTGTCAGCCTCTCGGACGTCTAAAAAATTCTGAGTCGTGTTCATTTTTGGACGGCTATTTTAAAATACTTAGAGACATATTTGGAAATATAATTATTGAATAAACTGTAGTACAAAATGTGTAATACACTTTCTTCAATAACAAAATTACCAAAATATGCCTCTAGAATTTTTAAAATAGCTGTACAAAAGTAAATAAAACTCAAGAAATTCTAGCTGCAGAGCAAAATTTGCTGAGTTTAGTCACTTTTAGACGGCTATTTTGTGATATATAGAGACATCTTTCGAAAATGTTGTTATTTAAGTAAATGTAGAACACAATGTGTACTATATTTATACTAATAAAAATATTTATAAAATATGTCTCTAAGTATTTTAAAATATCAGTTCAAAAGTGACTAAAACTTTGAGAATTTGGACGTTCGAGTGACAAATAGCCCAAATTTTCTGAGTTTTTTTACTTTTGAACAGATATTCTAAAATACATACATACATATTTTGTGAATTTCCTTATTTAATTAAATGTAGTACACATTGTATTCTATATTTATTTAAATAACAACATTTCTAAAAGATGTATCTAGATATCTCAAAATAGCCGTCTAAAAGTGACTAAACTCAACAAATTTTCCTCTGCAGCTCAAATTTGTTTAGTTTTATTCATATTTGTATAGCTATTTTAAAATACCTAGATGCATATTTTGGTTATTTTGTTATTAAATAAAGTGTTGTACACATTTCATACTACAGTTTCTTCTAGAGTTATATTTCCAAAATATTTCTCTAAGTATTTTAAAATAGCCATATAAAAATGAATATGACTCAAAATTTTTGAGACGTCCGAGAGACTGACACGTGGCCAATCGTCCACCGTCCACGGTAGGGTGGTTAGAATTGCAAAAAAGTTTTTTGATAGCTAATGCTATAAATTCATTATAAATTGATATTAAAATGGAAAAAATTCCCTTGTTTATAAAGCTGATCCAGCACAATATACCGGCCCAAGTAAAATTTGGTCTGGCCCACTTCAGAATCCTCTTCTTTCCTCTTGCGAAACTCGAAAATACGCACCTCCACCCATGGCGTCCGGCGAGGGCGCCGTAGATCCGTCGGCTGCGGCCGCTGGCTGCGACGAAGACGCCGAGATGGAGACGAAGGAGCAGGAGGGGCTGGTGCTGTGCCTCGACCTTGCGAGCTACCAGCTCCACGATCTGAGTGAGCTGGAGATCTCGCCCACGCTGGAGGAAATCGACCTCACCGCCAACCGCTTCTCCTCCGTCGACCCCCGCATCGGCCGCATCACTACAGGAATAACGGTCACTTACGTCGGCCAAGGCCGACGTAAGTAAGGCTTAAACCGACGTAAGTAACTTAATTACGTCGGTTTTACCTTAATTACGTCGGCATTCAGCCGACGTAGGCATTTGGACGTAATTAAGGTGACTTACGTCGGCCACCGACGTGAGTTAACTTACTTACGTCGGTCTGCGGAAGCCGACGTAAGTTAAGTGTCGAGATGGGCCTTGGGCTGGGCCCGACTAACTTACGTCGGCCTGGTCAAACCGACGTAAGTTTAGTGGTTTAACTTACGTCGGTATGGCCTGACCGACGTAAGTTAACCTGGGCTAACTTACGTCGGCCTGACCCTAGCCGACGTAAGTTAAGTTTTCGATTTTTTTTTAAAAACAGAAACTGACTACCTCGCTCGATGGCGAGAACACAGAACAAACAAATAATTTCATACACAACATAACAGTTTCAATATATAGTTCAAAACATCAACAACAACACAATTTGCAACAATCAACATCAACAACCACCGGGCTACACGCTAGCCCTTCCATTACCTCCAGGATCTTCTCGGCACGTTCCGGATCCCTGCAAAAGAAACATAATCACTAGTAAGCATCAATGTCAACTCATTGATAACATAAGAGGCCAAGAACATCAGTGACAAAAGAAGGAAGCATGATGTAGTTTCAAATGAAGTAATGTACTATATCACTAGTTAAATGGAAGCACTAGCCCTTTGTTAACTCAGTGAACATCAGTTTCGACATAAGAAGGAAACATCAGCGATAATCACTAGCCCTTTTGTTAAATGGAAGCACTGACAACTTATTCACTATATACTAATCATTTCTACAATGGCCAAAAACTACTAAAGCTTGATTAGATACACTTAAAGAGAGTTTCTCACCTGCTCCAATGTCTACACGCTACCCCCTCCACTGCCTCCGGGATCTCGACGCGTTCCGGAACCCTGCAAAAGAATCATAATTAGGATTAAATGTGATGCAAATAACTTTTTAACATAATGAAAAGGGAATCAAACTCCTAGGTATAGACAATATTACCTGCTCCGGTGTCTGCTGTGGCGGAAGCGTAGGAATCTGGATGTCCTGACCGCTTTGTCGAGCAAGAGCCTGCCATTGCAAGATATTAGCAGATATATGTTATTAAGTGCTGTGAAATTTAACTACGGTACTTTAAATTACTTACCGCCATCGTTGCTTGCATCTGGGCCATCATTAAGGTCGTCCTCTGCTGCTCCTCCCTCGTCCTCTCCAGCTCTGCCTGAGTTTGCGTCAGCGACTCCCTCATGGCCTGGAGCTCCAGCTGCGTCTGCGAGAGACGACCACTGGTCCCAGCGGTCGAAGCCTGCGACGATGAAGCGCCTCTCAAAGGTCGCGTCGACCTCGAGTCGACAACTCCATCGAAAATGGCAAACCTGCAAAAGAATGAAAACACTAAGTAGAAGAAGATTAATTGAAAAAGAAATGAAACACACGAAGAACTCACCGTCCGTGGGCCTTCCCGCCTCCGCTTGCGTACGCGGCTTGGGGGTCGATCGGCGCGCTTTCCCAATCGTAATCCGCACCGTGTATCTTCGCGACCTCCTGCGCGTACTTTGTCTACAAAACAAATAAATCTTGTAAGTATGTCAATAATAGTATTAGTTATAATGAAATTGATGAATTTCGAAAACTTACCAGTCGGTCGGCTGCGACCTGACTACACTGCCCTGGCTGAGAAGGGTCACTTCCCTTGTGACCTCTCTTCCAAACCTGGGTCGGGGTCGGCTCATGACCCAGCTCTCGCTCCTGTACATCCGTGTTAGTGAGATAAATAATATATTAAGAACACATAAATAAAATAAAAAGGTACTTACCATGCGTTTAGCCAAACGCAAGTAGCCGTCACCGCCATAGTTGTGCTTGCCCTCGGACCCCATGCGGCACTGTCTAGCCTTCGTGGACTTGTTGATAAAAGCGTCGCTAGCCCAGTACCGACAGAGAGCTAAGTACGCCTCGATGTTACCCTGTAACCAGGAAATACTAACCTGCACATATCTCATTTTCATCAACGCGGTTAACATAAGTAGATATTGTAAATATTTAACAATATTAAAAACTTACCTCTGCGTACTGCTCCTCTGTCAAGTAGGAGTCCGAGTCCTTCCTAAAGACACCCCTTTGCTGCTCCTGCTCCTGCTCCCGGGGGTGCCGCTTGTAGTAAGCGTTGACGGCCTGAATCCGGGCGTATGACAACGCCGCCGTCGTGAGCTTCCGAGCGTTGTAATGGAACACGCGTCTCGCGTGGTCCTCCATGCCCGGCTCCTCTACTTGGTACCTCAACTTTAAGCAAACAAATATTTAAGTGATATGCAATTAAGAATTCAAAGGAGTTGAAAAAACGAAACAGTTAAACTTACCATAAAATCATGCCACACGGCTCCGTGAACCGTGCCGTGCACCGGGTGAGAGACCCGAGCGTAGTCATCCCACGACAGGGCAGGAAAACCGTCAATTACACCGGGGTAGTGCAACTTGACGATAGCACCGAGGACACTGTTAACCTGCCTGTGGTGCTTCTCGGCCCCCGTGAACGAGAAGTCGTACCAACATCTACAAAATATATTAAATCATTAAGTAAAGAAAAACAACATCTAATATTTAGTATACTATTTACAGTTTTTATACCTGTCTCCAACGGGACGGATCGTGGTCCGCTGAGTAGTAACCGGAGGAGGAGCCGCAAAGTGGGTCCTCCTCGTCCGTCGCCTCTGCTGCGACGCTGCCGCGTCCTGTGACCCTGAAGGCTCTGCAGACCCCCCGGAGCCTCCAGGAAGGCTAGTGGTAGAGGGCTGCCCAGGGAGGCTAGCGCTAGCCGGCTCCGAAGGGAGGCTAGCGCTAGAGGGCCCCCTAGCCTCTGAGTCGGGCTCCTGTAGCGGCCCCCTAGCCTCAGACTCTGACTCAGACTCAGAAGTCTCTGAGCCAGACTGCACAAAAGGAATGACTTTATTAATAATTAATAACAATTGCAATTTCAAAAATAACTTTATAGTAACTAAAGTTTACCTCTCTCCGCTGAAAGCACACGACAGCTGAGGGTGGAGCGTGTGCCAGAAAGAGCTCACGTCGACTAGAACGAAACGAGCTCCCTGAGCAAGGGTCTGCTGGCGGCTCAAACCCTCTCACTGGCTTCCCCTTCCCCTTCCCCTTTGACGACATCCTATTGCAAGGAATAAATGATTAATATACAAAGATAATATACAAAATTAATGTTAGATAAGTGAATAAAACGTTACTTCAAAATTCATCAACATCACGATCATGCACCCTACTCCTTAAACCAGCCCATCGATCTTCTTGTTGCGCATATCGTTTTCGTTTGCGCAAATCAGCAGGTTCGACTATGTCATCGATATCTTCAGATTCTGATTCTGATTCTGTTTCCGCTTCCGTGCCAGCCTCGATATCTTGAGCGTCTCCAACTAAGTTATCGAGTCCTACACCGGGCTCGACTGAGAAGGAGTCTGGCAACTCTTCCTCTTGGTAGACACAATCAACCTCAGCTTCGTCGTGATAATCATCATCTCCTGGAGCGTATAACCGCTCACGAGAATTCACCTTATGTACCACCCACCAAGCTTTGAATTTATTGCATGGATAAGGTAGATAGTACACTTGCTCTACTTGGTGTGCAAGAACTAATGAATCGAATCCTTTCAACCGTTCCTTGTGTTTTACTTCGACCATGCCAAATTCGTTTACTCGAATTCCACGAATGGAATCAAACCATTCGCAGTCAAAGAATACCGCTCGAATTGGCTTGTTTGCGACAAAAGTGAATTCAAGGATTTTTTTAATAATCCCGTAGTACTGCGTTTCATGATCTTGCGAATCGATTGCCCTCATCACAACTCCGGTATTACATGTTGCCGCGAGAGGACGAAGAGATTCAAATTGAGTTGTACGGAATCGATAGCCGTTGACGTCATATCGACCATAGCTTCTAACATTAACCACTCCACGGGATAGTTGTCGCAAATCTTCATGGACGTTGGCATCTTTTTGGCACTGTCCAAGATATGAAATTATTATAAAACGTAAGCATTCTTAAGTTATAAGAAAACATTGTTAACATTGATTAGTTATCGAGAAAACGTTACATGATCTCGAAACCAGGAGAGAAAATTAGATCCCCCGTTTATTCCTTCCCGTCGAATATGTTCTATTTGCTTGCTCGTGGGTTGATGTCTATGTCTCCAATTTTGCTTGTCGAACATACTACACGACAAAGAGAACCTATTAGAATACATGTGTCGGAAAAGATGGTGAAAAGCATAAGTGTAGGAGAAACACTTACTTGAAATATTCATTCATTTCTTCCATATTAGCGTACATGTAGAAGAATGCAGCACGCCTTTCTTTTTCGCTAACATCATACGAAGTGTAACTACCAACAGTAGTGCCTCTTGTTGCAAAAATGGAGAGATCGCTACAAGGAGGTTGCTCATCTATATTGTATCGCATTACCGAAGTATTAACATTGTTTTCCTCTGCAAAGTAAACACTTGAGAAGTATCCTACTTCCTTAAGAGTAAAAGCTTCGGCGATGCAACCTTCAACCCTTGCCCTGTTACCAACCATTGGTTTCAGATATCTAAGTGATCTTTCAATATGATACATCCACCTATATTGCACGGGACCGCCCACTTTCGCTTCAAATGGAAGATGAATTAAGAGATGTTGCATTGAATTGAAAAATCCCGGAGGAAAAATTTTTTCCATCTTACACAAAAGTACCGGAACCTCCTTTTCCAATTTAGTCATCATCTCTGGCGTGATTTCTTTAGCACAGAGTTGCCTATAGAAGTGGCTAAGCTCGGCTAACACCTTCCACACTGCATCGTCAAAATAGCCTCGAAACATAACAGGCAGAAGTCTTTCCATGATTATGTGATAATCATGACTCTTCAACCCAATGAGTTTTCCCGTTTTCACATTCACGGCTCGTCTCAGACTAGCTGCGTAACCATCTGGGAATTTCAACCTTTGCAACCATTCGAGAACTTCTTTTTTCTCTTTAGGTCGAAGACAGAAAGGAGCGCGTGGTTTACCACCATTTTCGGAGAGCTCAAGAGTTTGACGGTTACAAAGCTCGGCAAGATCCTTTCGAGCCTTTAAATTGTCTTTTGTTTTGCCCGTCATGTCCATGCATGTGCTTATGATACATTCGGCCATGTTACGCTCTTGATGCATAACATCAATGTTGTGCCTTAGAATCAACGACTTCACATACGGTAACTCCCAAAGTCCACATATGTGAGTCCAATTGTGTTTGTCTCCGTAACCTTCGAAATATCCAGGACGACCTTCATCTGGCACCAATTTGTCCAACATATCAGATATTTCTGACCCGTCAAGACGTTTCGGTGGTCCTTTAGTGACAACGGTGTTCTTTCTAAAGACATTCCTCTGTTGTCTAAACAAGTGATTCGGAGGTAGCCAACGTCTATGACAATCGAAGTAAGATATCTTGCCTCCATGGGTAAGTCGAAAGCAATCGGTGTCCGAGGCACATATCGGACACGTCAACCGACCATGAGTGCTCCATCCAGAAAACATGCCGTATGCCGGAAAATCATGAACGGACCACAAATAAGCAACTCGGAGGTTGAATTTCTGTTTCTTGTAACAGTCGTACGCTTCGACTCCTGTCCACAACATTTTCAACTCTTCGATCAACGGTTTCAACATCACGTTGAGATGTGACCCAGGATGATCTGGCCCAGGTACAATGAGGCTAAGAAACATAAACTCATTCTTCATGCAAAAGGTCGGCGGAAGATTGTACGGAATGACAAAGACGGGCCAACAGGAGTATGGTGCGGCGTTTGTGCTGAACGGCGTGAACCCATCTGTCGCCAACCCGATGCGAACATTTCTCGCTTCACGAGCAAATTCTGGGTCGAACCGGTCCAGAGCCTTCCATGCCTCACCATCGGACGGGTGCGTCATGACTCCATTGTTCTCACGCTCACCTTCTTTGTGCCATCTCATGTGTCTGGCCGTTTTTTTTGAAAGGAACAGCCGCTTCAACCTCGGTGTCACAGGTAAGTAACGAAGCTGCTTACGTGCGACTTCCGTCGTCACTGTATTACCATCGTTATTAACAACTTCGACAAACCTCGGTTGACCACATTTCAAACATTTGTTCTCATTGGCATGCTCTCTCCAGAAAAGCATGCAGTTGTCCGGACACACATCAATCTTTTCGTGCTTCATCCCGAGACCAGAAAGAATTTTCTTCGAGTTGTACATATCCTTAGGCACTTTGTTGGGTTGTGGAAGAGCATCTTTGAACAAATCGATGAGCATGTTGTAACAATTGTTAGAAAAGAAGAACTTAGACTTAATTGCCATAAGTCTAGTCACAAAATTGAGGATTGACATTTTAGTGTGTTCATGCAGAGCCTCTTCTGAATCTTTGAGACGTTTGAAGAACTCTTTAACCTCTGCTGTTTGAGTATCTTCTGTAAGCTCTGGTCGTATAGCTTCCAGCATCTCATCCATCATATCAACCTCTTGAGCATCATCATTGTCAGCTTCCACTTCTTGTACAGCTTGAGAAGCTGTCTCGCCGTGGAAGTTCCACAACTCATAATGTGACACGTAACCGTTTCGACACAAGTGCAACGTAAGTTCCACTTTGTCCAAAAACGTTCCGTTTCGGCATTTCGTACACGGGCACCGCGCCTTATCACTATTTGACAACGAAAAAGCTCGTTCCACAAAAGCTTCTGTCTTGGCGTACCACTCATCTGAGTGACCACCAGTTCTGCTCTTCCAACCAGTGTACATCCAACTACGGTCTTCGCCCATGTTTGACTCTGCAGTTTAACGCGAAAGAAATTGTCGTTAATGTATTGTTATGTTATGTGTCACGGCCCTACAACCTAGGCAGATAGATCCTAAACCCACCCAAGAGTGACCGAGCGGAGCGTGCTCATGACGAGACGCGTGATCCAGATTCGAACGAAATTTCGGCAGCATAACCCCGCTGTTCTCCACTGCACGCCCAAAAATGGTGCAGCAGAGAACAACAGGGTTACGCCACCGAAATCTCGTCCAAATCCGGACCCGCGTCTCGTCACAAGCCACGCCCCCTCGGTCACTCCGAGGCTGTCCAAAAAGGGACAATTCCGAACCTGCACGTCTCACATGCCAATGGCATGTGAGACGTGCCGATCCGAAACGGGTAACACATTGCTATAGGTTACGTTGCTCATTTTCATTTTGAGGTCATTTAAGAGAGAGGAAAGAACTAGAGAAAGACTGAGAGGAAAGTTGGTCTTAGAGAAGGAGGCAGAGGACTAAGCCATCGGGGGAGGCGGAGGACTGAGGCGAGTGAGCCGTCAGATAATATCCGACAGTCCACACTTCAGATCGGCCACATAAAAGTCCTCCCCGACCTAACCCTACTCATTTTCCTTTCTCTTCTCCACGATTCCATCGCTCCAGAGTCCAGATACGGCAGCCGCGACGATCCCCTTCTCTCCTCGATACCCCTACTCCAGCGACGGTCCTCCAGGTGCTTGCCATCCTCACCGTCGTCGTTCGCATACTTTACCTTACCACTAAATGGGCCTTGTCGGGCCTTGTCAAGCCTGTCCGAAGCCCATTTATGTATATATAGTACTAGAACACTCAAGCAATCAAAATTAAAATTGTAACCATAATTTAAGCAATTTAAGCATAATTAAACATAATTAAATACACCACCTAAGCGTAATTAAGCAAATTAAGCAAAAATAAGGAAATTAAGCATAATTATGCATAATTAAGCAAATTAATCATAATAAAATAAACCACTTAAGCATATTTAAGCAAATTAAGCAAAAATAAGGAAATTAAGCATAATTATGCATAACTAAGCAAATTAATCATAATAAAATAAACCACTAATGCATATTTAAGCAAATTAAGGAAAAATAAGGAAATTAAGCATAATGAAGCAAATTAATCATAATAAAATAAACCACTCATGCATATTTAAGTAAATTAAGCAAAAATAAGCAAATTAAGCTCCGGGGCCGGCCGGGAATGGCGGGGCGGCGCTCCGGGTCCGGGCCGGCGGTCAGGGAGGGTTGGGGAGGGGAGGGGAAGGGGGCGGCGCTCGCCGTGGAGGGGAGGGGGAGGGGGAGGCAGCGGTGCGGTGGTGGCGTCGGCCGGGAAGGGCTGCAAGATATCTATGTCATGTCATCTAGTCGTCTACGTTGCTGAGGGAGACGATCGGCGCCGGGCCGGCGGTCAGGAAGGGTGAGGGCCAGGGGAGGGGGTCGGGGAGGGGAGGGGAAGGGGCCGGGGCGGCGCTCGCCATGGAGGGGAGGGGGAGGGGGAGGGGGAGGCGGCGGTGCCGTCGGCCGGGAAGCCGTGGCGGCGCTCCTCGGGGACGGGCCGCCGGCGGTGAGGGCCGGGGGAGCTAGGGGGAGGGGGTCGGGGAGGAGGGGAGGCCGGGTCGGGGAGCTAGGGGAGGAGGGGCCGGTCGGGGAGTAGGGGAGGGGAAGGGGCCGGGGCGGGGCGGCGCTCGCCGTGGAGGGGAGCCGGCGGTGGCGTCGGCCGGGAAGGCGGCGGTGGCGTCGGCCGGGAAGCGGCGGCGGTGGCGCTCGGGGCCGGGCCGCCGGCGGTTAGGGAGGGGAGGAGGGGAGGAGGGGAGGGGAGGAGGGGAAGGGGCCGGGGCGGGGCGGCGCTCGCCGTGGAGGGGAGCCAGCAGTGGCGTCGGCCGGGAAGGCGGCGGTGGCGTCGGCCGGGAATCGGCGGCGGTGGCGCTCGGGGCCGGGCAGCCGGCGGTTAGGGAGGGGAGGAGGGGAGGAGGGGAGGGGAGGAGGGGAAGGGGCCGGGGCGGGGCGGCGCTCGCCGTGGAGGGGAGCCGGCGGTCGCGTCGGCCGGCAAGACGGCCGTGCATATTTAAGCAAATAATCAATGAAACAATTAAGCAATTAAATAATTTCAGCATAATTTAATAAACAATTAAGGAATTTCAGCAAATTTAAATTAAGCAATTAAACAATTTCAGCAAACAATTAAGCAATTAAACAATTAAGCAATCAAACAATTAATCAATCAAACAATTAAGAATTTAAACAATTAATCAATTAAATTGGGGAGGAGGAGGGGGAGAGAAGGGGCTCGGCATGGGAGGGGAGGGGAAGGGGGGCGCTCGGCCGTGGAGGGGAGGTCGACGGGGAGGGCGGCGTCGGGATGGGGAGGTGGACGGCGGCGGCAGGGCGGCGGCGGCGGCAGGGCGGCGGCGGCGGCAGGGCGGCGGCGGCCCGGCGTGGGGTGGGGGGTCGGGGAGGAGAGGAGGGAGGGGAGAGGAGGGAGGGAATACCTGGCGGCCGGGCGGCGACGGCGACGGCGGGGCGGCCGGGCGGCGTCGGGCGGCCGGGCGGCGACGGGGCGGCGGCGGCGGGGCGGCGGCGTCGGTTGGGAGGAGAACTAGCGCGCGTGAAATGAGAGCGCGCGCGAGCGGCGCGCGGTTAGGTTAAACAACGACTTACGTCGGCCCGACTAACTTACGTCGGCCGGCGTCAGAGCCGACGTAAGTTAGGCTTAACTTACGTCGGCCAGTTAACTTACGTCGGCTTTGGGCCGAGGCCGACGTGGGTAATATTTATTACTGTCGGTGTATGTACTTACGTCGGTCTGCCGACGTAATTTATTTAACTTACGTCGGCTACCAGGGACCGACGTAAGTTACTTACTTACGTCGGCCGGCTGACGTAAGTTGCCCTGGCCGACGTAAGTGATGGATATTCCTGTAGTGCATCTCCGGACTCCGCAAGCTCTCCTTCCACCAGAACCTCCTCGACGACGCCGCAGTCGCGCCTCTCTAGTCCTGGGACGCGATTGCTGGGCTACAGGTGATTACTGCCTTGACGAATCATTGTACCGGGTGAATTTTTGTTGGGTTGTTTCGGTCATGATATTCAATTTCGGATATAAGATGCTTGTGTTAATCATGCCTAAACATCATTGATTATAAAGCATCATTTCTTTGTATGATGATTACCAATCTGTGTTGTCCAAAGTAAAACAAAATTTACGTGGTACTTGGTCGTGTGATCAATTCTTGATGTATTTCTAAGTTTACTTGCTGTTAATGGGCGAAACTTAAACGTATTGTGAGGTGTATTTCGACGTTGAAAGCATATCACCATTTCTAAGAGCAAAAGTTAGGGTTTCCATATGATTATCTTGTAGTTACTAAAAATTGATGTCTAATGAAATTGTTGTGGGAATCTTGTGCTCGTACTCTTGTTCTTTTCATTGAGCCCTCCTTGTGCCCTGCGGAAAATAGAAATATCAAGTCATCTAGTCAGGTGATAGGCGTTAGTAAGGAGACTGATTGTACTATGTTGCTACTTTGATCAATCAATGTAATAAAAAGCAGCCATGATTGCTTATACTCATACAATTTTGTAGTTTCAAATTACATTTCTCCTTTCCATACAATCACACACAGAAAGGATGCTAAGTTTAGTTTCATCATAAAAGGAGACTAAGTTTGGTGTGGAGCAATTCATGAAAGTTTGCAGATGTATGGTTATATCTATGGACTATCACTTATGATTGTTTTTAGGATATCATAACAGCTAAAGGCATTATAACACTGTCCTGATATTTTCACAAGATCCCAACAGATATGCTTTTATGAAGCGATGACGTATGCTGCCTCTGTGAATTAAGGCTCCCTTTGGATTGAAGGAATTGAAAAACATAGAAATAGGAAAAACATTGGAATTGAAATTGTATATCTTTGCAATCCTATAGGAATTGAAAATATAGGAATTGAGATGAGAAGCCCTTTGGCAGCATCATAGGGAAAACAAGGGAACCTGTAACATGAGTCAAGAAAGAAAAAAGAGGTCCAAGCTCATGTTAGGTTTCCTACAAAATTTAGCAAAGGAATCCATTCCTAATGGAAACTACACTTTGTTTTTCATGTGAGCCAAATGATCATGTAGGAAAAAAATCCTTTACAAATCAAATCCTTCAAAATTCCTTTGTCATCCCTTCAATCCAAAGGGAGCCTAAGGGTTTGCCATGATTAGAGTTGGGACGCAACCGTTTTCCTTTAATGGGCTTTATTTCACTTTAGCGCTCAATAAATCAAGGATTTATATCAACATCAACAAGAAGAAAGTCTTAAGGGTCTTTTTTTCTTCTCTTTTTACCCATGAACTTGGTTCTGCCTAGCTTTAGTACTTGAACTTTTATGCATTCCAGCAAAAAAAGGAATCTATCTTGTAATGTCTCTCTAACTGTGTTTCACATTTCAGGAGTTGGTCCTTCGAGAAAACAAACTTACAAAAATTCCTGATGCCAGCATTTTCAAGGGTCTTCTGGTGTTCGATGTATCTTTCAATGAGATATCTTCCTTGAGTGGGCTGTCCAAGGTTTCCAGCACATTGAAAGAACTTTATCTTTCAAAAAATGAAGTTGCAAAAATGGAAGAACTTGAACACTTCCATGTGTTAGAAATTCTTGAACTTGGTAGCAACAGATTAAGGGTAAGCATTTTTAGAGTAAATTGTACATGACTCCTGGTTTCTGTGCTCAATTGATTGCATGTTATTCATGGAAAGTTAGTTCCTCTGGGGCGCGGGCCAGTGAACTGAGCCATATCTGAGATCACATGCTGCATGAAATTTTAGTTGTCCTTCCTCTAGACCTTGTTGTTTCCTAAATCTTTACATGTTCAACGTATTTTAGGTTATGGAAAACCTTGAAACCTTGACAAATCTACAAGAGCTATGGCTGGGAAGAAATCGAATTCGAACAGTCAACTTGTGTGGTTTGAGACTAATTAAGAAACTAAGTTTGCAAAGCAACAGGATGACTTCAATGGATGGATTTCAGGTATTTTATTGTAGTTTCCTCTGTTTGCCTAGTCTGATTTCTGTTCGGTAATGTATGTGTTTTACAATTCAGGGTTGTATTGCATTAGAGGAACTGTACCTCAGCCATAATGGAACCAAAAGATGGAAGGCCTCTCTACCTTGCAGAACCTCCGTGTTTTAGATGTTTCATCGAACAAGATAACAGTTATAGAAAATATTGAAAGCCTAACCAGGTAAAATGACTAATACTTTCTCAATTAGAGTTACTGAAAAGTTGTTACTAATATTTGATGAAGGTAAATACCTGGATAAAATTGCTGGTTGACTCTTTAGTCTTTACTACTATCCCAACTCGTTATGCAGGCTGGAGGACCTGTGGCTGAATGATAACCAAATACTGTCACTCGATGGAATAGAGGCTGCTCTGGCTGGTTCCCGGGAGAAGCTGACAACCATTTATCTTGAGCGAAATCCTTGTGTAAGTATCTCAACTTAGATGTTTAGTCATTGACTGTTCATAGAAAGTAGTAAGCTTGCCAGGATCTGACATGAGTTGAACATGGCCCCCACTTAGCTACCGCTAAGTTGTACTTGTCATCCATTGCTGTGTGCCTTATTTTTCTTTATTGATGTGGCAATGCCAGGGTACTGTTGATGCCAGTTAGTTACTCAAGTAGCCAAACTGTCATCAATGCTTTCCAGCAAAGTTGAACTCACTGATTGATTAGGCAAATCTAGATGAGTGCCTTTGAAACTTAGTGGTATTGTGAATTCCAAAGTGAGAAGATCTTTGACATACTAAACATTTCCACTTGTTTTGTTATCCTTACCCATGAGTAAGCTTTGAGACCTTTTTAACATGTTCAAGCTGCAGATCTGTGTTTACTCTGCACTTTGATCTACTTATATAATTATCAACCTATAATGTCTGTTGCTTCCATTGTCTGTTAAACTTTGGAGTTTTGACCTACGAACTATGCTGCATCCTTGTTATATTGCTTGAAATATTAAACCATCTTCGGTTTCACAATGATAGTGAGAAGTTCTGTACTTTCTTGGTCACTGGATGAACATTTAGTGACAGGATATTATGTTCATATTCTTTGCATTCCGTTTGGAAGTTTTTCCCTCAGTGTATGATACACATCATGTCCTTTTTCCTCTTCCAATTTTGCAGGCAAAAACTCCAAACTACTCAGCAACGTTGAAGAAGCTATTTCCGAATCTTGAGCAAATTGATTCAAATATCATAGCATGAGAGTGGCTAATCATTTCAGATACTCAGCAACCAGGCTTTTTTTAAGGATGGGGCATCAAGTTGTAAATAAATAATATTGACAATCGTTCAAGATCTGTACCGAGTGAAGAGAAGTTTGAACTAAATGAGTAGAAGTTTTGATCTAATAGAGCTATAGGACAGGACTCATACACCCGATGCTATTTTCAGCATGTGGCATTTGATTTCTGTGTACGGTAGGTTCCCAAAAGATTATTCTGTCCTATACGGTTTTTGATTCAGTGTTGTGTTAATTTATCTCGATGTATCTCTATTCAAATGTTCATCAAGGGTCCACCGTTCAGTGTTGTGTTAATTATACTCTATCCCCTCTGTTCCTAATTATTTGATGTTAAGTTGTTTAGTTCAATTTTGAACTAAATAATCTGTCTATCCTAACATCAAATAATTAGAAACAGAGTATTTGTCTCCATTTTCCTATCATCACTTAGTCTTGTACATGATCCAGTAGAATGAGAATTAGAGCTTAGATACTCTATTTATGCATTCACGCAAGACTATCCCCCTTGAGTACAATGTCCATAGAAGAACTCGTCTCAAGCTCTAACGTTTGTATTTGGATAACGACATAATAAACCGAACTACCAAAATCGAACCTGCAGGCCACAAAAATGTGGAGACGCTCGAGAGAACGTGATCAGCCCAGCCCAAGTTATGTGGGCCTGTAGAACTCAGAAGCAAGTTTGGGGCACAGGCTTCCACGCACCCTCAATCCTGCGACGAAATGATCCTACTACCATTGAAGCAGTCAACTTTTTTTTCTTTTTTTTTTCCGTTGAGAAAATAAAGACCAGTCACTAGTATATGCTCCCTCCGTTTTAATTTATTTATTGTTAGAACAACCTTTATTAATTTATTTTTATTTATTTTGATTGTTTGAAATGACAATTATTTCAGAATGTAATAATTCCGCGTGTATCATCTGTCTCAAAATAAATGAAGCTGATTAATTTATTTTGAACTAACAACCGTCATGCATCTGACCATTATTGTTCGACGTAACTTGACGCACATGTACTGTAGCAAATTATTTCTGCGTCATCTACTGTATATGAAATGTACACAGGTCAGGTATCACTGTATACCTCACTCATCAGTGCCATATAATATACCATCACATGCGTGTACTGCACCGATCGGTCCATCGATCTCCCAGCGCGGTAGCGATCATCAGATTGGCCGACCTTGATGGGCAGCAGCCCCTCTCCCAAGTCCGTACCTCCATTATACTTATTCCATACCAAATTGCTTATCACTTAAGACAAAATTTTTAGTTTAAAATGAATTAATTTTTTTTATTTTAAGTAATAAATATTTTGAGATGGAGGGAGTAGAATTGCTGCTGCTGATATTTGAGCCACTCATTTCTCTCTAGTGTATATACGTGTTTGATTTTCTGTGTGATGCATGATATTTTTGACATTTGTGCTTCGCCTTTTCGAGGCAGGATGGGCCCGTCACAGATTACTTACGTGCTTAATTTATTTCAACCGACAGAAAAAATATACTCCCTCTGATATTAAATTATTTGTCGTTCAGACATCACCTGCTAGTTTTTTAGTTGTTTTTGTTGATCTGAAACGACAGCTAATAAAGAACGGAGGTAGTATATCCAAATCCAACCTACCCAAGCTGCTATAAGGCTTCCATCGCCTTCTTTCCCTTTCCATCTTACTGCCCTGAACAGCATGGGATCACAAAACCTCTATATAATTTATGTTGAAACATAGAACAGAGTCGAAGCGGACAAGGAGTTGATCTTTCACCATTTTTCAGCGCGGACAAAAAATCATGGACGTCAAAGTCCAAGCCGGACAAAGTGATCATCGGCGCAAGAAACGCGAGCTGAGAGGATCGCTTTCACGAGATATGATATATAGCTCCTGAGAGGACGGCGATTAGATTGTAAAATAGGAAGCAACATATCTTCTGATGAGCTGCTTTTAGTAATCGATCACTACGTCAATTTATGTCGTTGATGCGGATTGCTGTGCATATATATTACTGTTATTTATAATCTAATAGTTCGATGTCGATCGATCTCAAAGCTGCTAGTACGTATCTGCTTGTTGATGGCGCTGATAAAGCAACTTATATGCTCGATCTCTGCTGTGACTTTTGCCTCGTTGTTTTGGAAAGCGACGTTACACGTACCACGTTGTCGTACCCCTGGAGCTGTCAATTTCATGGACGGAAATGGGTCGACGGTAGGCGCAATTCGACCTTGTATATTGGTAAAGAAGAATGATTATATTGCCCTGAATAAATGAAGCAGTATAAGACCAAGGGACCAACTAGTGTGAGAGAAAAATATCAATTCACCTCAATAAATAATATTCTTCAGTGTAATTGTGAGACTGAACCTATTTTTGAGTCTAACTGCTTATTTGGCCCTATTTTTTAGGGTTTATGAATATAATCTTATTTTTCAATCTGAACAAATTGACTGACCCTACTCTATTTGAGTCATTCAGCAACATTAAGGCCCTGTTTGGAACCCCTAGAGCTAATAGTTAGCTGCTAAAAATTAACTATAGAGGTTCCAAACAGTCCAGCTAATAACACAGCTAATTATTAGCTAACCCCCCAACTAACAATAATCTCATTAGCTGCTCCAACCCAGCTAATTTCAGCTAATTATTGGCTAAAGTCCATTTTACCCTTGCCCTCTCTCATCCCCCTCTCTCTTTGAGGGGTACTACAGTCAATTAGTGTATAAAAACAAAATTAGCTCTAGAGATTCCAAACAGGCACCAACTAATAATTAGTTAGCTAATAATTAGTTAATACAAGGTAACTAATAGATTATTAGCTAGCTAACAATTAGTTTTAGAGGTTCCAAACAGGGCCTAAGTCGATAGTAAAAAGACATCTTCGCCTATGCAGCATTGACTTTACTTTTCAATATAATCTGCATGAATTACCTTATTTTATACTCAAAACATGGGTACTCATGCAATTGCCCATTTAACTTATGGGTAACATGTCCATATAAAACCTTCACCTGAATTCTTATATTATTTCATAGTCTAAATGCATGGACTTTGTGTGTTTGAGAATGAAGGGAGCATCTCCGTTATCGTTACATGGGTGACTGGGTCCCGCTGGAAACTCTCTTGACCGAGCGATCGAGAGTGGTTGTTTGGGCATTCAGTTGGCGCGCAGCGAGCTTAATTAGCTGACCCAGCTGCTGCTGCACTGAAAATTAATCAAGAATAATGCGTCGGTCCAGCTGGTATATATATGTATTTGTGTGTTTATATGAATGGCCATTTTAACGCCTGGGCCATGCATGCACCAACGGCTGCAGACGCCGCAGCACTGTTCACGACTCAGGTCGGGCCCGGTTCGTTCCGATTCGGTGGACGGCTGCCATATGTAATGGTATTATTATTCTTGATGCAGCCATCTATAATGCATGCGAAGACAGAGCATCCGGCCGGGACCACTGTATTCAAATTTCAATCCTGCCTTGTTTGACGAGATCAGCCCGTACGTGAAGTTATTTTGCATACAATATATACGCACGTTTAAATATATACCCCGTAAGAGCACTTAAATTAATTACCATGGCAATTATATAAATATTGTATTTCTTGGTTAAACATCGATATTTACTCATCATATCCTTTTGTAAAAACTAGTAGGTTGTCCACACGTTGTGCTTAGTTAACAGGCCCGGGTCCATGATCGTGCGGCCGGTGCGATTGCACAGGCCCCATTTTCCAGGGGCCCTTTTTTTTTCCTCTGTTGTATACCGTCAGCAATCAGTGCCAGCCCAGCTATCGAGCGAGCATGCGCCGTGCGGACTGGGAGGTAGCCCAAGCGGCGGGGCCTGCTGGGCCATGTGCAGCGCGCAGCCCCTACGGGCACACCGGCCAGGACGCCAGGTAAACGAAACTACGCTGAATTCAGAATAAGAATCGATGTACGACGATTCGATTTCCATCAGAACATCACAATCGCGTACTCGTGCCGCGTGCGGAGTGCCGACCAACTGGCAAACTCAAAGAACTGATAGTCGCGGCGCCGCCCGAGGTGTCGAGGTGAGAACTGAGAACGGATCACCGACGTGGCGACTAGCGACGATGATGAATCTGCCGCTGCTGTTGTGCGACAGTTCGTCGGCTGTCGGGTAGCTAAGCTCAATTTCATCTCCTGCAGGTAAACTTTTTTTTTCCTGATTTCTTCTTCTTCCAATCTCTGTCTACTGTTTAGGTCTAGCAGTACGTAGATTGATACTTTGATTTTTATTTCATCTTCATACACTATTTTATTTTATCTAATATCTATTATTTTAGAAACAACAAGTAAGCATAATTGAGATTTCAATCTAATTTTCTTTTTTACTTCACAGTCATGTCTTCTAGAAGGTATGATTCGGGTTTTCAAAAGTGTAAGAAAAAACAAAGAATAGAAAATATCACTCAATCACAAAAAGGAGCAATGGACATATTTGTTACTAAAGAATTACATGTATCTTCTGTAGATGAGCCAACTGTTCAAATTCACAATGAGGTTAAGGATGTTCCAATTGACAGTACACATGTTGAAATGAATAATAATGATGAAAAAATCAGAGAAGCTACTATTGATGATGAATCTTTTCAACCTGATATATTTGATCCAAGATATTGGAGTTCTCTTGTGTTGAAGTGGCTAAACGACACTTCCCCCGGTACTACCAAATGTAGTCTGCGGAGGTTCTTGTATTGGTTTGGACGCGCAAAGATCGGGAACAAGATAATGACGCAGGAGATTTACATGGTTCGGGCCGCCTGAGCGTAATATCCTACTCCACGGAGTTTGTGTCTTTGTATTGAGTAGCTCTAGTATGCATGTGAGCTTGGATCAGATTGTGTCTGTATCGTGTGGCGCAGTCCTTTTATAATCCAAGGACTGACCGTTACAACGTTTGCCTGGTCCGACATGTGGCCCTGACATATTTAATAGCCTAATTCACTGTCTATGAGCATTAAGCATGGTTAATAGTGTGATAACGTGCCTTAATGGCTGTGTTACCCCTATTAACAATGCTTTGATCGTGTGTCATTAATACAACATTAATGATACGTAATCAGGTCTTGTACCTACCGCTTTTAACTGTCTCTTGAATGTTCGTGGTGTTGGAGATTTGCCAGTGTACTCGTGGGTGGTGTAGATCTGGAGGCTCCACACGTGGCAGCTTTGGAGCTTCCCCTTGCGGGGAGGTAGCTCCGGAACCGCTATACACGTGGCGGCACCGGAGCTCCCCTCTGTTGGGGGTTAGGTCCATGGTCATTGTACACGTGTTGACTGCGGAGCTTCCCTATGTTGGGAGTTTAGCTCCAGACTTACATTACACGTGTCAGTCTCGGATCTACCCATATGAGGGATGTGGGTCCGGTGTAGTGTGACATGTGGGGCTTGAGGAGACTTTCAACTTTGACAGGTGGAACTCTCTTGCACTTCTTGCGGTACCGTGGGGTACCCGGTACGCAGGGTACTAACAGTGGCCCCCGGGCCCACCTCTAGGGGAAACCCTTTGGTTAAGTTATTTTTCCGGGGGTGGGGCCATCCTCGATTCCCGCGCTTTGACTTTAAAAGTCTTCTGATGTGCCGTTGGGGCGATGGTTTGGGATCAAACCATCTCCGCGTGTGAAAGTGCATCTAGGACTCCCTTGTGGGTTTTGGATGATTTATGACAAGCAATTGGGATCCTAACCTCTTTGTTGAGATAAGTGCAGGATTTTAATAGAAAAATGAGCAAAGTACCAAAAAGAAGGAAGGATGAGGAACCAAGTGGAAATGAGCTCAAGAAAGAAGAATAGTAGATCATTATGTATGGAGTGTGTTAAGAAAACACATCCCAAGAGCTCAATCACAATTAAACACACACATTGCACAAAGTTACACAGGACCGGACTAGTCCGACTAACACTGGACTAGTCCGATAGCCTCTCTGTACAAAATCGATCAAGTCCGATATTCATCAGACTAGTCTGATATCTCTCTGACTAGAATCGGACTAGTCCTCCCCAGTGCGGAATAGTCCTCAAATCACTTCACAAGTCACACAAAATTGGACAAGTCCGATCACAACCGGACTAGTTCGATATTCTTTCTGGTCCAAATTGGACAAGTCCGATATTTGCACGGACTAGTCCGAAATACCCTCTGAACTAAATCAGATAAGTCCTCTAAGTGCGGACTTGTCATCCTATACACTTAAGGTTTCACATGTCTGGACAAGTCTGATGACTATCGGACTAGTCCGAAGATTTCCAGTAGCGAAATCGAACAAGTCCGTTCCTAGCTGGACTAGTCCAATATTTCGGAACACTTAGGGTTTGCTACACACAGCACACCGGACTAGTTTAGTGACCACCATGAACTAGTCCGATCTTTCTGAACCCTAACGGTCACTTTTAGAAACCCATATAAATAGAGTTGCACGGTCATATTTTACACTATCTCGAACCCTAGCACCGTCACACCTCACAAGAGCCTCAAAAACCACATCTCTCCACGAAATTAAGTGCAACAAAGATCAATACCTTGGGGATTCACTCTAGTTCATTGGAGAGACACGTTCAACACCACATTGAGCTCTTAGTTTGATTCTCTAACACACTCCTGCGATTTAATTGTAATCTTTTGAGTGTGTTCTTGGTGGTATTTCGTGTTGTAATCTAAGGGAGCTCTCAACATGTGAGAAGGTTCCTTGAATTCGGTTATTCATCCCTTTGAGATAAGTGGAAGAGGATTGGCCTTCGTGGCGATCCGACGAGGGTAGGGTTGGAGAAGACCCAGTCCTTTTGTGGACTCCTCAACATGGATGTAGGTTGCCCCTCTGTGGAAACCGAACCACGGGATAAATCTTTTGTGTTCCTCTTTTGTGTTCATTGTCCATTACATTATATCAATCTAGGGTTACAATTGATCTTGATTACTTACGTTGAAATATCAAGTATAAGATTGAATTATAATATAACTTGATTCATAACCTTGTAACACTTAGTTTAATCATATATTTTCGCTGCATATATTGAAAAATAAATTAAATCGATCAAACCTAATCAGTCTAGTCCGTATACACCGGACTAGTCCGCACATTACCGCACTAGTCCGATTTCTCTGGTTTTGAACTGATTGTTAAGTGTTGCAGGATCTGACAATTTTAAAAAAGGCCTATTCACCCCCCTCTAGGCCACATTCAGCGTGGTTTGTTATGAATGCGGCAGATGAGATCTTTGAGTGCAGATCTCACGCAATTGAAGGTCGCTAGTTCCCAATACAAAAACCGTATCAGTTCCAAGCGCCTTGTCAGGGTGCCGCCTTTGGGTTTCCAGTGGCCCATCATGACAATGGTTCACCTGGGGTAATAGCCTCGACCTCTTCGTCGGGGTGGTCCCGGGCCCATTCATCATTGACGGGGTAGATTTTTGAAATGTGACCCTGCTCTCATTGCGGTTTCCATCCAAGCGTCGGGGAGGCTTACTTAAGAAGGAAAGTATGCATGGTTTGAGGACTCTTTATGCTTTCGATCAAACTCGAGCTTCAGAGCCTCCCAAACTCCGCCTAGCTTTCCTTTCATTTGCTCTTCTTTGTCGTGATGGAGTTGGGTCTTCCCAAGAGCCGCACCCAGAGCAAAGACAATCAGATGAAGGTCAGTACCTTCATGGGATGGTCCAGTGACTCCTTCAACCACCTAGTCCGCGTTAGCAAGCTCCCCTTCAAGAAGGAGCGCTGCAGGGAGATGGTTTATTTTTCGGCGTACGCCATGGTGGGACTGATCCCACCATTCTCGAGCTTCATCCTGATGCTGCTGGACTTCTACGGCCTCCAACTGCATCACCTCAGCCCGCACTCCCTTCTGCTCGTGATCACCTTCGTCCACTTCTGTGAGATGTGGGTGGGCGTGCCTCCCTGCGTCGAATTGTTCCGAACGTTCTTCACAGCTCATACCACCGGCAAGGGGACAGAGTTGGTTGGCTTCTATTACTTCGTGAAGCGCAAGAATTGTCCCTTCAAGTACTTGAAGTTGTTCCCCTCAGGGAAATGGGACGAATGGAAGAAAGATTGGATCTTTATTGTAGTGGATGAGCACGACAGGTTGGAGCTGCCCCAAGGACTCACCAACATCGAAACCGAGGCCTGGAACATAGTTTCAAAGTTGTCGGATGCCTTTAAGTCTGTTCTGACCAGGATCCGAGAATGCGTGGAGGGTGGAGTGACCCCCCAGATTGTCTTCGGAAATTTCTTAGTGAACAGATGGGCTCCGCTGAGGAAGAGGGAGAAGCTCGCCTGGGCTTTAAACAGTGTGATGGATGATGTCTGGATTGAAACCGGTTTGAAATCCAACTTGGATGACGAAGCCTTGAAGCTCCATCTCAAGAAATTTCAGCATGGGCTTGTCGACGGTGATGACTTGGCTCCGCCAGCTGCTTTCCTGCCCTTGAATATGATTTCAGAGATCAACAGGGAGCTCCGAAGGAAGATGTCGGTGCTAGACGACCTTGGCGAGGTAGAACAACGTCGGACCTCGAGGGTTGTAATCTCCGAAGCTTCTGAGGAGATGGCCACCCCTGCTCCAAGCTAGAGGGTTGATGATATTGGCAAGGGCAAGGGCAAGGAGCCAGTTGAGTCTTCCAGTTGGAATAGGAAGCTGAAGCATGCTAATGTGAGGTCTGTCAGGTCGGCTCCATCCACAACAGCCCCTTCTCCCCGGCGAGGGAGATCTTCTGCAGCTACATCCTCTCTGGCGCAGGCGTCCTCGAGAGGTGCTAGTTCTTGGCAGTCAACTCCGATCCCAATGCCAGCAAGGGACTCCAGGTCTGGAGGTTCTTCCCGGACAAGGGAGACTTCGGCTAGGCCATCACCAACGACGGTGGCGGGCCCTGGGCAACATTCTGGGGCTCCTTCCGTGCTGATCACGACAATATCCGACTCTGAGCCTCCGGCAAAGAGGTTCCATGCTGATTGGGGCAGTAGCTTCCCAAGGTAAGCTTTGTTTTTTCACCTTGTTTTGCCACTCTTGTTTTTATCATGTTTTGAATATTCTGATTTTTTGACTGCAGAGCGTCAAAGTTGGGGTCTAAGGCTCCGACCTCTGTCGCACCGACTGGGTCTGCACAAGCTAAAGCTCCTGCTCCAACTATCGAGCCCTCTCAAGTGGACACGACAGCTTCGGCGCCAGCTATCGTGGTCTTGGATCCAGAAGAGACGTTAGAAGCTCCCGTGGTAGCGCCAGACCACGGGGGAGAAGTTGAAGATGCACCGCCAACAACAGTGCCAGAAGTCAAAGATTTAGTGCAGGAGTTGGAGATGTCGGAAGCTCCGGCGTCTGAGCCAGAGGTTAACGGGGCTCTGGTCCCTGCACCAGAAGTTGTGGTGGGTCCAGTGGTGCCAGAAGCTCCAGCCCTTGAACCGAAAGTCGTTAAATCCCTGACCATTGAGTCGGAGGCAATTGAATCCCTGACTACTGAGCCGGCAATGGTCGAAGCTCTAGTCGCAGAGCCGGAGGTAGTTGAAGCTCTGGTCCTCAGACCAGAAGTTGTTGAAGCTCCAACGGTTGAGCCGGAAGTGGCTGATGTATCAGCACCTGAGCCGACGATAGAGATGGATTTGGGTGAAGTCCCGACGATCACTCCAGAAATAACTGCTCTGGAGGTGCCCACGCCCATGGCAGAATGCCATGACAAGGCGGAGGCAGGCTCTTCATCCGCGGAGCCAGCGATTGAAGTTCCTGCAGTAGGACCTTCGACGTCGGCCTCAGAGGTAGGAGTTCCCCTAGCGGGTTCTTCCTCTGCTGTATCCGAAGAACTTCCAGAGGGTGGCCCCAGTGCTACAAGAGCCGAGGGTACCTCACTTGTAGAGTGAGACCCTATTTTTGTTATGGAGAATCCCTTGGAGCCAGCGGAGTTGACCCCAGCAGGTCCGCAACCCATTCTCTTGGCGTTGTCCATAGACAATGCTTGCTCAAGCCTCTAACAAGTTCAGCTCGCCTTCGATCATGAGAGCAAGGTCCTTGAGGAGGAACGCCACACCTTGAGGCGTTGGCGTAACAGGCTCCACTTTGAGACTAGACTTGCTCAGATGAGGCTTGCTGATCAAAAGGAGTGGGTCAAGAGGGAAACAACTCGGATGGAGTACTGAAGCAAGTTGCTGGAAGAGAAAGAAACCGCCATCAGGGCCCTCAACGCCAATTCTCGGGATATTCTCGAACGTGGTAAGGAGAGGAGTGATGCTGCTGAAGAGCGTCACGAGAACCTCACTGCGCTGAACGAGATTCTTCAGAAGCGCCGAGCAGACCTTGATGTAAGGGAAGAAAAACTCCTAGATCAACAGGAGGATATTTTTAAGAGGTAGGAGGAGGTCACCTAAAAATTGACTCTGGGTGAACAAAATTTGGCAGATCGCACCAAAAAGTTGGATCTGTGGAGTGAGGAGGAGAAAGAAAAGTACTGGAAGCTGGGGCAGGAGCTCTCGAAAAGCTAGAGTGATATTGCCGCCAGAGAAGGGAAGGTGAGGGGTAGGGAAAAAGACCTAGCCGAACGGCGGAACCGCATCCACCTTCAGGACACGGAGCTAACCAACCGCGAGAAGCAGGCTGCTGAAAGTATGCAGCAACATGCCAAAGTGGTGGAACGCCTTGCTCGGGAGAGTTCGGAGCTAGCAGCCGCCCAAAGGTCTCTGGAGGAGCTACAAAACTTGAAGGCAATCGAGTCCCTTATGGTATGGGACTTCCTGGGACGTGCGGACAGGGCCCTTGTGCCTCTTGGTTTTATTCCAGTACGCCTGGAGGACCCAACGCAGGAGCTGGACCAGACGCTAGTGGCACTTGGCTCTGGTGGTAGCAAACTCGACACAATGGGTAATGTCATCGCTAATCAGCTGGAGATAGTGGGTAAATCTCTGGCCAAGAACGTCACCGAGTATGTCTTGTTGTGTTACAAAAGCCGAGACCCCCAGTTCTCTTTGGATCTGAGCTTTGAAGGAATCATTGCTGAAGAAGAGGATGCCACCAGAGCTAGTATCCAAGAAGCTATTGGGAAGGTTGCTTCGTTTTTCCATAGGACTTAGATACTCAAATGGCTAGGACTTTTTTCCTTTTGCCCTTTGATGTGACCCCAATTTTGTAATCCAGTGCTTTTGATTAATGAAATCCTCCTTTCTGCCATGCTATGAATTTTGCTTTGTCTTCAATATACTATGTTGTATCTTGTTGACCCCCTGGTATATGTGCACAATTGGAGTGTGTACATGTACCAAAAGGATTTGACAGCATGTTGATGACTTGAACACTTCAAACTTGTAGATTTTAGGTCCGGAGTATTTATCTCCGGTACGTCGATGGCTGGCCCCCTGGGGCTGTCGGAGCTTGGTAGCTCCGACGGCACCCACCATCAACATATAACACGTCGACGGCGGGCACACTAAGATTTATCAGAGCTTGGTAGGTCCGGTAGCTCTCGATGAATCGTTGAAGGTAGGCCCCCTGAGGCTGCCAGAGCTTTGTAGCTCCGATGTCACCAACTGTCAACATATTAAACATCGACGGCGAGCCCCCTTGGAGGATGTCGGAGCTTGGTAGCTCCGGTGTCATCCACCATTACTATGAATTTCTGTTTTTTCTGCACATTAGAGACAGGAAAATAGTAAAATTTGTCCTCTTGTCTACAAATCGTTTGTGACTTATTGTTCTTATTTGAGTTTTTAATCCAAAGAAACTCTATATGGTAACAAGCATATTGATGTAATTTTCCCAGATCTGTATGCTTTCTTAGTACTCACCCTACTTAGGCCCACCGGGGTGTAGGTAGAGTGGCGTACTTAGGGTGCAGGACCAGGCTAAGTTGATAGCCCACTCCGGACCTATGTTGGCTTGGCGCTCAGGCAAGTATACAATACAACATGTTAAGATCTAAAGAGATCAACAATATAATTTGTTACACATATGAATAACTTGGACCAAAACTGAAAAAGAATTGCACAATTTCATTATAGACAAGAAGAATACAAATAATAATTTGATAGATCAAGCCCTGTACAAAAATACATGCACGTGGAGTCTGTTTTCACATAACAATATCTTTCATTATAGGTCTAGATTACAGGGGAGACAAGAACACACTTAGGGTGCAGGACCAAGCTAAGTGCGCTATACATCTTGTACTAGTCCTGGGTAGGTAGTTACACTTTTAGTGCTATGACTCTATCAAGTGTTACTTGAACTTCCCGGACCTTCCCAAAGGTATCCGGATATTCCCCCGGAGGACCTACCCTTCTCTATGTATTGATTCTATAACATACATTATGTATAATTACAGACTCACCTTCGTGATTCTAGGTATAAAACTTGCGGAGGTGCTCATTGTTCCAAGGATTAGGAAGCGGAGTCCCATCCTCAGTTGCCAAGCGAACGCATCCGGGCTGGGATACTTTGTTCACTCGGAAGGGACCTTCCCAGCTGGGGGAAAGTTTATTCATCCCTTCATGGGTTAGTATTTTCTGTAGCACAAGGTCGCCTTCCTCGAGTTGTCGGTTACGCACGTGCCTTTGATGATAGCGCCGGAGCGCTTGGCGATTGCGTGCATTCCAAAAAGCTGCTTGGCATCTTCTCTCGTCGATGAGGTCAAGGTCTTCGCACCGGAGCTGGTCCTGCGCGGCTTCGTCGAAGGTCCAGACCCGGAGGGACCCGATGGTGATCTATGGAGGAAGGACTGCTTCAGCTCCGTACACCAGGAAGAAGGGTGTCTCCCTAGTTGACCGGTTAGGTGTTGTACTGTTTGCCTACAATGTGGACAGAAGCTCTTCAATCCAGTTGGCTCCATACTTTTTTAGGTGCTCATATGTGCGCATCTTGAGTCCTTTTAAGATTTCTGCATTTCCTCTCTCGGCTTGGCAATTACTTGTTGGGTGAGCTACTGATGCGTAGCTGAGTTGAATGCCGAGGTCTTTGCAATATTCTTGAAATGCAGCACTTGTAAATTGAGTTCCATTGTCAGTTGGAACTCCAAATCTGCATATTATGGACTTCAAGAATTTGATATCTGATTGCTTGTTTATAGTCACAACTGGAGTTGCTTCTGGCCACTTGGTGAACTTGTTGATGGCGACATACAGGAACCTGTAACCTCCGATGGCTTTTGGGAATGGTCCCAAGATGTCCATGGCCCACACAGTGAATGGCCATGTAGGAGGTATCATTTGTAGTGATTGAGCCGGTGTGTGAATTTGTTTTGCGTGGAACTGGCACGCTTCACATTTTTTCACTAGCTCAACTGCATCTTGGAGTGTTGTAGGCCAGTAAAAGCCATGTCGGAAGGCTTTACCAACCAACATGTGGGAAGATGCGTGGTTCCCACACACGCCTCCATGGATTTTTGTGAGAAGCTCATGACCTTCTTTCTTTGTAATGCAACACATTAGGACACTGTTGGCACCACGTCGGTATAGATCCCCTTCTACCAGTGTGTATCTTTTAGCCAACCTTACAATCCGGTCAGCGGATACACTGTCTTCAGGAAGGACGTTGTCTTTCAAGTAGCTCCGAATCCCCGAGATCCATGCATCGGAGCTAACTTGAGCTTCTAAGTCTTGCGTGCTAGGTTGCTCGGAGCTTTCGGCAGCACCTACAACCCTTGGTGGACACCATGGTAACAGGGCCATCGGGACCGCCAGCTTTGAGGTGCTGGTCTTGCCCCCTTCGCTCAGTTCAGCAGGCTGAGCTGTTTGTCTGGACAACCTCTGGATGAAGATTTCATCAGGAGCCGGAGCTCCAGTTGAAGCCTTCGTCGAGAGTTCGTCAGCTTCAGCGTTGTGAAGACGTTGAACATGGTGGAGATCTAGGACTTCGAAGTCCTTCTGGAGCCTCTGGACTTCAAGAAGATAAGCAGCTAGTTGAGCATTGTTACAGCAGCATTCACCTTTGACTTGTTTGATGATGAGTTGTGAATCACCCTTCACCAACAGTTGTTTGACACCATAGGATAATGCCACCTTGAGTCCATAGATGAGCGCTTCATACTCCGACATATTGTTGGTCGCCTTGAAATCAAGGTGAACCATGTACTTGACCTTCTCCCCAGTCGGAGCAAGGAGAAGGATTCCCGCTCCGGCCCCCTGTTTCTACACTGAGCCGTCGAAGTTGAGAGTCCAGTGATGTTCGGTGAATACCGGGACCTTGGGTTCTGGTTTCTGCTCACTAGGGCCCCCAAGGTTTGATGGAGAGGGAGTCCATTCCACCACGAAGTTAGCCAAAGCTTGAGTTTTGATTGCTTGTCGTGGCACGAATTCGAGATCGAACTTGGCCAGCTCTGCTGCCCACTTTGCGATGTTCCCAATAGAGTTAGGGTTGTGCAAAATAGCACACAATGGAAAAGAAGTTACCACTGATATTTTGTGGTCTTGGAAGTAGTGATGAAGCTTCCTTGAGGCAATAAGAACTGCATAAAGCAGCTTATGCACCTTAATGTATCTTGCCTTGGCGTCATATGGAGTACTTCGCTGATGAAGTACACTGGGCACTAAACGGTGTGGACCCTCTCAGAGGGGCCCGAAGCTTCTTCTTCATTGATCCGGTCTCTCTCAAAGAAGCCTAAATCTTCTTGTTAAGCTTCCCGGACCCTCCCGGAGGGGTCTGGATCTTCTTCCTGTTCAACCCATACCTTCATGGATGGGTCCGGATCTCCTTGAACAATCATTAAAACTCTCTCAGATGAGAGAGGTTGGTCTTCTAGTACCCTGATCAGTGTCTAGGGGCTGGGACCCAGAATCTCCTTCAGATAGTTCCAAACCTTTCCGAAAAGGCCCAGGCTCCTGAATAGGATGTGGTTCTGGTCTTTTCGTGACCAGGACCATATTGACAACTTTGGTATTTGTAGAAATGTAAAGCAGTAAAGGATCACTAGGATTCGGAGCTACCAAGATTGGTAGTGTGGTGAGAAGCTGCTTCAGCTCTTGGAATGCCTTTTCTGCTTCTTCAAACCAATAAAATGGTCCGGACTTTCTCTAGAGTTTGAAGAAGAGAAGTGCCCGTTTTGCTAGTCTTGAGATGAACCGGCTGAGCGCAGCTAGACATCCAGTTAACTTCTGACATCCTTGATGCGGGCAGGGGGCCGCATATCTTCTATGGCCTTGATCTTCATTAGGTTTGCTTCAATTCCTCGTTGAGTCACTAAGAAACCTAGAAGCTTCCCGGAGCTAACCCCGAAGACACATTTGTGCAGGTTCAACTTAGTGCGTGTGTTGCGCAACTTGTCAAAGACGGCTTGCAAGTTATCAAGGAGTGACTCCTTGTTCTTGATCTTCACGACGATGTCATCGACGTACACCTCCATCAAATCTCTGATTAGCTCTCCAAATGTTTTGAACATAGCTCGCACAAATGTTGAAGCAACATTTTTGAGACCAAAGGGCATGGCAATATAACAATACAATCCATCTACTGTTATGAAGGCAATATGCTCTTCATCTTCCTTAGACATTTGGATTTGATAATACCCAGAATATGCATATAAGAAACACAATAGATCGCACCCGGAGGTGGAGTCCACTATCTAATCTATCCTAGGTAGTCGAAATGGATCCTTTGGACATGCCTTATTTAAGGTGGTGTGGTCGATACACATCCGGAGCTTCCCGCCAGCCTTGGGTACCACGACTGGGTTTGCCAACCATTTTGGATGAAACACCTTCCGGATGAAACCAGCTTCGAGCAACTCCTTGATCTCCTGTAGGATGAAGTTTTGTTGCTCAATTGATTGCTTATGTGGCTTCTGGTGTACAGGCCGTGCGTTGGGATAAATCTTCAGATTGTGCTCAATCACCTCCCTATGGATCCTAGGTATTTGCGATGATTGCCAGGCAAACACGTCAACATTAGCCCAGAGGAAAGTGATGAGCACGAGTTCCTATTTGTTGTTCAGACCTCCCGATATACGAGTAATCTGAGCAGCATCAGAACCGATTTGGACGACTTTGACGGAAATGTCAGTGTCGCCGCTTAGTTGCACACAAGGTGCGGAGGTAGAGCCTCGATTACGAATGCTCGGAGGGTTCAGAGCTAGCTCCTTACCGGATGCTTCCTCCTGCGCTGTAGCAAGTGCATTTAGTTCTTCCAATGCAGTGATTCCTGCAGTACGATCCCTGTGGATTTGGAGAACACCCATTGGTGTTGGCATCTTTAACACCAAGTAACCATAGTGAGCGACGACCATGAACCTATACAAGGCAGACCTGCCCGGTATGGCGTTGAATGGCAAACTGATATGCGCCATGTCGAAGACTAGCTTCTCGGTTCTGTAGTTTTTCTGAGTCCCGAAGGTCACCGGGAGCGTGATAGAGCCGAGAGGGGAAATGGCCCCCGGACCTACCTCAGAGAAGGGTCGAGAGGGGCGAAGGTCTGAAGGTTGGAGCTGAGCTTGACGATGGCTTCAAAGCTTATGGGGTTCAGCCATGCACCTCCGTCCACCAGTACATGGTGGAGTTGAACATTGTTAATGGTCGGAGATACCATCAACGAGAGTTGGCCAGCTCCGATCATGTTACTAGGGCAGTCCAAAGCATCGAAAATGATGGGAGTATCAATCCACTTCCGATGAGGCTCTGCCCTAGCGGTGGGAGCTGCAGCGGCCATGTCCCGCCACATTATTTTGAGGATATGGCGAGATGTGATGTCCCAAGAATCACCATAAATGGTGTTCAAGGTCTTCCGACGCTCGTTGTCAGATACGTCGGAGTCCTCGTCAACGGTGTTGTAGACAGCCTTCAAAACCTTCTTGGGGTACTGAAAGCCTAACTCCTCCTCAGTCGGAGCTTCATTGACTTTTTGCTTTCCTTCCCATTGGCGGAAAGGAGCTTCTTCTCAGCGCTTGTTGTAGTGCTCGACAAGGTTCTGGACCTCTCGGCATTCTTACAGACTGTGCTTGTCCGTCTTGTGGATCGGACACCACATCTTGGAACTGCTACCGTCTTCTGACGAAGGGCGAGGTCGTTTCTCGGGGCATGGCCCCCAGCCACCCGGAGCTGCAGCAGCCGCAACATTAGGTGCGCCGGCTGACGGCTTCTTCTTGCCGTTGGGCTTCTTTTTCTTTTTGCCACCTTCGGATGTAGTGGCTTCAGTCTTGGTAGATTTTTTGTTGGCCTCCGGAGGGGGTTTGGAGTGCATTTCACGTCCCTCCGCAGCTTTAGCACATTTATCTTCTAAGCTGAAGAGTTTCGTGACACTGGTGACTTCTTTGGTCGCCAACTTCTCCAGCATCTTCTTGTCTCGAACACCCTGTCTGAATGCAACGATAACAGAAGTGCTTGAGATTGAGGGGATGGTATTACGTACCTGAAAAAACCGCTGGATAAAGGATCATAGCGATTCCCTCGTTGTTTTCTTCGCAGCAAACAAGTCCAGTTTAGTGCCGGGTCGGGTGTGAGAACTCTCGAAGTTAGCAGTGAACTGTTGGCATAATTCCTCCCAACTATTGATGGAGTCGAGTCGGGTGGAAGACTCATGAACCAGGACCTTGAAGTCTCAGTCAGATCCACTGAGAAGTAGTTGGCCATCACGACCTCATTGCCTTCCGCGGCAAGTATAGCAGTGGAGTAGATTTGAAGAAACTTAGCGGGGTTGACAGTCCCGTCGAATTTCTCCGGCAAGTGAGGCCGGAACTTCTGTGGCCATCTGACCATGCATAAGTGCATGGCCAGGGCAGAACAACCTCCTCCTACTCCTTGAGGAGCAGGGATGTCCCGAGCCTCTCGGGAGCATGCTCGATATGGACACGATCATCTTGCTACCGGTAACGGCGATCAAGTTTTGACCGCAGGTCGTGAGTCAAAATCCTAGTGATGGTGTGGGTGTGTCGTGCCCCGGAAGGCAGCAAAGTCACCTGCTGGGATGTAGCACACCGTCGGTGCTGTGACACGTGAGGACCCAATCTTTCAAACAAGGTCCTACATTGAGCTGTTACCTGCCTCGAAGGGGGAGGACCTTAGTTGTTGATAGCATCGGCTGCGGCTGCAACCAGATGCTGCACATCAACATGCCACTGCTCCATTGCACCCTGAGGTGCTCCAGGCGCTAGTGGGCGCTCCAACAGAGTTCGTGCAGCAATTAGCGCATTCTCGGGGTTGTTGTTTGCCGATGCTTTGATCGACACAAGTACCCCATCCTGCTTCCCAGCATGGTTTGCTGGGGCAGATGGTGGTGGTGGTGGCATGGCACCCGTCGGGACAACAGCACTCGCTGGCTGCTACATGTTAGAGGGATTGCCTCTAGCAGGCTGTTCAGCACGATTGCCGTTGGAGGATCCTGCGACGGAATTCACCATCTTATGATCTCGAGCTCCCCCTACCTGGCGCGCCAAATGTCGAAGTGGCTAAACGACACTTCCCCCGGTACTACCAAATATAACCCACAGAGGTTCTTATATTGGTTTGGGCTCGCAGAAATCAGGAACAAGATAATGATGCAGGAGATTTACGTGGTTCGGGCCGTCTGAGCGTGATACCCTACTCCGCGGGGTTTGTGTTGTTGTATTGAGTAGCTCTAGTATGCGTGTGAGCTTGGATCAGATTGTGCCTGTATCATGCAGCGCAGTCCTTTTATAATCCAAGGATTGACCGTTACCACGTTTGTCTAGCCCGACATGTGGCCTTGACGTATTTAATAGCCTAATTCACTGTCTATGAGCATTAAGCGTGGTTAATAGTGTGATAATGTGCCTTAATGGTTGCGTTACCCCTATTAACAGTGCTCTGATCGTGTGTCGTTAATACAACATTAATGACACATAATCAGATCTTGTAACTGGCGCTTTTAACTGTCTCTTGAATGTTCGTGCTGTTGGAGATCTGCCAGTGTACTCGTTGGTGGTGTAGATCCGGAGGCTCCACACGTGGCAGCTTCGGAGCTTCCCCTTGCGGGTAGGTAGCTCCAGAACCGCTATACACGTGGCGGCAACGGAGCTCCCCTCTGCTGGGGGTTAGGTCTGTGGTCATTGTACACGTGTTGACTGCGGAGCTTCCCTATGTTGGGAGTTTAGCTCCAGACTTACATTACACGTGTCAACCTCGGATCTACCCATATGAGGGATGCGGGTCCGGTGTAGTGTGACATGTGGGGCCTGAGGAGACTTTCAACTTTGACAGGTGGAACTCTTTTGCACTTCTTGTGGTACCGTGGGGTACCCGATACGTAGGGTACCGACAACATCTATACAACTTTTGCTAATTCTACAAAAAAAATGGCAGATCTTGAAAGATAATATAACAGGTTTTACTCTTAAGTCTGTGTTAGCTATTTGATGGGAGAGTCGTATTGACAGTGTTAAAGCTATTAGATTTCAATGTTCAGATATTCGAGAGGCTCTACTTCAGGTGCCTAATATTTTCATATTTGTCCAATATTGTAATTTATTAGCTATATTCAGTTATAACACATGTTTTCTTTATTTCAATTTTAGGTACTTGAAAGTGATAAGGATGCAAAAACAAGCAGCGAGGCTAGTGGATTGGAAAAAAATGAGCTTGGAGAGTATGCATTCATAGTGGAAATTGTCATTTGGTATGAAGTGTTGTATGCTGTTAATTTAGTAAGCAAACAACTACAAGCAAAAGGATATGCTTATTGATGTTGCTATTGAGGAAGTGCAAGGTCTGATTTATTTTTTCAAGAAGTACAGGGAAATGGGTTTTTCACAAGCATTGGAGGTAGCTAAAGTCATTGCAGTTGATATGAATATTGATCCATCATTTCATAAAAGGCGAGAAATTAAAAGAAAGAGACATTTTGATGATAATCCAGCCGATACAAATGTTAGCGCATAGTGTGTAGAAGAATTGTTTAGAATCAACCATTTTATAACTCTCGTTGATCAGGCATTTTCTTCACTTACAAATAGATTTGAACAGTATCAAGGTTTCCAGAAAGTCTTTGGATTCTTATTTACTTGTGAATCACTACAAGCAATGGATAATATGAGTTTAAAATGTCTCGTGATAATCTAGAGGCTGCTCTTACAAAGGATGGAAAATCTAATATTGATGCCAATGAACTATATATGGAGTTGAAGTTTCTTCAAGATTTTCTGCCAAAAGAAAATATGGGACCTGCTCAAAATCTCAAGTTTTTAAAGCGATGTGATTCTTTTCCAAATTCAAGTATTGCATATAGAGTTCTATTGACAATTCTGGTGAGTGTTGCATCAGCGGAACACAATTTTTCTAGATTGAAGCTATTGAAGTCTTATATGTGCTCTACGATGACACAACAAAGACTTACTGATTTGGCCACAATATCATCTGAGAGTGATTTATTGGAGAAGATTGAATATGAGCATATGATTGAAGATTTCATTTCAAGGAATACGAAAAGAATGGGTCTATTTGGATAAATGTTATGCATCAAGAGACAAAATTTTAATAATAGGTATGTTTCTTAACATAATCTATTGTTATGTAGAATGTTATTATATTATATATAAATTTATAGTACTATTTCTCCTATAGAGATACGGACAACTTTAGTATTTCGTACGGCCCCCGAATTTTGTCGGCTCGGCCCTGTTAGTTAGAGCCCTGTTAGTTAATAAGGTAATACCTTGTTACCTTATTGTTGTATAACCATGCATTGTGTAGTTTATAGTTTTATATACGGGTCTTTTAGACTAATTTTGTGTAGTTGGTTCTAGATTGCAGCACTATATGACCATTTTTAGAGCAATGTTTTTTTCCAAACACTTTTGACGTGTAGTGTTGATTTACAAATTGAAACTTGAGGGCAATTAAGTAGAAATACGATGCTTGCAATGAGATTGCCCACGAACAAGGAGCACGAGATAGCAGAGGTTTCTGAAAGTGGCGAACCACTTTCCTGATGGAGTGGAAGTTGTCGTACAAACACCAACTTACATATTTTGAAAAGCGCCAAGGATACATATATAAGACTATCCGCACCAGCGTACTCTAAAGCATACTCTATACACTATTCTCCTTCAGCTTTTACAGTATATACTCTAAATTACACAGCAAAACAGTGTATCCAGTATGCTTTACAGTACATCACTGCGGATGGTCTAAGTACGTATTCTTCCCTCTTATGGCAAGCTAGCAACGGCTACGCTAACCACCATCATAGACGGATTAAAAACCCAGCCGTCTTTCCGCGTATGGAATATGGATGGCGCCCGCGGCATTATCAAGCACTATATTCGAGCCTGCTGCGAGCTGCGTGACGACACCACCTTCCACTGCCTGCTGTTTTTTTTTTTCGAACGAAGCTTCCACTGCCTACTGCTATTCACTAATTATAAGTGTGGTGGCGGTGCAGTGACTTTTTGGATTAGGCTAGTTTAATTTAATTAAAGGACCCATCTGTTGGAATAAATGGGTTTGGCCCATATAATATTCAGAATTAATTTTAATAAATCTCAAAGGCCCATTAGGGCAAGAGAGAGTGGTGCTAAGTGTTTAATCCCACATGAGAAGTGGAAGTGGAGCAACCTCTACATATAAGGTAGGCTGCTCTTCCACTCCTTAAGTGAGAGACGAGAGGAAGAGAGAGGTGGCCCACGCGCGCTCCTCCTCCTCCTCGCTCGCCTCGTCACGCGACGCCACGCCACGCCACGCCCGTGTGAATTCGAGCCTCGAGCCGAGCCTATATTTTATATTTTTGCAGAAAATTAAATTGGGCTTTTGCGCCTCCGAGTCGTTGGAGCCTCAGATGGTTCCCACGTTCGCGTTCCTTACGCCGCCTTCTAGTCTACTCCATCCCGAGCGCCGGCGTGCACCGACGATCGGGAGAGCAGGTCTCCGGAACCGCTCGCCCTTGCGATCCTGCATCGAGAGAGGGCGAATAAGGTTTTTGGGAAGTGCTCCGCGCGACTGCTCGTGTTCTTCACCACGACTCGTCTACCGAGGAGATCGGGCGCTGCGGCTCATCGTCGTCACCAACGCCTACAACAGTTTTTCGCCGTCGGATCTACAGCGTTGTGTTCGGCCTCAAATCTATATGTGTTATTTCTCGCCCCGTCTGTCTGACGATCGTTGCTGGTTTTCTCGTGTTCTTCTGGAATTGATCAGTAAATTGCCTCCTATTTTCTAACAATCCTAAAACATTATTAGGTAATTTCCTGAGTTGAAATGATGACTCTAGCCGATACACTAAGGTCGGAGAAATTCTCTGACGTGCACTTCAAGAGGTGGCAAGTTAAGGTCATGCTCTGGCTCCAATCGCTTAATATGTTCTGGCCTCAAGGTCCTTTGTCTGTTGAAGATCAGACAAAGTTCGAGGAAGTCAATTCTGCCCTGAGAGGATGCATCTTAAGTGTTTTTGATAATAAACTCTGTGATGTCTATCTGACAGTCACAGACGGGAAGGAGCTCTGGGATGCACTTAACGCTAAGTATGGTGCAGCCGATGCAGGCGGTGAACTGTATATCATGGAGAATTTTCATGACTACAAGATGGTTAACAACCGTCCTATAGTTGAACAAGCATATGAAATACAGTGCCTTGCGAGAGAGCTCAATCTCCTTAAGTGTCCTTTACCTGACAAGTTTGTGGCTGGGTGCATTATTGCAAAGTTACCTCCATCGTGGAGGAACTTAGCCACAACCCTCAAACACAAGAGACAGGAAATATCAGTTGAAAACCTGATAGCATCTCTTGATGTTGAGGAGAAGGCTCGGGCTAAGGATGCTACTGAGAAAGGGGGCGAGGGTCAATCTAGCGCTAATGCTAATATGGTGCAGAAACCCAATGTCAAGAACAAAGGGAACAAGTCTCTATTCAAGCCAAACAAAACTACTGCTTTCAAGAAGAAGAAGTCAAACAAAGCCAATGATGGCTGCTTCTACACCTGTGGGGAGCAGGGACATATTTCCAAGAACTGTCCTGAGAGGGCAGATCGCAAAGGGAAAAAGAATGTCAACATCGTGACATCCAGTAATGTAGATGGGTATGATAATTCCTTTACTGTTCTTTCTGTTTCTCAAACACTATCTTGGTGGTTTGATACGGGTGCTAATGTTCATGTATGTTTTGACATGTTGAATGTAGGCCTAGAGGGGGGGGGGTGAATAGGCCTTCTTGAATTTCTCGGTTCCTGTAGCACTTCAACAAAAAAGGTCAAATCCAGATATATCGGACTAGTCCGGTAAAGTGCGGACTAGTCCGGATTTCACGGGCTAGGTTGATCAAGTTAGGTCAATTTGATTGTTTCGTTGTCGTTTGCAGCGGAAATATAAACTTTAATGACAGTTCAATAGTTGTATGTTAAGTTTTATTGCAAGTATGATTCTTGTTCAACTATTTAACTTCAATTCAACAAAATGAATCAAACCCTAGATAATGTTGATCAACTAGAATGATGAACACAAACAAACAGGACACAAGATTTATCCCGTGGTTCGGTTACCACGAAGGCAGCCTACGTCCACGTTGAGGAGCCCACAAAAGGACCGGGTCTTCAACAACCCTTCCCTCGTCGGATCGCCACGAAGGCCAATCCTCTTCCACTAATCACACAGGGGTAAATCACCAAGTTGAAGGGGCGATCTCACAAGTTGAGAGCTCTCTTGATTACAAGTTTTAAAACCACCAATAACACACTTCGAAATATACAAATTGAGATGCAAGAGTGTGTTAGAGATTCAAACCAAGAGCTCAATCGTGTACAAAGTGCCTCTCCAATGATCTACAAGTGATCTTCAAAGGATTGATCGATTTTGCACTTAATTTCGTGGAGAGATATGGTTTTTGAGTCTCTTGGGAGGTGTGACGGCGCTAGGGTTCGAGAGAGTTTAAAAGTGGGCCGTGCACCTCTATTTATATGGGGTTTCTAGAAATTACCGTTAGGGTTCAGAAAGATCGGACTAGTCCGTGGTGGAGACCGGACTAGTCCGGTGTGCTGTGTGAGGCAAACCCTAAGTGTCCAGGAATATCGGACTAGTCCGATTGAAAAACGGACTTGTCCGATTTCGCTGCTGGAAATCTTCAGACTTGTCCGGTTGCTATCGGACTTGTCCGGTCCAGTGAAACCCTAAGTGTTTGGAACGACAAGTCCGCACTTGGAGGACTTGTCCGATTTAGATCAGAGTGTATATCGGACTAGTCCGTGTAATCACCGGACTTGTCCGAAGTGGATCAGAAAGGGTATCGGACTAGTCCGGTGGTGACCGGACTTGTCCGATCTAGTGACTTGTGCATTGTGTTGAGGACTAGTCCGCACTGGGGAGGAATAGTCCGATGTGGCACAGAAAGATATCGGACTAGTCCGGTGGAGACCGGACTTGTCCGATCTTGTGCAGAATGTGATATCGGACTAGTCCGGTCCTGTATGGTTTTGTGCATTGTGTGTGTGTGTGATTAAGTGAGATTGAGCTCTTGGGTGTGTTTCCTTAACACACTCCATACATACTAATCTACTAATTTCTTCTTCTTGAGCTCAAATTCATTCTCCTTCTTAATTTCCCTCTTTTTGGCATTTTACTCATTTTTCATCATTTTCCTGCATTCATCTCAACAAAAGGATTAGGATCCCAATTGCTTGTCATAAATCATCCAAAACCCACAAGGGAGTCCTAGATGCACTTTCAATCTCCCCCTTTTTGGTTATTGATGACAACCAATTGAGATTTCACAAAATGAGGTATAAAATGAGATTTTCATAAAGTATGCACATATGACTCAAAAATGCATCAGGCAACAAGATAATTATTCATATGTGCATTCTTTATGGTGGGATGCATACTAAGAGCATGATTGCATTAAGAATGATAGAATTTTCATTTACCAACTAATATCAAGTGAATATGGCACTTCAGGAGCAAAAGCTCAAATTTCATCACACACTTGCAAATTAATTGAGCAATTCATCACAGGACCAAACATGATATGAAAAGAGAGTTAAGCAAATACAATCACAATTAAAAAACATTGAGAGCTCTCTCCTCGCATCCTATTCAGCTAAAGCTTAGACTAGAGACTCCCCCTCAATCTCTCCCCCTTTGGCATCAAGACACCAAAAAGAGAGAGAGAGGAAGATCCTAGGGCTTCACTCTTCGCTATCAGTCCTCTCGTCGTCTTCATCATCTTCATCGCTTTCGGCTTGACAAGGTTGAGAGGTAGGAGGAGGAGCGGAGCTGCTCGAGCCCCCAATGCCAAAATAGGCAAGCTCGGAAGGAGTCAAGGGGCTGAGCTCGGTGATGTTTGGATCAGAATCTTCAGAAAGTACTGGAGATCCAATTGAATTGATCTCCAGCTTCTCACTCAGCTGCTTCACATTGGCTTTTATGTATCTCATGTCCTCCTTCCTCTTCTGATTTAGCTTGTGAAGCTTCACTTCAGTTTTCTTGCAGGAGGAGAAGATTGCAGCCAAGTACTTGAGGATCCCACTGGCGGATCCTTTCTGAGGGGCTTCCCTGGAGGGAGGAGTAGCCCTAGCAGCTTCTCCTTGCCTTGCCGGCACCTCGGGGCTTGAGGCCGGCGATGGAGCAGACTGGACACTCACGGACTGAGGCTTCTGAGGCCTCAGTGGAGTGTGCTCCACATCCTTCACAAACTCGATTCCTGTGACCTTCTCAATCATGAACATCAAGTAAGGGGCATAGCCACAGGATCGGTTGGGGGTACTTGAGATATTGACCATATCATTCCAGATATAGTCTGCAAGATCGAATTGCCTTTTCTTACTGATGACCTTCATCAGGGTCCGGAGGTAGCCTTGCACACTCCCTGCATCACCATCCTTGGGAGCAATCGTCTTCCTGAGGACTCTGTTGAGGACCACAAAGAAAGGCTTCATGTTCTTTGTGGAGGGAGGGACAAACTTGGAGGTGGGCTCATACATGAACTGCATTCCATCCCTCTCAATGACCCCAATGTTGTGGATAATGAGGTGGTCATCTCCCTCAGAGTCAAGATGCAGCAGGCGGGCAAACTCTTCTTGAGTGATGGAATACTTGGATCCATGAGTCATCCAAGTCACACTTTCTTCGTCTTCACCTGAGAAGTGGCACGTTGCATAGAATTGTGCAATCACTTCATCATTCCAATTATATCTGAAGGCAAACAAATCCTTCAGCCCATGTCTCTCTGCAGCTTGTATCACTTCATCAAAAGCTGCACATTTCCTCTTCTCAAGGTGGGCCCAGTCAATCCATTGACTGCGCACCACCGGGGTCTTCATCGGCAAGTAGACCAGCTTGTAGAAGTCAGCATGGAAATTTGACCAGAATCTGCCATCAGCTGCTTGCTTGGGCCTTGCATAGTAGTCCACACTTCTCAGCTTCATGGCCACATCGCTGCCCTTGCCATTGAATCTTTCCTCATTGGGGTCCCGGACCCCTTCTCTGGGAGTATGCAGCTTTAGAGGCCCAACAGGCCCTGTGGCAACCCCCTTGCCCTTCCCTTTAGCTTGGCGAGGGCCACTTGACGGAGGAGCAGCCTTCGAGGCGGCCTTCTTGACACACACCTTCCTCCGAACCTGGGGAGGTGAGGGAGCAGGCTCGGAGGGTCTCTCTTGGCGTTTCTTGCCAAGACCCGTCGAGGACCGAGGTGCCACCTCGTGGTCCGACTCGGCCTCGAAATCGGAGATTTCATTGTCGGAGCTCGACATGATCTGAGAATGAGTGATCAAGAGAAAAGACAAGTTATACAAGGTATTGGTGAGGTAAGATGGCAATGGAAGGCAGTAGGGAATTAAAGAATTAGGTTTTGGTTCAGAAACAACGGACTTGTCCGGTGCTCAGGCACGGACTAGTCCGGGGGACCGGACTTGTCCGTACCTGGACCGGACTAGTCCGGTGTTCATCTGCAAAAACCTAGCAAACTGGATAAAAATTGATCCCTAATGAAATAGCTAGTCTAGCATACACATAGTACATCAACTGGACATGCAACTAGTGAAGAATGCTAGGCCAAACGATAAGCAATGAAGAAATTTGAGATTTCTTAGGGTTTGAGGAAAATTTACCAAGAAATCCAAGGAAGCTTGAAAATGTGGGGGTTGGAGGCCGAACTTGTCCGCTAACTTCAATCCCCGAGTCTTCAAGCTTAATCTCCGCCCAAGATTGAGGCTTTTCGACGGAGGAATCAAGGATTCGCCTTGGGAGCTCGAGCGCAAGAGAGAGAAAGCTTGGAGGAGAGTGTGGGGTGAAGGGATTAGGGTTTGGTGGCGGCTAGGGTTATGGACACGAAAAATCGGACAAGTCCGGACATGACCGGACTAGTCCGAAGTCCTCCAGAAACCTAAATCGGACTAGTCCGTGGTCTGTCGGACTAGTCCGGCCTAACCGGCACACTGCGGACTAGTCTGCAATTGCGGACTAGTCCGGGTAACCACGGACTTGTCCGTGGTCACCAGGAGAGAATTGCATAGCCCATTCATATATATTTGAAGGTCCAATAATTGAGGGTAGAGAGGCAAAACAATTCAAATAATCCTGATGAATTTGATCAGTAAGCAAACAACAATCATACTATGATCAAAAATTCATCAAGATCTAATAATTGACATAGTTTTTCGAGAGAAAAAATGGGGAGGAAAAATTTTCACAATTCAATCAATATTTTGAAGCAATCATACAGGTATGCAACTTTTCAAGCCACACTCCGAGAATCAAGGATGTTTAGCTCATTTCGGAGTTCGCAAAAACGTTTTTCATCAAGTGGCTTGGTGAATATGTCGGCCAATTGTTTTTGGGTGTTGACATGAGAGATGGATATGTCTCCTTTCATGGAATGGTCTCTCAAGAAATGGTGTCTTATGTCAATGTGTTTAGTTCTAGAGTGCTCAACTGGATTGTGGGCTATTTTAATGGCACTCTCATTGTCGCAAAGAAGAGGAATACGGTTCATATTGTAACCGTAATCCCTTAGAGTTTGTCGCATCCAAAGGAGTTGTGCACAACAACTCCCGGCTGCAACATACTCCGCTTCGGCTGTGGATAATGCAATGGAATTCTGTTTCTTGGATGACCAAGAAACTAAGGATCTTCCTAGGAATTGGCAAGTGCCAGAAGTGCTTTTTCTATCAACTTTGCACCCGGCATAATCTGCATCGGAATACCCAATGAGATTGAATTTTGAACCTTTTGGGAACCAAAGACCAAGGTTGGGTGTATGAACTAAATATCTTAGGATTCTCTTTACGGCTGTCAAATGACATTCCTTAGGGTTGGCTTGAAATCTTGCACACAAACATACACTCAACATAATATCTGGCCTAGATGCACATAAGTAAAGTAAAGATCCAATCATGGAGCGATATACCTTTTGGTCGACGCTCGGTCCATCTTCATTGAGATCCAAGTGACCATTCGTTGCCATGGGAGTCTTAATGGGCTTTGCCTTGTCCATGCCAAACTTCTTGAGGATGTCCTGTGTGTACTTGGTTTGGCTTATGAATGTTCCTTCCCTTTGTTGCCGCACTTGGAATCCCAAGAAGTACTTCAATTCTCCCATCATTGACATTTCAAATCTGTCTGTCATAATTTTACTAAACTCTTCACAGAAAGATTGATTAGTTGATCCAAAAATTATATCATCAACATAGATTTGGCAAATGAAAAGATCATTATTCAGATTTTTCGTGAATAGTGTATAATCTACTTTGCCAATTTGAAAGCCATTATCAATTAAAAAATCTCTAAGACACTCATACCAAGCTCTAGGAGCTTGTTTGAGGCCATAGAGAGCCTTACGCAGTTTATACACGTGGTCGGGGAACTCTTCGTCTTCAAATCCGGGTGGTTGCTCCACGTACACCTCTTCCTTGATCGGTCCGTTGAGGAAGGCGCTTTTTACGTCCATTTGGTATAGCTTGAAATCATGGTGAGTAGCATATGCAAGTAATATTCTAATTGATTCAAGCCTAGCTACTGGAGCAAAGGTCTCATCAAAATCCAAACCTTCGACTTGTGAGTAACCTTTGGCCACAAGTCGTGCCTTGTTTCTTGTCACCACCCCGTGTTCATCTTGTTTGTTGCGGAAGACCCACTTGGTGCCGACTATGTTTGCATTGGGTCTTTCCACAAGTTCCCAAACCTCGTTTCTCTTGAAATTGTTCAACTCTTCTTGCATTGCCACCACCCAGTCCGGATCCTTTAATGCATCCTCAGTCCGGTGAGTAGCTCATAGGGGGTCTTCTTTAGTAGTCGATGAAGATAGAGTCGATTTGTGGCATGGCAGGCGGTGTTGATTGCTTCCGCCCAAAATCGATCCGAAGTCTTGTATTCATCGAGCATTGTTCTTGCCATCTCTATGAGCGTTCGGTTCTTCCTTTCGGCAACTCCGTTTTGTTGTGGAGAGTATGGCGCTGAGAATTCGTGCTTGATTCCTTCCTCATCAAGGTACTCCTCCACTTGTATGTTCTTGAACTCCGTGCCATTGTCGCTCCGAATACTCTTGATTGATAGTGAGAACTCGTTTTGCGCTCGCTTGAAGAATTTCTTGAGTGTTCCTTGTGTTTCTGACTTGTCATGCAAAAAGAACACCCAAGTGAAGCGGGAAAAATCATCAATAATGACTAAACCGTATTTGTTACCGCCTATGCTTATGTAAGCAATTGGACCGAAGAGGTCCATATGAAGTAGTTCGAGCGGTCTTGTCGTGGTCATGATGTTCTTTGCGGGATGTTGTGCTCCAACTTGCTTTCCTGCTTGGCACGCGCTACAAGGCCTGTCTTTCTCAAACACAACATCTTTCAAACCTCGGATGTGATCGCCCTTGAGGAGTTTTTGAAGGTTCCTCATACCAACATGTGCTAGCCGTCTATGCCACAGCCAACCCATGTTGGTTTTTGCAATCAAGCATGTGTCGAGTTCGGCTTTATCCTTGTTGAAGTCAACAAGATAAAGCTTTCCCTTTAACATACCCTTGAATGCAATGGAACCATTACTTCTCCTTGAGACGGTCACACCCTCGTTAGTAAACAGACAATTATAACCTTTGTCACATAACTGAGATATGGACAGCAGGTTATAATCTAAAGATTCAACGTGTAAAACATGCGAAAGAGTATGTTCAGAGGAAATTGCAATTTTACCGGTACCGAGGACCTTTCCTTGACTGTTATCCCCAAAGTAGATGCCTTCGTTTGGGTCCTGGTTCACTTCATACTCCACAAACATCCTCCTTTCTCCGGTCATATGGTTGGTGCATCCACTGTCTAGCACCCATTTGGATCCACCGGAGGAGTAGGCCTGCAAAAACAAATTACGCCTTGGTTTTAGGTACCCAAGCTTGCTTGGGTCCTTGGAGGTTAGTAACAATACATTTGGGCACCCACACATGGGTTTTTGTGTTCCCATGGCGCGGCCCAGCATAATAAGCATACACTTTACCAACATTATTTTTCATTAAAACATAGGATGCATCAAATGTTTTAAACAGAAGTTGCTGTTGATTATGGGTCGGACTAGTCTGTGTGACCGGACTTGTCCGGATGGCCGGACTTGTCCGGACCACAACCGGACTAGTCCGATTTTCATGAGAGTTCAGATTTTTAGTTTTCGAGTTACCATGTTGTGAGGGTCCTCCCTTCACAAAGGTGATCCTTCCCTTGTTATTCTTATGATTTCCAGCTCTTTGCTTTCCATCACAAGAGTAACCAATGCCATACTTGACATTTGGAGGTCTTTGGACCAAATATGCACTACGTGCATAGTTGATCCTCTCCTTGTCAAATATTACACATTGGGTAGGATTTTTGTCCTTCGTGGAGGTAGGGTTTTCCTTCAACCTGGTGTTAGTTTTATCACATTTGCAAACATGAGCGATATTAGTTAAAGTGGGTTGAGAAGGTAGGGTTGAAGAGGAGGAAGGTTCACTAAGCTTGAGTGACTCAACCTGCACTTCAAGGATCTTGTTGACCTTGATTTGGTCATCAAGTTGATTCTTGATTGCAACATTTGAGTTGGTTAACTCCAAGCAAGTTTTCTTGCTTGAAGCTAGCTCAAGCTCTAGTGTGTGATTTTTCTCCTTTTCAAGAACTAGAAGATTGTCAAGTTTGACATGCTTCTCCTTTTAGGAGATAATCATGTCTTCTTGACGATCAATTAGCTCTTCCTTCTCAATAAGTTGGTTAAGCAAGAATTTCATTTTTGCAGCAGTTTTTCTATCTAAACCAATTAGCATGTCTTCATCATCACTATCTAGATCATCATCACTTGAGTAAGAATGCGAGGAAGGAGTTTTGATGTTTACCTTGCGTTTACCTTCCTTAGCCATGAGGCAAGTTCCATTTGCCTTCTTTGCACCGAGCGTGGGGAAGAGTGTGAGTTTCTTGGGCATGCTTTCAATGGCTATGCTAGCCATTTCTTCTTCATCGGACGATGAGGACTCATCGTTTGAGTCCCACTCCTTTCCGATGTGTGCTTGTTCAGCTTGTTTCTTCTTCTTGAAGAACTTTTTCGGTTGAGGCTTGGATTCTTTACTCTTCTTCTTGTTGTCCTCATATGGGCAATCAACTATGAAGTGATTGTACTCACCACAATTATAGCATGCCCGCCTCATCTTCGGTTTTGTCTTCTCCTTGTATTTTCCTTCACTCGATTTTGCTCCTTGTCTTTTCTTCATAATTCTTTTGAATTTCTTCATGAACAGAATCATATCTTCTTCGTCCAGCTCGCTGCTTTCATCATCGCTGTCCTCCTCAAACTGAGCTTCTCTTGCTTCTTTGGATAGAGGTTTGAGTGTGGATTTTAAGGCAACTCCCTTCTTCTTGGCCGATGTGAGGTCAGCTATTTCTTTGACGTGCTTGGCTTGCTTCTCCATCATCTCAAAGTTGATGATTTTGCCAAGCAGTTCATCCGGAGTCATTTTCTTGTATCCAGGACTTTCTCGGATCATAGAACAGAGTGTGACGTTGCGAGGCATAAAGGCTCTAAGGATGAGCTTTACAACCTCGTGGTCATTCCACTTTTTGCTACCGTACGATCGAACCTTGTTCACAAGAGTCTTTAGTCTGTTGTACATGTCCTGGGGAGATTCATCTTCCTCAATCGCGAACCTTCCTAGTTCGCCTTCAATCATTTCAATCTTTGCCTCCCGCACATGCCGATCACCTTCATGTGCTGTCTGTAGCGTGTCCCAGATTTCTTTGGCAATTTCCAATCCGTCCACCTTTGTGAATTCATCTCTACTTAGAGATGAGGTGATAACGGCTGCGGCTTGGGCATTCCTGTGGATGGCTTGCTCTTGACTTGGCGTGAGTTCTTCATCGTCATCAGGGATGTTTATTCCTGTGCACACAATATGCCATAAACTTGGGTTAAGGGAAATCAAGTGCATCTTCATGTTTTGCCTCCACATGGAGTAATCACTCCCATCGAAGTGTGGGGCTTTTCCGAGAGGAATAGATAGATAATGACTGCTGTTAGAATTTAAACGGTCATAATTAAAAGGATATCGGGAGTAGTCGGTGTGACTACTCCCCCTCTTCTTTTCTTCAACTTTAGCTTTCCCTTTGGAAAGTGCTTTCTTTCGGAGCAGTGCTTTCAGCTCCAATGTCTCCTCATCATCATCATCGAAGTCTTGAATGGCTTCGAGATACCTTTCGAGCTTTTGGTGCTTGTCATTGTTCATTTCTTCCTGGTTGTTGATTTTCTGGACTTCCTTCATGTCCGACATGATCTCTTCGAGTGGTTGCACTCTTTCTTGAAGAACCTGCTCTGATACCAATTGAATGTAGGCCTAGAGGGGGGGTGAATAGGCCTTCTTGAATTTCTCGGTTCCTGTAGCACTTCAACAAAAAAGGTCAAATCCAGATATATCGGACTAGTCCGGTAAAGTGCGGACTAGTCCGGATTTCACGGGCTAGGTTGATCAAGTTAGGTCAATTTGATTGTTTCGTTGTCGTTTGCAGCGGAAATATAAACTTTAATGACAGTTCAATAGTTGTATGTTAAGTTTTATTGCAAGTATGATTCTTGTTCAACTATTTAACTTCAATTCAACAAAATGAATCAAACCCTAGATAATGTTGATCAACTAGAATGATGAACACAAACAAACAGGACACAAGATTTATCCCGTGGTTCGGTTACCACGAAGGCAGCCTACGTCCACGTTGAGGAGCCCACAAAAGGACCGGGTCTTCAACAACCCTTCCCTCGTCGGATCGCCACGAAGGCCAATCCTCTTCCACTAATCACACAGGGGTAAATCACCAAGTTGAAGGGGCGATCTCACAAGTTGAGAGCTCCCTTGATTACAAGTTTTAAAACCACCAATAACACACTTCAAAATATACAAATTGAGATGCAAGAGTGTGTTAGAGATTCAAACCAAGAGCTCAATCGTGTACAAAGTGCCTCTCCAATGATCTACAAGTGATCTTCAAAGGATTGATCGATTTTGCACTTAATTTCGTGGAGAGAGATGGTTTTTGAGTCTCTTGGGAGGTGTGACGGCGCTAGGGTTCGAGAGAGTTTAAAAGTGGGCCGTGCACCTCTATTTATATGGGGTTTCTAGAAATTACCGTTAGGGTTCAGAAAGATCGGACTAGTCCGTGGTGGAGACCGGACTAGTCCGGTGTGCTGTGTGAGGCAAACCCTAAGTGTCCAGGAATATCGGACTAGTCCGATTGAAAAACGGACTTGTCCGATTTCGCTGCTGGAAATCTTCGGACTTGTCCGGTTGCTATCGGACTTGTCCGGTCCAGTGAAACCCTAAGTGTTTGGAACGACAAGTCCGCACTTGGAGGACTTGTCCGATTTAGATCAGAGTGTATATCGGACTAGTCTGTGTAATCACCGGACTTGTCCGAAGTGGATCAAAAAGGGTATCGGACTAGTCCGGTGGTGACCGGACTTGTCCGATCTAGTGACTTGTGCATTGTGTTGAGGACTAGTCCGCACTGGGGAGGACTAGTCCGATGTGGCACAGAAAGATATCGGACTAGTCCGGTGGAGACCGGACTTGTCCGATCTTGTGCAGAATGTGATATCGGACTAGTCTGGCTGATATCGGACTAGTCCGGTCCTGTATGGTTTTGTGCATTGTGTGTGTGTGTGATTAAGTGAGATTGAGCTCTTGGGTGTGTTTCCTTAACACACTCCATACATACTAATCTACTAATTTCTTCTTCTTGAGCTCAAATTCATTCTCCTTCTTAATTTCCCTCTTTTTGGCATTTTACTCATTTTTCATCATTTTCCTGCATTCATCTCAACAAAAGGATTAGGATCCCAATTGCTTGTCATAAATCATCCAAAACCCACAAGGGAGTCCTAGATGCACTTTCACATGTCTATGTTTACTTCTTACCAGTTCGTCCGGGATTCCGCCGTCCTAATGGGGAATTGGTCACATGCTTCTGTTCGTGGTGTTGGCACGATCGATCTGAAGTTCACTTCGGGAAAGATTGTCCAGCTGAAGAACGTGCAGCATGTCCCTAATATGAACAAGAATCTTGTTAGTGGTACCCTTCTATGCAGAGATGGGTTTAAGGTAGTTTTAGAGTCCAATAAAATAGTTGTGTCTAAGCATGGACAATTTATTGGTAAAGGCTATGAATGCGGAGGCCTGTTCCGATTTTCTCTTTTTGGAGTTTAATAATAAGTCAGTAAACCATATTTGTGGCGGTATTAATGATGATGCAAGTGTTTGACATTCTCATTTATGTCACGTTAATTTTGGTTTAATGAATCATCTATCTAGTCTCAAATTAATTCCAGAATTCACTATTATCAAAGGTTCTAAGTGCCATAGTTGTGTGCAGTCAAAGCAACCTCGAAAGCCTCACAAGGCAGCCGGGGAGAGAAACTTAGCACCATTAGAACTCATACATTCTGATCTATGCGAGATGAATGGTGTGTTGACAAAAGGTGGAAAAAATATTTTATGACATTAATAGATGATTTTACTATATTCTGCTATGTTTACTTGTTGCAAACTAAAGATGAAGCTTTAGACTACTTTAAAATCTATAAATTTGAAGTAGAAACTCAATTAGAGAGAAAGATCAAATGTCTTAGGTCAGATCGTGGTGGTGAGTATTTTCCAAAAATATTTGATGATTTTTGTGCGGAACACGATATTATATATGAGAGGACGCCTTCCTATTCACCCCAATCAAACGGGGTAGCCAAGAGAAAAAACCGCACACTATGTGACTAGGTGAATGCCATGTTAGACACGTCTGGTTTATCTAATGCATAGTGGGAGGAGGCTCTATTGACTTCATGTCATGTCCTAAACCGCGTTCCAAACAAGAATAAAGAGAAAACCCCTTATGAGGAGTGGGTTGGGAGAAAACCATCACTATCATACTTGCGTACTTGGGGAAGTTTGGCAAAGGTCAATGTTCCAATTACCAAGAAACGCAAGTTGGGGCCAAAGACAGTGGATTGTATCTTTCTAGGCTATGATCATCGGAGCATCGCATATAGATTTTTAGTAGTCAAATCTGAGGTACCTGATATGCATGTTGATACTATTATGGAATCTCGTGATGCAACATTTTTTGAGAATATTTTTCCTATAAAAGATATGCATAGCACTGCTAGGATCTCTTCTGAAATTTGTCCTGAATCCACAACAACTAGCGAGTTTCTTGATACATCATTTGAGAATATTCCAGAGGAGGAACACAATGAAATAACTCAGTCGAGTAAGAGATCACGGATTGCAAAATCCTTCGGTGATGATTTCATTGTGTACCTTGTGGACGATACTCCTAGATCCATAGCAGAGGCATATGCATCACCTGATGCAGATGACTGGAAAGAAGCAGTTCATAGTGAGATGGACTCAATTCTTTCCAATGGAACCTCAGAGTTAACTAAACGGCCATACGGGTGCAAACCAGTAGGCTCCAAGTGGGTGTTCAAGAAGAAGCTTAGGCATGACGGTACTATTGAAAAGTACAAGGCAAGACTAATTGCAAAGGGCTATACTGAAAAGGAAGGTGAAGACTATTTTGACACCTATTCACTGGTCGCTAGAATGACAATAATTCGTGTACTACTTTCTTTAGCTTCCTCTTATGGTCTACTCATCCATCAAATGGATGTAAAGACAATTTTCCTGAACGAAGAGTTGGAAGAGGAAATTTATATGGAACAGCCTGATGGGTTCGTAGTAAAAGGTGAAGAGACAAAGGTGTGCAAATTGTTGAAATCCTTGTATGGCCTGAAACAAGCACCTAAGCAATGGTATGAGAAGTTCGATAGTACTCTGATCGGTGCGTGTACTATCGCCATGGTGGGGGCGATAGCGTTATATTATGCTTGTATGTGGATGATATACTCATTTTTGGTACGAGCATTAATATAATTTCTGAGGTCAAGTCTTTTCTATCAAAGTGTTTTGATATGAAAGATCTGGGAGAAGCTAATATTATTTTGAACATTAAGTTGAATAAGGATGATAGTAGAATTACTTTAAGTCAATCCTACTATGTTGAGAAAATCTTGAGCCGGTTCGGCTTTATGGATAGCAAGATTTCTCCAACGCCTTATGATCCCAGCGTGATACTTAGAAAGAACAAGAAAGAGTCAAGAGATCAACTCAGATATTCTCAGATGATCGGCTCACTCATGTACTTAGCTAGCGCAACCCGTCCTGATATCTCGTTTGTTGTGAGCAAACTGAGTAGGTTCATGTCAAACCCGGGTACAGATCATTGACATGCACTTGAAAGGGTTATGCGCTACTTAAGAGGTACAATGAGTTATGGAATTCACTATACTGGGCATCCGGTCGTGCCTGATGGTTATAGTGATTCGAACTGGATCTCTGATGTTGGTGAACTCTATGCCACGAGTGGATATGTGTTCACTCTAGCTGGTGGCGCTATATCATGGAGGTCTTGCAAACAGACCATTTTGACGAGGTCAACCATGGAAGCAAAACTCACTACTTTAGAGACAGCCACTGCAGAGGCAGAATGGCTGCGAGAGCTCTTGATGGATTTGCCTATGGTTAAGAAACCATTGCCGGCAATCCTTATGAACTGTGACAATCAGACGGTGATTGCCAAAGTGACTAGTTCTTAAGATAATGCAAATCATCAAGTCAGGTCAATAGACGTTTAAAATCTATCAAGAAAATGAGAAACTCCGGAGTTATTACTGTTTCGTACATACAAACAGACAAAAACCTAGCAGATCCCTTTACGAAGGGTCTATCACGTAATGTGATAGAAAGTGCATCAAGAGAGATGGGTTTGAGACCCATTGATGTGACACCATAGTAGTAACCTAACCTATGTGATCAGAGATCCCGTCAATTAGGACATGGGAAAACAAGCTAGTGGTTCACCGAGGAGAGTACTTCCTTTATACCCTCTCTATGTGAAGATGCACACTTGTACTCTCAAATTGTAAGGCAGGTTGGCGATTTGACTTAATGTGTTTCTGTTGGCTATGTGTAGCAAAAATGTCGTCCTACAGGGCAGTCTTGAAAGAAACACACCTATATAAGTTCCGACTTTCTAACGTCGCAGTCTGTGAGATTTGGATAGCGATGCAAGCGGGACCACCGTACGCGGCTGCCCGTCCTGCATCCCGCATGCGCCCCTGAATATTGGCGGGAGTATGCGGCGGTCCCGTATAAGACCATCCGCAGTGGCGTACTGTAAAGTATACTGGATACACTGTTTCACAGTGTAATTTAGAGTACGTACTGTAAAAACTGAAGAAAAATAGTGTATAGATTATGATTTAGAGTACGCTGGTGCGGATGGTCTAAGCCGCAGCATTCGGCAATCGTCCCTGTAAGCCGCATTCGCCCGCTTCTAGACCCGCAAGACCGCAGGCAACATCCGACACGCAAAGTTCTCTCAAAAAGTCGTTCAGAATGTGAATTGTGAACTGCCCGCAGCCTACAGGCACTAACCAATCATTCAAGTATATCGTACTAGTCCATTCTAAAATTCATAAAAACACAATAAAATAAATATTGCTCCACAAATTATAAAACTAACTTTATTAGATTCATGGTGACGAGATCTACAGTACACATTAAAATTTGTTGCATGTTATGAATAAGTAATTCTGTCATTTGTACAGTTCTTAAGGTGGACTAGTACTATATAAACAAACCCATCTTTGAATATAGGCAAGCAACAAAAAGAATTAGAACAAAACTGAACATTTCATATTGTTAGCAGTGTGTAGTCGGTTATTTAGTCCACAACTACTCCCACTATTTCAGCTCTTTTGTATCATGTAACGTGCTCGGTAAACCAGCCGATATCCTAGGATCTGTAACAAACACGATCTTTGTTCTGAGCCTATTTACAGCTGAATGAACACGATCGTCAGAGCTTGTGTTGAACTCTTTCAGATATGAAGAACATTCGAGATACATCAATAGCATAATCCTTGCTGGATTGATGCAGAAGCTAGTGATAGTTCTTTCCATCAGATTCACTACTTCTCGCTCAAAGGCTAGAGTATCCTTGTGTATTCAGTAATCCTTGTGCACTGGTTGGACCTGTCAGAAGTTGACCAGTATATCCCTACACAGAGTGTGACATTGTACCATAATCAAACTCATCAGTGCATCAATATAAGGATAAGTGTATATTGAACTGAAGTACAAACAATAGAAGTTTTGATACCTCAGTTTGAGATCCACTAAGAAGGGGAAGAACTGCACCAGAGGCCCTATCGCCCCAAGCCTACCATACTCAAGACCTGAAACCAAATACTCAGAAAGATTAATTTCCTGGCCAAGCAACCTGTGCTTGCTTCAAAATTGTTCACAGCCATACCCTGACCTAAAGCTGAAGAAAATTTCACATAATCAATGATTTCATACAGCAATGACGCCTTGTCTGTCTGCAAACATCAAAAGAATGTTCATGCCATATATTAGCATATAAAGAAATAAAACTATTTAATTAATGGTACGATAGTTTGACTGTCTTTTACGAGCTCTACAGCAACAGTAAGGTGGGGTTTGGACTTAGTTCGACATTGGGGTACATTCAAAACTTCTAATAAGTAATCTGCAATCCAAACAAGACCAAAACCTGTGTTTAAGACAGAATTACACTTGAGCTGAACCAATGGAGAAACATGTAAGTACTAGATTGGACCAACAGATCTGACATTCCAGTCCAGTATATTTCTAAAGCTGAAAACTTCATAATCTGTACTCAAAAGATGGACCTACATTTTATAATTGGTGACTTGTTCATGCTAGATAGACTTCAAGCTACAATTTAAAACACGTATTCATATCACACAAGTAACAGGACTTGATTATTAGCTGGATGAAAAAATTAATAAGATTTTTTGAAATCTGAAAACGTGTGGGACAAATTGAATAAATAAAGAAACAGACTACCTTATTGGAATTCAGGACAAGATCTTGAAGATTCTTTAACCTATCCGATTTTTTTCTCTACGGAGCTGCAGCGGGTCTTGAACATTCACACGGTCGCCAAAAGCTCGGCCCGCTCAGATCGTGCTGCTCAATGACCACCCATCTGAACTTGAAGAACGGGCTAGGGTTACGGCGGTGCTGGGAGCTCAGTTCCGGCGGGCGGCGGCGATGCGTTGCGCGTCGCGATGCGGGAGGTTACGGCAGCGCTGGAACGGAGCTGGCGACTGGGAACGGGCTAGGGTTCATGGTGGGTGCTGAGAACGCGTTCGATACTGGGCGTGGGCGGTGGAACCGGAGGAGTTGCGGCGCCGCGGGAGCCGCGGGAATGACCGCGACGACCCGCTTCGGTGATGCTGGTTGCTTTGCGGGTCTTTAGCGGGCTCACGGCGCGGGTCGGCCCAGCGGCTTTGTGGCTAGTCGGTGCCGATTGCGCCCCTAGATTTGGGTGATCTCTAGAAAGCTCATGAAGAGATCAGGGAGTATGACGCATATGCTCCACCCGCGGGGTAGACCACTAGTAGTTAAGTATTGGTAATGGTTTATGGGTGAAGTCAGTTCACACAAAACTTGCAATTCAAGGCGTAGTCCATTGTTCAAGTTGTGATCTGATGAAACTTGAGGATCTAGGCAGAAGTTCAACTTCACAGTCTCTACCGAAACACTAGTGTATCAAACAAGGAACGAGAATGACCTTTCTCCTAATGGCTTTGAGATCAGGTGGGGGATTGTTGGAATAAATGGGCTTGGCCCATATAATATTCAAAATTAATTCCCAATAAATCTCAAAGGCTCATTAGGGCAAGAGTGAGTGGTGCTAAGTGTTTAGTCTCATATGGGAAGTGGAAGTGGAGCAACCCCTACATATAAGGGAGGTTGCTCTTCCACTCCTTGAGTGAGAGAGAAGAGAGGAAGAGAGAGGTGGCCCACACGCGCTCCTCCTCCTCCTCCTCCTCGCTCGCCTCGCCACGCCACGCCTCGCCCCGCCCCGCACGCGTGCGCGTGTTCGTGTGAATTTGAGCCTCGAGCCGAGCCCAGATTTTATATTTTTGCAGAAAATTAAATTGGGCTTTGGGCTTTTGGGCCTCCGAATTTTTGGGGCTACCAAGTCAGAGTCCAAGTCGTTGGAGACGGACGCCTCTACGACTGTGGAGTCAGTTCGAATCTGTACCCTCCGGATTGCATACGAATCGCCTCCTGGGACTATAAATACGGGCATCCCACGATCAGATCGTTCCCACGTTCGTGTTCCTTGCGCCGCCTTCTAGTCTACTCCATCTCGAGCGCTGGCGTGCACCGACGGTCGGGAGAGCAGGTCTCCGTAACCGCTCGCCCTTGCGATCCTGCACCGGGAGAGGGCGAATAAGGTTTTTGGGAAGCGTTCCGCGCGACTGCTTGCGTTCTTCACCACGGCTCGTCTACCGAGGAGATCGGGCGATGCGGCTTATCGTCGTCACCAACGCTTACAACGGCTGTTCGCCGTCGGATCTACAACGGTGCGTTCGGCATCAAATCGGTACGCGTTATTTCTCATCCCGTCTGTCTGCCGATCGTTGTTGGTTTTCTTGTGTTCTTCCAGAATTGATCAGTAAATTGCCTCTTATTTTCTAACACCATCCACAGCTGACATCATTAGTTATTAGGTGGGTCATGGCGAGATCGTAATCATGATCTTGCCATTTGCTCTTAAGATTATGTGGTGAAGATTGACGGCGATCGGTCGATAGTACAGTCTCACCAAGACCCGTTGGTTAATTCATTAACTGATGCTCACTTACCTAAACCGGATTAAGATGTTAACAAACGACAAGAGCACAATCTCTAGCTTGCCGGATTGGTCAACCAAGGAGATCATAGTTATGCTGAGCTGAATCAGAAGTTAATGGTTTGATCGTGTGATAGCACTACCGTCTATATTTGCAAGCTGAGTAGTACTATTAGCTATATATATCTGGGCATCTGGCTAGCTAGTGAGAAAACTAAAAGGGAATTCGAAGGACAAACTGCGATGAGACGGTATAGGCAAGAGGGCAAGTTGTGTGTTATAATAAAATGGCACTTGGTTTGGACCAGCCAAGCGTGCATGCATGCTTATCTTAAGCTGTGTATAACTACTCTAGCTACCATGCCCTGCATGTGGCGACTCGACGGATGGCGTACGTCGCATGCATGTGGTTGCTCGAAAACGCGAGGGATATTGTTATCTAGCTCCAAGAGGGCTGTTCCTGTATACGCGTGGTGAGCCACCGAGTGCTGTTCTCCACGTGGCGGACGGAGCGGATGCCGACAGTCGCTTTCCTCTCTCTTTCTCTTATTAGACACATGTAATAAGACGGAGATTCGTAACATACGTATATATTTCCCCTCAAGGTCAAGGGAGTTATACTTGTACGCACATAGTATAACCGTGCATAACAAGTATATATAATTGTACTCCCTTCATCCTAAAATATTTGTCACTCTCTAGTTCATTTAATTTTTAAACTAGAGAGTGACAAGTATTTTGGAACAAAGTAAGTTTGTGTGTACTCTTAGGTGCACAATAATTTAAGCAATTTACAATCGATAGTATCCAACACGTACGTACGTCGTATGAATTAGAGGCCAATAATAGATTAGGATTTTATTGAACCATAGTTAGGGATACATATAAGCCCCAATGGGCCAATTACATGGGTCTAGCCCAATACTCATACAACACAGGCCAACACCCCCCCCCCCCCCTCGCAGTCTCAACATCTAACCACGACAGATGTTGAGACTGGAGCGGAACTCGGACAACAACGACGAAGGATGACCCTTCGTGAAGATGTCTGCGAACTGCGACGTCGTCGGGACGTGGAGGACCCGGACCTCACCACGAGCAACCCGCTCACGAACAAAGTGAAGGTCAATCTCCCACATGCTTCGTGCGCTGATGTTGAATGGGGTTGGTGGAGAGGTAGACGGCGCTGACGTTGTCGCAGTAGACCAACGTGCTCCGAGTGACTGGGGAGTGGAGCTCCTGAAGTAGCTGCTGGAGCCAGGAGGTCTCGGCCACACCGTTCGCCACGGCGCGGTACTCCGCCTTAGCACTCGAGCGCGACACCATGGGTTGTCGCTTCGAGGACCAAGAGACGAGATTGCCTCCCAGGAAGATGGCGTAGCCAGAGGTGGACCGACGGGTGTCTGGGCAGCCGGTCCAGTCAGCATCGGTGTAGACAACCAACTCAAAAGCTGAGTCACCCCAAAGAAGAAGACCGTAGTCGAGGGTGTCGCGCGGGTAATGAAGTATCCGCTTTACAGCTGTGAGATGCGGCTCCCTCGGATCATGCATGTGAAGGCACACTTGCTGGACGGCATAGGAGATATCTGACCTGGTGAAGGTGGGGTACTGGAGAGCACCTGCAAGACTCCTGTAAGCCGTGGGGTCAGCAATAGGGGCGCCATCAGCTGAGGAGACCTTTGCCTGGGTATCCACCGGAGTGGAGCGCGGCTTACAATCAGCCATGCCCGCTCGCTGGAGGACATCCAGGCAGTGTCGCTGGTGAAGAAACAAGCTGCCCAGTCTGTGCTCAACTGTGACGCCCAGGAAGTGGTGAAGCCGACCCAAGTCCTTCATCGCGAACTCCCGCTGCAAGGCGGAGATTGTGGGCTGAAGGAGGGTCAGGCTGGACGCCGTGAGGACGATGTCATCGAGTAGAGGAGGAGGTACATTGTGCCCCCCACACGGCTGTAGACGAAGAGCGAGGTGTCCGACTTGGCCTCGCCGAAGCTGAGCGAGGCCGGGAAGGAGGCTAACCGGCTGTACCAAGCTTGGGGCGCCTGCTTGAGGTTGTACAGGGACTTGTTCAGCCGGCAGACCATGTCTGGGTGAGCTGAATCCACGAACCCTGTCAGCTGACAGCAGTACACCGTCTCTGTCAGCGTCCCGTGGAGGAAGGAATTCTTGACGTCCAACTGGTGTATAGGCCAAGAACGCGAAAGATCCAGCGACAACACGGTCCGAACCATCGCCGGCTTCACTACCGGACTGAAGGTTTCGTCGTAGTCGACTCTAGACCGCTGAGTGAAGCCGCGAAGGACCCACCGAGCCTTGTACCTCTCCAGGGACCCATCCGCCCTCCGCTTATACGTGAAAACCCACTTGCCCATGACAACATTGCCACGACCAGGACGGGGAACCAAGTCCCAAGTCCGGTTGGCAAGAAGGGTCGCATACTCTTCTTTCATAGCCCGACGCCAGTGAGGATCGGCGAGAGCGCTACGAACAGAAGAGGGGATAGGCGAGATAACCGAAGAGGTAGGCGGTGGGGAGGTCGTCGAGGAGAGGACTACCCCGGAGAACCGCTCCACCGACCTGAGGACCCCAACCGCTCATCGAGTCACCATCGGGTGGACGCGGCTAGGGTCTCGATGGAGCAGTGGGGGGTGGTACACCTGAGGCTCTGGGTAGGAAAAGGCTAGTACACCAGCCCACACTCGTCGCTGATAGATAAGTGCAGGGTCGGCATATCGTAACGTCCGGTCCGCGTGTGGCATAGCTAGCGACGTCGGGGACACCGGGGCCGCGCGTGGCACAGTGGGTGACGTCGGAGACGCCGGGGCCGCGTGGCGCAGCGGGCGACGACGGGGGCGCCGGGGCCGCGCGTGGCGCAGCTGGCGACATCGGGGACGCAGGGGCCACACGTGGCGCAGCTGGCGACGACGGGGATGCCGGGGCCACGCGTGGCGCAGCTGGCGACGGTGGAGACGCCAGGGCCGCACGTGGCGCAGCTGGCAACGTCGGGGACGTCGGGGCCGCGCGTGGCGCAGCTGGTGACGTCGGGGATGCCGGAGCCGCGCGTGACGCAGCTGGTGACGGCGGGGCCGCGCTAGGCGCGGCTGGTGACGTCTGGGACGCCGGAGCCATGTGTGGCGCGGTTGGTGATGCCGGGAACTCCGAGCTCGCGCACGGCGCAGCGGGTGGCGTCAAGGACGTCATGCCCGTGCGAGGCACAGCAGGCGACGCCGGAGACACCGGAGCCTCGCGCGATGGAGCATGTGGGTAACCTGCAGAGGGTAAAACACAAGGTCGTTGTATAGGCATGGCCTCAAAGTTAGTAGAAAAGAGGGAATCTAACTCAGCAACAGAGTCAGTCAGAGGACGAAGTGGAGAAGGGAAAGGTGGACTCATCGAAAACAACGTGACGAGAGATCAAGACACGACGGGTAGCAAGGTCAAGGCACCGATACCCCTTATGATCAGAGGAGTATCCAAGGAAGACACACCGAGTCGAACGAGGCGCAAGCTTATGAGGGGCGGTGGCAGAAATGTTAGGATAGTAGGTGCACCCGAACACTCGAAGGTGGTCATAAAGAGGAGTGGTGCCGAAAAGAGCGAAGTGAGGAGTGGGGGCACTAATCGCCTTAGTAGGAAGGCGATTGATGAGGAGAGTGGCGGTGTGAAGTGCCTCAGCCCAGTACTGAGCAGGAATGGAGGCCTGAAACATCATAGAATGCATAACATCATTAGTTGTACGAATCATGCGTTCGGCCTTGCCATTCTGAGGAGAAGTGTACGGGCAATACATGCGCAACTGAACACCGTGAGAGAGAAGAAAGTCACATAACGCAGAGTTGTCAAACTCGCGTCCGTTATCGCACTGGATGGCTCGGATAGTGAAACCGAACTCGGTGGACACCCAAGCGAAGAAGTGAGAGAGAGTGACGAACGTGTCAGACTTCTGACGCAAAGGAAAAGTCCACGAATAGTGCAAACAATCATCAAGTATCACCAAGTAATATTTATAACCCGAAACACTGATGACAGGAGAAGTCCAAAGATCACAGTGAATCAAGTCAAAAATCCGCTCAACATGAGTAACAGAGTGTGGAAAAGGAAGTCGAACATGGCGACCAAGCTGACAACCATGACATACAGACTCATGAGTACCCCTAGTACACGAAATCACTGAGCTACTAGACAACTTAGACATAACATCAACACTAGGGTGGCCAAGCCGGCGATGCCAAGTTATGGAAGAAGCTGTCGTAGCCAGGGCAAAAGGTGAAGTCGAAGCGGAAGCAGGGAGACGAAACATGTACAGGGGCCCCAAACTCTCACAGCGGAGAAGAAGACGTCGGGTAGTAAGATCTTTCACAGATAAACCAAAAGGATCAAACTCGATAGAAATATGATTGTCAGTGGTAAAACGACGAACAGAAAGAAGATTATGAATGATGTCAGGAGCAACAAGAACATCCCTGAGCTGAAAAGACCCCGAAGAGCCCAAATCACCTACTGAGGTGACTAGAAGAACAGACCCGTTCCCAACAACGATAGATGAAGGATGAAAAGGGCGGGAAGGGTGGGAAGAAGAGAGTATACCAGCGTCAGGGGTGATATGGTATGAAGCACCTGAGTCAACAACCCAATTAGCACCTGGTGGAGTGAGAGTCATCGTGCTGAAGGAAGAGGCCAACGACTGACGGTCCCAGCCGTCAGAAGTGGAGTGTGGCACCGAGGGCTCAGGGCCCAATCCCCCCAGTGACTGGAAGGTCCAGCCATAGGGTGACCCAACCCACCGGTGGTCGGAGTCCACGGTCCACCAGCCGAGTAGGTAGAACCATCGTACGTGGGAGTAGTCACGTAGGCCGCCTGAGGTCGTGTCGAGCGTGGCAGAGGGAGACCCGGAGACGGCCCAGGCCACATGGCAATCTGGCCAGTCAACGGGTTGTAGGGTGTGCGCCAGGATGGCAGAGCACCCGAACCAGTGCCACCCTAAGCGGGGCCACCAGTCTGGGTAGGGACACCTCCACCACCAGTACCTCTTCCCGTAGCAGTACCAGCGCCGCCACCACCACCAGAGCTGTCACGACCACCACGACGACGATTACCACCACCAGGGTGGGCAGGGGCCCCTGGGGTGGTAGGTGGGCGTGAGGGCGGTCTGCCGAAGGCAGGACGGGAGGGCTGCCCAGAGCCGTAGAAGGTTGTGGCACCCGAGGGGATGCGAGGGTATGCAGAAGTGATCTCCTCGAGCTCAAGGTCGGACCAAACCTTGTCGAAGGTCGGTAGCGGCTCCTCACGAAGAATCACCATCCGAAGGTGGGAGTAGCACTCATTCAGGCCCTACAGGACCTGAAGAACGAGAGAGGTCTCCAGGACGGGGTCACCGAGGTCGTGAAGGGCATCTGCCATACCCTTCATATGGCGACAGTAGGCGGAGACCCAAAGGTCCCCCTGAACAACAGCTGCGAACTGCGCCCGAATGTGAAGAGCTCGGGTTGCACGGTTCCCTTGGAAGTGCTGCTCGATGACGAGCCAAGCCTGACGAGCCGTGCCACCACTACGCCGGTGCACAAGGTCCTCCAACTAATCGGAGAGAGAGCCGAGAATCCAAGCAAGGACCACACTGTCCATGCCAAGCTAGGAGTCATCCAACAGGTAGTCATCACGGAGGAAGTGGTCGTCAAGGCGAAAACGCCTCAACGTGAGGAGAAGTAAGTCCCGCCAGCGGGCGTAGGTGGTGGAGTCAGAGCTGAGAACAACCAGGACGAGCGACCGAATGGATACACTGGAGGCCTGGGCATGGAGACCAGCAACCAGGGTCGCCGCGTAGGTATTGTGAGCTGCTCCATCAGCAGGAGAGGGCTCACGGGAGGTGCTCCACGGTGGGTGTGTGGCATCCTCGAGCTGGTGAGTGAGGGCCGCCATGGACGCTCGCTCCTGCTCCAGGGCAAGAGCAAGAGCCCGTTCACGCTCGCGCGAGGCCGCCTGAGCGGCAGCAACACCGGACAGAGCCGTGGAAGGCTGGCCAGACGCACCAACGGCCGACGACGCAGAGCCTCCGTGTGGGACAATCCCAGGTGGTGGTTGTGGTGTGTCAGAGCCTGCAGCACCGACAGCAGGTGGAGACCACCACGGAGGCTGTGAAGGCAGAGCGCCTCCGAGCACCGGTGGTGGGGCCCGTGGGTGAGGAGAGGCAGCCCAAGGCGGAAGAGGAGTGGCCCATGACGGCTGCGCGACGAACCAGGTCACCGGAGCTGACCAGGCCGCGGCGGCGGTGGCCGGCGGCAGACTAGCGGCAACCGCTCGGGGTGGCAGGACACCGGCGGCGGCGGCCGGCGCAGCCAGGTGGCGGCGGCGGCGGTCGGCACAGGCCAGGTGGCGGCAGCGGCGATCGGTGTAGGGCCGGTGGTAGCGGCAGCGACCCGTGCACCCCGATGGCGGCGGCAGTGGCGGCTGCGGGTGGCGCCAGACTCGGGACGGCGTTGGGGGCGGCGGATCCGGGCCCGGGAGCCTAGATGGGGGCCCAAGAGTCGCAGATCCGAGGTCGGCGCGGTCACCGTCGGTGGCGACGGCAGCGGCGACGGTGGGGAGGGGCTCGAGGCCGCAGATGAACGGGGGAGGCGGTGGCGCCACGGATCCAGCGGTGGGCGGCGGGAGCTGCCCGTCGGCGGGCGGCGGCGGCGTGCCAGGAGCCGGATGTACCGGCGGTCAGACCGTGGGAAGGTGGGGGAGAGAGAGAGGGGGGGATGGTGGCCGGATGACCGGCGGCGGCGGTGGCGGCCAGACGGCAGGCGGCGGCGGCGCGCCGTCCGCCTGTGGTGGCGGCCAGTCCATCGGGAGGGGAGGGGAGAGAGGAGAGAAGGTCCCTGATACTAAATTAGAGGCCAATAATAGATTAGGAATTCATTGAATCATAGTTAGGAGTACATATTAGCTCCAATGGGCCAATTACATGAGCCTAACCCAATACTCATACAACACAGGCCAACAGTATGAAATTAGCAACTTTGCAGCTGCAATTCACTTACTGGTACAAACTGAATGTGCCACTATACCTGTAGATCGGACGGGATTATGGTTGTCACATCAGAGTTAATAGGACATTATCGTGATTAATTCGGAGAAGTATACCATCAGTTATTACGCCGGCCAGCGGGAATCGTGACGCCGCACCAGTACCTCGAACAACGACACCTTGCTTACCGCCAATAGATAATCAGGATCCGCGACTAGCAGCTAGCTAGGTGTTGCCAGACTTCTCTCTCTCAGGTGGCCAGGCCCGGGCCCCCGGCGGCCGGCGCGGCGCGGCGCGGCCTGCATATCCATGAAAGCCGTTCCGTCGATGCGTCAACCTCGGCCCGCCGGGCCCCTGCAGGCTGCAGCGACGTGACGGCGTCCAACGTGGACGTTGACGCGGCAGGACAATGCAAGCATGGGTGTAGTATGGGATCAATCAAACCGCCCATGCCCTAATCAAGCTGGCTAGCTGGGCGCCCGGGCTGCCCCGGCCGGCTCGTCCTTGTCCTTTTGAGTTTTGCCTATAGCAAGCAGCAGTAGCAAGTGGTGGCGTGACCGCTGGCCGGACGCGGCCGGTCATCCCTGTCGCGTCTCCGCTAGTCCGCTTGATCCTCCGCCGCAGCTGTACGTGCTATGCACGCCGCCGTCGCTGTCCCGACCACTGTGCACGCCTGCATGCCTCCGACAAGCTTCGCCCGTCCAGCTGCTGGTCCATGCATGGAGCTACTACTGTTTGCGAGCCTGTCTGGACCAGGCAATATCTTTCGACGACTTCCACTTACCGCGTGTTTACCGCTTCTCCTCGTCGGTGATTAAGGTTTGCCGCGTACTCACTCCGTCCTACAAAGAATGTCTTTCTAAACTTTTGAATGTGTTTCATAAAGATTGTCATTTTATGTCTCATCAATGCAGTAGTTAAGATGTAAATCCAGTCTCCTACCAATGCATGCTTCTTCCTACATCGCCTCCAAAAAACTGTAACTGCATCTTAATGAGAATCATTAAACTTGCTAGCTTTATAAGAGTACATGCGTCATTTACCATCTTCTCTATTATGTTTGAAAAATGCTAAAACGACAATCTTTCTGGAACGGAAGGAGTAAGTATTAATATTACGAGAATTACATCACAATTGCTTCAGAAACAATTTCTGCCATATATTTGTCAAATACTTTGCAAAAGTTAGTGGACTTTTGAATATAATTGTGGGGGATCTTTCGAAGAAAAAATATATAATTGTCGGATATGCTTGCAGACCAAATGTCAACAGATTGGCTGGTTGGTGGGTCGAGAAACAGAAGCATGCATAATATACGCACATGACATACTATTCTTAATTTCTTATACCAATTATTGTGTATAGTGCTGGTATGTTTGCTGCAATACGAAATAGTACTGACGGCAGTACCGACTCTTTCAGGTAGCTAGTATTAGTACAATACACATGTGCGATGCAGGCCACAAAATTGTAGTTTATGGCACTACCGTCTCTTTGACGCTTTTTATTTTTCTCTTCGTTTCAAAGAAACGTCAAAGAACTTCCTAAAATTGCAGCCAGTTACTGCACATACCTCAACTCAATTGTGATAAAAAAAAGTTGTCTTTTACCATGCACAACCAGCAGGTATAGGATTGCATGCATCATCATTGACGGCACCTCTTTGTAGGGATGAAAACGGTCAGAAAGAGACAAAAAAAGGGTCAAATCATTTTCATTTTCGTATTTAATTTTCGGAAACGGGATCGGAAACGGAATTATCGGGTACGGTTACGGTATCGGAAACTTCGAAAATATCAGTAACAGATAAATCTGAACGGAAGTACGTTGATACCGGAACAGTTTTGAAATTTCTATCAGAACCAGCGCTAAATCAACATGTGGTCTGTGTTTTACACAATGACACAACAACAACATCAACATTGTATATATGAAGCACAAATAATTAGGATGAATGCTAAAGGGAAAAATACAATCAGGACAAAGGGAAGTTTTATGCTGCACATGTGCACGTACAACACTGCAGGTATACATCATACACAGGACAAAGTGAATCAGATTTGATTTGATGGTAAACAGCAAACTGCATACCAAGTACAAAGTTTTTCAAAACACACAATACTTCATTACATTGTTCAATATTAAAAAGCACCAATACTGAGACAGATATTTGAAAGTCCTCCGCGCAGTTCCTTGAATGTAATTCTAATTCAGCTTCAGAATTCAGACGACGCAGACATGACTGAGTTCAAAAAATGTAATTCTAATTCAGCTTCAGAATTTAATGCGTGAAGCACTGTTACAGTTCGGAAATTACTCGGAAATTATTCAGAATTTTTCCGACTAAATATTGTATTCTGACAATTCAGTCGATAAACTACTGACATCATTATATATATTTTTGTACCATTTCCAAATTAAAATTTCCGATTACCGTATCATTTCCGTATTTTTCCGACAAAAAATGGTAAACGGTTCGAAAAATCTCGAAAATGGCGTCGGATGGTCGGGAAATTACTGTACTATTTTTGTCTCTACCTCTGATGGTGTTGCCTCACCGAAGCTGGGATTTTAAGATTCGGGCCGGGGATAGGGAAGGCATGTGCGGGTGGGCTCTACTCTAGAATGGCTACATTGTTGAACAAAATGGAAATTAATTTAAACGTTTACATAACTGAACTGAGGAAATTAAATAGCACCATGCATGAGTGAAGGATCATATGCATGCACTACAGGAATATCGATCACTTACGTCAGCCAGAGCAACTTACGTCAGCCAGCCAACCTAAGTAAGTAACTTACGTCGGTGCCTGGTAGCCGACGTAAGTTAAACAAATTACGTCGGTTGGCCGACGTAAGTAAATATACCGACAGTAATAAACGGTACTGACGTCGGCCTCGGCCCATAGCCGACGTAAGTTAAACGACCGACGTAAGTTAACACTAACTTATGTCGGCTCTGACGTCGGCCGACGTAAGTAATCTCAGCCAACGTAAGTTGTGGTTTAACCTAACCGCGCGAGCGGTGCACGCCTGTTTTATTTCACGCGCACCTTGTTTCCCAACCGCCGCCGCCGACCCCGAGCCGCCCCGCCGCCTGCCCCCCTTCGCCGCCGGCACGCCGCCCCGCCGTCGCCGCCCGGCCGCCACCCCCCCTCCCTCCCGCGGCCCCGCCCCCGCGGCTCCACCGCGACCCCCGCGGCCCCGACCCCGTTGCGCCGCCGCTGCCAGCCCGCCCCCGCCGCCCCTGCGCCGCCGCCGCCGACCCGCCCCCGGCCCTGCCGGCTCACCTCCGTGCTCCTATCGCACCACCGCGCCTCCCCTCAGGTAAGCCCCTCCTCCTCCTCCTCTCTCCCTCCCCCCTCCTCCATGGATGGCCGAGCCCTCTCCCCAACCTCCCCCTCTCCCCAACCTCACCCCCCTCCCATGCATGGCCGAGCCCCCCCTCCTTTGCAATTGAATTGAAATGCAATTGAATTTTGAATGCAATTTAAATGTGAATGCAATTGAATTGTTGATTATGCTATTGAATTGTTGATTATGAAATTGAATGTTGAAATGCAATTGAATTGTTGATTATGCAATTGAATTTTAAAATGCAATTGAATTGTTGATTATGCAATTGAATTTTGAAATACAATTGAATTCAGAAATGCAATTGAATTGTTGATTATACAATACAGTATTATGTTTGTTGATTATGCAAATGAATTTACGATGCTTTTTATATTATATTGTTTATTATGTTGTGTAGTTAGGATAATTGTTTATTAGTTAGTTTATTATGTTGTTCATTAATTAGTACTTATTGTTTATTTATATCTAATATTTTTGAGTGATTTTTAATACATGTTAAACGGGTTTCAAGCCTACCCGGCCCCGCACAGCCTGACTCGACACGGCACGACCAGGGTTCTAAATCCATGCCTGGTTGCCTAGACACCCGCTAGCCGCCGGGATGTCTAGGCGCCTAGGCGAACGCCAGGTGAGGATGGGGGAGTAGCAGAGGGGGAGAAGCAGAGGGGGAGCGATGCAATTGTTATTAATTATTAATTGTCAATCTTTTCCTTTTGTGCAGTCTGACTCAGAGACTTCTGAGCCAGAGTCAGAGTCAGAGGCTAGGGGGCCGCTAAAGGAGCCCGACTCAGAGGCTAGGGGGCCACTACAGGAGCCCTCTAGCGCTAGCCTCCCTTCGGAGTCGGCTAGCACTATCCTCCCTGGGAAACCGGCTACCACTAGCCTTCCTGGAGGCTCCGGGGGTTCCGCAGAGCCTTCAGGGTCATAGGACGCGGCAGCATCGCAGCAGAGGCGACGGACGAGGAGGACCCACTTTGCGGCTCCTCCTCCGGTTACTACTCAGCGGACCACGATCTGTCCTGTTGGAGACAGGTATAAATACTGTATATAGTATATTAAATATTAGATGTTGTTTTCCTTTACTTAATAATTTAATATATTTTGTAGATGTTGGTACGACTTTTCGTTCACGGGAGCCGAGAAGCACCACAGGCAGGTTAACAGTGTCCTCAGTGCTATCGTTAAGTTGCACTACCCCAGTGTAATTGACGGTTTTCCTACCCTGTCGTGGGATGACTACGCTCGGGTCTCTCACCCGGTGCACGGCACGGTTCAGGGAGCGGTGTGGCACGATTTTATGGTAAGTTTAACTGTTTTATTTTTTCAACTCATTTGAATTCTTAATTGCATATCACTTAAATATTTGTTTGCTTAAAGCTGAGGTACCAAGTAGAGGAACCGGGCATGGAGGACCACGTGAGACGCGTATTCCATTACAACGCTCAGAAGCTCACGACGGCGGTTGTACAGGAGCGAGAGATGGGTCATAAGCCGACCCCGACCCAGGTTTGGAAGAGAGGTCACAAGGGAAGTGACCCTTCTCAGCCAGGGCAGTGTAGTCAGGTCGCAGCCGACCGACTGGTAAGTTTTCGAAATTCATCAATTTCATTATAACTAATACTATTATTGACATGCTTACAAGATTTATTTGTTTTGTAGACAAAGTATGCGCAGGAGGTTGCGAAGATACACGGTGCGGATTACGATTGGGAAAGCGCGCCGATAGACCCCCAAGCCGCGTACGCAAGCGGAGGCGGGAAGGCCCACGGACGGTGAGTTCTTCGTGTGTTTCATTTCTTTTTCAATTAATCTTCTTCTACTTAGTGTTTTCATTCTTTTGCAGGTTTGCCTTTTTTGATGGAGTTGTCGACTCGAGGTCGACGCGACCTTTGAGAGGCGCTTCATCGTCGCAGGCTTCGACCGTTGGGATCAGTGGTCGTCTCTCGCAGACCCAGCTGGAGCTCCAAGCCATGAGGGAGACGTTGACGCAAACCCAGGGAGAGCTGGAGAGGACGAGAGTGGAGGCAAGGGAGGAGCAGCAGAGGACGGCCTTAATGATGGCCCAGATGCAAGCAGCGGTGACGGTAAGTAATTTAAAGTACCGTAGTTAAATTTCACAGCACTTCAGTAACATATATCTTCTAATATTTTGCAATGGCAAACTCTTGCTCGACACAGCGGTCAGGATATCGAGATTCCTACGCTTCCGCCGCCGCAGACACCGGAGCAGGTGATAAACTTTCTCTTTAATATTGTTGTATCCATTTTAGTATTTTACATAGAGAGATAAGGAGGTAGAACATAGAGGAAGATCTTGATGACTTGTCAGATATTGGTTCCTATAGTGGTGAGGAAGTTAAGTGTAATCAAGCTTTTGGTGGGTAATACCATAATGTTAGACTTGGATTGCTTCACATTAAGTCATGCACCTGGGCTATCACATAAGGTTTCAAGAGGTAATGTAGCATGACTGTCAAAAAATATCAAAGACCACTACATTACCTCTTGAAACCTTTTGTGATAGTCCAGGTTATGACTTAATGTGAAGCAATCCAACTCTAACATTATCATTGATGTTTTTGGACTCTGATGTTATCATTGAGTTGACATTGATGCTTACTAGTGACTACATTTCTTCTGCAGGGTTCAGGAACACGCCGAGAAGATCACGGAGGTAGTGGAGGGGCTAGCGTGTAGCCCGGTGGAATTTATTTTGCAAATTGTGTTGTTGTCGATGTTTTGGACTATATTTTGAAACTGTTATGCCGTGTATATGTTATTTTTCTGCTCTGTGTTCTTGCCATCGAGCGAGGTAGTCAGTTTCTGTTTTTTAAAAAAAATTCGAAAACTTAACTTATGTCGGCTATGGAAATGCCGACGTAAGTTAGCCCAGTTTAACTTACGTCGGTCAGACCATACCGACGTAATTTAAACCACTTAACTTACGTTGGTTTGGATCAACCGACGTAAGTTAGAGCAATTAACTTACGTCGGCATGCTCTGACCGACGTAAGTCCTCCGGCCCAGCCCAAGTCCCATCCCTCCACTTAACTTACGTCGGCTTCTGCAGACCAACGTAATTAAGGTAACTTACGTCAGTGGCCGACGTAAGTCACCTTAATTATGTCCAAAAGGCTACGTCGGCCAGTAGCCGACGTAATTAAAGGAAAACCAACATAATTAAGTTACTTACGTCGGTTTATGCCTTACTTACGTCGGCTTTGGGCGACGTAAGTGATCGATATTCCCGTAGTGATGCATATACATATACATACACTGCTTTATGTGTGAGCCACACCGTGAAGGGTATGTTCAAGGTGGTGACTGGGCAACGGAGAAGGGGAGATCCGTGCCGTGGATTCGCCTGACACGCCATACGGCTCCGATTGGTGGCGCCATATATATATATATATATATATATATATATATATATATATATATATATATATATATATATATATATATATATATATTGGCAATGACTGTTGTGCAATCTGAACTCCTGTGCAAGCGTGCAATCTGCGAATCTCAGCCATTGGATAGCCATCTAAGGGTGGTTGACATTTTATACATAAATCCTTCTACATGTCTGTGCAAAGGGAAGAATCTATGTGTAAAATGGTAGCCACCTTTAGATGTTCATCCAATGGCTGAGATTCGCGGATTGCACGTTTACACAGCAGTTCAGATTGCATAGTATATATATATATATATATATATATATATATATATATATATATATATATATATATATATATATATATATATAGTTGTGGGGACCACGAATATATAGCTAGAGAGATGTGGCCTGGCCGGGGTTAATATAATTAGGCGTTTTTCTACCGAGTACTGAACACAAAATGGCAGGGAAAGCGCACGTACGTACTAGTACAGAGGTGAGAATCGGCGTAAAGAATCCACGCATAGTTTGTCACCTCTCGTCAGCACCCGATTGCAACTTGCACCTGTCGTCACTCATGAACCCACACCGCACACAGCACCATGCATGGACACATGCACGCAGCCGCATAGTGCCTCCAATTATTATTGCCTGACGATCCAACCAATTTCTGTTCTGACGATCGATGCCGCGAGAACAGTGGGCTTGACCTACTGCAGTGCCACTTGACCAGCCCCATCAGGACAGTAGAATTATAAACAGTAAGGCAGAGTGCTAACATTTTTGTGGCCACGGATCAGTTTCTGGTAATCAATCAACATGGTCATCTCTCATGTGTGGTCGAAGATCTTTTGGGGAAGTGCTGATGTGGAAAAGAAGGAAGGCCAACTTGCTTGTTTTGCTCGCTTCGATGATCCGTTTCGAAGCAATCATTCGCTTGATGAAATATCGCAAAGCAGAAAAGATATATAAACAAATCAATGTCATAGCTTGGCACAACAAAAGGGATGTCATTTTTTTGGACGAGACGAATTATTCCGAATCAATCATTCATCACTTGATGATCTATCACAAAGCAGAATAGAAATATAAACAAGTCAATGTCATAGCTTGGCACAACAAATCAAAAGGGATGACATTTTTTTGGACGAGAATTATTTGCCCCCAATTTGCCAAATAGATCCTCTGTACGGAGATGGATGCATCACCAGAGACATGTGCAGTACTCCAGTTAACTAACGTCTAACGGTGCCGCTCATTAACTCTCGACAGGTCGATCCGAGGGACGTTATTATGACAACATGGATGTAACAGATCGATGCTGCCAACGGCCAGCAGGTAGTGCTGCAGTGGCTGGCCGGGGCCGGGGCACCGGGCACGTACCCATGCCGCCCAACGCCCATGCATCTGGAAGAATTCCCTGCACACAGCCTATGCACAAGTAGTGACAGGTAGACTATGCATACGAAAAACGTTGGCGAATTCGTGCCCTGGAGCAACGCGTGCAGACGTTTCGCGCGTCAGACTGTGCATGGATCTCAGGGGCGCGGATCGCATCGCATGCATGAATGCCCGGTCCTGTGCTCCGAACGACCGAAACTCAGCAACAGTAGCATCTGCGATCTTTATTATTGCCGCTGCCTCGATCGGGCCGGACGCGATCGACACCGATAGATCGAAAGTCCTGGCAAGGTCGATGACGATGGACCTGCGCAAGTTGCTCGATCAATCGCTAGCGCTAGTGACCTGTAAAAAGCAGGCAGGCGTACTTGCCGTGAATTAATATATGGTCAGTCTAGATGGAGGTACTACTATGCAAAACATGGCCGTGTATCCATGCACGCTCAACGCTCCTCGCCTTTCACACATCGAAGAGTAAGAAAAAAGTAGTCGTACTTGCCACGCCCCGTACCCTTGTACATTTCCCTTTAGAGGTTGCTGCAGGTTAGTACAACAGGTCACTGGTACAGCGTACTGCTTTCCTTGCAACACTAGCTTGACTGTCAGGACCAGGAAAAGAGAACATACCCAACCCAACCGGGTGTAATCGCCGCCATTCCTAAACCTCAGCTGCTGCTTTTCCACCGCACTACTTGAAGAAGAGGCGAGCAGATTGCCTAATCAACGATGCATTTCATGCATGCAGCTGTACATTTTGATTAGGCCATCATCAATGACGCCTATTATTTGTAGAGGAAAGACAAATCCATCAAGACGACCAAAAAAGCAACCAAAGAAAGAGGGCGCCGGAAACACAGGAGCAAGTTGCAACTATTATTATTTGTAGAGAGATACTGTATCTATATAGTACTGGCAAGTTGCACTCCATCGATCTTTATCTATAGTTTTCCTTTTTTTTTCAGAAGAAATTAACAAGGTGGTGGAGAAGAAGAGATTAACAGGCGGATGAGTTAATTACATTACGACACACTAATTGATGAGTTGATGATTAGAAGCAGAGATTACAAGTTCCACAGAAGGGCGCCGAACGACTGAGCCCAGCCGTACTGGTCGCCGTCGGGCCCGAACAGGCCGTCCTGCGCCGCCGCCGTGACGTAGCCGGCGTCGTCGTCGGTCCACACCGGGTCGCACCACGACGCCGACGCCGCGCAGAACGTCACGAGCTCGGCGGCGTCCTCGTCGAGCCGCGGCAGCTCGACGATCGCCTCGAGCTCTTCGTCCGGCTGCGGTTGCTGCTGAAGAAGCTGGCCCGCCGCCCTCGGGGCGCCGGGCTCCGCGGGCGGCAGCAGCAGCATGAGGGACGACGTCGGCTCCATGGCCGCGGCGCGCGCCGCGGCGGCCTGGACGTCGCGCGGGGCGGCGGAGGCCGGGCGCGGGAGCGCGGCGGCCGTCTCCGGGAAGTTGAGCACGGCGGAGGGACCCTTGACGACGAGCGCGGCGGCGTCGTGTGCGCGCGCCGCCATCTCGGGCGTCGGGAAGGTGCCGAGCCAGATGCGCGACTTCTTGCGCGGCTCCCGGATCTCCGACACCCACTTCCCCCACGCCCGCATCCGCACGCCGCGGTACGACGGGTGCCTCCGGCCGTCCCGCCGCGCCCGCTTCTGCTCTCCTCCGCCGCGCCTCGCGCCCGGCGACGGCGGTTGCGAGGACGACGCCGGGCTGTGCACCTCCCCCTCCGACGACATTGCCAATTATATATTATCGATGGCAATGGCGCGGCGAGCTCTTGCAGTGTTTCTTGGTGTAGTAGCTTGGGGAGCTAGCGTTGCAGTAGTGATCGAGCTGCTGAGGCTCACTCGAGGGCAGGGACAGGAATGGGCTTGAGAGAGGGGCGGGGCGGTTTTAGTAGTGGCTGCTGGACACAGAGCGCGTGAGCTCTTACAGCGACACCCAACCAACCCTGGAAAGCGGTAATTCATTTACTACCAATTACAGCTGCCGCTGTGGGAACGAGTGAAGGGAGGACGACAATTATGGAACCGGGTTACCTAAAAAACGTAATTAGTGGTGAAAGCTCTCATGTAATATATGATCCGAGGATGTTAATTTACATGTGTCATTTCTATTAATTTGCAAGCAGACTGATTCAAACAAGGAAACTTTAAAAACACAAGTGGAGAGACTTCACCATTGCGTCAGATCCGCTCATCCATCCGGGTTACTTCAACCGGAGATAAATTAAGAGCAAAAAATGCATTAACGTAGATACACGGTTGGACCAACGAGTTGAGGTAGTAGTGCTTAATTAGCTCGACGTGGTCGGTTTCATGCGCGTACTTTCAAACTAAGTACACATCTTTAACGTGCGGTTGGCAAGTCGTTGCCTTGTGCTCCCAAATTGCACAAATATTTGAATTATCAAAACGCAATAATCGGTGAGAGTCAACCAGCGCGTCTCTATAATATTATCTACTTTTCACAATATTCGTTGTTAAGATAACAAATCTAGTTCAAAATTGAATTAATTTTATTGTTCTAACGACAACTATTGTGAGAAGAAGGAAGTATAAGTTATCTTTTACTATTTAGAGAGGCCATTTGCTCATAAATTCCCACTTCTACGACTGACAAGTCGTTGTAATTGCCCCCCTTTTCATTTACTGATCAATTGCGGCAGTGATCTTCCAAGGCGGCTGATTATGTTGATTAACGAATAAGCTTTTTTATAGTTTATTAATGGAAAAGCTAAAAAACAGGCGCCTGATTCAGCACTCCATCTCAGGCGATGTCGACAGTGCACGGCCACAAACCAAGTGGCAACACAGATCACGTTAGTAATTTTCTTATTTTGTTAATTGTTAATCTGCAATTTATAAGGATTATGTTAGTTGTAAAATAATCAAAAAATTTTTGTGATTGATTAACTTATAAAATTAAGAATTAATGAATAATTACAAGAATTAACTGTTAATAGTGATAATTAGCTGCTAATTAACCGGTGTCTGAAAATTTCTCAGATTTTAGGCACCTAAAATTTAGATAACCCTGTTTATTAATGCCCATTAATTGGCGCACAACAAGCAATTCATCTGTTCTGTTTTGGAATCGTGGCGAGGCCCATGTGCTGCTGGTAGCCTGGAGTGCTCCGTGCCGCTGCCGCGAGTGCCTTACAGGTAGGCACTAGACGCAGACATTGGTTCTCGTTGTACATACCGTAATTTCTACAGGGAATGACATTTTATGCTCTTCGGTTTTGAAATAAATAATGCCGGTTAGTTTAAAACTAAACTAAACATAGTTATTTATCTTAAAATAGAGGGAGTATTTCCGAACGTGTTTAGATTTAGTGGACGAACCAAACTGTTAACATGATTCAACGAACCATGCATAGATACTTCAATTATCATAAGCAATAATGAGTTAGTCAACCAGCACATCTCAATAATGTAAGTTATCTTGATAATTAAAGAGGCCATTTGCACATATATTTCTTCCTTTTTTTTTCTGCCACAGCTAACTGCCTTCTGTTAGAAAACAATGCACTTTAGAGATAAAATTAATTCCTAAAATTACAGCAGTACACATGACAGATAGTCCACAGAACATGAACAATAATATGCAAATAAAAAAGATTATATCTATCATATTCATGCGTAGAGAACTCATCTTTACTTACAGTGCTGACACTTCCAGCTTGAAAAATGATAAGTGGAGTGTGTGAAGAAGGCTGTAGAGGAAGCAGATCTTCTATCGAGTAGTCACGCGAACGCTATCCAAAAACCTGATTCGCCCCAATCTGTGCAGATTCTTCACTGGGACGTGGTTTCGGAGACACTGCTCTCTCACACGTCGGTGACACGCCGACGGGAGGGGTGGACTAGCCTGTAGCAGACGCTCAACACAGTAGACTAGTGAGTATGTTCACCTCTGTATTTTAGAATGAAAGCACTCATTCTGTATATATAGTGACAGACTCTAGTAACCGAAAGAATTAAGTATACAGTAAAGCAGCACAATTAGGTTCTAGTAACTGAAGACAATAAACTTCAGTATTTGCAGCATAATTACGTTAGTTACTGCAGACCATTATCTTCCAGAAACTGACTCATATTAGTGCCACAAATTGCAGCAAATTAAAGTCATATTAGTATCGGATTTATCAAAAAGAGAGAGAACAAATTTACTGCACTAGTCGCCACGTTGAAAGTGCATCTAGGTTCCCCGTGGGTTTTGGATGATTGATGACGACAATTAAGTCGCTAATGAGCTCAAGTGATCTTAGCACAGGTGTGGACTCGATCGAAGACGCAAACCCTCAAAAAGGAAAAGGAAGGAAACAGAGTCAACTCGAAGCGTAGAAACTAGGGTTTCTAGCGTGTTGAGTTAGACTAGCCGTAGAAATAGGAGGGTGCGTGTGTAAAGTGCATTGAGATCAAGTTTGGGAGCTCAAAGTGTTTTAGAGGTCAAACCCCTTGAGAGAAAAGAGTGGATAAGCAGTCTGGCAGTAGGGCCGGACTAGTCCGTGCAGGTGGGCCGGACTTGTCCGCCCCTGGCCGGCCAAGTCCGTTGTCGGCCGGACCAGAAGGGTCTGACTGAGATCGGACTAGTCCGTTTGTGGCCGGACAAGTCCGGGTAGCAGTGAGTGGGTTTTGGGGACTAAGTCTCAAAACCACGGACTTGTCCGTTTGAGACCGGACCAAGAGGTCCTGAGTGAGAATGGACTAGTCCGCCCGTGGGGCCGGACTAGTCCGGGTTGGTGTGTTGAAAGTGGTTCTGTGACTAAGTCTGGGAGGACCGGACTAGTCCGTCCTTGGGGCCGGACTAGTCCGTGGTCCTCAGACTAGTCCGTTTTCGCGCGGAGCAAAAGGCTCTATGTGAGATCAGACTAGTCCGGTGGTGACCGGACTAGTCCGTTGTTGAAGTGACCGTTTGAATTTGAAGTTTGGCGGGTAGTGTGACGATAGCGTGTCAGCTGTCGGGGCCTGACAAGAGGTCAGTGGTCCCCTAGGCCGGACTAGTCCGAGCCTGAGGCCGGACTAGTCCGCCCTTCTGCTGAAGTCAGCAGTATGGGCTTGGGACCTCTATAAATAGAGGTCCCCTGGGTTCTTTTGAACCAACACTTGAACTGACTTGAACCCTAGCGCCGCCACAACCAACTTGGAGCACTCTTAAGCCTCTTTCTTGCCAACTTTCCCTCTAAAACTAATTCTTGTGTGGATTAGGGTTTAGTGAGGTGGAGAAGAGGAAGAACATCGTGCTTGTGCTCCCGGTTTGATCTCTTGCACTCATTGAGTCTTTGTGAGCTGTGTGTTGAGTGTGTTCTGTGTTGTTGATCATCTTTGTGGTGTGGGAGCCTCAGATTGTGAGAAGCCCCAATGAATCTTGTATTCACACTTTGAGATAGTGGAGAACCAAGTTAGGCCCGTGCGGTAAACTTGGTGAGGGAAGGGTTGGTGAACCCGGTCCTTTGTGGACTCCTCAACGGGGACGTAGATTCTTGTGTGGAATCGAACCTCGGGATAAAATCCCTGCGTCTCCGTGTTCTTCGTATTTTGTTTATTGCATACTTAGCTCTAGGGTTGATAGTCTTGTTTTGAGCCTCACATTGTTTAATCTTGTTAAAACTTGACTCACTCTTGTGTTGATAGATTCTAAACTTGTATTAAACATATCCTCACTTGTAGCCTCGAGAAAAACCCTTTAAAACTTGCTAGAAACACTTTTTAGGGTTCTTCACGCAGGCTGACCGGACTAGTCCGCCCCCAGACCGGACTAGTCCGCCCCCCTGTGGTTTAATCTCGTTTTATTCAGTCATTTGCAGGTCGATTAGCCTATTCACCCCCCCCCCCTCTAGGCAACTTTCAATTGGTATCAGAGCGGGACTCTCCACAAAGAGTCTAACAACTCGGAGAGATGGTCGGAGTGGTGTTTGAAGAGGTGTCGACCAACGACTCTCAACCGACACGTGAGGAGACAATGGCTTATCAAGACAAGCCAACAGATGATGAGGAGACTCGCCAGCTCAAGGCGAAGCTCCGGGAGAAGTTGAAGATTGCTGTGGTTGAGCCGTCAAGCTCATCAAGTGGTGGCGGCGGGGTCAACTACAACCGACAAGGGTTCAACTATGAACGCCTTGCCGCCAACAACCACTACCTCTCCATCCCATTGGGGAAACCTCCTCAATTCGATGGAACAGACTACGGGATGTGGAAACACAACATGAAGATCCACCTCGTGTCACTCAATCCGACATTGTGGCAAATTGTCATGACCGGGGTGGAAATCCCGAAGGATGAGGACAACATCACGCAAGAACAAGCCATCCTCATCCACCGCAACGCTCAAGCTGCGGGTGTGATTATCTCATCTCTCTCAAGAGATGAGTTCAACCGCGTCGATGGTCTTGAGGTGGCCAAAGACATATGGAACACCCTCAAGACGGCGCATGAAGGAAATCGGGTGGTCAAGGAGGCCAAGATCGAGCTCATCGAAGGAGAGCTTGGGAGATTCGCCATCTTGGATGGTGAATCCCCCCAAGACATGTACAACCGGTTGAAGGTGCTTATCAACAAGAGCCGATCATATGGCTGCACCAAGTGGACCGACCACGAGGTTGTGAAGAGGATGATCCGGGCGTTTATGCCTAGGAACGTCGCCCTTTGCTCCATGATTCGAGAAAGCCCGGGGTTCACTCAAATGACCCCAGAGGAGGTCCTTGGTAGGATCATTAACCACGAGATCATGGAGAAGGGGGCGCTCTTCTACAACGACCTTCAGAAATTCACCGCCTCCAAGATGAAGAACGTTGCACTCAAGGCAACACCCTCTTCAAAGGAGCAAGAGGAAAGTGATGAGGAGAGCCTCGACACCGATGAGGAAGAGGCCTTCTTCATCAACAAGTTTAGGAGAATGATGAGGAGGAAGAAAGGTGGATACAACCATGAGGGCAAAGGGAAGGAAAGAGCAAGGCCCAAATCAAAAAGGTCTTGCTACAATTGTGGCGAGTATGGGCACTTCATCGCTGATTGCCCACATGAAGAAGCGAAGAAGAAGAAGGAGGGGCAAGCCTCAAGATAAGAAATTCTTCAAGAAGAAGAGGCCCTCCGGACAAGCCCACTTGGGGAAGGAGTGGGACTCTAACGATGAGTCCTCCTCCGAAGAAGAAGAGGAGAAGATGGCTACCATAGCCATCGGGAGGAGCTCCAAGGGAAGCAAGCTCTTCCCCAACCTCAACGACGACTACAAACCTACTTGCCTTATGGCAAGGGAGGGAAGGAAAAAGGTAACATCTCACTCCTCCTCCTCCATTTCCTCTCATGATGAATTTGATAGCGCTAGTGAAAATGAGCACATGTTTAAGGACATAAGCAAAAGCACCCTGCGTAGGATGAAGTTGCTTATGGATGAGATCTTTGAGAAGGAGGATCTCATCAACAGACAGGAGGACATGCTCATCCTTGAGAAGGAGAGATGTCAAGAGCTTAACGAGCTTCTTGAGCTTGAAAGAGAGAAGAGCAAGGCATTGGAACACGAACTTGCTCTAAGTAAGAAAACGTGTTCAAGTCTTGAGGAGAAATCAATTGAGCTCAAGGATGAACTTGGGAACTTGTCAAAAGTTAACAAAATCCTTGAGACTCAAGTTGAGTCTCTCAAGAACAATGTAGCCTCTTCCTCTAAGAGCTCAACCTTCTCAAAGGCCTCATCCAATGCAACTCCGCCTTGCAAGTGCTCTAACTTAATCCTTAAGCTTAAGGATGAACTCAACTCAGCACAAGGCAAGCAAGCACCTAAGGGTGCCATCTTTGACAAGGAGAAGGTGGCGTATGCACGAAGTGCATACACCAACACAAGACCTCCCCATGTCAAGGATGGTCTTGGCTATACTAGAGGTGGAAGGCATAACGCCAAAACCTCCAAGTATGGCAAAGACATGTTTGTCTTTGTTAAGGGGAGTTCATCTCCAACTAAAATTGAAAAGAACTCACCCTCTAGCAGCAAAATGCCTAAATCTGAATCGCATCCTTTATTTCATGATTTTGATGCATCTTATGTGCTTAAGAGGAACAAACACGGCAAAGTGTTTGCTAGATATGTTGGGCCACTCCGCAAGAGCCCCAAGCCCTGCGTGTGGGTGCCCAAATGCCTAACTACTAACGTGAAAGGACCCAACTCCGCTTGGGTACCTAAAAGGAAGGCATAAACTTGTTTTGTAGGCTTACTCCTCCGGTGGATCGAAATGGGTGCTGGATAGCGGATGTACCAACCACATGACCGGAGAGAGGAGCATGTTCATAGAGTATGAGGAGAACGAGGACCCAAGTGAAGGAATCTTCTTTGGGGATAATAGCCAAGGGAAAATCCTTGGCTCCGGTAAAATTGCTATCTCCTCTTTGCATACTTTATCTAATGTTTTGCATGTTGACTCCCTAGACTATAATCTCCTATCCATATCACAGCTTTGTGATAAAGGATATAAGTGTGTCTTTTCTAGTGAGGGTGTGAATGTTCTGAGAGAGGGTAATGACTCAATAGCCTTTAAGGGAGTGCTCAAGGGAAAGCTGTATCTTGTGGACTTTACCACGGATAAGGCTCAACTTGACACATGCTTAATGGCGAAAGCCAACATGGGATGGCTTTGGCATAGAAGGCTTGCCCATGTTGGAATGAGGGACCTTCAAAAGCTCCTTAAAGGAGAGCACGTTCGTGGCCTAAAGGATGTGGTATTTGAAAAGGATAGGCCATGTGGTGCGTGTCAAGCGGGAAAGCAAGTAGGAGCTCAACACCCCTCTAAGAATGTCATGACCACAACTAGACCTTTGGAGTTACTCCATATGGATCTTTTTGGCCCCATTGCTTACATTAGCATCGGTGGCAACAAGTATGGTCTAGTCATCGTTGATGACTTCTCTAGATATACTTGGGTGTTCTTCTTGCATGATAAGAGTGAAACCCCCGGTGTCCTCAAGAAATTACTAAGGAGAGCTCAAAATGAGTTCACCTTAATGATAAAGGCTATAAGGAGTGATAATGGCACCAAATTCAAGAACATGCAAGTAGAAGAGTTCCTAGATGAGGAGGGCATCAAGCATGAGTTTTCCGCTCCCTATTCTCCACAACAAAATGGAATTGCCAAAAGAAAGAATAGGACGCTCATTGAGATGTCAAGGACGATGCTAGATGAGTACAAAACATCAGACCGGTTTTGGGCGGAAGCGGTTAACACCGCTTGCCATGCCGTAAATCGATTGTACCTTCATCGCCTCCTCAAGAAGACTCCTTATGAGCTTCTCGTTGGTAAGAATCCCAATGTTTCTTACTTTCGTGTTTTTGGTAGCAAGTGTTATATCCTCAACAAGAAGCCTAGGACTTCGAAGTTTGCTTCAAAGTCCGATGAGGGTTTCTTGCTTGGATATGACTCAAACACTCATGCGTACCGTGTGTTCAACAAATCCTCCGGAATTGTTGAAGTAGCACGTGACGTGGTGTTTGACGAAACCAATGGCTCTCAAGTGGAGCAAGTTGATCAACATGCCCTTGATCAAGAGGAACCTCCACTAGAAGCTCTAAGGAGAATGGCACTTGGAGATGTTCGCCCACAAGAACCATCTCAAAGCCCAAGTGACCATCATCATTATGAAGTAGGTCAAACCCCCATTGGACAAGTTGGAGATCCACTAGATACTCCCCAAAATGATAACGGGACTGAAGATCAAGGGGGAGGCTTGGATCAAGGGGGAGACCAAAGTGAAGAGGATGAAGCAAGTGATTCAATAGCTCAACCTCCGCATCCTCGCGTTCATCAAAGTGTTCAACGGGATCATCCCGTTGACAACATTCTAGGAGATATCACAAGAGGAGTAACGACACGTTCACGTGTTGCAAACTTTTGTGAGCATTTCTCCTTTGTCTCATCCTTGGAACCCCATAAGGTTGAAGATGCCTTAAGAGATCCGGATTGGGTAGTTGCCATGCAAGAGGAGCTCAACAACTTTGAATGGAACAAGGTTTGGGAGCTTGTCAAGCGCCCACAAGCTAATGTTGTTGGAACCAAGTGGGTGTTCCGCAACAAACAAGATGAGCATGGCGTGGTAACTAGGAACAAGGCACGACTTGTGGCAAAAGGGTACTCACAAGTTGAAGGATTGGATTTTGATGAGACATTTGCTCCCGTAGCTAGGCTTGAGTCAATTCGCATATTACTAGCCTTTGCTACTCATCATGACTTCAAGCTCTACCAAATGGATGTTAAGAGTGCATTCCTTAATGGCCCAATCAAGGAAGAAGTTTATGTAGAGCAACCTCCAGGGTTTGAAGACCAAAACTATCCTAACCATGTTTACAAATTGCGAAAGGCTCTTTATCGCCTCAAGCAAGCTCCTAGAGCTTGGTATGAGTGCCTAAGAGACTTTCTAGTTGAAAATGGTTTTAGGATAGGCAAAGCGGATTATACCCTTTTCACAAAGCACTTCAACGAAGATCTTTTTGTGTGCCAAATATATGTGGATGACATCATATTTGGTTCCACAAATAAGGTGTTTTGTGATGAGTTCTCCAAGATAATGACGGAGAGGTTTGAAATGTCCATGATGGGTGAGTTGAAGTTCTTTCTAGGATTTCAAGTAAAACAACTCAAAGAAGGGACGTTCATAAGTCAAACTAAGTATAAACAAGATATTCTAAGGAAGTTTGACATGGATAAGGCAAAACCCATCAAAACCCCTATGGGGACAAATGGACACCTAGACCTAAATGAGGATGGTCCAAGTGTGGATCAAAAGTTATATAGGTCTATGATTGGTTCACTTCTCTATCTTTGTGCATCTAGGCCCGATATCATGCTAAGTGTGTGTATGTGTGCTCGCTTTCAAGCGGCACCTAAGGCTTGTCATTTGACCGCCGATAAAAGGATCTTGAGATATCTAGTACACACACCTTCCCTAGGACTTTGGTACCCCAAAGGATCTAAGTTTAACCTCATTGGATATTCCGATGCGGACTATGCGGGGTGCAAAGTTGATAGGAAGAGCACATCGGGTACATGCCAATTCTTGGGTCGATCTCTAGTGTCTTGGTCCTCCAAGAAGCAAAACTCTATTGCTCTCTCCACCGCCGAAGCGGAATATGTTGCAGCCGGAAGTTGTTGTGCACAACTTCTCTGGATGCGACAAAGCCTTAGGGATTATGGGATTAACTTGCGCAACATTCCACTCTTGTGTGACAACGAGAGTGCCATCAAGATAGCCCATAATCCGGTGGAGCACTCTAGGACCAAACACATAGACATTCGACACCATTTCTTGCGAGATCACTCAATGAAGGGAGATATCGTAATTTCTCATGTGAGGACGGAACATCAACTAGCGGATATCTTCACCAAGCCTCTTGATGAGAAGCGTTTCTGTGAGCTAAGAAGTGAGCTCAACATTTTGGATTCTAGGAATGTGGCCTAAACCACATTTCTCAGTTTTTGAGCTATATTTCGAGAAACTCCTTTCTATCGTGATTTCTCTTCAAAATCTGTTTGAGAAAACTTTTTCTTAGGATTTGAACATGTTTTTATCACATTCTTTCTCTAATTATCATGTTTGCATTGCTTGTTGTCCAAAAGGACAAATGATTGGAGACCAAAGCTTCAAAATACAATTTTTTCAGCCTAGTCGAACCGGACTAGTCTGCCCCTAGGACGGACAAGTCCGGGTCCCGACTAGTCCGCGGCTAGTCCGCATACCGGACTAGTCCGCTCTGAGGCCGGACTAGTCCGGAGGCAGACTAGTCCGCTTCTGGTCCGCTCACCGGACTAGTCCGTCCCGGCACCGGACTAGTCCGGCCCTTGGGGGCTTAAACCCCCAGGGTCGGCCCAGACCCCTCCTCTTCCTCTCACTTGACCCTCTCACTTCCACGCGCTAGCAACCGCCCCCCCATCGGCGATTTTGCGCTCCAACCTCCAAATCTCGACTCCAATCCACGCATCGGAGTCTTTGGGAGTGAGGGATCACTTCCCGGCGCTCTGCATTTGCGATCCATCTCCGATTCCGTCGATTCTAGCGGATTCAGAAGGTATTCCCTCGTTCTTCAAAAACTAGCCCCATTTTTGATTCTTAAAGTTTTTGATAGGAACACCTTCATAGATGTTGCTCCATATACCCTTGTGATCATAGCCTAGGAGTATTGCGCGCGGATTCGATGATTTTTCGATGAATCGATTAGGGTTAGGGTTCATTCTGCGCAACCCGGACTAGTCCGGCCCCTGGCGGACAAGTCCGCCCAGCGGACTAGTCCGCCCCTGGGGCGGACAAGTCCGGTTTGCGCAGGGCAAACCCTACTTCTATTCTTTTCTCGAGATCTTTTCCGCAATGCTCCCTCTACTTGGACTCATACCTTCCTTTCTATATGCTTTTCACAGCATGTCGAACTCGGAGCGTTCCCCTCCTCGTCCCAACCTCGAGGGGCGGACCAAAGCTCAAATTGTCGAGGCAAGGACCAAGGCTGCGCTTATAGAGGCGCAAAAGGCAAAGGAAGAGAGGCGGCTGAAGGCACTCGAAGCCTCCAAAGTTGCAGCGAGCATCTACAATGAGGAAGAAGCCATAGCTCGAGCAACCGCAGAGTCCCTAAATGAGCTGAGGAAGAAGAAAAGGGAAGACAGGGAGGCTCACAACTCCAGGGCTGCTGAGGCCAGTGCCCCCAAGCGAAAGAAGCTCGTCACCGTTGGAGAGAAGGCGAAGGGCATGGAGCCAGCCCAAATGGAACCTGAGCCCAGGGTCGAGCGTGACCCTAAGAAGGGAAAGGCTCCGGCTCCTGTCGAGCCAAAGAATAAAAAGCCAGCTGTCAAGATGTCATCAAAGAAGGCAACTGGAGGTGTTGTGATCAAAGAGAAAGGGAAAGCCACCTCCATTGGCCCCCTTGAAGTTCACACACCAGAAAGGAACCCCAACAGGCAGAAGGAATTGTCTGCTAATGTGTTTCATGGCAAAGGGGCTGAAAAGGCCAGGAGGCTGAGGACCGAGAAGGTTTACAAGTTTGAGAGGAGCACGGCAGACCCCAGATTCTGGTGTGACTTCCATTGTGACTACTACCGGCTAGTCTATCAGCAGATGAAGAAGCCGGTAACAGAAGCTCAATGGGTTGACTGGGATTACATGGCCAAAAAGCAACACTCTGCTTTTGACGCCGTCATCGAAGCCGCTGAGCGCCATGACCTCAAGCAGATCATGGGTTTCAAGTATGACTGGAACGTCGAAGTGATTATGCAGTTCTACTCCACCATCTACTTCACCACCTCTGGTGACAGGAGAATTATTTGGATGACACACGGTGAGCAGTACTCAGTCACTTTCGCAGAGTTTGCCAAGATTCTAGGGCTTGAGGCACACATGGATCATGAGATTATAATCTCTAACCTTAAGGCCGTGGACCGTGAAGAGCTGGCATATATGTATCCAAGTCACGTTCCATTTGATGCCGGTCTCGCCCGCAACATCAAGCCCTTCTACAGCATTATGAACAGAATCCTCAGAAGGACGATAGCACCGAAGGACGGTGATGCTGGGGTGATTCAAGGGAACTTGAGGCACCTGCTACTTCTGATCGATGGGGAAGAGAAGTTCAACCTCGTCGATTACATCTTCGACGATATCTTCAACATCTCGCATACCCCCAACCGTGCTTGCGGGTATGCCCCCTACATCATGTGCCTCATTGAGAAGGTGTCGGGCGTGACCTTTGTTAAGGACGTGTCGCATCGCCCGCTTCGTCCTCAGAAGCCCCCGAACGTTCCTGTTCCTCCTCGTCGCAAGAATGCAGATCCTCCATCTCGCCCCGTGGCACCTCCGTCTCCGCCTCCGCCTCAATCCATGAGTGCCTTCTTCAAATGCTTCAAGGCGATCTTCACTTCTTGCCGGAAGCAAGAGATCCGCACTCAAAGGGCACACAAGCGTCAAGAAAAATATCTTAAGGCGGTGTGCGACAAGCTGGAGGTCCCGATGTCCTCTCCGGAGGTGAGTGATGGGGAGATCACTCCATTCAAAAACTTCACCGCCGATGAGCTTGCCCAGCTCCAAGAGGATGGAAGCTCCTCTCGGGCTGCTCCCTCAGCAAGGAACTCCGACGACGACGACGACGACGCTGATGATCATGAGGACGACGTCGAAGATTCCGAGGCCACGGAGAGTGGAAGTGGTGAAGACGAGGACTAGTTCGTAGATCTTTGCCCCCCCCCCTTCTTTTCCTTTTTGGTGCCTTGATGCCAAAGGGGGAGAGTTAAGGGGGAGTTAATCTTTTGTGGGTGTGTTTGTGGTTCGTGGACTTGTTTTGTAATATATTCATGCTCTTGGATGTTTACATTTGTGCAAGACTTGTTAATGTCGTTTAATCTCAATATAATGCTCTAATTGTCAATCCTTTGATTATATTGATGCTCTTTATGTCTTGTCACAATTGTTGAGCACATCACGTAGGCACCCCACCATAACGTGTGTAGGTATGAAAGATCTCCTCCACCTCTTTTACATGTTGCATACATTGAGGGGGAGTCATTCATACGCACACAAGTTATGAAAACCAATTTTAATACTCTTAATTGTTGAAGGACTTAATGTGTTGTCATCAATCACCAAAAAGGGGGAGATTGAAAGTGCATCTAGGTTCCCCGTGGGTTTTGGATGATTGATGACGACAATTAAGTCGCTAATGAGCTCAAGTGATCTTAGCACAGGTGTGGACTTGATCGAAGACGCAAACCCTCAAAAAGGAAAAGGAAGGAAACGGAGTCAACTCGAAGTGTAGAAACTAGGGTTTCTAGCGTGTTGAGTTAGACTAGCCGTAGAAATAGGAGGGTGCGTGTGTAAAGTGCATTGAGATCAAGTTTGGGAGCTCAAAGTGTTTTAGAGGTCAACCCCCTTGAGAGAAAAGAGTGGATAAGCAGTCTGGCAGTAGGGCCGGACTAGTCCGTGCAGGTGGGCCAGACTTGTCCGCCCCTGGCCGGCCAAGTCCGTTGTCGGCCGGACCAGAAGGGTCTGACTGAGATCGGACTAGTCCGTTTGTGGCCGGACTAGTACGGGTAGTAGTGAGTGGGTTTTGGGGACTAAGTCTCAAAACCACGGACTTGTTCGTTTGAGACCGGACCAAGAGGTCCTGAGTGAGAACGGACTAGTCCGCCCGTGGGGCCGGACTAGTCCGGGTTGGTGTGTTGAAAGTGGTTCTGTGACTAAGTCTGGGAGGACCGGACTAGTCCGCCCTTGGGGCCGGACTAGTCCGTGGTCCTCAGACTAGTCCGTTTTCGCGCGGAGCAAAAGGCTCTGTGTGAGATCGGACTAGTCCGGTGGTGACCGGACTAGTCCGTTGTTGAAGTGACCGTTTGAATTTGAAGTTTGACGGGTAGTGTGACGATAGCGTGTCAGCTGTCGGGGCCTGACAAGAGGTCAGTGGTCCCCTAGGCCGGACTAGTCCGGGCCTGAGGCCGGACTAGTCCGCCCTTCTGCTGAAGTCAGCAGTATGGGCTTGGGACCTCTATAAATAGAGGTCCCCTGGGTTCTTTTGAACCAACACTTGAACTGACTTGAACCCTAGCGCCGCCACAGCCAACTTGGAGCACTCTTAAGCCTCTTTCTTGCCAACTTTCCCTCTAAAACTAATTCTTGTGTGGATTAGGGTTTAGTGAGGTGGAGAAGAGGAAGAACATCGCGCTTGTGCTCCCGGTTTGATCTCTTGCACTCATTGAGTCTTTGTGAGCTGTGTGTTGAGTGTGTTTTGTGTTGTTGATCATCTTTGTGGTGTGGGAGCCTCAGATTGTGAGAAGCCCCAACGAATCTTGTATTCACACTTTGAGATAGTGGAGAACCAAGTTAGGCCCGTGCGGTAAACTTGGTGAGGGAAGGGTTGGTGAACCCGGTCCTTTGTGGACTCCTCAACGGGGACGTATATTCTTGTGTGGAATCGAACCTCGGGATAAAATCCTTGCGTCTCCGTGTTCTTCGTATTTTGTTTATTGCATACTTAGCTCTAGGGTTGCTAGTCTTGTTTTGAGCCTCACATTGTTTAATCTTGTTAAAACTTGACTCACTCTTGTGTTGATAGATTCTAAACTTGTATTAAACATATCCTCACTTGTAGCCTCGAGAAAAACCCTTTAAAACTTGCTAGAAACACTTTTTAGGGTTCTTCACGCAGGCTGACCGGACTAGTCCGCCCCCAGACCGGACTAGTCCGCCCCCCTGTGGTTTAATCTCGTTTTATTCAGTCATTTGCAGGTCGATTAGCCTATTCACCCCCCCTCTAGGCAACTTTTACACGTCACAAGTCACAAGTCACGCATTAACTCATGCGAAAAATACGCGAATACACGAATACGCGCACGCGTGTGATTTGTTTGTGGCTATAGCCATCCTTCTCTCACATATTCCACACATAAAAAATAGCTTCCCTTATAAATAAGTGCTACTCTCCTTAAATAGTCAATGTGGGACTAATGCCTCCTTTACACCTTTGGAATTCAATAGAGAATAGTTGGGCCTAGGCCAAAATATTCCAACAATCCCCACCAAATTCCAAAGGCATAGCTGACACTACTTGTCGTATGTCCACAATGCTATTTAATATATCAGTTCAACGATGGAGACCTATTCGGTTGAACTTCCATCTAGATCTAAAAAATCTGCCAACTCACAACTACACAATGGACTATGCCTTGAATTAGTAGTTTTGCACGAGGTGGTTTCATTTAAAGACCAATGATACTAGGCGCCTATTGGGCCAGTCCTCGGGTGGAGCCTATAAGTCATACTCCCGTGTCTCTTTCATGAGCTTCTTAGAGAATTCCCAAATCTCACAGACTGCAACCAACAGTCAGCTCATATAGGTGTGTTTGTACAAGAATACTCTGTAGGACAGTATCTCGTACTATAGCCTCCAAACACATTAAGACTTAAGTCAGCCTTCCTTACAGAATGGAAAGTGTTGCATCTTCACTGGAGAGGGTACTACATAGTTATATACTCTCCTAGTTATACATACAACTTGTTCTTCCCAAATTCTAATTCACGGGATCTCCGATCACATAGGTTTGGGTTACCGCTGTGTATAACTCACGTGGGTCTCAATCCCGTCTCCTTCGATGCACTATCTATCACATTTCTTGACAGATCTTTTGTAAACGAATCTGCCATATTTTACGACGTTTGAACATAATCAATGGCTATCACTCCAGAGTTTCTCAATTTTCTGACAGATTTTAACCGTCTTTTCACATGTCTTGAGGATTTCATATTATCCTTTGTACTTGACACCTTCGCAAGAATTGTTTGATTGTCACAGCACATAAGAATTGGAGGAATTGGTTTTTCGACCACTGGTAAATCCATCAAGAGTTCCTTCAGCCACTCTGCTTCTACAGAAGCTGTATCTAATGATGTAAGCTCTGCCTCCATGGTTGACCTTGTCAAAATAGTCTGTTTACAAGACCCCCATGAGACAGCTGCTCCTCCAAGAGTAAAGACATAACCACTTGTTGCCTTTATCTCATCAGCATCAGAAATCCAATTGGAATCACTATAACCCTCTAAAACTTTGGGGTCTCCTGTATAGTGAAGTCCATAGCTCATTGTACCACACAAATAGCGCATAACTCGCTCAAGCGCGCGCCAATGATCATCTCCTGGGTTAGCAGTAAACCGGCTCAATTCGCTAACCGCGAAGGAAATGTCAGGTCGAGTAGCACCAGCTAGGTACATGAGCGAATCAATTATCTGAGAATATCTCAGTTGGTCTCTTCTTAGTCTTTTATTCTTCCGAAGAATTATACTAGGATCGTATGGTGTTGGTGAAGGCTTGTTGTCCAAATAGCCAAAACGGCTCAAGACCTTCCCAACATAATGGGACTATAAGAGAGTAATCCCATTCTCATTTCTTATCAGCTTGACGTTTAAGATAACATCAGCCTCCTCTAAGTCTTTCATATCAAAATTTTGGAACAGAAAAGATTTTACCTCATTTATCACATCAATATCAGTTCCAAAAATTAATATATCATCTACATATGAACAGATGATCACTCCTCTGCCCCCACCATATTGATAATATACACATTTATAAGCCTCGTTGACAACAAAACCTGCTTGTGTCATGGCACTATCAAATTTCTCATGCCACTACTTTGGTGCCTGTTTAAGACCTTATAAAGATTTCTTTAACTTACACACCTTATTATCTTGACCGGGTATCTCAAATCCTTCTAGCTGATCCATATAAATCTCCTCATCCAACTCTCTGTTAAGGAAAGCCGTCTTCACATCCATTTGATGGACTAGAAGACCGTGTGAGGCAACCAAAGAAAGAATTACCCGAATAGTTGTCATGCTAGCAACGGTTGAGTAAGTATCAAAGAAGTCTTCTCCTTCTTTTTGTGTATAACCTTTCGCCACCAGTGTGGCCTTGTACTTCTCAATAGTACCATCAGGCCTAAGCTTTTTCTTGAATACCCACTTACACCCAATCATTTTACAATCGAATGGACGATCCACTACATCCCAGGTTCCGTTAGTCATGATGGATTCCATCTCACTATGGACTGCTTCCTTCTAATCGTCTGCATCAGGACATGCAAACGCCTCTAGGATGGATCTGGGTTTATCATCCACAAGGTAAACAATGAAATCACCACCAAAGTATTTTGGGATCCTCTGTTTCTTGCTCAATCTATGAGTTGTTTCATTGTTTTCTCTGTCATACGGTTGTAATAGATTATCTGATGGTGTAAGAAGAGGTTGTTCTAAGGTTTCGAATGGAGGATAATTTGTGTCATGCGTATGACCATATGAATTACGTGCATCATTCATAGGAAAAAATACTTTCAAAAAACGTGGCATCTCTGGATTCAACTATTGTATCAACAAGTACAAGTGGTGAATCAGATCTGATTACTAAAAATCTATAAGCATGACTATTCAAAGCATAGCCAATAAAGATGCAATTAACAGTATTAGGTCTGAGTTTACGCTTTTTAACTATTGGTATATTTACCATAGCCAAACACCCCCATGTGCGCAGGTAAGAAAGAGATGGTTTTCTTCCTTTCCAGCCTTCATATGGAGTTCTCTCACTATTTTTTGTGGGAACTCTATTTAGTACATGGTTTGCAGTCAAAACTGTCTCCCCCACCATTCCTTGGATAAACCAGTAGTATCTAACATGATATTCACCAAGTCTGTTAGAGTGCGGTTTTTCCTCTCGGCAACCCCATTTGATTGAGGTGAGTAGGGTGGTGTTCTTTCATGTACAACTCCATTCTCAACACAAAATTGGGTGAACTCATTGGAGAAATACTCTCCCCCACGATCAAATCTAATTCTCTTGATTTTTCTTTCTAGTTGATTCTCAACCTCAGCCTTATAGATTTTAAAGTGATCTAATGCCTCATCCTTTGATTTAAATAAATACACATAATAGTAACGAGTTGAATTGTTAATAAATGTCATTAAGTATTCCTTTTCTCCCTTAGTTAATATGCCATTCATTTCATAAAGGTCGGAATGAATGAGTTCTAAAAGTGTCGTATTTCGTTCATCAACAACAAAGTGAGGTTTTCTTGGCTGTTTAGCTTGCACAAAAGCTTGACACTTGGAACCTTTCACTATAGGAATTTTAGGAATTGAATTCAAGGTAGATAGCCGTGAGCTGCATCCAAAATTTATATGACATAAACGCGAGTGCCAAACACTCTCTTCATCATCTTTATTTAAAAAATTCACCACAGAGCTACTAGAATGTGAAAGGGAAAGCGGAACAAGCCTCCGCTGTCATAGCCTTTTCCAATAAAGAGTCCACATTTTGACACGACTACTTTATTAGACTCAAAGACCAACTTAAATCTGTCTCGACACAACAAAGAGCCACTGACGAGATTTTTATTTATTGAGGGGGCATGCTGCACGTTCTTCAGCTGCACGGTCTTTCTCGAAGTGAACTTCAGACTGACCGTACCAACACCATGAACAGAAGCACGTGAGCCGTTTCCCATCAGGACGGAGGCACCGTGGGTAGCCTGATAAGAAGAAAACATAGATACATCAGCACAAACATTAATATTAGCCCCTGTATCAATCCACCATTCAGTAGGTTGACATGCCGTTAAAACAGTATATGTATTACCATACCCTGCTGTTCCAACATCGCTAATAACCATGTTGGCAGATTTTTGCTAAGTTTTCTTGCCTTTTCTATCTGTGCACTTTTTGGCAAAATGCCCAACCTTGCCACAGACATAGCATTCAACCTCATCCATGTTTATCTTCTTCTTCTCCTTTCTCTTGAAGTTGGTGGTGTGTACAACTTTATTTTTCCCTTTCTTTGGTCCAGCATGCTGCATGACATTAGCACTGGGCTGTCCTTCATGCACCTTGGACGCACCATCTTTTGCCCGAGCTTTCTCCTCCTCATCAAGAGAAGCCAACAAATCCTCAACGGAAATGTTCTATCTCTTATGTTTCAGAGATGTGGCAAATCCTTTCTGTTGGTACCCCGCAGACTGGGTACCCCCGCGCACAAGGAGAAAACAGCTAAGGACTCGACCTCTACTTGGAGGCAGAGTCCAACGCTGCCACATCATGGAGGGAAGGACCAGATCCTACCTCCCCGCCGGGGCGGGCTCCGGGGCAGCCACGTGGCACAGTGAACCAGACCCTCGCCTCCCTGCCGAGGCGGGCTCTGGGGCTGCCACGTGGCCGGCAGAACCGGACCCTCGCCTCCCCGCCGACGCGGGCTCCAGGGCTGCCACATAGCCATTGGAACCCTCGGGACCAGGCCCGTCTCCCCGCAGGGAAGGGCTCCTGAACTACCATGTGGCCTGTAGGGCTGAGCCTCCGCCCTTCCACGGAGGTGGGCTCCAGAGGCGCCACGTGGCCTGTACACCCGGGCGCTCAACTCCCCGCAGGGGCAGGCTCTGGTGCGACCACGTGGCGGTGGACCGACTCGATGCGGTAGGAGGCCGCAGTAAAGGAAAGAGTGCGCTGCTCAGACAAACATTAAGTACGCGCGCCTTCCCCAGGCGAAGCGGAGTCGCGCATGCGAATGTCAAGGCTCCAGTGTCCTATCTTGTCCATGTAGCCGGTACAGACCCACTGCGTAAGGTGGACGAGTGAGCTGCGGGGACAAGACAACGGGACATGCCCTGCCATCATCAACAACTATGTGTATCCCTAGCGCACGATGCGGTGGGACGACACATTGAAGCCCCTGACAAAGGGAAGTAGATAACATTTAATCCTAGATCTTGTATAGGATTTGGCTCTCCCTGGGACCACTTGTCGGGCCCCGGGGCCCACCTTGTGACTGCAGAGTCCTTGGACTATAAAAGGACTCGGCAGGTGACCTTCACAGGGGATTGATCAATCGAAACTCATACACCCTCAAGAAAGGCAATACACAAACACTCCCATGGACGTAGGGTGTTACGCTCCGGCGGCCCGAACCATGTAAACCCTCTGTGTTCATCATCTCGCTACACTAAATCTCCTGGTACTAGTCCTCGTGAATCCAAAGAACCTCCGCGGGCTGCTCTCTAAGCAGGTCCGGGGGAAGTGTCATTTAAGACCTTCGACATTTGGCGCGCCAGGTAGGGGGCTTTTGACCCGTGAAGATTTCCACCATCGGCACTGGTGAACGGCCATTCCAGCGCCGGTACATCCAGGCCGCAGTCACGGTGACAGACAGTAGCTCAGGACCAGGCATCATCTCGCTATAGAGCGGGTTCCCGCTGTAGAGGAGCAAGGTCGGGACCTTCATGTCGCCCTGCTGTCACCTCGCCGGCTGCAGGCCGGCACGCCACACCGCGGCGTACTCTAGCCGTGACGGCAGCTACGGCGCCACCGGCAGCGAGCCCAGAGAGTGCGCTCGCAGCAGCGCGTGCGCTATTCCACAATCCACCTGCTGGAGATGCTCCTCGGGGAGCAGCTCAACAACGGATCAACGATGTCGACCACCTTGTCACCGCTGCACTCAACGCACCTCCGCCAAGGGAGACACATGCCCAGCCGATGCATGTGTCGTTGTCACGGACTCCAACAGTTGACCGATGGACGGCAGACTTGCGCTCGACCAGGATCTCGACAACAGACTTGAGAACCGGGCTGCAGCGCCACAGGTCAGGAGAAGACTGTCAAGTCACCATCGAGCGACAGAGGGAGCGACGGCGCAACCTCGAGGCAGATTATGGTGCGCCGGGCCATGAGCCCCAGGATCGCGCCGTGCCTCCACCATACCAGGCGTACGTCGCGCCTCCACCTCCACAGGTGTATGCTGCACCACCCCAGACTCAGGTGTACGCAGGCCCACCTGCTCACCAGGGGTATGCAGTGCCACGATCGGCGCCATCCAGCCCCACCCAAGGGTGTGCAGCTCTGGCACCTCACCTCCGTTTCGTGGTCTGGCCACGAAAGTTCCGGCCACACATGCCGGAGAAGTACGACGGGAGCGTCAACCCGAGCGAGTTCCTGCAGATCTACTCCACAGCGATACTAGCTGCAGGAGGCGACGAGGCCATCATGGCTAACTACTTCCCCGTCGTCCTGATCGGCCCAACCCGATCATGGCTCATGAACCTGCCCCAGGGGTCCATAACCTCCTGGGATGAGCTGTGCCGACAGTTCATGGCAAACTTCGGCAGTTCCTACAAGCGCCCCGGCACAGAGCTTGACCTCCACGCCGTCAAACAGTGCGCTAGAGAGTCGCTGTGATCATTTATCCAACGGTTCTCTCAGGTACAGAACACCATCCCTCATGTCGCTAGCGCATCAGTTATTGTTGCGTTCAGGCAGGGTGTGAGGGACAAGAAGATGCTCGAGAAGCTAGCCACGCATGAAGTATGTGATGTCTCTGAGCTGTTCGCTCTGGCAGACAGATGCGCTAGGGCAGCTGAGGGACGCAACTGGCACTCCCAACCTTCCTCAGAGGCAAGGGAGGCCACGCCGACTGAGGAAGGAGCCTCTGCAAGGAGTAGCTGCAAGAAGAAGAAGAAGGGCAATGGCAAGAACAAGCCAAAGCCCGAAGCCCATGCGGTGGCGGCCGCGGCACCCGGCGGTGCCCGGCCGCCGCGTCGAGACAAGCACCCTCAGCAGTCACCAGAGCCCGAGGAGCCTGACTTCAAGTGCCCGGTGCACCGCACAAATAGCCATAGCGCTAGCGAGTGCCGGGAAGTGAAGAAGTTCGCGGAGCGCTTCCGCGAGCAAAAGCAGAAGCAGCAGCACCAGGAGGGCGCGCCTGTGACGCCCGGTTCCGAAAATGAACCAAGCTAACGCATATGTGTGCCCAGGATGTTCATCACACATACACGAGTGAAATCACAAAAGGATATACAGGAAATTACCACAGCTCAAATTATTAGATAAGTACTCTTATTACACAATTCATTAAATCCTCAAATACAAGCTCTAATGAATATTAATGACAAGTTCAACTAATGCAGCGGAAATAAACTAATTAAACAACTAAGCAAACTAAGCAACTATGCAGCATAAGCGACAGGGTATGTATGCGCAGCTCCAATCAACACCACAGGCAAAGCTGACGGTAGACACGGCCTAGAACTCCGCATTATCGCCATTAAACTCCCAATCCTGACCTGCAACTGTTGGGGTGGGGGATTGCAAGAGTGAGTACATGTCGTACTCAGCAAGTGTGGAAAGTATGACATGTGGCTGATTCAAATGTCGACAATAATAATGGCAAAGTGCTGAAAAGTACAGTAAAACATTTGAAAAGCAATATATTACATGTATGTGAAATAAACCCATCATAATCATAAGTAATACCATAATACCAAACTGAATTCATTACCATCATCAATAATTCCAGATTTCACCATTGTCAATGACCATGTTCAGAAATTAATCCATAACCATCCATAACCATTACCAAACCAAAGCCATTACGAAACCATAACCATCCCAAATTCCAATTTCCCCCTAATCATGGAAGTTGTCCTGGCGCTCATAACCGGGAGCACGGCTATCATGATAGTTTTTAGTTAACTCTGCAGAGTTTGTACCTCTTTACCCACGTGCTCGTGATTTCATCACCTTTCGGCGACTAAGAACCTCCCTTATGCCCATGACCCGTCGGTCACATTACACACTTCCGTTGGTGTGTGGCCAAGAGATCACAAAATAGCCTTTACAAAGGGATTACTAGCCTATTTAGACCCCACTGAGGTTTCACCGGTGGCGATGTCTCCCGCAGAGCACATCTTCAACCAAGGGCCCCCTCTTGAGCCATTCGGATCCCAGGGTAGTCCCACCAATCATCAACAAACCCAATCCGACTACCCCTTCCCCGAACATCCACAATGGTCCAAACAGCACTAGCAAAGCCCTAATTAATCAGCTACGCCGCACCCATACTTGGCCTCGTGGTGGCACTGTAGTCCTGGCTTATTCTCGCATGAACCGGTCCTTAGATCTAAAGCAAGCAAACCACCATAACATCCAACCCATCCACATACCAGGCTTGCTTAGATCATCCGTTACCATACCATGTTTAACCAGTTCATGTTAACCATAATCTCATCCATGCCTAATTAAATTGAGTGATATAGTTGTTTCCATCCCAGTTGATTAAGCGAAGCAAAAAGGTAAAAACCCTTCCCGACTCTCTCTACCATAAATTCCAGGTGACAAGGGTGGTTTAACAAGTCTAGTAAACTTCCTATCATAGGATTCCCATCAAATTGACACAACATGCAAATTCGCAAACAAAACATTTAATTTAAAATAGGATCAATATGCTTCAAGGACACTTGCCTTGCTCTTGCTGTTGATTAGGGTCAAAGCCTTCAAACTCCTGATGCTGTAGATCCTCCGCGGCACTCTCTAGCGCAAATCCGTCTAATCCACACAATAAACATACAAAACAAGAAACACAATCAGAGGGCACAAATATTACTCAATATGACATGACATGCATGATTGATGCAATGCAAGGTAGAACTTGTCACTAGATTGCTTTTAATGATCTCTAACTAGTCCTAATAGATTTTAACAAGTTTATACAGGTTTGGATTCAATTAGATCAAATTTTAGAATTAATTCAACACAATTTAACCAGAAAGATCGGACTAGTCCGCTGGGGACCGGACAAGTCCGCACTTGATGAGATCAGCAGATTAGGGTTTTCTAGATCGACGTAAATTCGGAGATTAGGGGTTGAATTCACATAAGGAAAAGAGAATAGAAGGTATACCAGGTGTTTAGAACTCCAATGAACCAAGAAACTTGGAGGTAACACTTGGATCTTGATGATCTAGGGTTGGTGATGAACTTGGAGATGAATTGGTGGTGAAGAACGAAACTTGGTGGAGATCTTGATCCTCCTTCGTTTCCTCCTCTTCTTCTTCTTGTTTGGGATCTTCTCCTCCCTCCTTGATGGTGGCTCCCCACGAACTAGGGTTTGGGTGGGTGGAAAAGTGGCAAATAGATGTCAAACCAAGGGGTGGGGCTATTTATATAGAGGTGGAGGCTAGGGTTAGATGGATTTCGAGTTTTGGGACGAGTAGAGGCCGGTTTAGAGTCCCACATGGGCTCTAAAAGAGTTGGGCACGACGTCCCTAGACCCACTTGACGTGAAACCCAAGAAACAAGTCGTAAAACAAAAGGTCAATCTCGGAGTCACGAAATATCGGACAAGTCCGAACAGGACCGGACTAGTCCGAAGTCGTCCAGAGGGAAAATCGGACAAGTCTGGCCAAAAATCGGACAAGTCCGAATTTGAACAGAGAGGAAAACGGACAAGTCCGCTGGAACACCGGACTAGTCCGGAAAAGTCCAGGGACTTAGCAAAATTTCAAGGATTCATGGAATATCGGACTAGTCCGCACAAAATCGGACAAGTCCGAAAGTTTCCAGAGCCAAAATCGGACTAGTCCGCAGCAAAAATGGACAAGTCCGTTTTTAGTCAGAGAGAAATCGGACTAGTCCTCAGTAAAATCGGACTAGTCCGCACTTTCCTACGTTTTAAGTGCGGTTTTGCTCCAAATCAATTTTAAATGCTCCGAATCAATGTTAAACTCATTCCTCTTTATGTGGGTTAATGTTAAACATGTATATGAGTGCATGTAGGGCATGATGCATGAAAATGAGGGTGTTACAAACCTACCCCCCTTAAAATGAATCTTGCCCTCGAGATTCGACGCGGAAGAGAAGAGATAGGGAAATTCCTTCTTGAGATCATCCTCTAGCTCCCAAGTTGCTTCTTTTTCTGTGTGGTGCTCCCATTGAACTTTACACCATCGAATCACCTTGTTCCTTGTGACTCTCTCCTTGGTTTCCAAGATTTTGGCCGGTTGCTCGGCATACGTCAAATCTTCCTCTAGTTCCAATTCTTCCATTGGCACTTGATCTTCCGGTACCCTCAAGCACTTCTTGAGCTGGGAAACATGAAACACATCATGTACGTCTGAAAGATGAGCTGGCATCTCCAACTTATATGCTACTTCTCCTCTTTTGCCCAAAATCTTGAATGGTCCAATATAACGAGGTGCGAGCTTGCCTCTTATGTTAAACCTCTTATGACCTCTCATTGGTGACACCTTGAGGTAAACAAAATCTCCTATTTCAAAGGCTAATTTCCTTCTCCTATTATCCGCATAGCCTTTTTGCCTTGATTGGGCAGCCCTCAAGTTTCCACGAATTATTTGGACTTGCTTTTCGGCTTCTTGCAACACGTCCGGACCAAATACTTGAGTTTCTCCTGCCTCATTCCAGAATAAAGGTGTCCTACACTTCCTCCCATAAAGCGCTTCATATGGTGACATTTTCAAGCTTGTTTGGTAACTATTGTTGTATGAAAATTCTGCGTATGGCAAGCTTTTGTCCCAACTTTTCCCATGCTTTAAAGCACAAGCTCTTAACATGTCCTCCAAAATCTGATTGGTCCTCTCGGTTTGTCCACCCGTTTGAGGATGATATGCTGAACTAAAATTCAACCTCGTTCCCAAAGCTTCATGCAATTTTTGCCAAAATCTGGAGGTAAATTGAGAACCTCTATCCGAGACTATCTTCTTAGGGACTCCATGTCGACACACAATATGCTCCATGTATATTTCGGCCAATCGTGCAGCTGTATACTTGGTTTTCACAGGGACAAAATGAGCTGACTTGGTTAAGCGATCCATAATTACCCAAATTGAGTCATACCCGGACTGAGTACGTGGTAACCCAACTATGAAGTCCATACCAATTTCTTCCCACTTCCATTCCGGAATCTTCAACGGTTGCAATAGTCCGGCTGGCCTTTGATGTTCCGCCTTGACTCGTTGACACACATCACACAATGCAACATGTTCGGCTATGTCCTTTTTCATGCTATCCCACCAATAGCAAGTCTTCAAGTCCTTGTACATCTTCGTACAACCGGGGTGAATCGAGTAAGGCGAGTCATGTGCCTCCTTTAATATTGTCTCCCGAATATGCTTTACATTAGGCACAACGATTCTCTTTCCAAGCCATAAGGTACCATGTTCGTCTTCATCAAATCTGAATTCTCTTCCTTCTTTGATTCTTTCCTTGATTTCCTTGATCCCCTCATCCATGGTTTGTGCTTCTAGAATTTCTTGCTCCAAGGTTGGGTTTAACTCCATCATCTCCATCTCATTTACAAACCCAAGGTTCAACCGCTCAAACTCCTTGCATAACTCGGACGGTAACTCTTGAACTGTAAGTTGATGGCTTACTCCCTTTCTACTCAAAGCATCGGCCACTACATTGGCTTTTCCCGGATGATAGTTGATCCCCAAATCATAATATTTGATGAGCTCCAACCATCTTCGTTGCCTCAAGTTCAGATCCGTTTGTGTGAAAATATACTTCAAACTCTTGTGATCCGTGTAAATTTCACACCTATGTCCAAGAATATAGTGTCTCCAAATCTTCAATGCATGTACCACGGCTGCAAGTTCTAAATCATGTGTTGGGTAATTCTGCTCATGTTTCTTCAATTGCCTTGACGCATAGGCGACCACTTGACCTTCTTGCATCAATACACATCCAATCCCTTGTCTTGATGCATCGCAATAAATGTCAAAACTCTTGCTTACATCCGGCAATACCAAAACTGGGGCTGTTGTCAACCGCTTCTTTAACTCCTCAAAGCTATCCTGACAAGCTTCAGTCCATTGGAACGCCTTTCCCTTCGTTAGCAACTCCGTCATAGGCTTGGCTATCTTGGAAAAATCCTTGATAAACCGACGGTAATATCCAGCCATCCCAAGAAAACTCCTTATTTCCTTGACGTTTTGCGGTGGTTCCCACTTCAACACATCCCTCACTTTACCGGGGTCAACCGATACTCCTCCTCCGGAAATAATATGGCCTAAGAAGGAAACTTCCCGTAACCAGAATTGACATTTACTGAACTTGGCGTACAATTGATGCTCCCTCAATTTCTGCAGCGTAAGCCTCAAGTGTTCCTCATGTTCATTCTCATCCTTCGAGTAGATCATAATATCATCAATAAACACCACAACGAACTTATCTAAGTACTCCATGAAGACCTTATTCATGAGGTACATAAAGTAGGCAGGTGCATTTGTCAATCCAAAAGACATCACGGTGTACTCATAAGATCCATACCGTGTCCTAAAAGCTGTCTTGGGTATGTCCGATGGTCTAATCTTCATTTGAAAGTATCCCGACCTCAAGTCAATCTTAGAGAAGACACAAGCACCCTTCATCTGATCAAACAAGTCTTCTATGCGTGGCAAGGTGTACTTGTTCTTGATTGTTACCTCGTTGAGAGCTCGGTAATCCACGCACATCCTTTGGGATCCGTCCTTCTTGTCCACAAATAGAATGGGCGCTCCCCAAGGTGAAGAGCTAGGGCGAATGAAACCCTTCTCTAATTGCTCTTGAATCTGCTTCTTGAGCTCCGCTAATTCCATAGGAGGCATCCTATACAGCCTCTTAGCTATAGGTGCAGTTCCAGGTATTAAATCAATAACAAACTCGATGTCTCGATCGGGTGGCATACCTGGCAACTCATCCGGAAACACATCCAAAAATTCACATACAACCGGAATCTCCTCAATTGCGGCACCGTCCATATGATTCAATTCCAATTGCTTCGGTGCGGTTTGAGATGCTTCAAATTCTACAGTTATCCCTTCCTCATTGGTCAACTTCACTGTCTTTGTGGCACATTCAATAACCCCATTGTGCTTCCTCAACCAGTCCATACCAAGTATAATATCCAACCCTTGAGAATCTAAAACAATGAGGTTGGCGGAGAAGTCTACCCCCCTTATTCTAAGGCTTACTTTTGGACATACTATATTTGTCCTCATCTCTCCTCCAGGAGACTTAACCAACAGAGTAAACTTCATATGAGAGATAGGCAAACTATACTTGGCAACATACTTCGATGCAATGAATGAATGCGATGCTCCAGAATCAAATAACATAGTCGCGGGGTTGGAGTTGGCGAGAAACATACCAATAACCACGTCATCCGCTTGTTGAGCATCCTCCGTAGAGACATGGTTCACGTTGCCACGAGCAAAGTTCTGCTGTCCACGGCTTCCTTGTGGCTGTCCTCCATTAGGTCTTGAGTTTTGCCTCGATGCATTGCTTCCTTGACCAAGGCCCGACTTAGGACATTGATGTGCAAAGTGTCCAGCTTCTCCACAAGTATAGCACTTCTTAACTCCACCAGAATTATTGGGACGAGCTTGGTTTTGAACATTGGCTCCAGGAAAATCAGCACGAGGTGCATAAGGCATTGGAGGCCTAGGTGCTTGCATAACAGGGCGCTGCTGCACAAACTGAGTTGGGCGCGGTGCATATCCAGGGCGCTGAGCAGGAATAGAGGAGCTGTAATGAGGCGCATTGGGCGGCGCAAAGCGAGGGCGCACATTACTTCCTTGTTGCTGTCCTTGATATGGCGCCTTCCTCTTGATTTCTTGCTCCATCTCATGGATCTTGTTCTCAACCACAATTGCTTTGTCCACAAGCTTCTGGAAATTGACATAATCACAGTTGAGCAATTGCACTTGGATCGTATTGTTCAATCCCCTCATGAACAAGTATTGCTTCCGGCTGTCCCGGCTAACATCCTCAGGCGCATACCTTGAGAGTTGAGTGAATTTATTGAGATATTCACTCACGCTTGATCTTCCTTGCCTTAAATTCTCAAATTCTTGCCTCTTCAAGATCATAACACCCTCGGGCACATAATGAGAACGAAAATTCTCCTTGAATTCGGCCCAAGTAATTCTATCTTGGTTCTCATGAGCATTGCAATAAGAATCCCACCAATCTGCAGCTGCTCCAACGAGTTGATGAGAAGCAAATAGCACCTTCTCCCGGTCACTGCATTGAACAATGGCTAGCTTCTTCTCCACGGACTTGAGCCAATCATCCGCATCCATAGGGTCTGCGGCTTGAGCAAAGGTTGGTGGCCTAGTCCTCATAAACTCTCCCAATCGGTTATGAGGAGGTGGGGGTGGGGGTGGAGGCATGTAGGGCTGATTGTTGATATTGCCAGCCTGCAGCTGTCCCATAGTCTGTATCATGGTCTGCATGAGCTGGTTTTGCATGGCCAATAGCTGCTCGATGTTGATAACTCCCTGAGTAGATCCTTGTCCGATGTTGTTCTGAGGTACTCCATTGTTCTCCTCCTCATCATTTCCATCCCTCTGGTTGCGAGTCCTCACCATCTGAAGAAAAGCAGTAGGTAAGAATTAGAAAATGCCCCAACTATATGCATCAAGGGATATGAAACTAAACAACTAGCTACACTAGCCTAGGTGGACATGGCAATGCTAAGGCATCCCAAAATCCTCTATTAAGCACACAAGCAAGCAATATATATAGCAAGCAGCACTCCAAGCAAAAACACATCGATTCCTGAGTGCTCCTATGTGCTCTAAAGTGTCCATTCTATCTAGGCTGCATCCTACGGTCAACCTGGCTCTGATACCAATCTGTGACGCCCGGTTCCGAAAATGAACCAAGCTAACGCATATGTGTGCCCAGGATGTTCATCACACATACACGAGTGAAATCACAAAAGGATATACAGGAAATTACCACAGCTCAAATTATTAGATAAGTACTCTTATTACACAATTCATTAAATCCTCGAATACAAGCTCTAATGAATATTAATGACAAGTTCAACTAATGCAGCGGAAATAAACTAATTAAACAACTAAGCAAACTAAGCAACTATGCAGCATAAGCGACAGGGTATGTATGCGCAGCTCCAATCAACACCACAGGCAAAGCTGACGGTAGACACGGCCTAGAACTCCGCATTATCGCCATTAAACTCCCAATCCTGACCTGCAACTGTTGGGGTGGGGGATTGCAAGAGTGAGTACATGTCGTACTCAGCAAGTGTGGAAAGTATGACATGTGGCTGATTCAAATGTCGACAATAATAATGGCAAAGTGCTGAAAAGTACAGTAAAACATTTGAAAAGCAATATATTACATGTATGTGAAATAAACCCATCATAATCATAAGTAATACCATAATACCAAACTGAATTCATTACCATCATCAATAATTCTAGATTTCACCATTGTCAATGACCATGTTCAGAAATTAATCCATAACCATCCATAACCATTACCAAACCAAAGCCATTACGAAACCATAACCATCCCAAATTCCAATTTCCCCCTAATCATGGAAGTTGTCCAGGCGCTCATAACCGGGAGCACGGCTATCATGATAGTTTTTAGTTAACTCTGCAGAGTTTGTACCTCTTTACCCACGTGCTCGTGATTTCATCACCTTTCGGCGACTAAGAACCTCCCTTATGCCCATGACCCGTCGGTCACATTACACACTTCCGTTGGTGTGTGGCCAAGAGATCACAAAATAGCCTTTACAAAGGGATTACTAGCCTATTTAGACCCCACTGAGGTTTCACCGGTGGCGATGTCTCCCGCAGAGCACATCTTCAACCAAGGGCCCCCTCTTGAGCCATTCGGATCCCAGGGTAGTCCCACCAATCATCAACAAACCCAATCCGACTACCCCTTCCCTGAACATCCACAATGGTCCAAACAGCACTAGCAAAGCCCTAATTAATCAGCTACGCCGCACCCATACTTGGCCTCGTGGTGGCACTGTAGTCCTGGCTTATTCTCGCATGAACCGGTCCTTAGATCTAAAGCAAGCAAACCACCATAACATCCAACCCATCCACATACCAGGCTTGCTTAGATCATCCGTTACCATACCATGTTTAACCAGTTCATGTTAACCATAATCTCATCCATGCCTAATTAAATTGAGTGATATAGTTGTTTCCATCCCAATTGATTAAGCGAAGCAAAAAGGTAAAAACCCTTCCCGACTCTCTCTACCATAAATTCCAGGTGACAAGGGTGGTTTAACAAGTCTAGTAAACTTACTATCATAGGATTCCCATCAAATTGACACAGCATGCAAGTTCGCAAACAAAACATTTAATTTAAAATAGGATCAATATGCTTCAAGGACACTTGCCTTGCTCTTGCTGTTGATTAGGGTCAAAGCCTTCAAACTCCTGATGCTGTAGATCCTCCGCGGCACTCTCTAGCGCAAATCCGTCTAATCCACACAATAAACATACAAAACAAGAAACACAATCAGAGGGCACAAATATTACTCAATATGACATGACATGCATGATTGATGCAATGCAAGGTAGAACTTGTCACTAGATGCTTTTAATGATCTCTAACTAGTCCTAATAGATTTTAACAAGTTTATACAGGTTTGGATTCGATTAGATCAAATTTTAGAATTAATTCAACACAATTTAACCAGAAAGATCGGACTAGTCCACTAGGGACCGGACAAGTCCGCACTTGACGAGATCAACAGATTAGGGTTTTCTAGATCGACGTAAATTCGGAGATTAGGTGTTGAATTCACATAAGGAAAAGAGAATAGAAGGTATACCAGGTGTTTAGAACTCCAATGAACCAAGAAACTTGGAGGTAACACTTGGATCTTGATGATCTAGGGTTGGTGATGAACTTGGAGATGAATTGGTGGTGAAGAACGGAACTTGGTGGAGATCTTGATCCTCCTTCGTTTCCTCCTCTTCTTCTTCTTGTTTGGGATCTTCTCCTCCCTCCTTGATGGTGGCTCCCCACGAACTAGGGTTTGGGTGGGTGGAAAAGTGGCAAATAGATGTCAAACCAAGGGGTGGGGCTATTTATATAGAGGTGGAGGCTAGGGTTAGATGGATTTCGAGTTTTGGGACGAGTAGAGGCCGGTTTAGAGTCCCACATGGGCTCTAAAAGAGTTGGGCACGACGTCCCTAGACCCACTTGATGTGAAACCCAAGAAACAAGTCGTAAAACAAAAGGTCAATCTCGGAGTCACGAAATATCGGACAAGTCCGAACAGGATTGGACTAGTCCGAAGTCGTCCAGAGAGAAAATCGGACAAGTCTGGCCAAAAATCGGACAAGTCCGAATTTGAACAAAGAGGAAAACGGACAAGTCCGCTGGAACACCGGACTAGTCTGGAAAAGTCCAGGGACTTAGCAAATTTTCAAGGATTCATGGAATATCGGACTAGTCCGCACAAAATCGGACAAGTCCGAAAGTTTCCAGAGCCAAAATCGGACTAGTCCGCAGCAAAAACGGACAAGTCCGTTTTTAGTCAGAGAGAAATCGGACTAGTCCTCAGTAAAATCGGACTAGTCCGCACTTTCCTGCGTTTTAAGTGCGGTTTTGCTCCAAATCAATTTTAAATGCTCCGAATCAATGTTAAACTCGTTCCTCTTTATGTGGGTTAATGTTAAACATGTATATGAGTGCATGTAGGGCATGATGCATGAAAATGAGGGTGTTACAGCGCCATCCCGCCAGAGGGAGGGCAAATAGAAGGTCGATCCCGAAAAGGAGGATGACAGCGAGATGGGGTTCCAGGAACCCCAGAGGGCGGTGAAGGCCGTCTTCGAGGGTGGCGACTCCAACTCCAGCAGCGATAAGGAGCGCTGCAAGACTCTCCATGTCATCTACGGGGGAGCCACTTATCCCACGTCCCGAAACGCAGTGAAGACTCTGCGACGGGCAGTGGCCGCAGTGGCCCCCGCTTCGATCCTGGCTCCCCACCACAAGTGGATGAGCACGGCAATCAGCTTCGACGCCTCTGACTGCCCGAAGAACATGGCGGGAGCAGGCGTACTCCCGCTGCTGGTGTCCCCGACCATCGCCAACGTGAAGGTCTTCCACGTGCTGATTGATGGTGGGGCAGGCCTCAACCTCATCTCCACTGCGGCCTTCCAGAAGCTGCAGCTGCCGATGTCCCGGCTCGCACCTTCGAGCCTGTTCTCAGGTGTTGGACCGGGGCAAATCCTCCCGTACGGTAACATTCACCTCCTGGTGAACTTTGGGACCCCAGAGAATTACCGTACAGAGAGCGTTTTGTTCGACGTGGCGGACGTCGACCTCCCCTTCAACGCAATCATCGGGAGACCGGCACTCTACAGGTTCATGGCTGTAGCCCACTACGGCTACCTCGTCCTGAAGATGCTGACGCCTTCCAACATCCTGAGGGTTAGAGGGGACCGCTCAGCTGCAGTATCTGCCTTGGAGCAGCTCCAGGCGCTCGCAGCAGGGAGGGCTCAAGCTCCAGGGGGCGCGAAGGAGAGTCGACCAGAATAGGGTCCGACACAGCGGGCCTCCACTTCTACACCCCGTGTGCAACCAGTCGACGACGACGTCCCAGTAAAGGTCGTCCGGATTGGCTCCGAGGCTGCCCAGACAACCCGCATCGCAGGGAATCTGGACAGCAAATAGGAACTCGCGCTTGTCACCTTCCTTCGCGACAATGTTGATGTGTTTGCATGGCAACCATCACAAATGTCCGGGATCCTCAGGGAGGTGATCGAGCACCATCTGAAGATCTAACCCGACGCTCGACCGGTGCAACAGAAGCCCAGGAAATAGTCCATCGAGCAGCAGAACTTCATCCGTGAAGAAATCAAGAAACTGCTCGATACTGGTTTCATCCGGGAGGTCCACCACCCACGGTGGTTGGCCAACCCTGTTGTCGTCCCCAAGGCTGGCGGGAAACTCCGGATGTGCATCGACTACACCAACCTCAATAAGGCATGCCCAAAGGATCCATTCCCTCTTCCTAGGATAGATCAAATAGTAGACTCAACATCAGGCTATGATCTTCTGTGTTTCCTAGATGCATACTCTAGTTTCCACCAAATACCAATGTCTAGGGAAGATGACGAACACACTGCTTTCATAATAGTAGATGGCCTGTATTGTTATGTCTCCATGCCTTATGGACTTAAGAATGCTCTCCCCACCTTTGTACGTGCAATGCATAAGACATTTGGAGACCTCAGTAGAGATCTAGTAGAGGTGTATGTCGATGACATCATGGTAAAGATTAGATCCCACACATCCTTATTAGACAACCTGGCCCAAGTCTTCAGCAAGCTGTGCACGACGCGCACGATGCTGAACCCCGACAAGTGCGTCTTTGGGGTTTCTGCGGGGAAGCTCCTTGGTTTCTTGGTCTCGCACTGATGAATCGAAGCTAACCTAGAGAAGATTAAGGCTATAGAATTGATGCGGCCGTCGGCCCGCATCAAGGATGTGTAGAAGCTTGCAGGGTGTTTGGCAACCCTCAGTCGGTTCATCTCAAGACTGGCTGAGCGAGTGCTGCCCTTCTTCAAGATTCTACAGAAGTCGGGTCCCTTTGTGTGGACCGAGGAAGCGGAAGCGGCGTTCCAGGAACTCAAGAAGCACCTGACGACGCTACCCATCATGGTGGTGCCGGAACCCGGCGAACCACTCCTGCTGTTCATCACCGCTACAACGGAGGTGGTCAGCATGGTCTTGGTTGTAGAGCGGCCGGAGCTACTACCGCAACAATCACCCGAGGGAGCCCCAGAGGAGGAAGCTGAGCTTTAGGGCTCGGACCCAGCAGAGGACCCCCTCGCTGTGTGCTCCAGTGACCAAGTGCCCTCTGGGTCCTAGCCCCCGGAGGTCCGACTAGATCCTGGGGGCCACATTCCCCAGGATGAAGACACATTGCAAGGAGCTCCGGACCCCCAGGGAGGGTTCGGACCTCCCAACGGCCAGTCTACTACATCAGTGAGGTCCTCCATGAAGCAAAAACAAGGTATCTGGAGGTACACAAACTGTTGTATGCAGTGCTCATAGCGTCGAGGAAGCTCCATCATTACTTCCAGGCCCACCGGGTTTCAGTGGTCACCTCTTTCCCACTAAAGACCGTTCTCCACACCCCCAACTCGACTGGCAATGTCACAAAGTGGGCAGCGGAGCTGGCGGAGTTCGAGCTAGAGTTCTTACCTTGACATGCAGTCAAGAGCCAAGCACCGGTGGACTTCTTGGCGGAATGGACTCCATCGCCAAGCAACCCAGGGGGCCCAAACAACAGAGAAATGGTGCCCAAGGCCCCAATTTTCACCGAAACCCCCTGGAAGCTCTACTTCGATGGCTCCTCGCGGAAGCAGGGGCCCGGGGCCAGGGTCGTGCTCCTCACCCCGACTGGGGAGTAGTTCAAGTACATGGTGCGCCTCGACTTCAAGGCGACTAACAACATGGCGAAATACGAGGCCCTAATCTTTGGGCTGAAAACTGCCCTGACTCTCAATGCCCGTCAGCTTCTGGCTAAAGGTGATTCTCAGCTGATCATCAAGCAAGCCAAAGGGGAGTGCAGCTGCAACAACCCTCAGCTGGCAGCATACTTGCTGCATGTCCGGAAGCTGGAGAAGGACTTTGAAGTCTTGGACCTGTGCCATGTACCCCGAGCCGACAACTCAATCGCAGAAGACCTGTCAACGAAGGCCTCCACAGGAGCCCCCGTGCCCGAAGGAGTCTTTGCAAGGACGTTACTGCGACCAACCGCCCGAGCAGCTGAACCGGGCGAGCCCAGCACCTCGAAGCTGGCAGTCCCAGCGGCCCTACTACCATGGAGTCTGCCAAGGATCGTATGCGCCACCGGGGGCTCCGAGCTACCCGGCGCCCAAGATCCAGAGGCTCAAGCAAGTCCCGATGCATGGATCTCGGAGGTCCATGACTACTTGAAAGACAACATCCTTCCCGAAGAACATGCCCTGGCAGAAAGGATAGTCCGCATGGCTAAGAGGTACACACTGGTGGAAGGGGATCTCTACCGGTGTGGCGTCAACGACATCCTGCTGCGATGCATTACCCAAGAGGAGGGCTGCGACTTGCTCGCGAAGATCCATGGAGGCGAGTGTGGGAACCACGCGTCATCCCGCACGCTGGTCAGTAAAGCCTTTCGGCATGGCTTTTACTGTCCGATAGCACTCCAGGATGCCGCCGAGATGGTCAGGAGATGCAAGGCGTGCCAGTTCCATGCCAAGCAGATCCACACACCAGCTCAGGCGCTGCAGATGATCCCTCAGTCATGGTCATTCGCTGTATGGGGGTTGGATATCTTGGGACCCTTTCCCAGAGCCGTCGGAGGATTCTGGCACCTCTACGTCGCCGTAGACAAGTTCACCAAGTGGCCGGAAGCCGCCCAGTTGTCACCATCAACAAGCAGTCAACAGTCAAATTCATCAAGTCGATCGTCTATCGATTCGGTGTCCTGAACAGAATCATCACTGATAATGGGACCCAGTTCACAAGTGCAGCGTTTCAGGAATACTGCGAGGACCTTGGGATACAAGTATGCTATGCATCTATTGCTCATCCAGAGAGCAATGGACAGGTCGAGAGGGCCAACGCAGAGATCCTCAAGGGCCTCAAGACTCGCACATTCTCACACCTTGAGAAGCATGGTGCAAATTGAGTAGATGAGCTTCCGTGTGCACTGTGGGCTAGCCGGACATCAACCAGCCGGGCCACAAGGGAAACGCCTTTTTTCCTGGTGTACGGGGCAGAGGCTGTCCCCCCCCCCCCCCCCCCCCCCCCCCAAAATTACCAGGGGCTCCCCCCGTGTCCAGGTGTACGACAAAGCCGTGCAGGACCAGCTCCGGCGTGAAGACATGGACCTCGTCGATGAGGGACGAGTGAGAGCGGCTCTCCAAAATGCACGGTACAGGCAGGCGCTCCGGCGCTACAACCAGAGGACCGTGCGGAGTAGGGAGCTAAAGGTAGACGACCTGGTGTTGCGCTGCATACTCTCCCGGGAAGGGGCTAACAAACTCTCCCCCAGATGGGAGGGCCCCTTCCGGGTTACAGAGGTATGCCGCCCAGGGTGCGTCCGCCTAGCTACGGAGGATGGAGAGCGACTGCCCAACCCCTAGAACATCGAGCACCTTCATAAGTTCTACCCCTAGACTAGTGTTAGGACAATTTTCTTTCATTGTAAAAGGTACATGGTTCCTAGGAATAGTACTTAGGGTAACTAAGGCTACAGAGATGAGGCTCTGAGTGCACATTTCGCTTAGCCTGGTCCAGAACCCTAAGTAGGTGCACTCGACTTCCTTTGTCGCCCGAGTCGGGTCGTTCCCCTTGTAAAGTATGTCCCACCTTATGGGATGCCGCAATGAAAGAATGTTGTCCTCCCCTGTATAGGGTTTGTCATTTAAAAAATTATCTTTAATTTTTTTATGATATTGCTGTACGTTCGCCGTAGCTCGTGATCTATCATGGGCGCTGTCATTTTTTTCCTGCTTTAGCAATAGTGGGAGCCTTGCTGTATGGTTGCAGGTGGGGTTGCTTGAGGTACCTGCAATGTGCCTGGGGCCTCAGAAGTTCCTATACTCGGGGGTCTGTGTCTCCAGACAGTCTCCCCCGGGAAAGGCTTACACCGAGCGGGAGGTCCAGGGGCACATCCTGCTTAGCCTGGTCCTGTACCCTAAGCCTGTGCGCCCTGCCTCCCCAGCGTTGCAGCTAAGTACTGGGGGCCAGATGGACCACCCTTAAGTAGTATGGATAGCAAGCCCTAGGTGTAGATGCACTGAATTACCAAGCCCCATGAGTCAGCCCAAGATCGTAAGTCAAGCGACACTAAAAAAGAGCAGGAAAGCAATGACCAGCAGACATAATTACTTCTCCTGTTTTTTGATCTATACGCAGGTCTTCAGCGAGTTATCCCGGTGATAACCACCGACCTTTCACCGGAGATGGTGGGCACCGCCGGACCGAAGCTCCGGTGGCACCCCCAGGGGGCCCGCCGTCGACGTTTCACCAAATATGGTGGGCACCGCCGGACCGAGGCTCTGGTGGCACCCCAAGGGGGCCAGCCGTCGATGTTTCACCGGAGATGGTGGGCACCGCCGGACCGAAGCTCCGGTGGCACCCCCAGGGGGCCCGCTGTCAACGTTTCACCGGAGATGGTGATCACCGCCGGACCGAAGCTCCGGTGGCACCCCTAGGGGATCCGCCGTCGACGTTTCACCAAAGATGGTGGGCACCGCCGGACCGAGGCTCCGGTGGCACCCCCAGGGGGCCCGCCGTCGATGTTTCACCAAAAATGGTGGGCACCACCAGACTGAAGCTCCAGCGGCACCCCCAGGGGGCCCGCCGTCGACGTCCCTGCATACTCAGTTACAACAATGCTACCTACGCATCCTAAGCTCCCCTGCAACCGTTTGCCCTAAGTTATAGGTATCTGACAGGTGTGCCCATAACAACTGGCCACACATGCCAGGGGGCCACACTCCGGGGGACAGTAGGTCCTGGAAGCTAAGGAACAACAAGAAACTAGAAGATATTGCTGAAAAGTAAAGCATACTAAGTATGAGGGGCACTCCAAGCAGATTTTTTGTTCCAAAATAAAGGTATGTCATCACAAACAACTACAAAGAAAAACTAAAAGAAACACAAGATACAAGCAGCGCATGGGTAACCCTCAGCCGCTCCGCTGGAACCTCGAGGTGATGAGCGCCACGACATCTGAGACTTCAGACTTGGCGGCCTCCTCGCTCTCAGCAATGGGCCCTTCGAGGACCGGCTGAAGAGGGACATCAGGGTACCAGCTCCGGTAGCAGGACAGGATGTGCGTCGCCACCTCCTTCACCAGCATCCTCCCTTCTGCCTCCAGCTGGTTGTCGATGATGGCTCCTAGCGAATGCATCCTCGAGCTGGTGGAGTCAAGGGCTGGGAACACCTGACTTACCTCCTGCGCTGGTTCCCCCACGCGCACCGGGCTGAAGCCGAGCGGCACTAGAGCTGAGTCGGCACCGCCCAGGAACTCCCAGACCTTCTGGGCCTCAGCAGAACACGATGCCTGGAGCTCCTGCACCCCCTGTTAGGCTGCCGCCAGCGCCCGGGGACCGCCATCCAGGAACCGCTCCTCCTTGGCTGCTAGGGCCCTCTCGCGCTCGCTGACCTCCCTCTCGCGGCGGCTCAAGTCACCCTCCTTGAGGGTGACGTTGAACTCGCAGTCCAGGAGAGCCTGGCGCTCAGCGAACTGGTCTCGCTCCACCTCAGCCAGGGCAGCAACCCGGCGGTCTAGCTCGGCGGCGCAGACTCTTGCCCCTTCCTGCTGGAGGATGAGCCAGCCGGAGGTCGCTTCCACCTCAGCCTGCTTCACCACCAACTCCTGCCCCCGTTCGGCAAGAGCAGACTCCCGGCGAGATAGCAGCTGCTGGAGCTCCTCGCAGGACTGGAGGAGGGAGCTGGTCTCAGCATGGATTGCCGCGGCGTCCGCCTTCAGCTTCTAGGTGGCGGCGTCCAGGCGAGCGATAAGCTCGCGCTCCTGGTCGAGGATTTTCATCTCCTCCTGGACGACCACCTCCCGCTGCGCCACCCGACTCTTCGCCAACCGGGTCTAGGCTTTCAGTGTCCTCGCCCATTCCCGGAGCCGCTCCTCCTCATCCTCAAGCCTCCCCCTCTCTCGGTTGAGGGCTGCCCGAGCCTGCCGAAAGCCGGAGTAGGCTACGGCCATGGCTTCAGACAGGGGGAGGGGCTCCACCGTAGCCACGGGTCTCTGCCTCCCCACCTCTTCAATGTCGTCCTCCATTTGGAGGACCACCGGGGAGACGGGGACTAGAGCTCCCCCAGTCAGAGAAGGCGGGGGGGGGGGGGGGGGGGGACTGCCCCTGGGAGCAGGTGCATCGTCTCCAGGGGCCCCCTCCCCAGCGGAGGCTCCAGCACCGCTGCCGACGGCTCCTAAGTCGGTCCTGGGAGCTCCACCCGGGGCGGTGGCGCCAGCTGGCGTAGGAGTGTCAGTCGGCGCGGTAGCATCGACCGGTGCAGAGTAGCCGGTGGATGCGGAGTCATTGGCGGGCGCGGCACCAGATGCCGACGCGTGCTGTGGACCCTTAGCAGCTGTTGTAGGGGCCTCGGGCATGAAGGCCAGGGGCACCTCGGCGGCAGTAGCCCGGTGTGCCCGAGCAGGGTCCGAGGCTGCAGAGGAGCCCCGTGAGCTGGCTGGAGCAGCATGCCCACCAGCAAAAGGGCGCGCGGGCGGAGGAGTAGCCGCGGTTGCGCTGAAAGCAGACAACCCCGAATCATAAGAATATTACAGGGTGAGCACACAGCAAAGAACACCCAAGATGAAATTTAAGCAGACTTACCGGGGAACGTTGAAGCTCCACCGCTTCCCGAAAGGGTTGGGGGGGTCCGGACCCCCGAAACCCGGGGCGGGGGCCATTGCGTGTGCTGGGGGCCCCTGAGATGGAGGAGTCGGAGGCATCCCCGAAGTCTGGCGCTCCTCCGAACGGCGAGGGAACGCTGGGGTCCCATCGGCGTTGAGGAGCCTCCCCTTCTGCGCTTCGAGGACTCGGGCGGCAAAGTGGCACCGCTGGCACCCCCTGACACCGAGTACAGCGGCGACCAGGCGCAGTTCTTGGGGGTTGGGTCCGGCACCGACACTGGTGCTTTCCCATTCCCCATATCAGCAGAGGAGCCGACGCCTCCCCGCTGACGGAGCTAGGGCCCACTCGAGGGGTCATCACTCGATGGATCTTCGTCGCTTGAGGGATCTCCGCCTCCCTCAGCATCGTCGGCAATGTCGACCCCCTCGGCATCGTCGGCAATCTCGACCCCCCCGAAACGGGTCTCCAATCTGGCGCTGCACTAGCTCGGACTCGTCGATCATCGGCATCGCCTTCAGCAGCCGCCTCTTCAGCTCGGAGTCTGAGCATAGGGGGCGGCAGGCCGCCGGAAGGGCCAGTCCCTCAGGGGAAACATCGTCAGGGCAGACCCGGACTAGCATATCGTGCAACAGCTGCTCGTTCGGGTTGGAGTCGGAGCCGATCTCGAGCTGGGTGTAGTCCATTGGACCAGTGTACATCCATGCCGGGCGGGCGCGGCGCTAGAGCGGAGCCATGCGTTAGGACATGAAGTCCCTCAACACCATCGCAGACGCCGGCCCGTGGCTCGCCAACATCTGGATCCTCTCCAACACCGGGTCGAACGCCCTCTCCAGCTCTGGGCGCTCCTCCCAGAATGACCGCTCGGAGTAGGGGCTCCCGGTGGGGAGGCACATCCGGTCGTGGGCCTCGACCTTGACGATCATCCAATCTTCACACCATTGCTCCCACCGTGCAGAGCTGAAGGAAGCAATGTACCTAGAAGGGACATTGGTTCGGCGCTGGAAGTAGTAGGCGCCAAACTGATCCTTCAAGCTTTTGCCAGTGGCCCTCAGTACAAAGAAGTACGTGAAGAGCTTCACCGACGGCATCACCCCCACGGACATCTCGCAGAGGTGAGCAAAGACCGCCAACAAGGCGATCAAGTTCGGCGGGAGGTGGTGCAGTTGGAGGCCGAAGGTCTCCAGAAGCATAACCAGGAAGGCGGATGCTGGCGGAACGAAGCCGGCCAGCACGTATGACGAGAACAGCACCATCTCCCCGTCGGTGAGGTTCAGTGGGAGCTCCCCGCGACGGAGCCTTTCCTCCTGTTCAGGGGCTCGCTAGCCGAGAAGCCGGTGCACGGGGGCCAGATCGGCAGACCTGGACAGCCGGGACCTGGGCAGGATGCTCGCCATGAGGTTGAAGGAGGAGGCTCCGGTAGGGGAGATCGGGAACTAGAGCGCAAGAACTGGGCTTGGGGAAAGAGGCACAAGCGCAAGGATGCAGAAGCGGGAGAAAGGACCTTTAGGCGGAAAGGTCTCTTTTTATTCACCTCTGCAAGCCAACAGACACGGCGTGTGAATCACCACAACCTCGGTAGAAGAGCAATAGACCTGCATAGGCAATGACATGAGGGCCCGAGTCGCTCGACAAAGAAGTCAAGCCGGGTGGCCAATTGTGCGGGAGGTAACTCGACGGTTTCTGAAAATGCAAAAGCAGCGGAAGTGCAGGAGCCACTTTGGGAACCACCGCAGTTAAAGCACGATTGAAAGCAGAAGTCATGTCGCGCGGCGCACGTCCCGCGCCTCCGCTTACCGGAGGGAGTCGTGTCGCCACGATGACAGGGACATGCCGCCCAGGGAACTGCCCCGAATTGGAATTGAAAGAGTTGCGCGGGAAGATAAGGAAGAAGAACCCACCTGCAGTATTGACGACTCTCCCGAGGTGGGCTTGGGGGCCACTGTCGGTACCCCGCAGACCGGGTACCCCCACGCACAAGGAGAAAACGGCTAAGGACTCAGCCTCTACTTGGAGGCAGAGTCCGAGGCTGCCACGTCGTGGAGGGAAGAACCAGATCCTACCTCCCCACCGGGGCGGGCTCCAGGGCAGCCACGTGGCACACAGAACCAAACCCTCGCCTCCCCGCCGAGGCGGGCTGCGGGGCTGCCACGTGGCCGGCAGAACCGGACCCTCGCCTCCCCGCCGAGGCGGGCTCCGGGGCTGCCACGTAGCCACTGGAACCCCCGGGACCAGGCCCATCTCCCCGCAGGGAAGGGCTCCTGAACTACCACATGGCCCGCAGGGCTGAGCCTCCGCCATTCCACGGAGGTGGGCTCCAGAGGCGCCACGTGGCCTGCACAGCCGGGCGCTCAACTCCCCGCAGAGGCAGACTCCGGTGCGACCACGTGGCGGTGGACCGACTCGATGCGGTAGGAGGTCGCAGTAAAGGAAAGAGTGCGCTGCTCAGACAGGAATTAAGTATGCACGCCTTCCCCAGGCGAAGCGGAGTCGCGCATGCGAAAGTCAAGGCTCCAGTGTCCTGTCTTGTCCAAGTAGCCGGTATAGACCCACTGCGTAAGGCGGACGAGTGAGCCGCGGGGACAAGACAGCGGGACATGCCCTGCCATCATCAACAACTATGTGTAGCCCTGGCGCACGACGCGGCAGGACAGCACATTGAAGCCCCTGACAAAGGGAAGTAGATAGCATTTAATCCTAGATCTTATATAGGATTTGGCTCTCCCTGGGACCACCTGTCGAGCCCCAGGGCCCACCTTGTGACTGCAGAGTCCTTGGACTATAAAAGGACTCGACAGGCGACCTTCACATGGGATCGATCAATCGAAACTCATACACACTCAAGAAAGGCAATACACAAACACTCCCGTGGACGTAGGGTGTTACGCTCCGGCGGCCCGAACCACATAAACCCTCTGTGTTCATCATCTCGCTATGCTGAATCTCCTGGGACTAGCCCTCGTGAATCCAAAGAACCTCCGCGGGCTGCTCTCTAAGCAGGTCCGGGGGAAGTGTCGTTTAAGACCTTCGACACCCTCCAAGATGGAGGTAATTTAGCAATAATGCCCCCAGCCACAAATCGATTAGGCAAATTTAGTCCAAGTTGTTGGACCTCTCCAACAATAAGTTGTATTTCATGAGTCTGCTCAACCACTGAACGGTTGTCCGCCATCTTAAAATCGTGATAGCGCTCCATGACATACAGCTCATGTACAGCATCCGACGCACCGTACTTGTGTTCGATGGCCTCCCAGAGCTCTTTTGCCCTCTTATGAGTCGTATAAACATCACACAGTTTGTCGGACAGCACACTTAAAATACAACCCACTGCCATTACATTAGCCTTATCAAACTCAACCTGTTTTTCAACAGTCATGGGTCGATCTACAGGCTTTAGAACATAAGATATGTCCATAGCAGTGAGCAACAAGTCAAGTTTTGTAGCCCATCTCTTAAAGTTCGAACCAGCAAACTTCTCAGATTTCATCGCATCAGCAAAGATATTACCCATCTTAAAGTGCCTATCAGGTTTTTGGATTGTTAGAAAACAATGCACTTTAGAGATAAAATTAATTCCTAAAATTACAGCAGTACGCATGACAGATAGTCCACAGAACATGAACAATAACATGCAAATAAAGCAGATTATATCTATCATATTCATGCATAGTAAACCCATCTTTACTTACAGTGATGACGCTTCCAGCTTGAAAAATGATAAGTGGAGTGTGTGAAGAAGGCTGTAGAGGAAGCAGATCTCCTATCGAGCAGTCGCGCGAACGCTATCCAAAAACCTGATTCGCCCCAATCCGTGCAGATTCTTCACTGGGACGTGGTTTCGGAGACACTGCTCTCCCACACGTCGGTGACACGCCGACGGGAGGGATGGACTAGCCTGTAGCAGACGCTCAACACAGTGGACTAGTGAGTCTGTTGACCTCTATATTTTAGAATGAAAGCACTCATTCTGTATATATAGTGACAGACTCTAGTAACAAAAAGAATTTAGTATACAGTAAAGCAGCACAATTAGGCTCTAGTAACTAAAGACAATAAACTTCAGTATTTGCAGCATAATTGCGTCAGTTACTGCAGACCATTATCTTCCAAAAACTGACTCATAAAGTGCCACGAATTGCAGCAAATTAAAGTCATATTAGTGTCAGATAACGTCGCAAGTCACAAGTCACGCGTTAACTCACGCGAAAAATACGCGCGCGCGCGTCCGTGTGATTTGTTTGTGGCTATAGTCATCCTCCTCTCACATATTCCACACATAGAAAATAATTTCCCTTATAAATAAGTACTACTCTCCTCAAATAGTCAATGTGAGATTGATGCTTCCTTTACACCTTTGGAATTCAATAGAGAATAGTTAGGCCTAGGCCCAAATATTCCAACACCTTCTCTCGTCTCTGCATATATATAGCAATAAATCAATTCCAAAATACATCAAGTGGCAGGAAACACCTGTGCTGATCAAGGATTATGTGTATGTGCCATTTCTCTGTTTAGATCGATGGAGACGGTCGGGCAGAGTTCTCAGCATTCTGGGCCGAAGCCCGGAAGGCCCAACGAAACACACGGAGGTGCACGTACAGAAGAAAGCCTGCACTGCATGCAAGAAGAGTGCCACAGTTCGGCCCATTGTTCCATCTCGTCTAACATAAATTCACGAACATTTATAGCAAACATTAATTCCTTTTGAACTCTAGAATTTTAGCAAACATTAATTCCTTTCATACCGGAACCCTGGATCGAGTTATATATATAGCAATAAATCAATTCCTTCCATACCGGAAGACTGGAATTATAGCAGCAATAAATCACCAGTCCGCCTCTAGTTAATTCCTTTTCATATAGCGTTTGTACCTTGGCAGCCCTCTATATATATGTATATACGCACACATTGCGTTCCACAGAATACAGAGAAAACACTTTCAAGGACCAGAGGAAGCATTGTGCTGTGCCGCTGCCTTCGGAGATGGAGAAGTGCACGAAGCTTGTCCATGCACATGCATTTCTCGCGCTGCTACTGCTTTGTTCTTTTGCAAATCATGTGCAGTGTAAGTGATACTATAGAGAAATACTTCATCTTTCATTCTTAGCTGGCCAGAGTATGTGGAATGCTTAATTTGCTCCTGTAGATATATTCATATATTGATATTTTGTTTCTTGTTGAAAATCTTTGAGAAACAGCCCGAGCCATGTCTGAACAAGATGGTGAAGCAGTCGTCTTTCCTCCGTCGGGAACATGCTACAAAAATAAGCCTCTAATATGCGTTAAGGGTCCATGCGTCCAATGGTGCTGTTGGGGCCGGAACAAGTACTGTGGAGCGACACCGGAAGACTGCAAAAAGAATTGTAGTTAGCTCGTGTATTGTGATTGTAATAATACTGACTGAATGTGATTATGAAGGATGAATAACTGATAGATGAATTGCGTGCTGTTTGGTTCGTAACAATGGCTTACTTTTGGTTTTGGGCGCACAAGTTTGGTCCATAACATTGATCATGTCACCGTTCGTGAAAGTGGAGATTGGAACAGGAACGAGACGAGATAGGATTGAGGATAGATATACAATGAATCCCATCTATAAACATTATTTGAGATATCTAAATATCCTTAACTACATTTTTGATATTAAATTTTGAGATATCTAAATATCCGAAAATTCAAAAACTGAAAATTCCCTGGGGCAGCCGCCACCTTGCATGAGCACCACAACGCGAGCCGACCCCAACCTCAATAAAATTGTGCCTTGGCAACGTTCACCCTCGCGCGCTCCACCCCCCGCCTCGGGCTCTCAATTCCCGGCCCTCTCCTTCCCCGATCAGCCACACTCCCAGGCCGCAAAAGCCTCACGCAAGTCCCAGGCCGCCGCCGAGCCCGTCCTCCGCCTCTCTGCTCCCCTCCATCCTTTCGGTCCGCTGGATCTCGTTCCCATCAAGCGGGTATCCGAAACCCGCCAGATACGTGTAGGGGTGCTATTTTTTACCCACATGTATGAAAATTTACCCTGCACTATTCCATTTTAGGTCGCATTTTTCCTTTATCGGACCCGTTGTCATCCCTACTCCCCCTGACAGCCGACACCACCTCCATAGGGATCCTCACATAGATTAGATATTTATACCTAATATCTCCATTCAAAATCATCGCCGTTTGCCAAATCCGACGAGCCACCACCACCATCCGGCAGTTCGGATGCCACGTCAGTGGCCTGCTCTAGTGTGCGAGCAGATCAGGTGAGGCCTTGATCGCCGTATACTCCGTAGCCTGATGTGTTCTCGTGCCTAAGTGGCGGGTAGATTTTGAAATGATTCATGCATAAAAATAATTCAGAAATAATGTAAACAGTTGCAAAATCCCTAGAAAATCCTTAAACTCTTAGAACATATTAGAAATGCTTACTGTGTGTGAAAGTTATTTGAACTGTGATAAAATATCATTAAAAACATTTTTTGATATTAAATTTTGAGATATATAAACATCCAAAAATTCAAAGATTTTGTAGAGAGGTTACAAATATGAAATTAAATTCGAGCTCCGTAAAATCTCATATTAATTTGACATATGGAGTTTTACGAAATAATTAGTAATTGACCTCCACCATTTAATTTACAGAAAATAAAAATGTACTTAATAAATTATCAAATTTGGTGATGAATTACTTTTACATATTTCCAACTTTCAGTAAGCCTTGTAGGCTGGCTTAGCTTGTTAATAATTTAATTAGCTCGTGGTGATGTTTGATTGCTGTAATGGATGATTAGTTTGCAGGGATAGCAATTTTACCTACGGATTCGGGTAGCCGATGGGTATTGCACTCGACAGGTACGGTAGGTATTTTTAACCGTGAGTACGATCTGTATCTGATCTGACATTTTGCGGGTACGGGTACAAGTTTTATTCCTCACCCGCGGGTACCCGATGGGTTACCCAAGTCCTTGAATTTGGCCCATAGGACGTAGCCCAACCTACTAACGAACCCTAGCAAACCTACACAACTGGCAATACGCAATAACCCCCGGACTAGTCTTGACACATGGTTTGGAGCCTGTGGCGACGGGATGCAGCGAGGCATTGGGACAGAGGAGGCGGGATGCAGTAGTTCGCGGGGTGGATCAACACGTCAGACAGTGGCACAATGCGGGGAGGAGGCGGAGGGGCGCTTTGGCATGGTGTTGGTCGAAGGCGACGGGCCATGGCAGGGACTATGGCATCGATCGGGGCGTCAAAGCATCGGGAGTGGGAGGCGTGCGGGGAATCGTCACATCGGGAGGGGGCGTGCGGGGCATCGACGCATCGGGGTTGTGGCTGTCGGGCTGAGCAAGTGATGGTGCAATGGGCCGGGGTTAAATAATTGGTTAGTGTTTAGTTTTTTTGGGCTGCAGGAGCTAGGAGCACATGACTCATTGGAAGTTTAATCCCACCTCACCAAGGCAAATGGAACAGTTAGCTAGACGTGAGAATAAAAGAAGGCTAGATGTCGAAGTGTAGACTAAGACACTTCCCCCGGTACTACTAAAATGTAGTTTGCGGAGGTTCGTATTCGGTTGGGGCGCGCGTAAGAGTATGGACGAGACGGTGACTCAGAGGATTTTTACGTGGTCCGGGCCACCTGAGCGTAATACCCTACTCCATGGGGTGGTTTTTGATGAGTTTGTGTGACTAGTATGCGTGTGAGCTTGCCTCAGCTTAGTTGGCCTTGGTTCTCTATCGTGCGGTGCAACCCTTTTATATGCCAAGGCTGGTAGTTACAGGGATTGTCTGGCCCGACATCTGGCCTCGGCTGTAATTAATCACCTATACACGATCTATATGTATAAACTGTGAATAATAGTGTGATAACGCGCCTTAATAATGGCGTTACTAGTCTTAATAGTCCTCTGATCGTGTGTCATTATTGCTAAATTAATAACACGTTAATCAGGTCTTGTAACGACTATTTTAATAACCTCTTGAATGTCTTTGCCGTTGGATATCCTGTAGTCGTTGCTGGCATAGGTCCGGAGGTATAACACGTGACAGCTCCGTAGCTTCCCTCTGTGGGGGGTAGCTTTGGAGCCACTCGACACGTGGCGGCAGCGAAGCTTCCCTCTACTAGGGGTTAGGTCCGGGGTTGCTAGAAACGTGGCAGGACTGGAGCTTCCTTGTGAAGGGAGGTAGGTACGGTCTCGCTGGACACGTGGTAGTACTGGAGCTACCCAAACGAGGGATGCGGGCCCAGTGCTATCAGACGTGTGTTGCCTTTGGGGGTCTTTGTCACAGCCTGAATTTTAGCAAATGATAAAAATCCCTCTGAATTAAAATCCCTTTGGGGGTCTTTGTCGCAGCGCGCTTGCACACGCCACTGCGGCCCCGCCATACCCGACGGGCTAGCTCCGGCCAATCGCCGGTGAATTTCCCAGCCGCCCGCCACCGCTCCCTGTCGGGCTGCTGGCTGCCACGCTGGCATGCCACGCCGGCGCGCTGTGCGCACATGGCTGCTGATTCAGCACCACACGGGTGCCACACAGGTCGCACGTTGCACAAGCCCAGTGTCCCCTCGCGTAGACTCGGTCCACGTAGACCATGACACCTTAACCACTGCCTACGTGTGCCCATGGCCCCACCTGCCAGCCTCTGGACATCGGCTGAATCGCTAAGCACACACGTGCGTACACACAGCTGGTGGAAGGACCCATTCGCAGCCTCACTGTATGCTAGGAAATTGCTGAAGCCACCCACTAGTACCCACAAAATATATACAAACACATTTCCATGCGTAGGAAAAATCTGGGAAATTCTCTAAAATTAAAAATATACTGTTAGAGCATAAAAACAGTGATTAGCGACATAAGGCAACTGTAGAAATTACGTGATTTAATGTTGTGTGATAGAAATCGTTAAATAAATTAGGAAATTGAGGAAATCCTTGTTTAGTCCCAGATTTGATAACCTCCTCTCAAATAATTATCTAAAAATCCCCATAAACATTGTTTAACACCTAGGTGGTAATGTAAGCGGTATTTAGTTAATGAGAATTACGAAATAGAGAACTAATTGTCATTCTTGTAGGAGATTAACTAAATCACCAACGGTTGGTAGAAAAACCATATATAGACTCTGCAAAGAATAATTTCCTCATGAATAATTATCAAGCAATCCCGAAAAATGTTGTTAGACATATATGGTATTTATTAATTGGCTAACACAAAAATTATAGAATAGAGAATTCACAATTCCCATAAAGAAGTCGTGTAAAAATCTATTATTAGTAACATGCACATAGGAGCTTCCATCCAGGTCTTCATAATAACCTCCTAAATAGCTCTAAAAAGACATTATTAGGGAGTTAGAATAGTAATTGACTAAGATAGACTATAGGACAATGACCTAAATAGCAGTAGTATAGGAAACATAATCAGAGAGCTATTAAGTAAAAGAAACCCACATGCACATAAAACAACTTGTCATTAGTAGTCCTCTGGAAGGTCGTAGTGAACACATGTTAGAGGAGTTCAAAAATATGCCCAAGGCTTTAGAACACTTTATTAAAAACAATGGATTTAGAGAAGTACACAAATAATAAGTTATTCGCTAGCTCTTAGTAAAATTGAGCAATTTGCTAAGGAATGTTAGAACTCGGGATTAGTCTCTAAAATAGGTGAGACTTACATTATAAGAATTTTAGTGGATGTACTACAATGAATATAGATTGATTATAAATAAAGCCCATAGAAGTTATGTTCAACCCATTGAACATAATATATGTAATTCATAGTACAAACCAGTGAGCTCACCTTAATTATCATAGACCAAGAAAATAACTAAGAAGACCGATAAAATAGTTATAACCTTTCACTGACCATTTGGTTGGCCAATGAAATAGTAGCGTTTCCAAATAAGCCACCAGTTGGACGACGTGTCCCTCGACGAGCCTTCTCATGATCTTAGAAACTGTGTAAATGAATGATTGTTTGTATCTATTGGAGTTTTATTTGGATTTCTTGGATCTTTACCGATGATTCGTATTTTATTCGCGTAGCTACGTACTTAGTAATCGGAGAATTCGTGAAGGAAATATTCAAGACTCGGATCACGAAGAACTGGACAAAGACTACAATAAACCACTGTAAAGGCAAGCTCTAACTCCTTGATCATATTTCACCTATGTTTTGCAATCGAACCTATGACATGTTTTCATTGCATGACTGTATGTCTATTTTAATATATTGTTATGCTATGAACCACTTGATGTGGTAGCATGAGCTATGTTTATGACTGAGTATCGGTGTTAGCTACTAGCCAACGATGAACAGTAACACATAAGTTACTCGCTATCAATAGCTTGAAACAAGACACTATATTAGTTACGATAATAGCAGTGACTACCACAATCCCCTCCTTGACCTTGACAACACAACCCCTTGACAACCTAACAACTTCATCACTGTGCTATAGCAGCGATGTGAGCACCTCCTTGTTAGTACTATGCTTAGGAACCCCTGTGATGTTCGCATCGCGAACCACTACACACTGTATACATGATTGTGAAATGTGTTAAAAGGTGTTTGGTGGTGTGAGTTAGGATATGGGTGGGATATTAATGAACTGTGTGCGTGAAGGGGATGGGTGGTCGAGGCAGGTATGGTGATGGGATGCTACGGGCTCCCTAAGAGGTATACCAGCTGCGGTTGTGTATTCAGTGTAATCCACCAATTGGCGCTGAGTGCTTCAGTAGTAGTCTGAAGACCATGTTTTCCTGACTAGCCATGTGCTGAGTACTTCAGTTTAGTTTGATGCCGGGTGTTCTGAACTAGTCCTCTTGCCAAGGACGGATGGAGCCGCCTCACCAATATAAGGACCGGTTCATTTGACCTCAACATAGTGATTTCATACAACCATAGAACCTGTATGGGCAGGACTCGCCCTAACTTTCTGGTATCTGCCACATGAGAAAACCTGGAGAGCCATGGAGGGCACGGTGGACCAGGAAATGGTTCGGAGACCGAGGGTCGTCCGGTGTCTGGCTGGGTAGTGAATGCCCGAAGATCCCCTGTGTCGGGCCGAGGTGTGAATGTGGGGTTACGCGGGGAAGATGGTATGAGCGTCATGTCATACCCTGACTAGGTGTGCATAGCTTGTGGGTAAAGTGTACAAACTCTACAGAGTCTTGATCTATCCGGATAGCTGTTGTCACAGTCTTGGCACACTATGCTTTGGGCTCCTATTGATTAGTATTAGCACATCTCCTTGAATTGTGTGTGTGGGTGGCCGAGGCCGCCGTGTTTTGGGAAAAGAGTTGGCATGCGTGCCAGAGTCGTCAGGGCCTTGGGTTCGAAGACTCATATAAAAGTGAGGGAACTGGCGGGATGATCTGAAACTCCTCCAGGGACCGCCAACTATAATAAAACTGATTCAACTACTTTTCCTTCTTATTGCAAAACTTTTTTGAAAGAGAACCTTGCATAAAATGCTTTTCGGCAAAACTAAGCCGTATGGCCTTCCTTGCTACAAGCCTCAATGCATTAAACACCTCCCCTTGAGTAGTGTTAGGGCTTGCGGAGTACCTTATGTACTCACTCTTGCTTTATATGTGGTTTAATCATAAGACAAAGAAGCTGAAGCGTGTGAGGATGACGATTAGGTCTAGTCCTACTTGCCAAGTCTGCCTGTTGGGCATGGCACCGTTCTGCTCCACTGTTTCTGATTATTTATCTGCTTTGGTGGCCATCCACAACCACATCCAATGTAATCTAGATCATGTATGTAAGACTTATATTACTTATAAATAAATAATCGTTGTATGGATCTCTATCTATTCTGATGTGCGTACCAACTACTGATCTAGGGATTGGTACGGGATGCACAAGTGGACCCTGGGAAGGCGGGTCCTGACAGAGTGGTATCAGAGCCATACTTGGCCGTAGGAAGAATCCTTAGCGTCATACTAGTTCCTGAACCCATATTTTAAAAAGTATAAAACTATTTATGAAAGATTCTCTCTCTCCTCTATGTTCTTCCGCACTTATCTCCTTCTATGTTGAAAATTTATTTCATTTCCTTCAATAGTGTCACCGACCTCAATCCAACACACCTTGGTCATTCAAGAGTAAGATGGACACTAACGCGATAAGTAAGGTTAGAACCATGCAACATCTGCACCGCACCATTCGAAGATCCGACAAGTCAGACAACATTCCAATCAACTCGAGAGTACGTAAAGATAATGGAAGTAATTACTCTACTAAGGCTACTAGAAGATGTAATCATCACGTATCAAGAACGACGTCACGATTAGTGGAAGAGCAACCACATGCAACCCTACCTTCCTCTGTCACATCGATAGAATCCTATAATGACCGTAGTGCCCATGAGTAGAATGGCTTAGCCTATAGTGACATAGAGCAAGTTACGAATAGAACGATTAATAGTATAATATATAATTTTGTAATTTAGTAATGTTTCGGTGTGATTTGCTGGTTTTCATTTGGTTCTTTGATTGAGTGAAATTGTGTGCTCTAATACCAACACAAATCAATAATCAAATAAAAGAAGATAAGTTGGGTGTTTAATAAAATAAATACATATGGAATGCGTGTATATATATAGACACACGTACATCTATATGTATACCAAATATAATGAACTAAAAATACATAAAATAAAATTTAAATTATACATATGTATGTATATACGTGAGGATAATAATAACAATCAAAACAAAATCTTCCACTCCTCCCTTCCTCCCAGATCAGCGAAATACTCATTCTGAAGCATATCCCTGTTCAAGCTCACCATGAGCACACTGCTCATGCAAGAACCCTGTCTCGATCCAACTACTCCAGGTAACCCTCAAAGCCAATAAATAAATAATTAAATATATAAATGAACCAAACAAAACAAACTATAGAAATATAAATATATCCGTAATAATAATAATAATAACAATAATAATAATAATATTGAACCCGCACTAACAAAAAATACAATAGTTAAAATCCTATTCAAGTGGGGTAGGATTTTAACAAACCTAAAGGCTCATTAGAAAAACGGTGTGGACCACACTGTCATGGATTGATTGGCACACCGGAAAGTATATGCACCCTGTGCCAACCGCAAGATCACAACGGTGAATCATATTGAGATAATAATAAGAGGTCAGCCACCAAAGTCCACCATAGCATTTATGGCATAAAGTTTGGAAGTTACACTCATGGGACAAGTGTCAGTATTATAAGATGAGTGACAGTATTATGCACGTACTTAGAGGTATTCCTCGGAGATCTAGAAGGAATGCCACCTGACAAAGATGTGAAGTAGCTGACTAGTCTAACTCCTTGAGCAGCGCTAATAGCAAATCAACCCTATCAGATGAGCCCAAATGGACTGACCAAATGTAAGGAACAAATCAGTAAGACAAAAAGGAAAAGACCTAACCATCCGAGTTCCCATCCTAAGGAGCTCCACCGTAGTTATCAAGAAGAATGAAGACAGCCTAAGGACGTGACTTGGCTACCAAACATCTAGTGAGGTCGCAGAAATGCTTGCCATCTCAAGTCGATGACTTGTTTAACGGGTTAAAAGAAATGGATTAAGAACATCTACAAGGTCAACCTGAGGTCAGGTGAGTACCAGCTCAAGGTCAGGAAAGCTTACGTCATGAGGCCAGCGTCTGTGGCTCGATATGGACAACACGAGTTTCACGGCGATGCCCCTTGTACTAACAGGACCCACTAGAAAGCTTCACGAGTTAGATGGGCAAGATGATAATGAAATAAATAACAATAAGCATTCCCTGAACATGCCGTAAAAGTCGAAGGTGTAATGGTGGGCTCCACAATGGAAGAAGCCATTACCGATTGGAAGCAACTTACAAGTATCACCCGGATAAGAAGCTTGCTCGAACTAGTTGGCTACCAACAAATATTTACTAGGAGATGTCAAAAGATCGTCAGAGCTATGATGGAGCTCACCAGGAGGACTAAGAGGTCTGAATGGATATATGCCTAAAAAGTTAGTCCTCGAGGGTTAATGACGGTGACGACGGCAACCCAAATACCGGCATGATCGAATCTCTGTACCTTGAGTAGACAAGCCAAGAACCTAATAGAGAAAGGATCAAAATTGGATGCCAAACACGATAAAAGAAGGGTAAGTAAACATTCCCCTTAGGAATCCACCCTCCACGAGAGTGACCACGCCTACCTAATAGGGACACCAATGTGGGGTACAAACGAATTTTTAGAAACAAGGCATGTAGGCTCCATGGTCAGTCCGACCAGTTAAGACAATAAGAGCCATAGCCTAATGCCTCAAATAATAGATAGGGGTGTCGGGTACAAGACCATCAAGGTGTGTCATCCCACACATGACACATACTAAACGTTGAAGGGTGAGTACCGCTCGATGCAATGGGCCAACATTCTGATGATGGACAGTGAGCACTAGCTGTACAAATACACGAACCTGTAGCACGGTAAACAAAAGCAACTACAGTACAGCGATGTCAAGATCTAGGAAATGACCATCTCAAGGCAGTGAATATAACCTTGGAAAATAAATCTCTACCTACCTAAGACAACCTTCAAATCTCGAGGACGAGATTCTATTTAAGTGGGGTAGATCTGTCACAACCCGAATTTTAGCAAATGATAAAAATCCCTCAAAATTAAAATTTTCAAACAAACCTGAATAGGTGAACAAAAAATGATCAAACAAATGACTGAAAATCCGATAGTCTTAAAACTAATTTTCATTTCAATATGAAATAAATATAAACATATACATCTTATTCAAAATATAGAATTTATATGCATTAGATAAAACGGAAGTAATTAAATAGATAGAGCATCACATATATGCATAGGTATATATGTGTGTAAGTTAATAAAATTAAGTATAACAAATAAATCAAGAAGGAATATACCTAACCGATTTAGTAACAGTTTATTTAAATATAAATATACTAAAAAATGAATCATTCATAAATCAGAACACAATTCAAACATAAATTAAAATTGAAAACAAGATGCCAAAAGTAAGATAAGAAAATAATAAAAGGTTATTTAATAGAGGAGTTTAAATCCAACAACCACCGGAATTCGAAATCTCCAAATTGATTTCAAATTCAGAATCAGATTAAACTAGAAAACCAAAAGAAGAAACCCAACCCCCACTGGGCGTGGCCCATCTCCCTCTGCTCGGCCCGCTCCATTCTCCTACCCAGTGCGGCCTGCCTTCTTCCCTCCTTTTTCCTGTGGCGCGCGGCCCAGCCAACCCGACGCTACACAGCCTTCGTCCTCCTCCCGCTTCCCCTTCAAGGCTGACCGCCGCTCCGCATTTCCCGGGACAGGACACCGCTCGGGTGCCGTCTGCCGCACCAGCTCTGCCACCCTTGTCAATTAGTCACCGCCCTCGACGCCCCGAGATCATTACCCCGGTGACCAGATCGAACGCTACTCGATGCCCCATCCAATAACCACGGCAAGAGCCAGCTCAACCTGCAATTCCGACGATGAGACTCCTCCCTGTCGCGTCGTTCTGCGGCAGTCCTGGCGCGACGTCTCCTCCACCTTTTCCCCTTCTCGTCGCGTGCGCCGCCACCTTAGTCACCGCGCGCCAGCTGCCTTCACCCGAGCGCCAGCACCGCGCCCGTCGAACAGCATGCGCGCGTAGCCACACCACCGCCTCGGGCGCCTATAAAATGGCTCCCTCCCCTTCATTCTCGGGCGCAACATCTTTGCCACACCTCCCTCGTTCTCCCTGACAGTCGAACACCCCTCACCGAGGCTTCCTTGCCTCCAATTCGGACGAACATCGCTGGCCCCTGTTTTCTTCACCAACACCAATAGCCACCCCCGTTCCCGCTCCTATGTTGCAAGGTATTCCAATTAATCCTCCATGTAGCTTCCTTAGTTCATTGCGTGGCTAGAACAAGCACTTACTAGGAGTTTAGCTCACCGTAGCTCAGGTTTCCTATAACCCTAACCGTGTCGGCCATACATTGCCGCACCTCACCGCCGACGGCCACCGTGAGCGCAGCCCCGTCTCGGCCGATCGTGCCAGCACCCTCATCGCCCACTACATCACATTATATGCAACTAGGAACCAATAGAAAATGTGCCCACCCCTGCCTTGCCGTGCATTGCCGCCGCTCGCTGCCATGGCGCGTCAACGGCCGCCTTGGGCACCACCCTAGACACGCCGATCGCCCTAAAACGTCGCTTGCGCTCTGGAACACGCCCCTGGTAAATTAGTTCGTCGGATCACTGCGTGCCCGAGTGGATTGACGGCGCGCCGCCATGCGCCGCCGCCACTGCTCGCCGCCGGAAGCCGTTGGCCATGCCACGGCCCGACCAACCTGTCAAACAGCCCCCACACCTCCATACTCATGCTTAGCACGATTTCGCCGAGAGAAATCACATACATGCGGTGCTCCTCGTTTCGCCGCCATTCATGGCGCTGCAGCTCGATGCCGGCCGCCGTGGGCGCGCTGCCGACCCATCCAAGCGTGCAGCGCGCTTGCACACGCAACCGCGGCCCCGCCGTACCCGGCGGGCTAGCTCCGGCCAATCGCCGGTGAACTTCCCAGCCACCCGCCGCCGCTCCCTGTCGGGCTGCTGGCTGCCATGCTGGCATGCCACGCCGGCGCGCTGTGCGCACGTGGCTGCTGATTCAGCGCCACACGGGTGCCACACAGGCCGCACGTTGCACAACCCCAGTGTCCCCTCGCGTAGACTCGGTCCACGTAGACCACGACACCTTAATCACTGCCTACATGTGCCCACGGCCCCACCTGCCAGACTCTCGACGTCGGCTGAATCGCTAAGCACACACGTGCGTACACACAGCTAGTGGAAGGACCCATTCGCAGCCTCACTGTACGCTAGGAAATTGCTGAAGCCACCCACTAGTACCCACAAAATATATACAAACACATTTCCATGCGTAGGAGAAAACTGGGAAATTCTCTAAAATTAAAAATATACTGTTAGAGCATAAAAATAGTGATTAGCGACATAAGGCAACTGTAGAAATTACGTGATTTAATGTTGTGTGATAGAAATCGTTAAATAAATTAGGAAATTGAGGAAATCCTTGTTTAGTCCCAGATTTGATAACCTCCTCTCAAATAATTATCTAAAAATCCCCATAAACATTATTTAACACCTAGGTGGTAATGTAAGCGGTATTTAGTTAATGAGAATTACGGAATAGAGAACTAATTGCCATTCTTGTAGGAGATTAACTAAATTACCAACGGTTGGTAGAAAAACCATATATAGACTCTGCGAAGAATAATTTCCTCATGAATAATTATCAAGCAATCCCGAAAAATGTTGTTAGACATATATGGTATTTATTAATTGGCTAACACAAAAATTATAGAATAGAGAATTCACAATTCCCATAAAGAAGTCGTGTAAAAATCTATTATTAGTAACATGCACATAGGAGCTTCCATCCAGGTCTTCATAATAACCTCCTAAATAGATCTAAAAAGACATTATTAGGGATTTAGAATGGTAATTGACTAAGATAGACTATAGGACAATGACCTAAATAGCAGTAGCATAGGAAACACAATCAGAGAGCTATTAAGTAAAAGAAATCCACACGCACATAAAATAACTTGTCATTAGTAGTCCTCTGGAAGGTCGTAGTGAACGCATGTTAGAGGAGTTCAAAAATATGCCCAAGGATTTAGAACACTTTATTAAAAACAATGGATTTAGAGAAGTACACAAATAATAAGTTATTCGCTAGCTCTTAGCAAAATTGAGCAATTTGCTAGGGAATGTTAGAACTCGGGATTAGTCTCTAAAATAGGTGAGACTTACATTAGATGAATTTTAGTGGATATACTACAATGAATATAGATTGATTATAAATAAAGCCTGTAGAAGTTATGTTCAACCCATTGAACATAATATATGTAATTCATAGTACAAACCAGTGAGCTCACCTTAATTATCATAAACCAAGAAAATAACTAAGAAGACCGATAAAATAGTTATAACCTTTCACTGACCATTTGGTTGGCCAATGAAATAGTAGCGTTTCCAAATAAGCCACCAGTAGGACGACGTATCCCCCGACAAGCCTTCTCCTGATCTTAGAAACTATGTAAATGAACGATTGTTTGTATCTATTGGAGTTTTATTTGGATTTCTTGGATCTTTACTGATGATTCATATTTTATTCACGTAGCTACGTACTTAGTAATCGGAGAGTTCGCGAAGGAAATATTCAAGACCCGGATCATGAAGAACTAGCAAGCTCTAACTCCTTGATCATATTTCACCTATGTTTTGCAATCGCACCTATGGCCTGTTTTCATTGCATGACTGTATGTCTATTTTAAAATATTGTTATGCTATGAACCACTTGATGTGGTAGCATGAGCTATGTTGATGACTAAGTATCGGTGTTAGCTACTAGCCAACGATGAACAGTAACACATAAGTTACTCGCCATCAATGGCTTGAAACAAGACACTATATCAATTACGATAATAGTAGTGACCACCACAATCCCCTCCTTGACCTTGACAACACAACTCCTTGACAACCTAACAGCTTCATCACTGTACTATAGCAGCGATGTGAGCACCACGTTGTTAGTACTATGCTTAGGAACCCCCACGATATTCGCATCGCGAACCACTACACACTGTATACATGATTGTGAAATGTGTTAAAAGGTGTTTGGTGGTGTGAGTTAGGATTTGGGTGGGATATTAATGAACTGTGTGTGTGAAGTGGATGGGTGGTCAAGGCGGGTATGGTGATGGGATGCTGTGGGCTCCCTAAGAGGTATACCAGCTGTGGCTGTGTATTCGGTATAATCCACTAATTGGCGCTGAGTGCTTCAGTAGTAGTCCGACGACCATGTTTTCCGGACTAGCCATGTGCTGAGTACTTTAGTTTAGTTCGATACTGGGTGTTCTGAACTAGTCCTCTTGCCAAGGACGGATGGACCCGCCTCACCAATATAAGGACCGGTTCATTTGACCTCAACATAGTGATTTCATACAACCACAAAATCTGTATGGGCAGGACTCTCCCTACCTTTCTGGTAAATGCCACTTGAGAAAACCTGGAGAGCCATGGAGGGCACGGTGGACCAGGAAATGGCACGAAGACCGAGGGTCGTCTGGTGGTTGGCTGGGTAGTGAATGCCCGAAGAGCCCCTATGTCGGGCCGAGGTGTGAATGTGGGGTTACGCGGGGAAGATGGGATGAGCGTCATGTCATACCCTGGCTCGGTGTGCATGGCTTGTGAGTAAAGTGTGCAAACTCTGCAGAGTCTTGATCTATCCAGATAGCTGTTGTCACACTCTTGGCACACTATGCTTTGGGCTCCTATTGATTAGTATTAGCACATCTCCTTGAAGTGTGTGTGTGGGTGGCCGAGGTCGCCGTGTTTTGGGAAAAGAGTTGGCATGCGTTCCAGAGTCGTCAGGGGCTTGGGTCCGAAGACTCATATAAAAGTGAGGGAACTCGCGGGATGGTCTGAAACTCCCCCAGGGCCCGCCAACTATAATAAAACTAATTCAACTACTTCTCTCTCTTATTGCAAAACTCTTTTGAAAGAGAACCTTGCATAAAATGCTTTTCGGCAAAACTGAGCCGTATGGCCTCTCCTTGCTACAAGCCTCAATGCATTAAACACCTCCCCTTGAGTAGTGTTAGGGCTTGCGGATTACCTTATGTACTCACTCTTGCTTTATAGGTGGTTTTATCAGAAGACAAAGAAGTTGAAGCGTGTGAGGATGACGATTAGGTCTAGTCCTACTTCCCAAGTCTGCCTGTTGGACATGGCACCGTTCTGCTCCGCTGTTTCTGAGAATTTATCTGCTTTGGTGTCCGTCCACAGCCACGTCCAATGTAATCTTGATCTTGTATGTAAGACTTATATTGTTTATAAATAAATAATCGTTGTATGGATCTCAATCTATTCTGTTGTGCGTACCAACTACTGATCCAGGGATTGGTACGGGATGCACAAGTGGACCCTCAAAAAGCGGGTCCTGACAGTCTTCAACTCAGACGTGGGAACTCTTTGGATTTTCTTGCGGTATCGTGGGGTACCCGGTATGCAGGTACCGACAGTGGCCCCCGAGCCCACCTCTGTGAGAAACCCTGTGGGTGAAGTTTTTCTACCAAAGGTGGGGCCATCTTCGACGGCTTCAAAGCTTCTTAGTGGGCAGTTGAGGCGACGACAAAGAGTTATGCCCCCGCCGCGTGGCCCCTTTTCACTCAGATATCCTGGCATGCGGATCTCACACAATTGAAGGTCGGTACAAAAAATGTACCGGTTCCGAGCGTAATCTTTGTAGCCCTGTTAGGCGACTGCCCTGGGGTTTCGAAGATCCCGTGGTAGCGCTGGACCACACGGAGGAAGATTTTGTGAAAACTTCGGCAGTTCCGGAACCTTTTGTGGAGGCGCCGACATTTGTGCCGGTGGTCGAGGAAGCTTCGGGAAGCGCTTTAGTGCCAGCTCCAAAAGAGGCGGCTCCGGAGGTGGTTATGTCTGAGCCGGGGCAAGAAGAGGATCCATCTGTAGGTTCTTCAACTTTTGAGCCAATGATTGAAGATCTGGTTGAGGGACCTTCTTCATCAGCTCCAGATGTCAAGGCTCCTGCGGCGGGATCCTTCTGTCGCAGTTAATATTGATGAGCTCCCAGAAGTCAGCCCCGACGATGTGGAGCTGTTGAATAACATGCTCGGGCCGTGGGATTTGATTGTGATTTCGGAAGACCCACTAGAGTCCGCCGAAGCACCTCAAGCTGGCTCGAAGCCGATCTCCCTGGCGTTGTCTATTGACAACACTTGCTCAAGTCTCCGCCAGGTCCAGCTCGCCTTTGTCCACGAAAGCAAGGCCCTCGAAGAAGAGCGCACCACCTTAAGGGTTGGAGCAACAAACTTCACTTCGAGACGAAGCTGACGCAGTATAGGCTGGTTGATCAGAAGGAGTGGATGGCCAAGGAGAAGGCTCAGCTGGCGCTGTAGGACCGCTTATTGAATGAGCGGGGGGCTGCCATCAAGGCTGTCGACAAGAAGACTCGAGAGATTTTGAGCATGCTAGGGAGACCAACGAGGTAGCTGACACTCGCTCAAATAGCCTCGAAGAGTTAAATGAGGTACTCCTCAAGCACTAGGAAGCCCTCGATGAAAGGGAGGATAAGCTCCTGGAGAAGGAGGAGGACCTCTTAAAGAGGGAGGAGGAACTCGCCTAGAGGCTGACACTGGGCGAGCAGAGTTTGGTGGACCGCGCCAAACAATTTGAGCAGCATTGCACTCAAGAAAAGGAGAGGATTTGGCAGGTGGGGAAGGACGTCTCCAGAAGAGAGACTGATATCTCCACCAGGGAGGATAAGGTAAAGGCCAAGGAGAAGGACTTGGTAGAGCGGAGGAACTATATATACCTCCGGGAGAAAGAGCTCAGCAACCAAGAAAAGTGGATGGCTGAAAGTATTCAGTAGCACGGTAAGGAAGTCAAGTGCTTCTCCAAGGAAGGTTCTGCGGAACTTTCAACTATGAGGAAGTCAATGGAGGATCAATGGTGGGCCCCCTGGGGGTTGTCGGAGCTTAGTAGCTCCGACATCGTCCACCATCGCCATGTGTTTTACATTTTTCCTGCGCAATAAAGACAAGGAAATCAGTAAAATTCATCCTCTTGTCTATAATTTATTTGCGACTTAATGTTCTTATTTGAATTCTAGATCCACAGGGATTCTAGCATGATAACTAGTATATTGATGCAATCTCTCCAGATCCGAATGCCTTCCGGACTCGCCCTACTGGGACCTGTCAGGATATGGGTAGAGTGGCATACTTAGGGTGCCTGACCAGTCTGAGTCGATAGCACACTCCAAACTCGTCATTGGCTTTGGTTTTCAGACGAGTAGACCATCTAGAAATGCTAAGATCCGAAAGAAGATCAACAATATAACTTATATATCACGTGAATCACTTAAACTAAATTTCAAAAAGAAATGCACAACTTCTTATAGACAAGAAGGAAAAGATATAAAAGTAAGGATCTTGTACAAAATTAATGCACGTGAGTCTGCTTTCACACAAAAATGTATTTCATTATAGGTCCAAATTACAAGGGAGATAGGACACATTTAAAGTAAGGAACCAATCTAAGTGTGCTCTTCATCTTGTTCTAACCTAGGGTAGGTAAGCTACACCAAGTTATGTGTGCTTTTGGTCTAGGACCTACCCGACTCTGTCCATAGACTCTATAATTTTACATTATGTGTAAGTACAAACTCACTTCCATGAAACTAAGCATAAAACTTATGGAGGTGCTTGATGTTCCATGGATTAGGAAGCAGGGTCCCATCCTCTGTTGCCAAGCGAACGCATCTTGGGCGGGAAACTTTGATAACTCGGAAGGGACCTTCCCAGCTTGGGGAGAGTTTGTTCATACCTTCTCGAGTCAGTATTCTCCACAGCACCAGATCACCTTCTTCAAGCTTCCGGTCACACACGAACCTTTGATGATAGCGCCGGAGCGCCTGGCAGTATCGTGCATTCTGAACAGTTGCTTGGTACCTTCCCTCATCGACGAGTTCTAGGTATTCATGCCAGAGATTTTCCTGTGCGGCTTCGTCGAAGGTTTGGACCCGGAGTGACCCCACGGTGATTTCTGGAGGAAGGACCGCTTCAACTCCGTACACCAAGAAGAAAGGTGTCTCTCTAGTTGACCAGTTAGGTGTTGTCCTTCTCGCCCAAAGTGCAGACGAAAGCTCTTCTATCTAGTTGGCTCCGTGTTTCTTTAGGCATTCATGTGTGCGCGTCTTGAGTCCTTTTAGTATCTCTGCATTTGCTCTCTCATCTTGGCCATTACTTGCCGAGTGAGCTACTGATGCGTAGCTCACTTGTATGCCGAGATCTTTGCAGTACTCTTGGAATGTTGTACTTGTGAATTAGGTTCCGTTGTTAGTTATGACTCTGTTTGGAAATCCAAATCTACAGACTATGGACTTCAAAAAATTGATAGCAAATTGCTTGTTGATTGTCGCAACTGGAGTATCTTCCGGCCACTTAGTGAACTTGTTGATGGTGACATACAGGAACCTTGTAACCTCCAAAAGCTTTCAGGAAAGGTCCCAAAATGTCCACCCCACACAGTGAATGGGCATGTAGGAGGTATCGTTTGCAGCGACTGAGCTGGTGTGTGAATCTGTTTTGCGTGGAACTGGCACGCTTCACACTTTTTACCAGCTCAACTACATCCTCAAGTGTTGTAAGCCAGTAAAAGCCATCTCGGAAGGCTTTACCAACAAACGTGCGGGAAGACGTGTGATTCCCATGCTCGCCTCCATGGATTTCCGCGAGGAGCTTGTGACCTTCTTCCCGGGCAATGCACCGCATTAGAACTCTGTTGGAAACACGTCGGTAGAGATCCCATTCTACCAACGTGTATCTTTTATCCAATCTAACGATTCAGTCAGCGGAAGCACCATCTTCAGGAAGGATGTTAACTTTCAAGTTTCTCTGGATCTTCGAGATCCATGCATCGGAGCTAACTTGATCTTCTAGATCTTGTGCGCTGGGTTGCTTGGAGCTTCCTACAATGCCTAGGATCCTTGGTGGACGCCATGGTAACAGAGCCAACAGGACCGCCAACTTCTGGGTTCTAGTCTCGCCCCCATCACTCAGTTCGGCAGGCTGAGTAGCAGGATGTGACAATCTCCTAACAATCGAGAGCTTGAGATCTGGTTGAAGCTTTTGTCGAGAGTTCATCAGCTTCAGCATTGTTGAGGCACTGGACATGGCAGAGGTCTAGGACATAGAAGTCCTTCTGCAGCTTCTGGACTTCAAGGAGGTAAGCATCGAGTTGAGGGTTGTTGCAACTTCATTCATCTTTGACTTGCTTGATGATGAGTTGCGAGTCACCCTTCACCATCAACTGCTTGACGCCATAATATAGCGCCACCTTGAGTCCGTAGATGAGAGCTTCATACCCCGCCATGTTGTTGGTTGCCTTGAAGTCAAGGTGTATCATGTATTTGACCTTCTCCCCAGTTGGAGTGAGGAGAATGATTCTAGATCTGGCTCCCTGCTTCTGCACAGAACTGTCAAAGTAAAGAGTCCAGTGAGGCTCGGTGAAGACTTGGACCTTGGTTTCCGGCTTCTGCTCACTGTGGCCCCCCTGGATTTGATGAAGAAGGGGTCCACTCCGCCAAAAAGTCAGCCAATGTCTGACTCTTGATAGCATGTCAAGGCAGGAATTCGAGATTGAGTTCTGCCAGCTTCGCTGCCCACTTTGCAATATTTCCCATAGATTTGGGGTTATGCAATATGGAGCGTAGTGGATAAGAAGTTACCACTGATATTTTGTGGGCTTGGAAGTAGTGACGAAGCTTCCTTGAGGCAATAAGAACTGCATAGAGAAGTTTATGCATCTCAATGTACCGAGTCTTGGCGTCATGTAGTACTTTGCTGATGAAAACACTGGTCGTTGGATAGTTCAGACCTTCTCGGAAGGGCCCAGAGCTTCTTCTTCATCAACCCGGACCCTCCTTGAGGGGTCCGAACCTTCTTCTTGAGCTTCCCGGACCCTCCTGGAGGGGTCCGGATCTTCTTGATTGGCCATGAGAACTCCCTCGGGTGGGAGAGATTGATCCTCGGGCAACTTTCCTTTCGGATCTCTGTTTGGGGGTTGGGACCCAGACTCGCCTTCAAGTAGCTCCGGGCCCTCTCGGAGGGGTCTGGACTCCTGAACTGAAGATGGTTCCGGTCTCTCCACGACCAGGACTATGCTGACAACCTCCATAGTTGCCGAAATGTAAAGCAAAAGAGGCTCACCAGGCTCCAGAGCTACCAAGATCGATAGTGTGGTGAGGAGCTGCTTGAGCTCTTGGAAGGCCTTTTATGCTTCTTTAGACCAATGGAATGGTCCGGACTTCCTCAATATCTTGAAAAAGGGAAGCACCCGTTCTGTCAGTCTTGAGATGAACCGGCTGAGAGCAGCTAGATATCCTGTTAGTTCTGGTCATCCTTGACGCAGGCTGGGTGCCGCATCTCTTCAATAGCCTTGATCTTCATCGGATTTGCCTCAATTCCTCGGTGAGTCACCAAGAATCCAAGGAGCTTCCTGGAGCTAACCCCAAAGACACATTTGTCCGGGTTTAGCTTGGTGCGCATTACGCGCAGCTTGTCGAAGACGGCTTGCAGGTTGTCAATGAGTGATTCCTTGTTCTTTACCTTCACGACGATGTCATCAACGTAGATTTCCACCAAGTCCCTAATGAGCTCTCCAAATGTTTTGTGCATGGCTCACACAAAAGTTGAAGCAACATTATTGAGACCGAAAGGCATAGCAGCATAGCAATACAACCCATCTACTGTTATGAAGGTACTATGCTCTTCATCTTCCCTAGACATTTGGATCTGATGATAACTAGAATATGCATATAGGAAACACAATAACTCGCACCCGGAGGTGGAATTCACTATCTAGTCTATTCTAGGTAGCGGAAATGGGTCTTTGGGGCACGCCTTATTCAAGGTGGTGTAGTCGATGCACATCCGAAGCTTCCCACCGACCTTCGGTACGACGACTAGGTTTGCCAGCCACCGTGGATGATGAACCTCCCAAATGAAACCAGCTTTGAGCAGCTTCTTGATTTCTCGTCTAATGAAATTCTGCCGCTTGACTTATTGCTTCTGCGGCTTCTGATGTACATGACGTGCATCAGGATATAACTTCAGGCTGTGCTCAATCACCTCCCTAGGAATCCCATTCATCTGTGATGGTTGCCATGCAAACACATCGACATTCATCCGGAGGAAAGTGATGAGCGCGAGTTCCTATTTGTTGTCTAGACCCCCCGATATACGGGTGGTCTGGGCAGCATCAGAACCAATTTAGATGACTTGGACGGGAATGTCATTGTTGTCACAGCCCGAATTTTAACAAACGGTAAAAATCACTTCAAATTAAAAATTTTGAACAAATCTCGAACAAGCATTAATCGTCAATGGAAAATCAAGACAAATGGGTGTATAAATACGAACACATGCATATTTAAATACGAATCAAACTATAAAATAGATCTGAACCAAACAAATTACATATAAAAGTAGAAATCATAACACATACACATGTATAGGTGGGTTCACCACTAATCAAGATAGGAAAAATAAATGAGAACAAACTATTGATTAAATGCATAGAATCTTAAGTTATTCAACACTAAGATGAAAACCAATAAAAAGAAAACTGAACTCAAATTATGAATTTAAAGTGTAATGATAAAAACAAGTGACTAGATAACTGAAGTGGTGCATATATATACAAGTATACATATAATCGATCAAATATAACAAATAAATCAAATGTGAATAAATTGGTGTAAACCTAATCCAAAATCAATATTAAATTCAATCTGAAATAAAACTGCCAATGTAGATCCAGAATAGTGAATTAATTGAGCAAATTTAAAATCCAATAAAACCATAATACAAGTTACCCAAACTTGACTCAGTATCAAATATAAATAATCCACCGCCTTGATAAAATTTCCAAATATATATATACTCATAGAAACTGAACTTGAATCAGAATTCAAATCCATATTCAAATTGAAAATAGAAAAAGGAAATGGAAAAGGGGAAACACATATGGGCGCAGCCCACCTCCTCCTATCCCCCACGGCCCAACCTTCTCCCCAATGCGCGGACCGATTCTCCAGTCTGGCCCACCGCCCTTTGCTTCCCCATGCGTGGCCACTGCCCATCCAGTCGAGGCCTAACCTCCATCGCGCGGCCCACTCCGTCCCCCTCTCTTCGCGCGGCCCGACTGGCCCAAGAGCGAACCGACCCATCGTCTTCCTCCTCCGTTCCCGTCTGAGCCCGACACCGCTCCATGATTCTGGTGACAAGACGTTGCTCGGGTGCCGCCTGCGATGCTGGTGCCCCTGCCGCACCGCCTTAGTCACGTCGCCGCCCTGTCCGGCATCATTGCCACCATGACCGGAGCAAGCCGCCATGTCGCATCACGCGCGTGGAGAAGCCGCACCGCCTCTGTTGCCTCGCCAGCACCTCTGTTCTTACCCTTCATCATCACGTTGCCTGCCTGGTAGTCACTTCGCGCGTGTGCCCGCTCCTCGCCAGCTAGCGAACGTCACGCGTGCGCCACGGAGCCCCTGCGCGCCGCCTTTGCGCGCGTCAAAGGCCGCACCAGCCACCGCCTCTCGGCAAACCGCCTCGCCAAGGCTATAAAAATGGTACCCCTCTCCCAAATCCACTCGCTCGAGTTCCCCTCTCACTTCCACTGCACACAAACAAGCTCGCGCAGCCCTCCCCGATCGACAATTTGGAGCTTTCCCCCTTCTTCCCCAAATCTGGCGACCTCGCCCGTTCCGACGCGCCGGCGTCAAGGTACTCCAATTAACCCATCAAATTTCTTCTCCATTGCGTAGAACGTTTGGAACAATCGTTGCTTTGCCACTTAGCGCACCGCGGCACAGATCTTGACGATCTCTCGACGGCGCCGCCGCACGCCGTAGCCACCGGCGAGCTAGGAGCTCGTTCTGACCATGCAACCTTGCCCATAAGCTTAGCCTTGATGTTTAGAACGTGTTAGGATACTTGGGTTGGGAAGAGGAGCAAGGGAGGGTGGACCTCGCCAGTCGCCGCCAAGGTCGCCATAGCCCCTCTGTCGCCGGCCATCGTGGAATGATCCCCGGCTAGGACAATCACACCGGCACGTTCACTGCATGCGGGAACACGCAACTGACACGCTACCCGGTCGAGCCCTCGCGTGCACGGGTAGATCATCGGTGCACCGCCGTGCATGACCGCCACGACCCGCCGTCGTCCGCCATTGATGCCATCCTTGCCCAGCCAAGCTGTCCCGCGCGTTATTCACACAATCGCGCACGCATCCGAAAACTTCCCGCTTTGAAATCCTGCTCCCACGCTTCCCTCACCGAGCATTTCCCCAACTAGCTACGACGGCTAGCCGCCTGCGGCCGTGGGCACTGCCCCGGCACGACTGTGCCCACAGAGAGCATCCCAACACCCCGGAACACGCGCCCGACAACACCATTGGAGTAGGGACTGAGCATTTTCGCGCAAGCTGCCGCCGCCGAGCTCCCGTGACCGTCTGCCGCCTCCTTCCCCTGTTTCCCGAAGCGCAGATCCTACGTGGCACACGCGCGTGGCCGCCAGCCAAGCGCCACCTCAACGCCACGCGCACACCAGCCCCTAGCCCCATTGGGTGCACCAGGTCCACGTAGACCGCACACCTAACGCTCGTAGACCAAGCCTGGGTCCATAGACCAGTCTGCCATACGCCACTGATTAATGGGCCCTATTTACCAGCCATACTCAAAGGAGAGAAATTGCTAGATCCACACGGGTGTAGCCAGGTCCCACATGTCAACCAGCGTTCAAGTACTGAAACTGCTAAAGCCACACGCTCAGTGCACACAAACATTTAGAAAATGCATTTTCTTATCTAGGAAAATTCTGGAAATTTTTATATAATTAGGAAATGACTATTAGAGTCTGAAACAGTGATTAGGGACATGAATAAATGATAGTAATTCTGAAAAAATACCAATAGCTAATAAATAATATTAATCAACAGAAAAATTTGGAAAATCCCATGTTTAGTCTCAAACTTGAAAATATCTCAATAAATAATTATATAGCAATTCCTAAATATATTAATTGGCTTATAGAACATAATGCAAGTGGTAGCTGGTTAAATTGGCTTATGGGATGGCAAAATAATTATGAAAATCCCAAAATAACTAAATAATTATAAATTAGGGAAAATAACATATGATGTCTACATATAATAATAGGTTCACTAAAATTTATCGAAAAATATCTGGGAATATCATTTGACATCTAGAAGATAATGTAAGTCGAAGTTGGCTAATATGAAATATAGGGTAGAAGAATTGATTGTAGATCCCGTAAGAAAATCGAGAGAATAATCATAGTTAGTAAAATATACATAGAAGTCCCTAATTAAATAATATCACCACAAATGACATTCTAAATATTCCTAGGCATATATTACTAAGTCTTTATAATAGTAATTGACTAAGATAGACTATAGGACAATGACCTAAATAGCAGTAGCATAGGAAACACAATCAGAGAGCTATTAAGTAAGAGGAACTTACATAAAATAATATCTTTACTAGTAAATCTCTAAAAAACGCTAATAGCCATATACTAAAGAAGTTATAGAAGACACTCATAAATATATAAAGAAATCATAGAATACGTTCATGACTTTTAGGACGTATTCACAAATTAGCAGACAAGGGGTGATATAAAATAATAAGTCATTCACTAGCTCATAGTAAAAATGTACGATTTGCTAGGAAATGTTAGAACTCGGGATTAGTCTCCAAAATAAGTGGGACTTACATTAGAAGAACTTTAGTAAGTATAGTATAAGGAGCCCATAGAAGTTATGGTTAATCCCTTGACCACAACATAAGCAATTTATAGTATAAACTGGTGAATTAAACATAATGATCATAAACACTATAAATACACTAAGAAGACCATACAACTATTATAGCTTTTCAATGGCCATTTAGTTGACCAATGAGACAGTAGCAATTCCAAATATCCATCATTAGAATGGCGTATTCTCCGATAAACCTTCAAAGAACCTTAGCAACCGCGTTAGTGAGTGATTGTTTGTATTTATTAGATTTTTATCTGGATTCTTGGATCTTTATCGATGAATCGTGTTTTCTTCACGTAGCTACATAATTAGTAATCGAAGAGTTCGTGAAGGAGATATTCAAGACCAAGATCACGAAGAACAAGACAAGGACTTTGAAAAACCACTATAAAGGCAAGCTCTAACTCCTTGATCATATTTCACATATGTTTTGCAATCGCACCTATGGCATGTTTTCATTGCATGATTGTATGTCTATTTTAAAATGTTGTTATGCTATGAACCACTTGATGTGGTAGCATGAGCTATGTTGGTGACTGAGTATCGGTGTTAGCTACTAGCCAACGATAAACAGTAACACGATAGTTACTCGCTATCAATGGCTTGAAACAAGACACTATATCAGTTACAATAATGGCAGTGAGTATCACAATCCCCTCCTTGACCTTGACAACACAACCCCTTGACAACCTAATGGCGTCATCACTACGCTATAGCGGTGATGTGAGCACCTCCTTGTTAGTACTATGCTTAGGAACCCCTACGATGTTCGCATCGTGAACCACTACACATTGTATACATGATTGTGAAATGTGTTAAAATGTGTTTGGTGGTGTGATTAATGAGCTGTGTGTGTGAAGGGGAAGGGCGATCGAGGCGGGTATGATGATGGGATGCCGAGGGCTCCCTAAGAGGTATACCAGCTACGGGTGTGTATTTGGTGTAATCCGCCGATTGGCGTTGAGTGCTTCAGTAGTAGTCCGACGCGCGACCATATTTTGCAGACTAGCCATGTGCTGAGTACTTCAGTTTAGTTTGATGCTGGGTGTTCCGAACTAGTCCTTTTGCCAAGGACGGATGGAGCCACCTCACCAATATAAGGACCGGTTCATTTGACCTCAACATAGTGATTTCATACAACCACAGAACCTGTATGGACAGGACTCGCCCCTACCTTTCTGGTAACTGCAACATGAGAAAACCTGTAGAGCCATGGAGGGCACGGTGGACCAGGAAATGGCACAGAGACCGAGGGTCGTCCGGTGTCTGGCTGGGTAGTTAATGCCCGAATAGCCCCTACGTCGGGTCGAGGTGTGAATGTGGGGTTACTCGGGGAAGATGGGATGAGCGTGCGTTACTCTCTGATCCAGAGTACGTAGCCTGTGGGTAAAGTTCAAACTCTGCAGAGTCTTAATCTATCCGGATAGTTGTTGTCACAGTCTTGGCACACTATGCTTTGGGCTCCTATTGATTAGTATTAGCACATCTCCTTGAAGTGTGTGTGGGTGGCTCAGGCCGCCGTGTCTTGGGAAAGAGTTGGCATGCATGCTGGATTCATGAGGACCTTGGGACCGAAGACTCATCTAAAAGTGAGGGAACTGGCGGGATGGTCTGAAACTCCCCCAGAGCCCGCCAACTATAATAATACTGATTCAACTACCTCTCCCTCTTATTGCAAAACTCTTTTCAAAGAGAACCTTGCATAAAATGCTTTTCGACAAAACTAAGCCGTATGACCTCTCCTTGCTACAAGCCCCAATGCATGAAACACCTCCCCTTGAGTAGTGTTAGGTCTTGCGGAGTACCTTATGTACTCACTCTTGCTTTATATGTGGTTTTATCAGAAGACAAATAAGTTGAAGCGTGTGAGGATAACGACTAGGTCTAGTCCTACTTCCTAAGTCTGCCTGTTGGGCATGGTGCCGTTCTACTCCGCTGTTTTGAAGATTTCTTCTATTTTGGTGGTCATCTCCGATCACATCCATTGTAATTTAGATCATGTTTGTAAGACTTTTATTGATTATAAACAAATATTCATTGTATGGATCTCGATCCATTCTGTTGTGCGTACCAACTACTAATCTAGGGATTGGTACGGAATGCACAAGTGGACCCTCGAAAGGTGGTTCCGGACAGAGTGGTATCAGAGCCATACTTGGCTGTAGGACGAAACCTTAGAGTCATCCTATACCCTGAACTCGTATTTTGAAAAGTATGTCACGAATAGAACGATTAATAGTATAACATATAAGTTTGTAATCTAGTTATGCTTGAGTGTGATCCGCTGGTTTTCATTTGGTTCTTTGATTAAGTGAAATTGTGTGCTCTAATATCAACACAAATCAATAATCAAATGAAAGAAGATAAGTTGGGTGTCTAATAACATAAATACATACGGAATGCGTTTATATATATACCTACACACGTATGCCCATATGTATATCAAATATAATGCACCAATAAGAATACACAATGTAATATTTAATATATATGCAAATGAACGTATATACGTGAAGATAATAATAACGACCAAAACAAAATCTTCCACTCCTCTCATCCTACCAGATGAACGAAATACCCATTCAGAAGCCCATCCCTGTTCGAGCTCAACATGAGCACACTGCTCCTGCCAGAACACTGTCACGATCCAAGTACTCCAGTTAAACCTCAAAGTTAATAAATAAATAACTAAATACATAAATAAATCAAACAAAACAAAACAAAACTACAGATAATAAAATATAAATATATCAATAATAATAATAATAATAATAATAATAATAATAATAATAATAATAATAAAAAACCTGTACTAATAAAAAAACAACAGTAGTTAAAGTCCTATTTAAGTGGGGTAGAATTTTAGCAGACCTAAAAGACCATAAGACAGACGGTGTGGAACATACTCTTATGGACCGGTTGGCACACCGACAAGGATTTACAACCTACGCCAACCTCAAGATCACTACGGTGAATCAGGTTGAGAAAACGATAAGAGGTCAACCGCAAAAGCTCCCATAGAGTTCAGGACACGTAGTTTGGAAGCTACGCCCATGGAATGAATGTCGGAAATGTATACATGATTAGATATAGATCTGGAAGGATTACAAGGAATGGAACCATACACAGGCGTGAAGTTTCTGACCACGTCAACATCCAAAGCAACACTGAGGGCAAAGAGATCCTATCAGATGGACACATACTGATTGATCAAACACAAGAGACATACCCATAAGCTACAAGAAGGGATTTTCTGACTAAGTTCATCACCTTAGGGAACGCCAGAGTTGTGGTCAAGCAGGAAGAAAACAAGCTTAGGACGAGCATCGTCTATCCAACATCGCATGAAGTAGCAGAAACACCCGTTACCTTGAGTCGGTGACTTGCTTAACTAGTTAAGAGAGTTAGGTGCACCTGTGATTTGGGGTCAAGCTAATGTCAATTCAAGATCATATATGATCACATCATGAAGCCGGTGCCCGCGACCCAACGTGGAAAGTATGAGTTTTCACGGTGACGTCCTTCGTACTGACCAACACATCAGTCTGCTTCTGGAATCGTACGGGCAAGATAGCAATAGAGGAGCTAGCAGCAAACCTTCCTTGGACAAGCCCTGAAAGCCAAAGTCATGGTAGTGGACCCTACAAAGTTTAAAGATGTCACCTCCCGAGACCCTGTACAATACAGAATATCGAGCGGCACTAGTATGGTTAGAGAGGAAAGAACGTCATTATGTGGCTCTACCCGTAGTAAGGACCCTAAGAGGCATAAATCAGAACAAGAGGTAGTCAACAATAACAATAAACAAACAACCACCGTAAGAACTTGCCACCATGGTAGTGATTGTGTGTACCCTAGGGAGACATTAGTGTGGGGTACAAATGAATTTTTGGAAACAAGGCATGTAGGCTCCATGATCAGTCAAACCAGTTAAGATAATAGGAGCCACCACTTAATACCGCGAGTACCAGACAAGGATGTTGGATACATGCCCCTCAAGGTGTGCAATCCCAAGCAAGACACATACAAAGTTCTAAAGGGCAAGTACTGCTGATCCAATGGATCAACATAGCGATGATGCATATCGAGAACTAGTTGTACAAATACTCGACATTGTGACAAGATAAACAAGGATGATTACAGTACAGTGATGACGAGTTCAAAGGAACGACCAACTCAAGGCAGTAAATGAAACCTTAGGAAATAAACCACTACCTACCTAAGACATTCTTCGAATCTCGAGGATGAGATTCTATTTAAGTGGAGTAGATTTGTCACAGCTCGAATTTTAACAAACGGTAAAAATCACTTCAAATTTAAATTTTTGAACAAATCTCGAACAAACATTAATTGTCAATGGAAAATCATGACAAATGGGTGTATAAATACGAACACATGCACATTTAAATATGAATCAAACTATAAAGTAGATCTGAACCAAACAAATTACATATAAAAGTAGAAATCATAACACATACACATGTATAGGTGGGTTCACCACTAATCAAGATAGGAAAAAAAATGAGAACAAACTATTGACTAAATGCATAGAATCTTAAGTTATTCAACACTTAGATGAAAACCAATAAAAAGAAAACTGAACTCAAATTATGAATTTAAAGTGTAATGATAAAAACAAGTGACTAGATAACTGAAGTGGTGCATATATATACAAGTATACATATAATCGATCAAATATAACAAATAAATCAAATGTGAATAAATTGGTGTAAACCTAATCCAAAATCAATATTAAATTCAAACTAAAATCAAACTGCCAAGGTAGATCCGGAATAGTGAATTAATTGAGCAAATTTAAAATCCAATAAAACCATAATACAAGTTACCCAAACTTGACTCAATATCAAATATAAATAATCCACCGCCCTGATAAAATTTCCAAATATATATATACTCATAGAAACTGAACTTGAATCAGAGTATCCATATTCAAATTGAAAATAGAAAAAGGAAATGTAAAAGGGGAAACACATATGGGCGCATCCCACCTCCTCCTCTCCCCCATGACCCAACCTTCTCCCCAATGCGCGGACCAATTCTCCAGTCTGGCCAACCGCCCTTTGCTTTCCCCTGCGTGGCCACTGCCCATCCCGTCGAGGCCCAACCTCCATCGCACGGCCCGCTCCATCCCCCTCTCTTCGCGTGGCCCGACTGGCCCAAGAGCGAACCGCCCCATCGTCTTCCTCCTCCATTCCCGTCTGAGCCCGACACCGTTCCGGGATTCCGGTGACAAGACGTCACCCGGGTGCCGCCTGTGCCGCTGGCGCTCCTGTCGCACCGCCTTAGTCACGTTGCCGCCCTGTCCGACATCATAGCCACCATGACCAGAGCAAGCCGCCATGTCGCATCACGCGCGTGGAGAAGCCGCACCGCCTCTGTCACCTCGCCTGCACCTCTGTTCTTACCCTTCATCATCACGTCGCCTGCCCGGTAGTCACTTCGCACGCGTGCCCGCTCCTCGCCAGCTAGCAAACGTGGCGCGTGCGCCACGGAGCCCCTGCGTGCCGCCTCTGCGCGCGTCAAAGGCCGCACCAGCCATCGCCTCTTGGCAAACCGCCTCGTCGAGGCTATAAAAATGGTACCCCTCTCCCAAATCCACTCTCTCGAGTTCTCCTCTCACTTCCACTGCGCACAAACAAGCTCGCGCAACCCTCCACGATCAGCAATTCGGAGCTTTCCCCCTTCTTCCCCAAATCCGGCGACCTCGCCCGTTCCGACGCGCTGACGTCAAGGTACTCCAATTAACCCATCAAATTGCTTCTCCATTGCGTATAACATTTAGAACAATCGTTGCTTTTCCACTTAGCGCACCATGGGACAGATGCCAACGATCTCTCGACGGTGCCGCCGCACGCCGTAGCCGCCTGCGAGCTAGGAGCTCGTTCCGACCATGCCACCTTGCCCATAAGCTTAGCCTTGACGTTTAGAACGTGTTAGGATACTTGGGTTGGGAAGAGGAGTAAGGTAGGATGGACCTCGCAAGTCGCCGCCAAGGTCGCCATAGCCCCCCTATCGCCAGCCACCATGGAACGATCCCCGGCTAGGACAATCACACCGACACGTTCACTGCACGCAGGAACACACCACTAACACGCTACCTGGTCGAGCCCTTGCATGCACGGGTAGATCGTCGGTGCGCCGCCGTGCATGATCTCCACGGCCTGCCGTCGTCCGCCATTGATGCCATCCTTGCCCAGCCAAGTTGTCCCACGCGTTCTTCACACAATCGCACACGCATCCGACAACTTCCTGCTTCGAAATCCTGCTCCCACGCTTCCCTCATCGAGCGTTTCCCCAACTTGCTACGGCGGCTAGCCGCCGGCGGCCGTGGGCGCTGCCCCGGCATGGCCGTGCCCACAGAGAGCATCCCAGCACCCCGGAAAGCGCGCCCGACAGCACCATTGCAGTAGGGACCGAGCATTTTTGCGCAATTCGCCGTCGGCGAGCACCCGTGACCGTCTGTCGCCTCCTTCCCCTATTTTCCGAAGCGCAGAGCCTACGTGGCACGCGCGTGGCCGCCAGCCAAGCGCCACCTCAGCGCCACGCGCACACCAGCCCCGAGCCCCATTGGGTGCACTGGGTCCACGTAGACCGCACACTGTCACGCCCGGTCATCATAAAGATGAACAGACGCTTATCACATGTATGCCAGGATCGGTTGAATCGTACATGCGTCGACGAAAGTGAAATATCATTACATTGCCATGTTCGAATACATAAATAGTCTTACAGTACGACCCGAAGGTCTACAAATACACACCACAACTATTTACATCAACTACAAAGTTAACATAGTCCAAACTATAGCAGAAGATTAATAGATGAGGGTAGCTCCATCTCCACAGGCAGCCATTGCGCGTGAGGTCGCCAGCCTAGACCAAGTTCTCCGGATTGACGTAGAAGTCCTCCGGTGCCGCTTCTTCTTCTGCATATTCTAATGGAAAATTAAACGCTTGAGTACATAGAGTACTCAGCAAGTGCGGGAAGAGATGACATGAAGGGCTAAAGCAAAGGGAAGGCCAATTATGGCTTAGCACTATGCTTAAAACCTAACCTTAGCTTTCAATTACCAATATCATAATTCAAGAAGTAATCAACTCATAAGTAGTGATAATGAATGTACTTGAATCATAATTAACCACCATTTCCCAACCATAGACTAATTATGAACTGGCCCCAAGCCGCTCTTGTTCGTGAGCACGGCTGTCATGACAGTTTTACCAAATCTCTGTAGAGAGTGTACCCTTTCCCCACAAGCAGTGATTCCATCCCCTGTTGCCAGGTGGACTTGAGTAAACCTCCATGTAGCCCGTGGTGATCAACCACATTTCACACTTCCGTAGGTGTGTGGCCCGGAGATCACTACATGGTCTTTACAAAGGTACTCCCGACTAGTGCTAGCCCTCTAAGGTTTCCACCACTGGGGATTCTCGGAGTAACCCTCCGCCCCAGAGCCCCCTCTTGAGCCTTGCGGATCCCAGAGCAGATCACCCGCATCATTCCCCGCACCATCCAACCACTAGCATTTCATCGGGAGAAACCTAATTAACTGACCATGCTGCCCCATCTCAGTCTCGTGGTGGTACTATAAAGCTTAGTGGCTTCCTCCATAAACCGGTCCTTAGAATCCGGTGGTAACAAACCCCAATCCCGGGTCTCGTGCAAACTGCACCATACCAATACTAACCAACCACCAGATTCCTATCCACTACAATTTGTTAAATCACCACAAGTTCAATTATCCATAAAGTTTACCGTAGCACAATTGTATAAAATCCCAATCCCAATATTTAAGCATGGCTAAGCATAACTATGACCTATCTACTTCCCAACCCATTTCAGGTAACAAGGAATTATATGGAACAGGGCATGTAAACATGAAGTAGGACATCAATTTAATTAGCATGCATCTATCTAAATCCCTAGAACTGGAACAAAATGGTCAAGGGCACTTGCCTTCGTTGAAGACTTGAGTGTTGGTGAAGTCCTGGTCTTGGAGGTTAAGATTAGGGTCGTAGTACGACTCTAGGTATATATCCAAGCATGGCAAGAATAGAATAAAGCTAAATAAGTACATGGCACGCAAAACAATGCATCACAACACACACATAAGCATAAAATCCTATACTAATGCGTCCCTATGAAGTATTTATTACTTAACATGGCCAAAGTATGCATTTTAGATTTATCCTACATTTTTGGGATTTAATTATAGCGTAAAACCATTTTTATTGAATTTTCTATGGCCAAAATGTATTTTTAAACATTTATAGTAAATATTCCATGGACAAAATATATTTCAACTGAACTCTACAATTTATTCACAGCATAAAATAATTTATACCAATTTTTCCTAACATTTCTACACTTAATTACCATTTTTATCTATTTTCTACACCTCAAATACACCTAAAAACCATATTCAGCAAATAAATAAAAGTCCAGGGACTAATTAATTAGTTTTCTAAACTGCATAGGGGTTAAATACATGATTATACAAATTTACAGGGGTTAAATTGACTATTTAAATGATTAAATCCAATTTTCAGGGGTCCAGGGGCTAGTTTGAAATTTCCAGGGGCTAGACTTCAATTCCAGAGAAGTGCAGGGGGTAGCTCGCTAGTTTCCAGGGACTGCGGTGCAAATGCGCAGGCGAGAAAAGAACTTTGAATGTGGGTCGTTGGATCTTAATTGGACGTGCGAGATTTAAAATACCAAACCGTTACGGGGATATAATCTCCACCGTATGGGTTCAACCGATGGCCCAGATTGGGCCACGTCGCCCCTAACCGGCGCACGCGCACGGCGCGGCGGTGCCCGATGGTTGCTGGCGGCGATCTCGCCGGAGATCACCCAAATGGCGAAACTTACGTCAATTCTACGTGCCATGAACATGAACCGAGAGAGGAGGAGTAGGGGAACTCACCTAGGAGGTTCTCGGAGTGCGAAATCGGGTGGAAGACGGTCGGCAACGAGAGGGGGCGGCGGTTGGCGTCGGTGCACGTCGACTCCGGCGAAACCTCGTCGATCTCCTCGCGCAGACTTGCCCGGCGTGCTCCTGGCGACACGGCGACGAGGTTAGAGAAGGAAGGAGCGAGGATTAGGCGATGGATCGTCGGGAACGCATGGAACATACCAAGAGTGGCGGTTTGCTAGGGTTTGGGCGCGGAGGAAATGAAATTTTTGGGGCGACAGGTATTTTATGGTTGCGGCGAGGTCAGCAGTTGTGGCGCGCGTGCGGTTTCGCAAGATTGGGCGTGGATCCGAGGCGAGGGGGACGTGGGCGCGACGTGGATCGTGGGCGCGGCACTCGGCCGTTGCGCGTGACGCGGGGAAGAAAGGGAAGGGGCGGGAGCGCCGACAGGTGGGACCGGGGTGGCAGCGGGAGAGAGGAGGGGAGAAGGGGTGGGGGGAATTCGGCTGGGCCGCAGGAGGGGGGAAAGGGAATTGGGCCAGGGGGGAATCGGCCCAGGGAGGGTTTAATCCTTTTTCTTTTTCTATTTCCTTTTCTTTGCTTTTGATTTGAATTCAAATTCATATTTCAACGTTTGCTACTCGTTTGAACTTCAAAATTCACCCAAAAAAATGCATACAACAATGTTCAAGGGTTTGAGCAATTTTGTACATGAAATAATGGGTGTTACAACTCTACCCCCTTAAAAGGAATCTCGCCCTCGAGATTTGGACGTCCTAAGAGAATAGATGAGGGAAATCTGCCTTGAGATCTTCTTCTCTTTCCCATGTTGCTTCTGCCTCTGAATGATGTCTCCATTGCACTTTACACATGCGAATGACTTTGTTTCTTGTGACCTTTTCCAGTGTTTCAAGTATCTTGACAGGTTGCTCCACATAAGACAAGTCTTCCTGTACATCCACTGCTTCCATAGGCAATTGCTCTTCAGGCACTCTTAAGCACTTCTTAAGTTGTGATACATGGAACACGTTATGCACATCTGACAAGTGTGGTGGAAGCTCAAGCTGATATGCCACTTCACCTCGTCTTTCGAGTATCTTGAACGGACCAATGTAGCGGGGTGACAACTTGCCTCTTACTTTAAATCTTCTCAATCCTCTCATAGGTGACACCTTCAAGTACACGTAGTCACCAACTTCAAATGTGAGATCACGTCTTCGAGTATCCGCATAACTCTTCTGTCTTGTTTGAGCTGCCTTTAGATTCTTCCGAATTTCTTGTACTTGTCTTTCAGCCTCTTGTAACACGTCAGGTCCAAAGAGTTGACTTTCCCCAGTTTGATTCCAAAACAACGGTGTCCTACATTTCCGCCCATACAATGCTTCAAAAGGAGACATCTTCAAACTGGCTTGATAACTGTTGTTGTAAGAGAATTCGGCATATGGCAGATTCTTGTCCCAACTTTTACTGTTCTTTAAAGCACACACTCTCAACATGTCTTCTAATATCTGGTTGGCGTGTTCTGTTTGACCATCAGTCTGAGGATGATACGCCGAACTAAAATTTAGACGGGTATCCATTGATTCATGCAACTTCTGCCAGAATCTTGAGGTGAATTGGGTGCCTCTGTTTGAAATGATCTTCTTAGGAACTCCATGTAAGCATACAATCCTGGAGATGTACAGTTCCGCCAACTTGGGACCATTGTAGGTCTCTTTCACAGGAATAAAGTGAGCCACTTTAGTTAGACGGTCCATAATAACCCATATAGAATCATATCCAGACTGTGTTCTTGGTAGTCCCACAATAAAATCCATACTAATTTCTTCCCATTTCCATTCTGGCACTTTGATTGGTTGCAATAACCCTGCCGGTCTTTGATGTTCCTCCTTAATCAATTGACATGTATCACATATGGCCACATATTCTGCTACATCCCGTTTCATTCCATGCCACCAATATCGATCTTTAAGGTCTTGATACATCTTTGTGCTTCCGGGATGAATAGAGTAAGATGAGTCATGAGCTTCTCTTAGTATCAGCTCTTTAATCTCCTTGATATCTGGAACACAAATCCTCTTTCCAAGCCATAAGGTTCCTTGTTCATCCTCTCTAAAGTTCGGAGCTTTCCCTTTCTTCATCAACTGCTTGATCTCCTTGACCTTTTCATCATTCTTTTGTCCTTCTCGTATATCACGTTCAAGGGTTGACTCCACTTCCATAGCAACTGCTTCAGTGCTAGACACTAGACATAGGTTTAACCTTGCAAACTCTTCACATAACTGGGGTTGAAGAGCTTGTACTAACAAGTTATTGCTTTGTCCCTTCCTGCTTAGAGCATCAGCGACCACATTAGCCTTGCCTGGATGGTAGTTGATTCCCACATCAAAATCATTTATTAATTCCAACCAACGACGTTGTCTGAGATTGAGATCCGGTTGTGTAAATATGTACTTCAAGCTCTTGTGATCTGTGTATATCCCAGTCCTTTTTCCCATTAAGTAGTGTCTCCATATCTTCAATGCATGAACAACAGCTGCCAATTCTAAATCATGTGTTGGATAGTTCCTCTCATGTTTCCGAAGCTGTCTTGAAGCATAAGCTACAACATGTCCTCCTTGCATTAAGACACATCCTAAACCATGACCAGATGCATCACAATAAACCACAAACTCCTGCATATCAGGCATCACCAATATCGGTGCACTGGTTAACCTCTTCTTCAACTCGGCGAAGCTTACTTCACATTCGGGGGTCCACTTGAAAGCGACTCCTTTCTCAATCAACTTGGTTAGTGGTCGAGAGATCTTTGAAAATCCCTCGATGAATCGACGATAGTAACCAGCCATACCTAAGAATCTTTGTATATCATGTACACTCTCGGGTGTTTCCCACTTAAGAACATCTGCCACTTTGCCTGGATCCACTGCTATACCTCCTTCGGATATGACATGTCCCAAAAATGATACCTCCTTTAGCCAAAACTCACACTTACTAAGTTTGGCATACAGTTGATGTTGGCGAAGCTTCTGTAGAGCCATCCTGAGGTGCTCCTCATGCTCTTCTTCAGTCTTGGAGTAGATAAGTATGTCATCGATGAATACCACTACCAACTTGTCCAAGTACTCCATGAATACCTTGTTCATAAGATACATAAAATATGCCAGAGCATTGGTCAATCCAAATGACATAACTGTATACTCATATAATCCATATCGAGAGACAAATGTTGTCTTGGGAATATCTGACGGTCTAATCTTCAGTTGGTGGTAGCCCGAACGAAGATCAATCTTGGAAAACACACATGCTCCTCTCAACTGATCAAACAAATCTTCAATCCTTGGTAGTGGATATTTATTCTTGATTGTTACCTCATTTAAGGCACGGTAATCCACACACAACCTTTGAGTTCCATCCTTCTTAGGTACAAATATAACTGGTGCTCCCCAAGGCGATGAGCTAGGACAAATATATCCTTTTGCCAATAACTCCTCAATATGATCCTTTAGTTCAGCTAATTGTTTAGCATCCATTCTATATGGCCTCTTATATATTGGGGCCGTTCCAGGTACTAATTCAATGACAAATTCAATCTCTCGATCAGGGGGCATACCTGGTAAGTCATCTGGGAATACATCCGGAAATTCCTTCACAATCCTGATGTCTTTGGTACTCTCAAGATGATTGAGTTGTACTACTGCCTCTTGTGTCTGATCTGGTTTGAACTCCACTGTAGTGCCATCCGGGTGTGTTAAGCAGACTGTTCTAGTTGCACAATGAATTACTCCTTGATTCTTCGTCAACCAGTCCATTCCCAGAATGATATCTAATCCTTGTGAGTCCAACACTATTAGGTTGGCCCAAAAGACTACCCCCCTTATGTTTATACTCACTTTTCGGCATAGATGCCTTGCCACCATCTCTCCTCCAAGAGAGTTTATCAATAATGGCCCATTCAAGAATGTAACTACCATGTCATGCTTCTTTATGAAATCCTTGGATATAAATGAATGTGTAGCACCCGAATCAAACAATATGGTGGCGGGGTGGGAGTTAACAGAAAACATATCGATCACCACATCAGGTGCTTCCTGTGCTTGCTCCAGAGTCACATGGTTGACACGACCAGATGGGTTTTGTTGCTTCTTTGGACAATTGCTGGCGTAGTGTCCCCATTCTCCGCACTTGTAACATTGTACTCCCGCAGCATTATTTGGGCCCTTGTTGCCTCCTGATTGGTTTCTTGGGGGCTGGCCATTTGGACGGTTAGCTGGGGCTGAAGGGCGGGGTGGCTGCATCTGCTGACGTGGGGGTTGCATTGGCTGGCGTGGTGGCTGCTGCTGCTGCTGCTGCTGCTGGTGCATTTGCTGGTTGTAGGGAGTGGGTGGCCTGTAGTTGGTGTTTGGAAATCTCTGTCCCGAGTAGTTCATAGGACGAGTCATCTGGTTTGCAGGTGGAGGGTTAAGACGGGGGCGTACATTGCTGCTAGAGGCATGTGCCATAGTCAACTTCCTTTTTCTTTCCTCATCATCCAGTTCCTTTTTAGTCCTCTCCACTTCAAAAGCTTTGTCAACCAGCTTCTGAAAGTCGCTGTAGTCGCTGGAAGACATGGCGAACTTTAACTCCTTGTCCAATCCATTCTTGAAGCGGAATTGCTTCTTGGAATCAGTATCCACGTCTGTCGGCGCATAGCGGGATAACTGGGTGAATGCATTCAGGTAGGCTCTCACCGTCATACGGCCCTGCTTTAACATCAGGAACTCTTCATGTCTTGCTTGTATTTCTCCCTCAGGCACAAAGTGATTCCGGAAATTGGTCCTGAACTCTTCCCAAGTAATGCTTTCTGGATCCCGGTGGGCTTCAGTAAAGGCAGTCCACCAGTCGGCTGCCGGTCCTTGGAGTTGATGGGAGGCTAGTAGTACTTTCTCTCTTCCTTCACAGTGGATGAGCCTCAACTTGCTTTCAACGGTTCAGAGCCAATCATCGGCATCCATGGGTTCGGTGACTGTGGCAAAAGTTGGTGGATGAGTGTTCAGGAAGTTCCTTAGGAAGGACCTAGGTGGAAAAGGTGGTGATGGCGAAAGGTTGTAATTTGGTGGTGGTGGGGGTGGGGCTTGTTGTAGGTTGGTGACAATCTGTGTAAGGTTGTTAAGCAGCTGGGTTTGGATGGCCATCATCTGCTGCATTTGCTGCGCGGCTGGGGCCCCTCGGGCACCCCTACCATTCCATCCTGGCACACCTCCAAGTCCTTCATCTTGGGGCACAACGCCCCTTCCACGACCTCTACCTCTACCTCTTCCAGACATCTGTGTAGGGAATAATTGAAATTTTAGAACAATAGATAAGATATAGAAGGGTACGCTATGGCAAACGGTCCCAACTACATGCATCAAGGGAGGCACATATATATAAAGCAAGCAAATTCATTAACCAACTAGTGCGGATGTGGACAAGATGCTAATGCATTCCACAACTCGCACGACACACTAACAAGTCTATACACAAATGACATGGATGTGGACAGGAGTCGAAGCATTCCACAACTCATGTCACACACAACCACACACACATCACATAAAGCAAACTACTAGCATAACATCATAAACAACACAACTCAAGACTAAAGAGGGCATAGCTACACGCTCCTACACACTAAGGATAACTGTCCTGAGTCGTCCGGCGGGGAAACAAGTCCACTCCTACTCATCGGAGTCCTCCTCAATCTCCATCTCCAGTTCTTCTTCTTCCGAGTCCTCTCTTGATTCCTGGGGGGAGTTCATATGGCGATCTGGAGAGTTCGGGTCCCAAGGCTCAACGTCCGAAGCGTACTGAGGAGAGTTAGGATCAGCTCCAGTGATCCTCGCGTAGCGTCGGCGAAGTCGCTCGTAGCGGTCAACCAGGTCCCTGCTGTCCTGTAGCTCCTGCTGACAACGCTGGAGTCGCGAAGACAACTCCACCACGTCGTCCACCAGCCTCTCGCACTGAGGGTGGGTCAAAGGCCCCTCGACGTCACGTCCAGTGTAGGCGGCCGTGCCACTACTAGGGCGCTGAGGGGTGTACGCGTGCTCCGTGCACCCAAGAAGGAACCTGTGGGCGTGGCTCCAGTAGGTAGTCGCCTCCCACGTGGCGTCCTCCTCAGCCGCACGCTGGGAGCTCCTCCAGGCCGGAGAGAAGTGAGAGTGCAGCAACTCCGAGTCGTAGTAGACGGCCAGCTGAGAACTCCACTCCAGTCCACCAGTATAGGGTGTGGTAGACTAGACGAACACGGTACTCACGGTACCCCGCAGCTCGAAGAAGAGAGCGAAGACGGACACACATCCTCGAAGCAGCACTCCCAGTGGAGAACAGCGTCGTCTCCCTCCTGGGGGTGTGAGGTGCGGAGCGACTGGCTAGGGCGTGGCGTGGAACACGACCCCCAGTTGACTTACGAGCCGTCTGCTTGGTTCGCGCCATCTACAAACATTTGAAAAGAAGAGAGTGAGATCAATAACCAATAAATTAAATTAGAATAAAGCAAATAGCACAGCAAGATAAGAATACAAGGGTTGAGGTGGAGAGCACAAAGTTTTGATAATACTATTTTATAAGAAAATAGTATAGTCCTTAATTTTTGGCCATTTCTAACTAGGCTTGCGTCCTATGGGCAACACGGCTCTGATACCACTTTGTCACGCCCGGTCATCATAAAGATGAACAGACGCTTATCACATGTACGCCAGGATCAGTTGAATCGTACATGCGTCGACGAAAGTGAAATATCATTACATTGCCATGTTCGAATACATAAATAGTCTTACAGTACGACCCGAAGGTCTACAAATACACACCACAACTATTTACATCAACTACAAAGTTAACATAGTCCAAACTACAACAGAAGATTAATAGATGAGGGTAGCTCCATCTCCACAGGTAGCCGTTGCGCGTGAGGTCGCCAGCCTAGACCAAGTCCTTCGGATTGACGTAGAAGTCCTCCGGTGCCGCTTCTTCTTCTTCATATTCTAATGGAAAATTAAACGCTTGAGTACATAGAGTACTCAGCAAGTGCGGGAAGAGATGACATGAAGGGCTAAAGCAAAGGGAAGGCCAATTATGGCTTAGCGCTATGCTTAAAACCTAACCTTAGCTTTCAATTACCAATATCATAATTCAAGAAGTAATCAACTCATAAGTAGTGATAATGAATGTACTTGAATCATAATTAACCACCATTTCCCAACCATAGACTAATTGTGAACTGGCCCCAAGCCGCTCTTGTCCGTGAGCACGGCTGTCATGACAATTTTACCAAATCTCTGCAGAGAGTGTACCCTTTCCCCACAAGCAGTGATTCCATCCCCTGTTGCCAGGTGGACTTGAGTAAACCTCCATGTAGCCCGTGGTGATCAACCACATTTCACACTTCCGTAGGTGTGTGGCCCGGAGATCACTACATGGTCTTTACAAAGGTACTCCCGACTAGTGCTAGTCCTCTAAGGTTTCCACCACTGGGGATTCTCGGAGTAACCCTCCGCCCCAGAGCCCCCTCTTGAGCCTTGCGGATCCCAGAGCAGATCACCCGCATCATTCCCCGCACCATCCAACCACTAGCATTTCATCGGGAGAAACCTAATTAATTGACCATGCTGCCCCATCTCAGTCTCGTGGTGGTACTATAAAGCTTAGTGGCTTCCTCCATAAACCGGTCCTTAGAATCCGGTGGTAACAAACCCCAATCCCGGGTCTTGTGCAAACTGCACCATACCAATACTAACCAACCACCAGATTCCTATCCACTACAATTTGTGAAATCACCACAAGTTCAATTATCCATAAAGTTTACCGTAGCACAATTGTATAAAATCCCAATCCCAATATTTAAGCATGGCTAAGCATAACTATGACCTATCTACTTCCCAACCCATTTCAGGTAACAAGGAATTATATGGAACAGGGCATGTAAACATGAAGTAGGACATCAATTTAATTAGCATGCATCTATCTAAATCCCTAGAACTGGAACAAAATGGTCAAGGGCACTTGCCTTCGTTGAATACTTGAGTGTTGGCGAAGTCCTGGTCTTGGAGGTTAAGATTAGGGTCGTAGTATGACTCTAGGTATATATCCAAGCATGGCAAGAATAGAATAAAGCTAAATAAGTACAGGGCATGCAAATGCGTCCCTACGAAGTATTTATTACTTAACATGGCCAAAGTATGCATTTTAGATTTATCCTACATTTTTGGGATTTAATTATAGCCTAAAACCATTTTTATTGAATTTTCTATGGCCAAAATGTATTTTCAAACATTTATAATAAATATTCCATGGACAAAATATATTTCAACTGAACTCTACAATTTATTCACAGCATAAAATAATTTATACCAATTTTTCCTAACATTTCTACACTTAATTACCATTTTTATCTATTTTCTACACCTCAAATACACCTAAAAACCATATTCAGCAAAAAATAAAAGTCCAGGGACTAATTAATTAGTTTTCTAAACTGCACAGGGGTTAAATACATGATTCTACAAATTTACAGGGGTTAAATTGACTATTTAAATGATTAAATCCAATTTTCGGGGGTCCAGGGGCTAGTTTGAAATTTCCAGGGGCTAGACTTCAATTCCAGAGAAGTGCAGGGGGTAGCTCGCTAGTTTCCAGGGACTGCGGTGCAAATAAGCAGGCGGGAAAAGAACTTTGAATGTGGGCCGTTGGATCTTAATTGGACGTGCGGGATTTAAAATACCAAACCGTTACGGGGATATAATCTCCATCGTAGGGGTTCAACCGATGGCCCAGATTGGGCCACGTCGCCCCTAACAGGCGCACGCGCGCGGCGCGGCGGCGCCCGACGGTTGCCGGCGGCGATCTCGCCGGAGATCACCCAAACGGTGAAACTTACGTCAATTCTACGCGCCATGAACATGAACCGAGAGAGGAGGAGTAGGGGAACTCACCTAGGAGGTTATCGGAGTGCGAAATCGGGTGGAAGACGGTCGGTGACGAGAGGGGGCGGCGGTTGGCGTCGGTGCACGTCGACTCTGGCGAAACCTCGTCGATCTCCTCGCGCAGACTTGCCCGACATGCTCCTGGCGACACGGCGACGAGGTTAGAGAAGGAAGGAGTGAGGATTAGGCGATGGATCGTCGGGAACGCACGGAACATACCAAGAGTGGCGGTTTGCTAGGGTTTGGGCGCGGAGGAAGGGAAATTTTGGGGGCGACGGGTATTTTATGGCTGCGGCGAGGTCAGCAGTTGTGGCGCGCGTGCGGTTTCGCAAGATTGGGCATGGATCCGAGGCGAGGGGGACGTGGGCGCGGCGTGGATCGTGGGCGCGGCGCTCGGCCGTTGCGCGCGACGCGGGGAAGAAAGGGGAGGGGCGGGAGCACCGACAGGCGGGCCCGGGGTGGCAGCGGGAGAGAGGAGGGGAGAAGGGGTGGGGGGAATTCGGCTGGGCCGCAGGAGGTGGGAAAGGGAATTGGGCCAGGGGGGGAAAATCGGCCCAGGGAGGGTTTAATCCTTTTTGTTTTTCTATTTCCTTTTCTTTGCTTTTGATTTGAATACAAATTCATATTTCAACGTTTGCTACTCGTTTGAACTTCAAAATTCACCCAAAAAAATGCATACAACAATGTTCAAGGGTTTGAGCAATTATTGTACATGAAATAATGGGTGTTACACACACCTAACGCCCATAGACCAAGCCTGGGTCCATAGACCAGTCCGCCGTGCACCACTGATTAATGGGCCCTATTTACCAGCCATACTCAGAGGAGAGAAATTGCTAGATCCACACGGGTGTAGCCAGGTCCCACATGTCAACCAGCGTTCAAGTACTGAAACTGCTAAAGCCACACGCTCAGTGCACACAAACATTTAGAAAATGCATTTTCTTATCTAGGAAAATTCTGGAAATTTTTATATAATTAGGAAATGACTATTAGAGTTTGAAACTGTGATTAGGGACATGAATAAATGATATTAATTCTGAAAAATACCAATAGCTAATAAATAATATTAATCAATAGAAAAATTAGGAAAACCCCATGTTTAGTACCAAACTTGAAAATCTCTCAATAAATAATTATATAGCTATTCCTAAATATATTAACTGGCTTATAGAATATAACACAAGTGGTAACTGGTTAAATTGGCTTATGGGATGGCAAAATAATTATGAAAATACCAAAAATAATTAAATAATTATAAATTAAGGAAAATAACATATGATGTCTACATAAAATAATAGGTTCACTAAAATTTATCGAAAAATATCTGGGAATATCATTTGGCATCTAGAAGATGATGTAAGTCGAAGTTGGCTAATATGAAATATAGGTTAGAAGAATTGATTGTATATCCCGTAAGAAAATCGAGAGAATAATCATAGTTAGTAAAATATACATAGAAGTCCCTAATTAAATAATCTCCCCACAAATGACATTCTAAATATTAATAGGAATATATTACTAAGGCTTTAGAATAGTAATTGACTAAGATAGACTATAGGACAATGACCTAAATAGTAGTAGCATAGGAAACGCAATCAGAGAGCTATTAAGTAAGAGGAACTTACATAAAATAATATCTTTACTAGTGAATATCTAAAAAACGCTAATAGCCATATACTAAAGAAGTTATAGAAGACGTTCATAAATATATAAAGAAATCACAGAAGACGTTCATGACTTTCAGGACGTATTAACAAATTAGCAGACAAGGGGTGATATAAAATAATAAGTCATTCACTAGCTCATAGTAAAAATGTACAATTTGCTAGGAAATGTTAAAACTCGGGATTAGTCTCCAAAATAAGTGGGACTTACATTAGAAGAACTTTAGTAAGTATACTATAAGGAGCCCATAGAAGTTATGGTTAATCCCTTGAGACAACATAAGCAATTTATAGTATAAACTGGTGAATTAAACATAATGATCATAAACACAATAAATACACTAAGAAGACCATACAACCATTATATCTTTTCAATGGCCATTTAGTTGACCAATGAGACAGTAGCAATTCCAAATAGCCATCATTAGAATGGCGTATTCTCCAATAAACCTTCAAAGAACCTTAGCAACCGCGTTAGTGAGTGATTGTTTGTATTTATTAGAATTTTATCTGGATTCTTGGATCTTTATCGATGAATCGTGTTTTCTTCACGTAGCTAAATACTTAGTAATCGGAGAGTTCACGAAGGAGATATTCAAGACCAGGATCACAAAGAACAATACAAGGACTTTGAAAAACCACTGTAAAGGCAAGCTCTAACTCCTTGATGATATTTCACCTATGTTTTGCAATCACACCTATGGCATGCTTTCATTGCATGATTGTATGTCTGTTTTAAAATGTTGTTATGCTATGAACCACTTGATGTGGTAGCATGAGCTATGTTGGTGACCGAGTATCGGTGTTAGCTACTAGCCAATGATAAACAGTAACACGATAGTTACTCGTTATCAATGGCTTGAAACAAGACACTGTATCAGTTATAATAATGGCGGTGACTATCACAATCCCCTCCTTGACCTTGACAACACAACCCCTTGACAACCTAACGGCTTCATCAATGCGCTATAGCGGTGATGTGAGCACCTCCTCATTAGTACTATGCTTAGGAACCCCTGCGATGTTCCCATCGCGAACCACTACACACTGTATACATGATTGTGAAATGTGTTAAAATGTGTTTGGTGGTGTGAGTTAGGATATGGGTGGGATATTAATGAACTGTGTGTGTGAAGGGGAAGGTTGATCGAGGCAGGTATGGTGATGGGATGTCGAGGGCTCCCTAAGAGGTATACCAGTTGCGGGTGTGTATTCGGTGTAATCCACCGATTGACGTTGAGTGCTTCAGTAGTAGTCCGACGACCATGTTTTCCAGACTAGCCATGTGCTGGGTACTTCAGTTTAGTTCGATGCTAGGTGTTCTGAACTAGTCCTTTTGCCAAGGACGGATGGAGCCGCCTCACCAATATAAGGACCGGCTCATTTGACCTCAACATAGTGATTTCATACAACCACAGAACATGTATGGGCAGGACTTGCCCCTACCTTTCTGGTAACTGCCACATGAGAAAACCTGTAGAGCCATGGAGGGCACGGTGGACCAGGAAATGGCATGGAGACCAAGGGTCGTTCGATGTTTGGCTGGGTAGTTAATGCCCAAATAGCCCCTGCATCGGGCTGAGGTGTGAATGTGGGGTTACTCAGGGAAGATGGGATGAGCGTCTGTTACTCTCTGATGCAGAGTATGTAGCCTGTGGGTAAAGTGTACAAACTCTGCAGAGTCTTAATCTATCTGGATAGCTGTTGTCACAGTCTTGGCACACTATGCTTTGGGCTCCTATTGATTAGTATTAGCACATCTCCTTAAAGTGTGTGTGGGTGGTCGAGGCCGCCGTGTTTTGGGAAAGAGTTGGCATGCGTGCCGGAGTCATGAGGACCTTGGGCCCGAAGACTCATCTAAAAGTGAGGGAACTGGCGGGATGGTCTGAAACTCCCCCAAGGTCCGCCAACTATAATAATATTGATTCAAATACCTTTCCCTCTTATTACAAAACTCTTTTCAAAGATAACCTTGCATAAAATGCTTTTCGGCAAAACTAAGCCGTATGGCCTCTCCTTGCTACAAGCCCCAATGCATGAAACACCTCCCCTTGAGTAGTGTTAGGGCTTGTGGAGTACCTTATGTACTCACTCTTACTTTATATGTGGTTTTATCAGAAGACAAAGAAGCTGAAGCGTGTGAGGATGACGACTAGGTATAGTCCTACTTCCCAAGTCCGCCTGTTGGGCATGGCGCCGTTCTGCTCCACTGTTTTGAAGATTTCTTCTATTTTGGTGGTCATCTCCGATCACATCCAATGTAATTTAGATCATGTTTGTAAGACTTTTATTGATTATAAAAAAATATTCGTTGTATGGATCTCGATCTATTCTGTTGTGTGTACCAACTACTGATCCAGGGATTGGTACGGGATGCACAAGTGGACCCTCGAAAGGTGGGTCCTGACAGTTGTTGTCGCTTGGTTGCACACGTGGTGCAGAGGTTGAGCCTCATTGACGAGAGCTCGAGGGTTGAGCAGCTTGCTCCTTATCAGATCTATCCTCCTGTGTGCTGTTGCGAGCGCGAAGTTCTTCAAACGTGGTGACTCTCGTAGTGCGATCTCTGCAAATCCAAAGAACGCCAGTAGGCATCTTCAACACCAAGTAGCCATAGTGAGTTGTGGCCATAAACCTATATAGGGCTAGCCTCCCTAGGATGGTGTTGAAGGGAAGGCTGATGTGCGCTACGTCGAAGACCAACTTCTCTGTCCTATAACTCTCTCGAGTCCCAAAGGTCGCCAGGAGTGTAATTGACTCGAGAGGAGTGATAGCTCCCGGACCTACCCCGGAGAAGGGACGTGAGGGGCGAAGGTTCAAGAGGCTGAGCTGGATCTTCACAAACCCTTCGTAGCTGAGGAGGTTGAGTGTCGTGCCTCCATCTACAAAGATATGATAGACCTGGACGTTATTGATGGTAGGAGAAACTGTCAACGACACTTGACCAACTCCAATAGTGTTTCTTGGGCAACTTGAAGCGTCGAAAGTGATGGCAGTGTCCATCCACTTCCGATGGGGTTCTGCCTTGGCGGTGGGAGCTGCGACAGCCATCTCCTGACTCTTGGTCTTGAGGATGCGCCGAGAGGTAATATCCCATGACCCTCCACGTATCCCCCTACCTAGCGCGTCAAATGTTGAAGTGTAGACTAAGACACTTCCCCTGGTACTACTAAAATGTAGTCTACAGAGGTTTGTATTTGGTTGGGGCACGTGTAAGATTATGAACGAGATGGTGACTCAGAGGATTTTTACGTGGTTCGGCCGCCTGAGCGTAATACCCTACTCCACGGGGTGGTTGTTGATGAGTTTGTGTGAGTAGTATGCGTGTGAGCTTGTCTCAGCTTAGTTTGCCTTGGTTCTCTATCGTGCGGTGCAACCCTTTTATATGCCAAAGATTGGCCGTTACAGGGATTGTCTGGCCCGACATGTGGCCTCGACTGTAATTAATCACCTATACACGATATACATGTATAAACTGTGATTAATAGTGTGATAACATGCCTTAATAATGGTGTTACCAGTCTTGATAGTCCTCTGATCGTGTGTCATTAATGTTAAATTAATAACACGTTAATCAGGTCTTGTAACAGCTGTTTTAATAACCTCTTGAATGTCCATACCGTTGGAAATCCTGTAGTCGTTGCTGGCATAGGTCCGGAGGTACAACAGGTGGCAGCTCCGGGGCTTCCCTCTGTGGGGAAGGTAGCTTTAGAGCCACTTGACACGTGGTGGCACCGGAGCTTCCCTCTACTGGGGTTAGGTTCGGGGTTGCTAGACACGTGGCAGGACTGGAGCTTCCTTGTGAAGGGAGGTAGGTCCGGTCCCGTTGGACACGTGGTGGTACCGGAGCTACCCAACCGAGGGATGCAGGCCCAGTGCTGTCATACGTGTGTTGCCTTCAGGGGCCTTCAACTCGGACGAGGGAACTCTTTGGACTTTCTTGCGGTATCGTGGGTTACCCGATACGCAGGGTACCGACAGTGTCTACTTCAACTCAAACCTGATGAGTGATAATGGGTATGCGTTGGGTAGGTGAAGCCCGTTAGGTTTGGGATCGGATACAATTTTTACATGTGGGTTCGAGTTCGAGTACAAAATTTTACCCGTGCAGTATTTGAAGTCGGGTCGAGTTTTTACTCTATCTGACTCAAACCCGATCTGTTGCCATCCCTATTAGTTCGTACTCCCAAGTAACCTATTGATCAGAGCCAGAGAGCTATAGCTGGGTAGGTTGTCTTGTGCGCCTTGCACGTGCATATTCGATTCCTCTTCATCTATCAGCAATCGGACAGCTCCACGCCACCACCAGATAATTACAAGTTTAGATTCTATTATCATGGAGATAAAGATAAAAAGAAGTATCATAAACAAAAAGATAAAATTAAAAGTACCATCTTGGAAAATAGGCCATAATTTCTGGTTCTAATTAAGGATTAAGGTGGACTCAAAATCGTTGACATCTGAATCCAAAATAAATATTTGTAATTAAATGAATTATGAAATTTCTTAATAAGAAGGGATATGGCAAATGTGTTTAGAAATATATATCCAAACTCAAATCTCTATCACAAGTTGACACCAATCTTCAAGACTCATTTTTTGAAGGGTCTAATGAAAATAATAAAATAATGTTGTAGCTTGTGGTTCTTTTAGCATCAAAGTCGACGGAACACAGCCGAGATTTTGACAGGGTACTTCCTTGGTTTCTTTTTATTTGACGTTGATTAATTCATTTTGAACTAATCAGGGTCAAATAAAAAGAAAGAGAGGGAATAAATATATAGTAGAACTTATTAAGAGCTTCATCCTATCTTATATAACATTACTTATTATCATCCATATGATTTTCAGGGGCACGAGACGCGTCGTTGTCACACCTTTGCATGCGACAACAAATATATCCGTATCGTTGCGGTAATGCAGCGAGGCAACTCTGGCCTAAAAGCAGAGCGAGTAGTTATCGTTATCCGCCTTCAGGCAAGCTAACCATGGAGGGGAACTATGAAGGCATCACGCTCTTTGGTCGTCATGGGCGCATGTACGTGTCGCCATGCCATCTGTTATTCTTTGCTTTGGTCGTCATGGGCGCACGCTCCGCTTCGCATTGGTCGTCATGAGCACACAGGTACCCGTCCGTTGCCTTCCATCAGGAAAAGGTGTGGCTAGCCTTGCCCCTCCACTTGCCTGGTGCCTTGACGCAACAATGAAACTGCAAGATGTGTAGGCTATCAGTCTCAGCCAATGTCCGAAAGAAAACAAAACAGTAGAGCAGCTGTGTAGGCTACCTAGGGAGTGTTGGGGAGTACCGGAGACTTGTCCGGTAAAGACCGGACTAGTCCGGTTTTGTCCAGTAAGGGTGACCAGACTAGTCCGGACCCTTAGAGGACTAGTCCGATATTGTCCAGTAAGGGTGACCGGACTAGTCCGGACCCTATACGGACTAGTCCGATTTTTCAGTAACTGTCAGTTTGAACTCGAAATTGACATGTGTTCTAATTGAAAGGACACAACCCACCGAATTTTGAGTCTCTGATCGGGAGACTCAATAATTCCTAAGGGTGGGAGGCCCCCTCTTGTGTCTCTTGGTCAACTATAAGAAGAGGGTTAAGTGTGTGATCAAAGGAGGCTTAAGGGCATACACTCATACACACTTGAACACTCTAATCCACTCAGAATTCGATCAAGATACCAAGAGAAGAACAAGGGGAAACGCCTCTCGTCGTCGTTCTTCTTGCAGCCTCACCTTGTTGGCTAGATGGCCGCATCGTCAAGCAACAACAAAGATGGAGGAGAAGGTATTATTGATGTTCTTGTGCTATTTGATAGATAGCACTTGGTGTTCATGTTGTAATCAGATTTCTCCATGTAATTCGAGATGATTTAGTGGCTATTTGATCTTTGAGCATATTAGTATACTTGATAACCACGATTGACACTTTGTTAATATTTGATTGATCAATATAATTTAAGGTGTGATCTTTTTGGCTATACATATGTTCATGTATGTGTATGTTGCTGACACTGGCACTGTGGTTGCCAAATCCTGGCTAGCTCCAGGATGCAGCCGGCAATCAGGATAATCAGAGGTGGGGGCACCTAATAGGAGACCCTGCCTGTAAACAACCCATGACGAGCTGTAACAGAGACCGTCTCAGATTACGTAAATAAAGGAGACAAGCTTCTATAAATCCCGTATCAGATCAGTGAAGAAATCTGCGATGGGATACAATAAATCCCGTCTCGAATCAATCAATAAATTTGCGACGGGCTGTGTTAGTGCTTATCTCACATGTATGTTGATATGGGCGATGTGCGCGACTCACGTCTCCAATGACCCCGTAAAGAACGTCTGTTATGACACTGTCAGTACCCTAAAAACCATACACCCCCTGAGGTTGCAAAGATCTCAAGGGAAGGACGTCTACTCAAATTGAAGACCCTCGGAGGCCCACTTGTCAGACATAACCGGACCTGCTTCTCCAACATGGTTAACCCCTAGGTTGCCACGTGTACTGCCAGACCGGAGCTACTACCCACAAGGGTGAAGCTCCGGGCTAGGTACCGAAACGGCACCTCCGGACTTAACCCCTGACCGAGAGAAGCTCCGGACCTGACACGTGCCAGGCCACCCCGGAGCTTCCCGCTTCCCACAAAGCAAGCTCCGGAGCTGCCACGTGTCCAAACGTCGGAGCTGGACGCCTCAAACCTCCGGAAGACATTGTAACGACTCCGGATCTTCAAAGGATAGCCGCGGACTTCAAGACCCGATTAATTGTCATTAATTCCATGTTAATGACACTTAATCGGACAATCTTAACACCTGTAACGGCACTGTCGGAGCCCGTTACAGGGTTATTAACAACAATTAATCGTGTATCAATACTAGTAACCGCTGGGGCCACATGTCGGGCCAGGCTAACTTGTAACGGTTTGTCCTTGTACTATAAAAGGACAGACCGACGATACACGAAGGGGCTCTCGAATGCTCTCAGACACACACGCATTGACGTGAGCTTTCATACATAAACTAATACAACACCACACACCCGTGGAGTAGGGTATTACGCTCAGGCGGCCCGAACCACGTAAACCACTGTGTCTCTCGTGTCCAATCGTGATTCACCTTCTTGAGTCTCCGCGCGCCCACACCGAACTACAAACTCCTTCAACACTTTAGTAGTGTCAGGAGATCTGCCGACTCCAACAGTCGACAGTTGGCGTGCCAGGTAGGGGCGCCTGAGATTTTCAAGAATGGTGAATTCTGCGGCTGGATCATCCAACGGGCAACCTACTGCTCAGGCTGTCGGGGGCAATCCCTCCAACATGCAGCCACCAGCAGGAGCCTCAGCACCAGTGGGAGTCACACTCCCACCACCACCATCTTCTCCGGCAAACCGTGTCGGGCAACATGATGGTGCACCGGCGTCACATACTGCGCCGGCAAGTCATGACAACCCAGAACACGCGCTCCATGCAGCGCGTGCTCTTCTCCAGCGACCACCACCTCCGGATGCATCTCAAGATGCCATGGAGCAATGGAGGGCTGATGTTGAGCATTTGGTCGCAGCAGCGGCCGAACGCCTCAACAAAAACCAGGGTCCTCCTCCTTCAGGGCGGGGCCCGTCGCAGCGCCGGACGTTGTCTGGAAGACTTGGTCCGCATGTCCCCAACAACCGAAGACGTGCTGCGTCGCAGCAAGTGACGTCGTTGCCCTCTGGGGCACGACGCACCCATACGGTATCTCGGCTTTCGACACACGACCTCCGGGCGGAGCTTGATCGCCGATACCGCCAACAGGATGGCCGTGTCCATATCGAGCGAGCTCGAGAAAGACGGGATGCTCAAGACCTTTCTACTCTGGAAGGAGTAGGAGGAGGTTGTTCCGCCTTAGCCATGCATCTGCGCATGGTTAGATGGCCACAGAAGTTCCGACCACACTTGCCGGAAAAATTCGACGGGACTGTCAACCCCGTAGAATTTCTGCAGATATACTCCACTGCAATCTTAGCAGCTAGAGGAAACGAGGCCGTAATGGCCAACTACTTTCCAGTGGCCTTAACTGGGACCGCCAGGTCCTGGTTTATGAGCCTTCCACCCAACTCTATCGACAGTTGGGAGGAGCTGTGCCGTCAGTTCACTGCCAACTTCGGGAGTTCATACACCCGACCGGGCACTGAACTAGACCTTTTTGCGGTCGTGCAAAAAGGGGGAGAATCTTTGCGGTCATTCATCCAGAGGTTCTCTCAGGTACGCAACACAATCCCTTCTATCTCAAGCACTTCTGTCATTGTGGCATTCAGACAGGGTGTACGAGACAAGAAGATGTTGGAGAAGCTGGCGATCAAAGAGATCACCAGCGTCACGGAGCTCTTCAGCTTGGCAGACAAATGTGCCAGAGCTGCGGAGGGCCGTGAAATGCACTCCAAACCAGCCTTTGAGGATCATAAAAAATCCTCCAAAGAAGAAGCCGCTACCTCCGGGAGTGGCAAGAAGAAAAAGAAGACCAACGGCAAGAAGAAGCTGTCGGCCGGCACATCCAACGTTGCAGCCACTGCAACTCCTGGTGGTCGGGGGCCACGCCCCGAGAAGCGACCTCGACCGTCTTCCGAAGACGGCGGCAAATCCAAAATGTGGTGCCCCATTCACAAAACGGGCAGCCACAGGCTGGAAGACTGCCGGGAGGTCCAAAACCTTGCCGAGCGCTACAACAAGCACTGGGAAGGGTCTCCTTTCCGACAGAGGGAGGGAAAACAGAAGGTTGACGAAGCTCCGGCTGAAGAGGAGTTAGGGTTTCAGGACCCCAAAAAGGTCCTGAAAGCTGTCTACACCTCCGTCGACGATGACTCCGACGTCTCCGACAACGAGCGTCGGAAAACCATGAACACCATCTTTGATGGATCATGGGATATCACTTCTCGTCGTGTCATCAAGACTATGCGGCGGGATATGGCTGCTGTAGCTCCTACAGCTAGACCGGAGCCACATCGAAAGTGGATGGACACACCCATCACTTTTGATGCTTCGGATTGGCCTCAAAGTATGGTCGGAGCTGGCCAATTACCCTTGATGGTATCTCCCACCATCAACAACATCCAGCTCCATCATGTTATGGTGGATGGAGGTTCGGGGCTGAACCTTATAAGCTTTGAAGCTTTTACCAGACTTCAGCTTCGACCTTCGGATCTTCAGCCCTCTCGACCATTCTCCGGAGTAGGTCTGGGGGCCATTACCCCACTCGGAGCTATAATTCTCCCTGTTACCTTCGGGACACGGGAGAAGTACCGCACCGAGAAGTTGGTCTTCGACGTCGCTCAGATCAACTTACCATTCAACGCCATCTTGGGTAGACCTGCCCTATACAAATTTATGGCAGCTGCTCATTATGGATACTTGGTGTTGAAGATGCCAACACCAGCAGGCGTTCTCCGGATTCGTGGAGATCGCACCGCCGGAGTAACTGCTCTGGAGGAGCTCCATGCACTCACCACTGCGCAAGAGGAGGACTCCAGACAGGGGCAAGCTCCAAAACCTCCGAGCATTCGGCAACGAGGCTCAACCTCTGCTCCCCGTGTGCAGCCAAGCGGCGACACCGACATCCCCGTCAAAGTCGTCCAAATTGGTTCCGATGTCACTCAAACCACCCGCATATCAGGTGGGTTGAATGACAAATAGGAACTCGCGCTCATCACTTTCCTCCGGGCTAACATTGACGTATTTGCTTGGCAACCGTCACAAATGCCTGGGATCTCCAGGGAAGTGATTGAGCACAATCTGAAGATTTACCCCGATGCTTGGCCTGTGCATCAGAAACCTCGGAAGCAATCTATAGAGCGACAGAACTTCATCCGACAAGAAGTGAAGATGTTGCTCGAAGCCGGATTTATCCGAGAAGTCTTCCATCCAAAATGGCTGGCGAACCCAGTCGTTGTGCCCAAGGCCGGCGGGAAACTTCGGATGTGCATCGACTACACCACACTGAATAAGGCATGTCCAAAAGATCCATTCCCACTACCTAGAATAGATCAGATAGTGGATTCCACCTCCGGGTGCGAGTTACTGTGTTTTCTAGACGCATATTCTGGATATCATCAAATCAGGATGTCTAGAGAGGATGAAGAGCATACTTCATTCATCACAGTGGATGGATTGTATTGTTACACAGCCATGCCGTTTGGTCTCAAGAATGCAGCTTCAACTTTTGTACGAGCTATGTACAAAACTTTCGAAGAACTCATCAGAGACATAGTGGAAGTGTACGTCGATGACATCATGGTCAAAGTCAAGAACAAGGAGTCTCTCTTGGACACCTTGCAGGCTGTCTTCGACAAGCTGCGGGCCACCCGCACGAAGCTAAACCCAGACAAGTGCGTCTTCGGGGTTAGTTCCGGAAAGCTTCTTGGTTTCCTGGTAAGTCACCGGGGCATAGAGGCTAATCCGACGAAGATAAAAGCCATTGAAGACATGCGGCCACCAACCCGCATCAAAGACGTCCAAAAATTAACTGGATGTCTAGCAGCCCTCAGCCGGTTCATTTCAAGACTGGCAGAAAGAGCACTTCCCTTCTTCAAGTTACTGAGGAAGTCCGGACCATTCCAATGGTCTGAAGAAGCAGAGAAGGCATTCCAGGAGCTGAAACAGTTCCTCACCACCCTACCAGTCCTGGTAGCTCCGAACCCTGGTGAGCCTTTGTTGCTTTACATTTTAGCTACTGACGAAGTCGTCAGTATGGTTCTGGTTGCGGAGAGACCGGAACTACCCAATACTCAGGAATCCAGACCCCTTCGGGAGGGTCCGGAGGTTCCTGAAAGCGAGTTTGGGTCCCAGCTCCCAGACTCAAACCCACAAGAAGCCACTTCAGAGGACCCGGACCCCTCTAAGAGGGTCTAGGTCATTTCTGAAGAAGCTCCGGGTTTCTCCACCCAGAACCCGGAGGTCCCCGAAGAGAGTCTAGACCCCTCCGGGAGGGTCCGGACCAATGAAGAGGAAGCACCGGACCCCTCCGGGAGGGTTCGGACCATTCAACGTCCAGTATACTTCATCAGTGAAGTGTTACATGATGCTAAGACTCGATACCTAGAGGTGCATAAACTGCTTTATGCAGTTCTTATTGCCTCAAGGAAGCTTCGACACTATTTCCAAGCTCACAAAGTCTCGGTGGTGACCTCACATCCACTTCGAGCGATCCTGCATAATCCCAATTCAACTGGGAATATTGCAAAGTGGGCAGCGGAATTGGCTGAATTCGATCTTGAATTCATTCCGAGACAAGCAATCAAGAGTCAAGCGTTGGCAGACTTCGTGGCAGAATGGACTCCCTCTCCATTAAACCCTGGGGGCCCCAGCGAGCAGAAGACGGAATCTCAAGTTCCAACCTTCACTAAGCCTCACTGGACCCTTTACTTCGACGGCTCCATGCAGAAGCAGGGAGCCGGAGCTGGAATCCTTCTCCTCGCACCAACTGGGGAGAAGGTGAAATACATGGTACACCTTGACTTCAAGGCAACCAACAACATGGCGGAGTATGAAGCACTCATCTATGGATTAAAGGTGACACTATCATACGGTGTCAAGCAATTGCTGGTCAAAGGAGATTCACAACTTGTCATCAAGCATGTGAAGGGTGAATGCTCCTGCAATAATCTCCAGCTGGCTGCTTACCTCCTTGAAGTCCAGAGGCTTCAAAAGGACTTCGAAGTCCTAGACCTTCACCATGTTCAGCGTGCTCACAACGCTGAAGCCGACGAACTCTCGACCAAGGCATCAACTGGAGCTCCGGCTCCTGATGGAACCTTTGTCCGGAGGTTGTCAAAACCCACAGTTCAGCCTGCCGAACTGAACGAAGGGGGCGAGATCAGCATCCCGAAGCTGACGGTCCCGATGGCCCTGTTACCATGGCAGCCATCAAGGGTCGTAGGTGCTGCCGGAAGCTCCGAGCAACCCAGCACGCAAGACTCAAATGCTCAAGTCAGTTCCGATGCATGGATCTCGGAGATCCGGAACTACTTGAAAGACAACATCCTTCCTGACGATGATGTATCCGCTGATCGGGTAGTCAGATTGGCTAAAAGATACACGTTGGTAGAAGGGGATCTCTACCGGCACGGTGCCAACGGCATCCTAATGCGGTGCATCACAAGGGAAGAAGGCTGCGAGCTCCTCGCAGAAATCCATGGAGGCGAGTGTGGGAACCACGCATCTTCCCGCACGCTGGTCGGAAAAGCCTTTCGGCACGGCTTCTACTGGCCTACAGCGCTCCAGGATGCCACTGAGCTGGTGAAGAAATGCAAAGCATGCCAATTTCATGCAAAGCAAATTCATACACCTGCTCAGTCCTTACAAATGATACCTCCCACATGGCCTTTCGCTGTGTGGGGGATGGACATCTTGGGACCCTTCCCTAGAGCCGTCGGAGGTTACAATTTCCTGTACGTCGCCATCGACAAGTTCACCAAGTGGCCGGAAGCAACTCCCGTTGTGACGATCAACAAACAATATGCAATCAATTTTCTACAATCCATCGTGAGCAGATTCGGAGTCCCAAATAAGATCATCACTGATAATGGGACTCAATTCACAAGCTCCGCATTTCAAGGATATTGCGAAGACCTCGGCATACAAGTTTGCTACGCTTCCGTAGCTCATCCTGCCAGCAATGGACAAGCCGAGAGAGCAAATGCAGAGATCCTTAAAGGACTCAAAACACGCACTTATGAGCACTTGAAAAAGCACGGAGCCAATTGGATCGAAGAGCTTCCGCCCACTCTATGGGCCAATAGGACTTCTCCTAGTCGGGCAACTGGAGAAACACCCTTCTTTCTGGTGTACGGAGCTGAAGCGATCCTTCCTCCGGAAATCACCTTGGGTTCCCTCCGAGTCCGGAACTTCGACGAAGCCGCGCAGGACCAGCTCCGGCGCGAAGACCTAGACCTCCTCGAGGAGGGAAGGTGCCAAGCAGCTGTTCGGAATGCCGGATACCGCCAAGCTCTACGGCGCTATCACCAGCAGCATGTACACAACCGACAGCTCGAGGAAGGCGATCTGGTGCTACGGAGAATACTATCCAGAGAAGGGCAAAACAAACTCTCCCCCGGCTGGGAAGGGCCCTTTCGAGTGATCAAAGTATCCCGTCCCGGAAGCGTTCGCTTGGCTACCGAGGATGGGACACCTCTCCCAAATCCTTGGAACATTGAGCACCTCCGTAAGTTCTACGCTTAATTCCACGGAGGTGAGTCTTAAGTAACTTGAAATGTATGTTATAGAGTCATTGTACAGAGTCGGGTAGTTCCTCCGGGAGAGCATCCGGACCTTCCCCGAAAGGTTTGAAAAGCTCATGCAACACTTGACACAGTCTCCGGACTAAAAGTGTGACTAACTACCCTGGGTCAAACGAGAAACCAAACACACTTAGCCTGGTTCCGTACCCTAAGAGTGTACTTGTTTCCCCTGTACCCCGGACCTATAATGAAAGACATCTTCATGTGAAATAGACTCCACGTGCATTCATTTTTGCATAGGCTCGACATTTTTATTTTTCTCTTTCTTGTCTATAACAGAAACGTGCAATTCTTAAGAAGTTCTAGTTTGACCGGTTTACATACGATTCGAGTTGAATTGTCAGATTTTTTGGATTTAAATATCGTCTGTGGCCAACTCGCCTGAAAGCCGCCAAGCCATTCTAGGGCTGGAGTGCGCTATCGACTTAGCCTGGTCAAGCACCCTAAGTACGCCACTCTACCTACATCCCGGCAGGCCAAAGTAAGGTGGGCCCATGGACAATTGGATCTAAAAGAAAAGACAATTCATCCAGTCGTATTAAAAATCGTGTTCAACTTAAAATTTTCTTGAGAACCGTAAGCCGCGACGAAGTTATAGACAAGGAACGAATTTTACTATTTTTTCTTGGCTTAAGTGTGCAGGAAAAATGAACCCTACGTTGATGGAGAAAAACCGGAGCTAACCAAGCTCCGACTCCCACCAGGGCGTCAACTGTCGGCGTTGACTAAAAGATGGTGAGAAGACCCCGTCACTGGAGTCTGTTGCCAACAAACCAAGTGTGGCAAAGGTCATTGCCGGAGCTGCTAAGCTCCGACACCTTGGAGTCTTAACTACCGACGCTCAACGTGTTGATAGAAGCTATTGCCGGAGCTACTAAGCTCCAGCGATGGACAGTGCCAGAGCTTCTAAGCTCCGACAACTTCAGGGGACGTTCGCTATCAAAAACTTCGGACCTAAATTCCACAAGTTCGAAGCAAATTCGTCTTCAACAAAACTCAACATCCTTTTGGTACATGTCCACAATCAAATTGTGCACATCTACCAGGGGGCCAAGTGAAGATAAAGATGTTGAAGACAAAAAAAAATGAAATTCGCAAAAAATTGGGGATTTCATTTCATCTGAAGACCGGAGATCACATCTGGAGATAAGGGATTACAAAATTGAGGAAGAAGAGAAGATACAAGTAAAGGCTAAAAGAGACGGTCCTAGACCCTATGGAAGAACTCGGCGACCTTCTGGGCGACCTCCGACACGCGGGCTCGGGTAGCTTCGCCTTCTCCTTCGACGGGGCCTTCAAGCACCGGGTCCAGAGGAAATCGAGGGTTCCGGCTAGTGTAGCACGTCAACACATATTCTGTGACGTTCCTAGCCAGGGATTGCCCCTTGACCTCCAGCTGGTCCGCGATGACGTCGCCCACCTTGGAGAGCTTGCTGCCTGCGGCGCTCAACGCTTGCAACGCAAGGTCCGGCTCCGGCTCCGGATCATCCGGGTGCACGGGGCTGAAACCCATCGGCGTCAGCGCGTCGTCGGCCTTGCCCAGGAACTCCCAAATCTGCAGGGAGTCCGCCTTCCTCAAGTTCTTCATCTCTTCCAGGGATCTCCGGGCCGCCGTCAGCTCCGAATTCTCACGGGCGAGGCGCTCAACTTCTTTGGCGTTTTGCTGGATCTTCGCAGCAACCCGCTTCTCAAGTCTTCTGAGCTCCTCCTCCCGGAGTTGGATCTTGTTCCGGCGGTCGACCAGGTCCTTCTCCCTAGCATCCACTTTCTTCTCCCGGGCGACAAGGGCACACTCGTATTCGTAGAGTTCCTGCCCCCGCACCCAGGTCTTCTCCTCTTCCTCGAGGCAGCGCTCTTCCAATTTCTTAGCGCGCTCCTCGAGGCCCTTGTCCGCCAGAGCTGTTTTCTCGGCGAGCTCTTCTTCCCGTCGCAAGACGTCATCCCGTAGCTCCAGGAGTTTTTGCTCCTCATCCTCGAGTCGTCTTTCCCTCCCTTCAAGTGCCTCTCGGCGCTTGATGAGTGCGGTGCTGATGGCCTCGAGCTGATCAAACCGAGCATTGGTCGCGTCGTTAGCAGCCTTAGCTTGGTCGTGGAACTCCCGGGATTGAGCATCGAGGGCGTGAGTCATGCTCTCCCTCTCGTCCAGCAGCTTACCCCAGAGCTCTAAGCGGATCTTCTCCCGCTTGATCCACTCCTTGTCATCCGCAAGCCTCGACTGCGCCAGCTTAGTCTCGAAGTGGAGCCGATTACGCCACCGCCTAAGGGTTTGGCGCTCCTCTTCAAGAGCCTTGCTGTCGTGGAAGAAGGCCAGCTGGACCTGACGTAGACTGGAGCAGGCGTTGTCGATGGACATCGACAGCGAGATGGGCTCCGGACCTGCTGGGATCTCTTCCGCTGGTTCCAGCGGGTCTTCACATACAAAAATTGGGTCCCACTCTACGAGAGTGGAACCCCGAGCTTCCAAAACGCTAGGGCCTTCCTCCGGGACGGCTTCAGTCACCATCGAAGGAGGTCCCGCCACCAAGTCTTCATTTGCCCCCTCAGGCTGGGGGCCGGCGACTTCGTTCAGGCACTCTGGCTCTGCCACAGGTACCATCAACGTCGTCGCCTCCGGAGCAGGAGTCGCTACTGGCTCCGGCCGGGGCACCTCTTCTGAGGGAGGCTCAAGCTCCCTCGCCTCTTCAGCCGCCGGCTCTGCGGCCGGCGCTCCAACAATCACCGGCTCAACTGCCGGAACTACTTCGACTTCCGGCTCGCATGCCGGGGCTTCAGCCACCTCCGGCTCAATCGCCGGGGCTTCAGCACTTTCTGGTTCCGAAGCCGGGACTGCTACTTCCTCCGACTCCACAGCCGGAGCTTCTACTACTGCAGCACCAGGACCCGGAGCTTCCACTTCCGGGACGGGTGCCGCTGGCGCATCTTCATTCCCGTGGTCTGGCTCTACCACGGGAACTTCTGGAGACGAGTCGAGGTCCATGACCACGACAGCCGGCGCCGGAGCTGTCGCAGCCTCTGCTTGGGACGGCACCGGGACTGGAGCAGGAGCCCTCGAAGCCTCAAACACTGTGGCTGAGGGTGGAGCTTCACTCCCCTTCTTGGGAACGCTGCAGATGAAGAATGAAGAAATTGAGCAAACAGATGCTACAATTAAAAAGTTAATCGAGGTAAAAAAGAAAAATTACCTTGGGAGGCTCCCGCACCAGCTTGCGCGGAACCTCTTTCCCGGACAATCCGGGCTGGCCACGGTCGGCGTAGGAGCTCCGGGAGGACTCCCAGGACTTGCCACAGCCGTGAGCGTTTCCCGGGTCGGAGCTCTCCTTGACCGGGAGGAACTCCTGGACCTGGAGGCCCTCACCGCTCCAGATGCCGGAGTCGCGCGCCCGGAGCTAGCACCACGGGAGGGATCCACCACGGGGACAGTCGCACTCCGGGAGGATCTCACCGCCGGAACAGTAACATTCCGGAAGGATCCCACCACGGGGATAGTCGCCACGGCGGCGGAGGATCTTCCTTCCTGAGGAGGGGGAACCGGGGGGGGGGGGGGGGGGGGGGAAGCGGCAGGCCCGACGGACCTTCCGTCAGCATGTCGCAGCTTTCTCTTCCGGCTCTCCGGCTCCTCCGCCAGCTCCTTGCCCTTGCCGATGACCTCAGCTCTTGGCTGTGGGACAGGGGCGGAGCTGTCTTCGGACAACCCGGGAATCGCCAACCGGGTGGCTGATCTTCTCTCGACGACACCAAGGTCGTCAAGCGCGGGCATCGTCCGCCGGAGCTCCCTGTTGAACTCAACTTCCACGTTCAGAGGGAGGAAGGCCGGCGGCGGAGTCAAGTAATCTCCGTCAACGTCGATGCCGTGCTGGAATTTCTTGAGATGAAACTCCAAGGTCTTCCCCACCATGCTGGACTTCAACCCGGTCTCAACCCGGTCCTCGTCCATCACGCTGTTGAGGGCCCAGGCGAGCTTCTCCCTCCTCTTCAGCGGCGCCCACCTGTTAGACAGGAAGTTGCAGAACACCGCCTGGGGAGTCAATCCTCCCTCCACACATCGGCGGATCCTAGTCAGGACAGGGTCGAAAGCTTCCGCCAGCACCGGAACTTCGCTCCATACCGACGTGTCAATGCCGGGCAGACCGTCTGGCAACTCCAACCGCTCATGCTCCTCCACCCAGACGACTACCCAATCTTTCTTCCAGTCATCCCACTTCCCGGAAGGGAATGACCGGAGGTACTTGAATGGGCACTTCTTGCGCTTCACGAAGTAGTAGAAGCCAAGATACTCATCGCTTCAGCCGTTTGTTTGGACGGTGAAGAAGGTTCGGAAGAGCTCGATGCAGGGAGGGATGCCCACCCACATCTCGCAGAAGTGGACAAAGACAGACACAAGGAGAATGGAGTGAGGGCCAAGGTGGTACAGCTGCAGACCATAGAAGTCCAGCAGCATCAAGAAGAAAGAAGAAAACGGTGGGATCAGCCCCACCATGGCGTACGAGGAAAAGTACACCATCTCGCCAGCGTGCTCCTTTTCAAAGGGGATCTCTCCGCCGGCGCGGACCAAGCGGTTGAAGAAGTCCGAAGACCACCCCATAAGGGCCCGGACCTTCTTCAGATCGTTGTCAGTCTTCAAGCGACTCTCACGCACACCCAACTCCATCGCAGCACAGCTAGGCAAGAGAAGAGGAGCAAAGTACGAGTTGGGAGTTTAAGCGCAAGAACAGATGGGAAGCGTAAAGAACTCCCGACGGTGCGCTTTCCTTCTTAAGTAAGCCCTCGCAACGCTTGGATGGAAACTGCAGGGGAGTCAAGGATACTACTCAAGAATTCAACCCTGCCGATGACAAGAGGGCCTGGGACCACCCTGACGATCAAGTCGAGGCTCTTACCCAGGCGAACAGTTGTCATCACGAGGCGGGAAACCCAAAGGCGGCGACCTGACAAGGCGCGCGGAACCGATACGGTTTTCGTATCGGGAACCGGTGACCTTCAATTGCGAGAGATCCGCACGTCAAAGATCTTATCTGCCGCCTGAGGTGCGCCACGCGTCGGGATTTAACCGTAAAGCCCCGCCAACGGCACCTCCGAAGACCCTTGAAGACCCAGTTCAAGAGTCGCGAGAATGGACCCACCTCCGACGGAATGACTTCACCCCGGTGACTTTCCCCGGAGGTAGGTCCAGGGGGCCACTGTCGGTACCCTAAAAACCATACACCCCCTGAGGTTGCAAAGATCTCAAGGGAAGGACGTCTACTCAAATTGAAGACCCTCGGAGGCCCACTTGTCAGACATAACCGGACCTGCTTCTCCAACATGGTTAACCCCTAGGTTGCCACGTGTACTGCCAGACCGGAGCTACTACCCACAAGGGTGAAGCTCCGGGCTAGGTACCGAAACGGCACCTCCGGACTTAACCCCTGACCGAGAGAAGCTCTGGACCTGACACGTGCCAGGCCACCCCGGAGCTTCCCGCTTCCCACAAAGCAAGCTCCGGAGCTGCCACGTGTCCAAACGTCGGAGCTGGCCGCCTCAAACCTCCGGAAGACATTGTAACGACTCCGGATGTTCAAAGGATAGCCGCGGACTTCAAGACCCGATTAATTGTCATTAATTCCATGTTAATGACACTTAATCGGACAATATTAACACCTGTAACGGCACTGTCGGAGCCCGTTACAGGGTTATTAACAACAATTAATCGTGTATCAATACTAGTAACCGCCGGGGCCACATGTCGGGTCAGGCTAACTTGTAACGGTTTGTCCTTGTACTATAAAAGGACAGACCGACGATACACGAAGGGGCTCTCGAACGCTCTCAGACACACACGCATTGACGTGAGCTTTCATACATAAACTAATACAACACCACACACCCGTGGAGTAGGGTATTACGCTCAGGCGGACCGAACCACGTAAACCACTGTGTCTCTCGTGTCCAATCCTGATTCACCTTCTTGAGTCTCCGCGCGCCCACACCGAACTACAAACTCCTTCAACACTTTAGTAGTGTCAGGAGATCTGCCGACTCCAACAGTCGACAGACACAAAAAAGGAGATGCACTTCCTTTGAGCACGTATCGCACTTAGGATGATCGGCGACGCGCCAGGCGCTCGTCTCTGATGACAACGTAATGCGAGACGCGACGACGGAGACACACAGTTTGTTCGTCTCCCTTCTTCGTTGGAGCACATCTCGGATGAGTCTTCTTACGTAGTGTACCCTCTTCGTCTCCAAAATTTTATCGCTTTGTATTTTATTTTTGAACTACAAATGGACAAACTTTAGAGATGGAGGAAGTACAATACCATACATATCATACAAACATGTATTAAGTTACATTTAAATGTGGCTAGGATACGAGGCACCAAAATAAAATGGTTGCGAATCAGCAGAGCGTGCCGGTGCCATACACACCTGGCTGAGGTAGCATAGGACTAGGTCTTATTTTGTCATCTACACACTCTTTATCTTGATCTTCTTCTGAATGTCCGTGAGAAGCGAGAGTGGATACGGAATGTACTGAGCAAACCCTAATAAGAGGTGCAAGATGCTTTATGCATGAGCGAGTGCCTTAACAAGAAATGTTCATACGGCTTAGTTTGCTACAAACATTTTTATGAAAATTTCACTTTCTATAGAGATCTATATTAGAACCATTGTTTAATGCTTAAATTACAGGTAGATCCTTTGGAATTGTTTTGTTTTACATAACACATCTCAAAAGTGCCTGTTAATATAGCTCAATCATGAAAGTACATATTTAGTGTATTATTAAATCTAGAGTTTATAGATGGCCTTATGAATAAATATAGAAATACCATAAAAAATAAATTATCTAATTTTCATGTTATCCCTCTAATAATCACTATATTGCCACCATTTAAACCAAAAACTTTAAGGCAATATTCCCTCCATCCTAAATTACTTGTCACTTAAAACAAAAAAATAGTTCATTTTGAACTAAATTTTCTGTACTAAATGACAAGTAATTTGAGATAGACGGAGTACAATAAATAATTTATGACTTGTTATTGAGTAATCCTTGATTAGGCGAATGAATGAATGTCTTTTCATGTGTTCCAGAAGAAATTTTCAACCTGGTACCGAGTGTAGTACAAAAGTTTATCCAAGAAGTGGCTGCAGGACACAGTTAACACCACTAATCTATTACTTTTCAAAAAAAAACGTAATACCACATGTTTAACAAGAACATCTCGCGTTTTAACTGTTTAATTAGTCAAAAAATCTGGCAGAAAACGTTTGCTTGACGGCGCCAAGTTGGTGGTGTCTGTGGGAGTGGTCCACCCACACGCGTATGTGCGCTCACTCTCTCTCTCTCTCCTCTCTAAATAGTACTACTAGTACAAAGGGACGTCACGGTCATGAGCAGGCACGCATGCAAGATCATGCAATCACACACGCCTAAGGAAGCTTAGATGGAGGGCCAGAGGTTGCCGTTTCAGGAAAGCGGACCTGATCGATCATTGGCGTCCTTACCGTTGGACTACTTTGAGGCTCAAATACACGGTGGACCGTGCTTGCTTTTGGATGAGCATTTGGCTTTAGCATGAGTAGGTGGAACCGTGCCCAGATAATGTTTTGGATTTAACATGAGTAGGTGGGAACTGATATGTGAAACAAAAGCTTTCAGGACTCTGCTTGCTCCTGCTGCCTGCCCGGTCGACATCTGTGATCTATCTCCAGATAACTGAGTTAATGGCCAAACTATGTGAATCTTTCTCACCATCACACACGAGGCATTTGGCAAGGTGATCCCGTGACCCTTTACATACCCACCATTCCTCTTATGTGTTGAAGGCTTCTCGAGTTTGTTAGAACATTCAAGGCAAAATTTCCTAGCAAAGGGCATTAAAGTGAGAATACACGCACCATGGATGTCCAATCTACCTTTCGCAGATGAGTGCTTACTGTTCACTCAGGCAGTACTAGCTAGTTCACTATGTGCAAGAGACGCGCCGCCCAGGAGGTTCGCCGCAAGCCACGGCAGAAACATCCCACTCAACCGGCCACCACCACACCACCACCACCACGTACCCGCATCTTCTGTTCCCTTCCTCCCCCAGCTGCCGCGCACTACTCTACTGATCTCGCCATTCCGGTCTCCGTAACACTGTAACAGGTACGTCTCCTCTGCGGGAGCTGCGGCGGCGGCCGAGGTCCGGCCCGAGGAGCACGGTAGAGGTACGGTGTGGTGTGTCCGATCCCTTCTTCCTTGCCTGCCTCTTTGAGTAGCATGTGGGTCGGGGTTCGCGCGTGGCTGCCTGGCTGGTGCTTGAGATAGTAACTCAGTGCTGTAAACCTCCCGTCCTTCTTGTTTGAAGCATGAAGCTTCATCTTCTGCTGTTGCTACATCACTGCACATGCTTTGTAACTCTTGGTAAGTTACTGTTCCCCACTTCGCCTCAGTATGGGGAGGGGGTTCTTTGTTTTTGGATGTGACGAGCGATTTGTATGGATCAATCTGTGCTCGGGGCTCTGTTGCTTCGGCTGTGTCCAGTACTCCAACGTATGAAGCTGTAGGAGTAGAAAGAACGAACCTATCAGTAACAAATGCAGGATAAGACAAAAAGAAAAAAGGTAAAAATAGTCATCTAACTCCTAAACTTTAACTCAAAGCTTAACTTTATCCTTCAACTTTCAAAAGATTCAAGATTGAGTCTCCAAACTTTAGTTGTTAGCTTCAGTTTCATTCCTGATGCTACATAGCTATCCACATAGCACACCCTCAGCTTTAATATCGGTAAAATTTCACTGGTTTTCTCTCAAAATGTAACTCTGTGTTTTGGATCCATTTAAACACTCATGTTTCTTAGAATAAAAAGTATTATTACTTGATTTTTTTAGTTTTTTAAATTCAGTCACAGTAAAAATAAGAATATATGTTCAAATAAGCTCCACGTCAAAAAAAGTGAGCTCAGCAATGTCTCTTGACCAAGATAGATACACGACCATAGCACATTTTGTCAAGATGTTGAATCAACATATAAAATATAAAAACATATAAAATATCTTTAAGTTTATGTGGAAATGATATGTTCAAGAATACAAAATATATTCATATTGGTCATCATGTTATTTTATTAATTCTAATAAACAGAGTGGTCAAAATAGATTTAAGATAAAATTGCAGTTTGAAAGAAAAATTAATCAGAAATTTGAATTCCAACTCAAGGTTGACATGGCGTGCTATGTGGACAATCACATTGTTAGAAATCAAGAGGGAGCCCAAAGATCAAATAGCCACTAAATCATCTCGAATTACATGGAGAAATCTGATTACAACATGAACATCAAGTGCTATCTTTTAAATAGCACAAGAACACCAATAATACCTTCTCCTCCATCTTTGTTGTTGCTTGAAGATGCGGCCATCTAGCCAACAAGGCGAGGCCGCAAGAATAACGACGACGAGAGGCGTTTCCCCTTGTTCTTCTCTTGGTATCTTGATCGGATTCTGAGTGGATTAGAGTGTTCAAGTGTGTATGAGTGTATGCTCCTTAAGCCTTCTTTGATCACACACTTGACCCTCTTCTTATAGTTGACCAAGAGACACAAGAGGGGGCCTCCCACCCTTAGGAATTATTGAGTCTCCCGATCAGAGACTCAAAATTCGGTGGGTTGTGTCCATTCAATTAGAACACATGTCAATTTCGAGTTTAAACTGACAGTTACTGAAAAATCAGACTAGTCCGTATAGGGTCCGGACTAGTCCAGTCACCCTTACTGGACAAAACCGGACTAGTCCGGTCTTTACCGGACAAGTCCGGTACTCCCCAACATTCTCCCCCTTGAACTCGAATCTGAAACTTACCGACTTACTTAATACTAAACTTAGTGTCCACTTTCTCATGCTTGACATATAGGGCACGACGCATCACAACAACCATTTACGTATTGTTGGACTCGAAGACCACAGTACATCTCACATTTGAAAATGAACCTTACTCTTACTTGGCCCCTAAATATCCAGTGATCATAGGCTCTCCCTTAAACCCATGTCGGCTATGTGTTCACTGAACACGCTGGGTGGAAGACCTTTTGTTAGCGGATCCGCAAGCATACGCTTGGTACTTATATGCTTAAGACTTATGGTATGATCCTGGATTCGATCTTTCACAACATAAAACTTAATGTCGATGTGTTTGGCAGCACCACTCGACTTATTGTTGTGAGAGTAAAATATTGCGGGCTCATTATCGCAGTATAACTTAAGTGGTTTTTCAATGCTGTCGACCACTCTAAGACCGGGTAAAAATTTCTTAAGCCAAACAGCCTGCCCGGTGGCCTCATAACATGCAACTCGGCATGCATTGTGGACGATGCAGTGACGGTTTGTTTGGAGCTTTTCCATGAAATGGCTCCATTCGCGAGGGTGAATATATAAACTGACATGGATTTCTTAGTATCCACACAACCCGTGAAATTTGAATCTGAATATCCCACTACTTCAAGTGGGTCTGACTTACTATACGTTAACATGAGGCCTTTTGTGCCTTGCACATATCTTAATGCTTTCTTAACTACCTTCCAGTGATCAATCCCTGGATTGGCCTGATATCTGCCAAGCATTCCGGTCACATAAGCTAAGTCAGGGCGAGTACAGACTTGAGCATACATAAGGCTTCCGACAGCAGAAGCATATGGAACCGACTTCATTTGATCGATCTCATATTGGTTCCTGGGACACTGAAAGTTCCCAAACTTATCGCCCTTGACAATCGGAGCAGGCAAAGGCTTACTCTTATGCATACTGTACTTTCTCAGTACATTCTCTAAGTATGCCTTCTGTGATAAGCCTAATACTCCCTTATTTCTATCTAGGTGAATTTCTATGCCCAATACATAGGATGCTTCACCAAGATCTTTCATATCAAAATTAGAAGACAAAAACTTCTTAGTTTCTGATAGCAGATTGGCATCACTACTTGCAAGTAGTATATCATCTACGTAAAGCACGAGGAAAATAAATTTCCCGCTCTTAAACTTAGCATAAATGCAATTGTCCTCCTCATTTTCTTTAAACCCAAACTTTCTTACTGTTTCATCGAACTTGAGATACCACTGCCTTGATGCTTGTTTAAGTCCATAAATGGACTTTCTTAAGTGGCATCCCATATGTTCCTTACCCTTAATAACAAAACCTTTCGGTTGTGTCATATAGACGTTCTCATATAGATCACCATTGAGAAACGCCATCTTTACATCCATCTGATGTAATTCTAAATTATAATGTGCAGCTAATGCCATAATGATTCTGAACGAATCCTTACTTGAGACAGGTGAAAAAGTCTCATTATAATCAATCCCTTCTCTTTGAGTGAAGCCTTTTGCAACAAGTCTGGCCTTAAACTTATCAATATTCCCTTTGGAGTCATGTTTAATTTTGTAGACCCATTTACAGCCTATTGTTTTGGCTCCATTAGGAATCTCAACTAAATCCCAGACTTTGTTTGTTTCCATAGACCTCATTTCATCCTCCATGGCTTTACGCCATTCAGATGATTGAGGACTTCTCATAGCTTCTTCAAATGTGGTGGGATCACCCTCCATTTGAATTGCCTCACTCAAATAGATCTCATAATCGTCTGGAATGGCCGATTTTCTTTCTCGTTGAGATCTTCTTAATTGCATATTATCCTCATTTTGAGGCTGTTGTTGCTCTTTATTATTAGTGACAACGGGCTGAAAATGCTCAACCTCTCTTAATAATTCTGTTGTCAATGGAGAACTAACAACAGGTGTTGAATCATTACCAGTAGGCACTGATGATTCAACAGTAGTAGGTAATGAGAAATATGGTTCTTGAATCATGGGAGTGGGTACATAAACCCGCTTCTCTTCAAGATTAATTTCTCGTCTTACCGTACTCCCCCTGATCATGGCATCCTCTAAAAAGACGGCATGTCTTGTTTCTACAAACTTAGTATATCATTCTGGACAATAGAAACGATATCCCTTACTCTTTTCTGCATAGCCAATAAAATGGCAACTTACTGTCTTAGAATCCAACTTACCAATGTTTGGGTTAAACAATTTTGCCTCAGCGGGACAGCCCCATATATGCATATAACTTAATGAGGGCTTACGTCCTGTCCACAACTCATACGGTGTTTTGGGCACCGACTTAGTAGGAACCCGATTTAGCACATGAATGGCGGTTTTTAATGCCTCCATCCATAAGCTAACCGGCAAATCTGATTGACTTAACATGGATCTAACCATATCCATTAGCGTACGGTTGCGCCGTTCCGCTACTCCATTTTGCTGAGGCTCGCCCGGTGTGGAATACTGGACGACTATGCCATTTTCCTGTAGGAACCGAGCAAATGGTCCAGGAACTTGGCCATACGGGGTATGACGACCGTAGTACTCACCACCACGATCGGATCTTACCACTTTAATCTTAATATTGTGCTGATTTTCAACTTCAGCCTTAAATATCTTAAATTTATCCAACGCTTCAGAGCGTTCTTTAATTGGATAAATATAGCCATAGCGAGAATAGTCATCCGTGAAGGTTATGAATGAATCAAAACCATCAACAGATACTACGGGGAATGGACCACAAATGTCCGTATGGATTAATTCCAAAATTCCCGCACTGCGTATGGCACCTTTCTTAATTTTTTTTAACAAACTTTCCCTTAATGCAGTCTATGCATTCTTCTGAATCCGAAAAATCCAAATGGGGAAGAATCGATTGTGAAATCAATTGTTCAATTCTCCCCCTCGAAATATGGCCCAAGCGACAATGCCATAATTTCGAAGACATTTCGGAATCGATTCTCTTACGCTTACCCTGATGTGAGGAAAACTGATTGTCGCTTACAACATTAACATCATCATGCATAGATAATAAGTATAGCATGCCTTGTCTTATGGCAACACCAACCATCTTATTATCATACTTAATTACACATCTGTCTTTGCCAAACTGGCAAACATAACCATCATCATCTAAGTGTGACACTGAGATGAGATTTCTACTTAAAGAGGGTACATATAATACATCCTGAAGTGTAATTACAAAGCCATTTCTTAATACTAATGGATAATCTCCAATGGCTTTCACTTCAGCTTCATGGCCATCAGCAACTTTAATGGCCCTTTCCCCTCTTTCTAGGGTCCTCCTCATATTTAACCCCTGCAACGAATTGCAAACGTGCACAGTGGCACCTGAGTCAATCCACCAAGAAGATGGTGTATAATCTAAAAGCAGGGATTCATCAACAAAGGTCACAAAGTCATTACCATTTTTGCAACACCATTTAAGGAAGCCAATGCAATCCTTCTGATGGTGACCTTTGTCTAAACAAAAACGGCACTGATCTTTATCCACTTTCACATCCTTATTGTAAGGATGGCTTTGTTGAAACTTACCCTTATCTTTATCATGGTGAGATGAACCATGATACTTAAATGATTGCTTAGAAGAATAATTCTTGTTAGCCTTACCTTTTCCCTTCACGTAATTAATAGCATCATAACTGTGAAGGGACTTAATCCTCTCTTCCTCCTGAACACACATGGCCATGAGTTTTTCTATGTTCCATAGTTCAGGTTGAGAGTTGTAATTGATGACAAAAGTTTCAAATTACTTAGGAAGTGAGGCAATGATGAGATGCACAATGAACTCATCTTTAATCCCCAAATCCATAGGCTTAAGCTTTGCAGCCATATTTGTCATCCTTAAGATGTGCTCACGCACACCACCTCCATGATATTTTTCAGTAACAAGCCTCTTGATAAGAGTGCTTGTAGTGGCCTTAGAAGAACTAGTAAACTGATTCTCTATCCATTGGAGGTACTCAACAACAGTTTCACATTCAGGGATTGCTCCCCGAATGGCCTCAGTGATAGTGCCCTTAATTACCATCAAACATTTCCTGTTTGATTTCTTCCACTTATAACAATCAATGTCATAAGCCAACAACTCAGTAGTATATTCCTTTGTCCTCACAGCAAAGGCTTCCTGAGTTTCATCAGCATTTCTTACTGGTTCAACCGGTGCAACCGGATATGGAGTAGTGAGAGCCAAGTCTATCTCAGAGACTGCCAAAGCAATCTCCAACTTCTCTCGCCATCTCCCATAATTGCTTCCATTGAGTGGATCAATAGAAGCGATGAAACTCAGTGCTGAATTAGCATTGGAGGAACCTTCATAATAAAAAAAAACCAAAATCAAGAAGAATGCATAGATGTTAACCACAAGAAAATGATGAGTTTTATCTTTCACTTTGGTTACTCGACCAAAACTCAACATTTGAGAATAACTGAAAATCAACATAGTAATTTATCTTTCGCTTTGGTTACTCGACCAAATTACTATGTTCTTACAAAAGGAATGTCATTAATACCTTTCGCTTTGGTTACTCAGCCAATAATGACATTGAAACTGAATATTGAAGAACAACTGAAATATATAGTAATTTATCTTTTGCTTTGGTTACTCGACCAAATTACTATGTACTTAGAAAGGAAAATGTCATTAATGCCTTTCGCTTTGGTTACTCGGCCAATAATGACATTAATAAAACTTAAAATCATGATAATTCTATTTTTCACTTTGGTTACTCAATAGAATTTCATGCAACTTAAATTGACATAGCAATTTATCTTTCGCTTTGGTTACTCGACCAAATTGCTATGACAATAAACTTAATTCACAGCGGAAGCTTAATTTAATAAGCAAACTTAATTGTATAGCACGGACTAGTCCGCACATGGCCGGACTAGTCCGGACTCTTACAGTATGGTTTTCGGACTAGTCCGGTCCATACGCCGGACAAGTCCGGTCCCATCACAAACATTTGATCCGTTCTTTATTGAACTTTTTGAGTTTGGTCCGTACTATTCCGGACTAGTACGACCAACCCCAGAAAAGTTTCATATAAAAAACTGAAAAAATGTCGAAATACCCAAAAGGGAATCTTAATCTTACCATCTTATCAAATCAACTTAATTTTCACAATGGATTTCAATCCAAAGTGCTTAATTTGTTTTCAATCAGATGAACGCGTCAAAACGCTCTGATCCGAAAACCTAACCACTTTACGTGGCACACCGGACTAGTCCGGCCCATAGACCGGACAAGTCCAGACCTTCAAAAACTTTCAGCGAAAAACTTCGATCAAAACTCAATTCGAAATGATTAGGGGATAAATGGCTCTGATACCATTGTTAGAAATCAAGAGGGAGCCCAAAGATCAAATAGCCACTAAATCATCTCGAATTACATGGAGAAATCTGATTACAACATGAACATCAAGTGCTATCTTTTAAATAGCACAAGAACATCAATAATACCTTCTCCTCCATCTTTGTTGTTGCTTGAAGATGCGGCCATTTAGCCAACAAGGCGAGGCCGCAAGAATAACGACGACGAGAGGCGTTTCCCCTTGTTCTTCTCTTGGTATCTTGATCGGATTCTGAGTGGATTAGAGTGTTCAAGTGTGTATGAGTGTATGCCCCTTAAGCCTTCTTTGATCACACACTTGACCCTCTTCTTATAGTTGACCAAGAGACACAAGAGGGGGCCTCCCACCCTTAGGAATTATTGAGTCTCCCGATCAGAGACTCAAAATTCGGTGGGTTGTGTCCTTTCAATTAGAACACATGTCAATTTCGAGTTGAAACTGACAGTTACTGAAAAATCGGACTAGTCCGTATAGGGTCCGGACTAGTCCGGTCACTCTTACTGGACAAAACCGGACTAGTCCGGTCTTTACTGGACAAGTCCGGTACTCCCCAACACACATCAGACTATAGACCAAATTGAACCCACCAACCATAGTTTACGGACTAGATTGAACATTTTAGAAATTGAAGGATAAAGTTTTGGGCTTTCAGCTAATGTTGTTGAATGAATTTTATTATTTTGCCAACAGAAAAAACTAAAAATAAGCTTTTATTGATCTCAGGGACAACCATGACTGTCAAGATGGTGGACCTTCTACTTCTGTTGACGAGGGTTGCGAGTTGTCACGCCCGGTCATCGTAAAGATGAACAGACGCTAACCACATGTACGCCAGGATCAGTTGAATCGTACATGCGTTGACGAAAGTGAAATACCATTACATTGCCATGTTCGGAATACATAAATAGTCTTACAGAACGACCCGAAGGTCTACAAATACACTCCACAAATATTTACAACACTACACAGTTCAACACTACAGAAAGCAAGATAGATAAGCGGGCTTCGTCTCCACAGGCAGCCGTTGCGCGTGAGGTCGCCAGCCTAGACCAAGTCCTCCGGGTTGACGTAGAAGTCCTCCGGTGCAGCTTCTTCTTCTTCATACTCTAAAGGAGAATTAAACGCTTGAGTACATAGAGTACTCAGCAAGTGCGGGAAGAGAATGATATGATTGGCTAGGGCAAGGAAAGGCCAAATATGGCTTAGCACTATGCTTAGAACCTATCCTTAGCTTCCAATTATCAATATCATAATTCAATAGATAAATAACACATGATTAATGATAATGAAAGTACTTGCATCATAATGAACCATCATTTCCCAACCATAGTCTAATTATGAACTGGCCCCAAGCCGCTCTTGTCCGTGAGCACGACTGTCATGACAGTTTTACCAAATCTCTACAGAGAGTGTACCCTTTCCCCACAAGCAGTGATTTCATCCCCTGTTGCCAGGTGGACTAAGTGAACCTCCCTGAGTGCCCGTGGTAGCTAACCACATTACACACTTCCTTTGGTGTGAGGCCAGGAGATCACAACATGGTCTTTACAAAGGTACTCCCGACTAGTGCTAGCCCTCTAAGGTTTCCACCACTGGGGATTCTCGGAGTAACCCTCCGCCCCAGAGCCCCCTCTTGAGCCTTGCGGTTCCAAGAGCAGATCACCCGCATCATTCCCCGCACCATCCAACCACTAGCAGTTCATCGGGAGAAACCTAATTAATTGACCAAGCTGCCCCATCTCAGTCTCGTGGTGGTACTATAGAGCTTAGTGGCTTCCTCCATAAACCGGTCCTTAGAATCCGGTGGTAACAAACCCCAATCCCGGGTCTCGTGCAAAAAGCACCATACCAAAGCTAACCAACCACCAGATTCCTATCCACTAACATTATGTATATTCATCACCAAATTAAAGTAATCATAAAGTTGAGCATAGAGTATTTGTATGAAAACCCAATCCCAACATCTAAGCATGGCTAAGCATAAATAAAGCCTATCTACTTCCCAACCCATTTTAGGTAACAAGGAATGGTAAGGAACAGGGCATGTAAACATGTAGTAGGACATCAATTTATTTGGCATGCAACTAGCTAATTCCCTAAAATAGGTACAAGATGGTCAAGGGCACTTGCCTTCGTTGGAGACTTGAGAATTGACGAAGTCTTGGTCTTGGAAGTTGAGGTTAGGGTCGTAGAACGACTCTAGATATATGCCCAAGCAATGTCAAGAATAGAATAAAGCTAAATAAGTAAAGACACGCAAAACAATGCATTCACACATACACACAAGCACAAAATTCTACACTAATGCGTCCCTACGAGGTATTTATCATTTATCATGGTCAAAATATGCATTTCATAATTTTCCTACAATTTTGGGATTTTATTATAGCCTAAAACCATTTTTATTGAATTTTCTATAGCAAAAATGTAGTTTAAAACATTTATAATAAATATTCCAGAGACCAAATACATTTTATCTGAACACTATAATTAATTTACAGCATAAAAATAGTTTATAACAATTTTTCCTAATATTTCTACACCTAATTACCATTTTTATCCATTTTCTACACCTCAAATGCAATTAAAAACTCTATTCAGCAATTAAATAAAAGTCCAGGGGCTATATAAATAATTTACTATACTGTACAGGGACCATTTACATGAATCTACAAGATTACAGGGGTTAGAATGCTTAATTAAATGATTAAAAACCATTTTTAGGGATCCAGGGGCTAGTCTGCAATTTCCAGGGGCTAGATCCGAATTGCAGAAAAGTCCAGGGGGTAGCTAATGAGATTCCAGGGGCCTGGGTGCAAAGTTGGCGGTGGGAAATGGGCTTTGAATGCTGGCCGTCGGATCCGAGATGAATGGCTGGGATTTTATTATACCGAACCGGTATGAAGATCTAATCCCGGCCGTTCGGTTTGAACCGAGGGCCGAGATGCGGCCACGTCGCCTCTGGCGACGCCGGCGGCGCACAGCGCGGCGGCGCTAAGCGCCCGCGGCGGTGAACTCGCCGGAGACGGCCAAAACGGCGAAAGCTACGCCTAACTCACGCGCCAAAAGCACAGAATGAAAGAGGGGAGGCTAGGGAACTCACTGAGGGGTGTCGCTAGCCTTGAAATCGGTCGGAGGACGGTCGGCGATGAGGAATGGCGGCGGTGGCGTCGGTGCTCGACGGTCTTGGCAATTCCCCGGTGACCTCCTTGCTCAACCGTGTCCGGCGTGTTCCTGGTGAGGCGGTGAGCACGTGAAGCCAAGAAAGGGGAAAACAAGGGGGCTGCAGTGGCGGGAACGTGTGTGCCGAGTTACTCACCGGCGATGGAGGTCTAGGGTTCTGGGAGGCTCGGGGAGAGGGGGAAAACTGGGGGCGCCGTTTCCTTTATGCCGCGGAGAGGGGTGGGGTAGTGATGCGCGCGCGAAAACCGCCGGGGGGAGAGTGGATGCGGGGTGGAACGACGTGGGCGCGGGGTGATCGGCGGTTGCATGGGCGACGGTTGCGCGCGGGAGAAGAAGAGAGGGAGGAGAAGGGCGCCGACAAGCGGGCCCCGCCCGGCAGAGAGAGGGAGAGAGGGGAGGGAGCAGTGGGCTGGCGGGGGAGGGAGGAAATTGGGCCAGGGGGAGGGGATACGGCCCAAAAGGGGTTTTATTCTTTTCTTTTTCTTTTCCCATCTCTTTTCTTTTGATTTGAATTCAAATTAAATTTTGAACGTTTGCTACACGTTTGAACTCCAAAAATTCACAAGAAAATGCATGCTACAATGATCAAGGTTTGAGCAAATTTTTGTACATGAAATATGGGTGTTACAACTCTACCCCCCTTAAAAGGAATCTCGCCCTCGAGATTCGGACGTTCTAAGAGAATAGATGAGGGAAATCCGCCTTGAGAGCTTCTTCTCTTTCCCAGGTTGCTTCTGCCTCGGAATGATGTTTCCATTGCACTTTACACATGCGAATGACTTTGTTCCTCGTGACTTTTTCTAGTGTCTCAAGTATTTTGACAGGCTGCTCTACATAAGACAAGTCTTCCTGTACATCCACGGCTTCCATGGGCAATTGCTCTTCAGGCACTCTTAAACACTTCTTAAGCTGTGACACATGGAACACATTGTGCACATCTGCCAGGTGTGGCGGAAGCTCAAGCTGGTAAGCCACTTCACCACGTCGTTCCAGTATCTTGAACGGACCAATGTAACGGGGTGACAACTTGCCTCTTACTTTGAATCTTCTCAATCCTCTCATAGGTGACACCTTCAAGTACACATAGTCACCAACTTCAAATGTGAGATCGCGTCTTCGAGTATCCGCATAACTCTTCTGTCTTGTTTGAGCCGCCTTTAGATTCTTCCGAATTTCTTGTACTTGCCTTTCAGCCTCTTGTAGTACGTCAGGCCCAAAGACTTGACTTTCCCCAGTTTGATTCCAAAACAACGGTGTCCTACATTTTCGCCCATACAATGCTTCAAAAGGTGACATCTTCAAACTGGCTTGATAACTGTTGTTGTAAGAAAATTCGGCATATGGCAGATTCTTGTCCCAACTCTTGCTATTCTTTAAAGCACACGCTCTCAACATGTCTTCTAATATCTGGTTGGTGCGTTCTGTCTGACCATCAGTTTGAGGATGATACGCCGAACTGAAATTTAGACGGGTATCCATTGATTCATGTAACTTCTGCCAGAATCTTGAGGTGAATTGAGTGCCTCTGTCTGAGATGATCTTCTTAGGAACTCCATGTAAGCATACAATCCTGGAGATGTACAGTTCCGCCAACTTGGGGCCGTTGTAGGTCTCTTTCACAGGAATAAAGTGAGCCACTTTAGTTAGACGGTCCACAATAACCCATATAGAATCATATCCAGACTGTGTTCTTGGTAGTCCCACAATGAAGTCCATACTAATTTCTTCCCATTTCCATTCTGGCACTTTGATTGGTTGCAATAACCCTGCTGGTCTTTGATGTTCCGCCTTAATCAATTGACATGTATCACATATAGCCACATATTCGGCTACATCCCGTTTCATTCCATGCCACCAATATCGATCTTTAAGGTCTTGATACATCTTTGTGCTTCCGGGATGAATGGAGTATGATGAGTCATGAGCTTCTCTTAGTATTAACTCTCTAATCTCCTTGACATCCGGAACACAAATCCTCTTTCCAAGCCATAAGGTTCCTTGTTCATCCTCTCTAAAGTTTGGAGCTTTCCCTTTCTTCATCAACTGCTTGATCTCTTTGACTTTCTCATCATTCTTTTGTCCCTCTCGTATGTCATGTTCAAGGGTTGAGTCCACTTCCATAGCAACTGCTTCAGTGCTAGACACTAGACATAGATTTAACCTTGCAAACTCTTCACATAGCTGGGGTTGAAGAGCTTGTACTGACAAGTTATTGCTTTGTCCCTTCCTGCTTAGAGCATCAGCGACCACATTAGCCTTGCCTGGATGGTAGTTGATTCCCACATCAAAATCATTGATTAATTCCAACCAGCGACGTTGCCTGAGGTTAAGATCCGGCTGTGTAAATATGTACTTCAAGCTCTTGTGATCTATATATATCTCCGTCCTTTTTCCCATTAAGTAATGTCTCCATATCTTCAAAGCATGAACAACAGCTGCCAATTCTAAGTCATGTGTTGGATAGTTCCTCTCATGTTTCCGAAGCTGTCTTGAAGCGTAGGCCACAACATGTCCTCCTTGCATTAAGACACATCCTAAACCATGACCAGATGCGTCACAATAGACCACAAACTCCTTTTGCATATCGGGCATCACCAATACCGGTGCACTGGTTAACCTCTTCTTCAATTCGGCGAAGCTTACCTCACATTCGGGGGTCCACTTGAAAGCAACTCCTTTCTCAAGCAACTTGGTTAGTGGTCGAGAGATCTTTGAAAATCCCTCGATGAATCGACGGTAATAACCAGCCATACCTAAGAATCTCCGTATATCATGTACACTCTCAGGTGTTTCCCACTTAAGGACATCGGCCACTTTGCCTGGATCCACTGCTATACCTCCTTCGGATATGACATGTCCCAAAAATGATACCTCCTTTAGCCAAAACTCACACTTACTAAGTTTGGCATACAGTTGATGTTGGCGAAGCTTCTGTAAGGCCATCCTGAGGTGCTCCTCATGCTCTTCTTCAGTTTTGGAGTAGATAAGTATGTCGTCGATGAATACCACTACGAACTTGTCCAAGTATTCCATGAAAACCTTGTTCATAAGATACATAAAATACGCCGGAGCATTGGTCAATCCAAATGACATGACTGTATACTCATACAATCCATACCGAGAGACAAATGCCGTCTTGGGAATATCCGACGGTCTAATCTTCAGTTGATGGTAGCCCGAACGAAGATCAATCTTGGAAAACACACATGCTCCTCTTAACTGATCAAATAAATCTTCAATCCTGGGTAGTGGGTATTTATTCTTGATGGTTACCTCATTTAAAGCACGATAGTCCACACACAACCTTTGAGTTCCATCCTTCTTAGGTACAAATATGACTGGTGCTCCCCAAGGCGATGAGCTCGGGCGAATATATCCTTTTGCCAATAACTCCTCAATATGATCCTTTAGTTCAGCTAATTGTTTAGCATCCATTCTATATGGCCTCTTATATATTGGGGCCGTTCCAGGCACTAATTCAATGATAAATTCAATCTCTCGATCAGGGGCCATACCTGGCAAGTCATCTGGGAATACATCCGGAAATTCTTTCACAACCCTGATGTCTTTGGTACTCTCAAGGTGATTGAGTTGTACTATTGCTTCTTGTGTCTGATCTGGCTTGAATTCCACTGTGGTGCCATCCGGGTGTGTTAAGCAGACTGTTCTAGTTGCACAATGAATTACTCCTTGATTCTTTGTCAACCAGTCCATTCCCAGAATGATATCTAATCCTTGTGAGTCCAACACTATTAGGTTGGCCCAAAAGACTACCCCCCTTATGTTTATACTCACTTTTCGGCATAGATGCCTTGCCACCATCTCTCCTCCAGGAGAGTTTATCAATAATGGCCCATTCAAGAATGTAACTACCATGTCATGCTTCTTTATGAAATCCTTGGATATGAATGAATGTGTAGCACCCGAATCAAACAATATGGTGGCAGGGTGGGAGTTGACAGAGAACGTACCGATCACCACATCAGGTGCTTCCTGTGCTTGCTCCAGAGTCACATGGTTGACACGGCCAGTTGGGTTCTGCTGCTTCTTTGGACAACTGCTGGCATAGTGTCCCCATTCTCCGCACTTGTAGCATTGTACTCCTGCAGCATTATTTGGGCCCTTGTTGCCTCCTGACTGGTTTCTTGGGGGTTGGCCACTTGGACGGTTAGCTGGGGCTGAAGGGCGGGGTGGCTGCATCTGCTGGCGTGGGGGTTGCATTGGCTGGCGTGGTGGCTGCTGCTGCTGCTGCTGCTGGCGCATTGGCTGGTTGTAAGGGGTGGGTGGCCTGTAGTTGGAGTTGGGGTACCTTTGTCCCGAGTAGTTCATGGGACGAGTCATATGAGTTGTAGGCGGAGGGTTGAGACGGGGGCGTACATTGCTGCTGGAGGCATGTGCTGCTAAAGTCAACTTCCTCTTTCTTTCATCATCATCCAGTTCCTTCTTAGTCCTCTCCACTTCAAAAGCTTTGTCAACTAATTTCTGGAAGTCGCCGTAGTCGCTGGAAGACATAGCAAACTTTAACTCTTTGTCCAGCCCATTCTTGAAGCGGAATTGCTTCTTGGCGTCGGTATCCACGTCTGTTGGGGCATAGCGGGACAGCTGGGTGAAGGCATTCAGGTAGGTCCTCACAGTCATACGGCCTTGCTTTAGCATCAGGAATTCTTCACGCCTGGCTTGTATCTCTCCTTCAGGTACGAAGTGATTGCGGAAGTTGGTACGGAATTCTTCCCATGTAATATTTTCCGGGTCCCGGTGGGCTTCGGTGAAGGCGGTCCACCAGTCAGCTGCTGGTCCTTGAAGTTGATGAGAGGCTAGTAGCACTTTCTCTCTCCCTTCACAGTGGATGAGCCTCAGCTTGCTATCAATGGTACGGAGCCAATCATCGGCGTCCATAGGTTCGGTAACGGTGGCAAAAGTGGGTGGATGGGTGTTCAGGAAGTCCCTAAGGAAGGACCTAGGTGGAAAAGGTGGTGGTGGCGGAAGGTTGTAGTTTGGTGGTGGTGGGGGTGGGGCTTGTTGCAGGTTGGTGACAATCTGGGTGAGGTTGTTAAGCAACTGGGTCTGAAGAGCCATCATCTGTTGCATTTGTTGAGAGGCTGGGGCTCCTCGAGCACCCCTTGCATTCCATCCAGGGACACCTCCAAGTCCTTCATCCAGGGGTGGGTTACCACGACCACGGCCTCTACCTCTTCCTCGTCCAGCCATCTGTGATAGAGAAGTTCATTGTGATACCACTTTGTCACGCCCGGTCATCGTAAAGATGAACAGACGCTAATCACATGTACGCCAGGATCAGTTGAATCGTACATGCGTTGACGAAAGTGAAATACCATTACATTGCCATGTTCGAAATACATAAATAGTCTTAGAATAATAGATGAGATGAGAAAGGATATGCTAGGGTAACACGGTCCCAACTATATGCATCAAGGGTAATAGACATAAAGCAAGCTCATTAACCAACTAGTGTGGAGGTGGACAAGATGCCTAAGCATTCCACCACTCACACGACACATAAACAAGACTAAAGACATGGATGTGGACAGGATGCCGAAGCATTCCACAACTCATGTCGCAACCAACACACACAACATAAAGCAAACTACTAGCATGACAACATAAAAGGTACAACTCAAGACTAGGGAGGGCGTAGCTACACGCTCCTACAAACTAAGGATAACTGTCCTGAGTCGTCCAGCGGGGAAACGAGTCCACTCCTACTCGTCGGAGTCCTCCTCAACCTCCATCTCCGGGTCTTCTTCTTCTGAGTCTTCTCTTGAGTTCTCGGGGGAGTTCATGCGGCGATCCGGAGAGTTCGGGTCCCAAGGCTCCACGTCCGAAGCGTACTGCGGAGAGTTAGGATCAACTCCAGTGATCCTCGTGTAGCGTCGTCGAAGTCGCTCGTAGCGGTCGACCAGGTCCCTGCTGTCCTGCAGCTCCTGCTGACAACGCTGGAGTCGCGAAGACAACTCCACAACGTCGTCCACCAGCCTCTCGCACTGGGGGTGAGTCAAGCGTCCCTCGACGTCACGTCCAGTGAAGGCAGCTGTGCCACTAGGGCGCTGAGGGGTGTACGCGTGCTCCGTGCACCCAAGAAGGAACCTGTGGGCGTGGCTCCAGTAGGTGGTCGCCTCCCACGTGGCGTCCTCCTCAGCTGCACACTGGGAGCTCCTCCAGGCCGGAGAGAAGTGCGAGTGCAGCAACTCCGAGTCGTAGTAGACGGCCAGCTGAGAAGTCCACTCCAGCTCACCAGTATAGGGTGCAAAGACCCTAGTGGTGTGGTAGACTAAGCGGACACGGTACTCACGGTACCCCGCAGCTCGAAGAAGAGAACGAAGACGGACGCGCATCCTTGAAGCAGCACTCCCGTTGGAGAGCAGAGTCGTCTCCCTCCGGGGTGTGTAAGGTGCGGAGCGACTGGCTAGGGCGTGCTGAGGGACACGACCTCCAGTCGACTTACGGGCCGTCTGCTTGGTCCGCGCCATCTACAAACATTTGAAAAGAAGAGAGTGAGATTAATAACTAATAAATCAAGTTAGAATAAAAACAATAAGCAAAGTAAGGTAAGAAGCACAAGGGTTGAGGTGGAGAGCACAAAGTTTTGGAAATACTATTTCATATGAAAATAGTATAGTCCTTAATTTTCGGCCATTTCTAACTAGGCTTGCGTCCTACGGGCAACACGGCTCTGATACCACTTTGTCACGCCCGGTCATCGTAAAGATGAACAGACGCTAACCACATGTACGCCAGGATCAGTTGAATCGTACATGCGTTGACGAAAGTGAAATACCATTACATTGCCATGTTCGGAATACATAAATAGTCTTACAGAACGACCCGAAGGTCTACAAATACACTCCACAAATATTTACAACACTACACAGTTCAACACTACAGAAAGCAAGATAGATAAGCGGGCTTCGTCTCCACAGGCAGCCGTTGCGCGTGAGGTCGCCAGCCTAGACCAAGTCCTCCGGGTTGACGTAGAAGTCCTCCGGTGCAGCTTCTTCTTCTTCATACTCTAAAGGAGAATTAAACGCTTGAGTACATAGAGTACTCAGCAAGTTCGGGAAGAGAATGATATGATTGGCTAGGGCAAGGAAAGGCCAAATATGGCTTAGCACTATGCTTAGAACCTATCCTTAGCTTCCAATTATCAATATCATAATTCAATAGATAAATAACACATGATTAATGATAATGAAAGTACTTGCATCATAATGAACCATCATTTCCCAACCATAGTCTAATTATGAACTGGCCCCAAGCCGCTCTTGTCCGTGAGCACAGCTGTCATGACAGTTTTACCAAATCTCTGCAGAGAGTGTACCCTTTCCCCACAAGCAGTGATTTCATCCCCTGTTGCCAGGTGGACTAAGTGAACCTCCCTGAGTGCCCGTGGTAGCTAACCACATTACACACTTCCTTTGGTGTGAGGCCAGGAGATCACAACATGGTCTTTACAAAGGTACTCCCGACTAGTGCTAGCCCTCTAAGGTTTCCACCACTGGGGATTCTCGGAGTAACCCTCCGCCCCAGAGCCCCCTCTTGAGCCTTGCGGTTCCAAGAGCAGATCACCCGCATCATTCCCCGCACCATCCAACCACTAGCAGTTCATCGGGAGAAACCTAATTAATTGACCAAGCTGCCCCATCTCAGTCTCGTGGTGGTACTATAGAGCTTAGTGGCTTCCTCCATAAACCGGTCCTTAGAATCCGGTGGTAACAAACCCCAATCCCGGGTCTCGTGCAAAAAGCACCATACCAAAGCTAACCAACCACCAGATTCCTATCCACTAACATTATGTATATTCATCACCAAATTAAAGTAATCATAAAGTTGAGCATAGAGTATTTGTATGAAAACCCAATCCCAACATCTAAGCATGGCTAAGCATAAATAAAGCCTATCTACTTCCCAACCCATTTTAGGTAACAAGGAATGGTAAGGAACAGGGCATGTAAACATGTAGTAGGACATCAATTTATTTAGCATGCAACTAGCTAATTCCCTAAAATAGGTACAAGATGGTCAAGGGCACTTGCCTTCGTTGGAGACTTGAGAATTGACGAAGTCTTGGTCTTGGAAGTTGAGGTTAGGGTCGTAGAACGACTCTAGATATATGCCCAAGCAATGGCAAGAATAGAATAAAGCTAAATAAGTAAAGACACGCAAAACAATGCATTCACACATACACACAAGCACAAAATTCTACACTAATGCGTCCCTACGAGGTATTTATCATTTATCATGGTCAAAATATGCATTTCATAATTTTCCTACAATTTTGGGATTTTATTATAGCCTAAAACCATTTTTATTGAATTTTCTATAGCAAAAATGTAGTTTAAAACATTTATAATAAATATTCCAGAGACCAAATACATTTTATCTGAACACTATAATTAATTTACAGCATAAAAATAGTTTATAACAATTTTTCCTAATATTTCTACACCTAATTACCATTTTTATCCATTTTCTACACCTCAAATGCAATTAAAAACTCTATTCAGCAATTAAATAAAAGTCCAGGGGCTATATAAATAATTTACTATACTGTACAGGGACCATTTACATGAATCTACAAGATTACAGGGGTTAGAATGCTTAATTAAATGATTAAAAACCATTTTTAGGGATCCAGGGGCTAGTCTGCAATTTCCAGGGGCTAGATCCGAATTGCAGAAAAGTCCAGGGGGTAGCTAATGAGATTCCAGGGGCCTGGGTGCAAAGTTGGCGGTGGGAAATGGGCTTTGAATGCTGGCCGTCGGATCCGAGATGAATGGCTGGGATTTTATTATACCGAACCGGTATGAAGATCTAATCCCGGCCGTTCGGTTTGAACCGAGGGCCGAGATGCGGCCACGTCGCCTCTGGCGACGCCGGCGGCGCACAGCGCGGCGGCGCTAAGCGCCCGCGGCGGTGAACTCGCCGGAGACGGCCAAAACGGCGAAAGCTACGCCTAACTCACGCGCCAAAAGCACAGAATGAAAGAGGGGAGGCTAGGGAACTCACTGAGGGGTGTCGCTAGCCTTGAAATCGGTCGGAGGACGGTCGGCGATGAGGAATGGCGGCGGTGGCGTCGGTGCTCGACGGTCTTGGCAATTCCCCGGTGACCTCCTTGCTCAACCGTGTCCGGCGTGTTCCTGGTGAGGCGGTGAGCACGTGAAGCCAAGAAAGGGGAAAACAAGGGGGCTGCAGTGGCGGGAACGTGTGTGCCGAGTTACTCACCGGCGATGGAGGTCTAGGGTTCTGGGAGGCTCGGGGAGAGGGGGAAAACTGGGGGCGCCGTTTCCTTTATGCCGCGGAGAGGGGTGGGGTAGTGATGCGCGCGCGAAAACCGCCGGGGGGAGAGTGGATGCGGGGTGGAACGACGTGGGCGCGGGGTGATCGGCGGTTGCATGGGCGACGGTTGCGCGCGGGAGAAGAAGAGAGGGAGGAGAAGGGCGCCGACAAGCGGGCCCCGCCCGGCAGAGAGAGGGAGAGAGGGGAGGGAGCAGTGGGCTGGCGGGGGAGGGAGGAAATTGGGCCAGGGGGAGGGGATACGGCCCAAAAGGGGTTTTATTCTTTTCTTTTTCTTTTCCCATCTCTTTTCTTTTGATTTGAATTCAAATTAAATTTTGAACGTTTGCTACACGTTTGAACTCCAAGAATTCACAAGAAAATGCATGCTACAATGATCAAGGTTTGAGCAAATTTTTGTACATGAAATATGGGTGTTACACGAGTCTTGCTCTCGCCAGCGCTGGGCTTGCCGTCTTCGACAAGACTATCTCCAGCAATAGTGTCTTTAAGTAAGGAACTATATCTGTAATCAATTAATGCACACTATCTTCTTCCTTAAGTTTAACCATGCATATGCATTACTGATTAAGAATCGAACAGGCTGATTCAATTCATTTCTTTTTTATCTCCTTTTAACCAGTTTGGCCAACTTAGTTTTGCTGTGCCACGCGTTTACTACTGCCGTGGAGGTCGCCGGGCAGATTGTTTGCTTTTCCAGGGGCTCAAGGCCAGTTCCCCAGGACCTCATGTTGTGCTTCTGCCTGCTCGCTCTGGACTGGGTGCGCAACACATGCGATGCATTTATATTTTATGTCGCTCATGCACATATATAATTTGCTAACTTTTTGATGCTGCAGATCCTTGCGGTTGTTACCTTTGGTACAGCCTCTAGCACTCTTGGGATCACCCTACAGATGCACAGGATGAAGATCCTCGTTCACTGGTTCGAGCCGAACCTGGTGTATGGGGTGCTGGGATTGGCTGCAGGTGTCTGCTCATCAGCCACCGCGTGCTTAGACGTCCTTATTGCTTCCAGGTGGGGCCCACTTTGGTTTCACCAGGAGTAGACAACACATATGTACTGTATTGTGTTTTTCTTTTAAGAGAATGTATTACCTTAAGAGAAGGTAATGTATGGTGGCACTATATGAATATGCACTCAAGTCAACAAATGAACAATTGGAATATACAATTACCTCTGTTTCATTTTAAATGGAACGGAGTAGTTGTTAACTTGTCGGTGCAGATGTGGGACAACCTCACTACTACAAAAAGCATTTTTACAGGCGCCTCAATTTTTCAAACACAGGCGGTCCTTAAAAATATGCGACTGTGATGACGAATGATATAATAACCGTCTGTGATGAAAGAACAACACAGGCGGATTTTAAAGAACAACCGTCTGGGTAAATACATGATCTTCAGAATCGGTTCTTAATTAAGAACCGCCTGTAATGCAACGAACTTCACAGACGGATTTTAAGAAACAACCGTCTGGGTAAATACATGATCTTCACAGACGGTTATTAATTATTAACCGCCTGCAATGCCGTCTGGGTAAATACATGATCTTCGTTGGCGGTTCTTGATTAATAACCGTCTGTAATGCAATGAACTTCACAGATGGATTTTAAGGAACAACCGTCTGAGTAAATAAATGATCTTCGTTGGCGGTTCTTAATTAATAACCGTCTGTAATGCAATGAACTTCATAGCCGGTTCTTGATTAACAACGGCCTAAGAAGATCATGTATTTTCAGTGGCGGTCATTGTTTAATTATCATAAGCGGTTTTCATTGAAATTACAGGGATGTAGTTGCAATTATATATCACAGCCGCATGTAGTCGTGCAGGCAAAATTGTATCAGGAAAAAAACACAGATGAGCTAGCGGATACTAGTACAGTAATGCATTATAGGAAATGCTCGATCACCAGTGAGGCTGGCTTAATTGTGATAATACACCATTAGAGGCTTTACAATTGTTCAAAGATAATTTCTTTACACACTGAACAAAAATCATGCTACATTCATTGTAGATCGACGATGAAGCTCCCATCGATCAATCTAAATTGTACCGTCCTGCTTGCTCCCGAACACGTCTCTTATATTCCGCTGGATCCTGAAAATATTGACATTATTTAAATTAACAAATGTCGAAGGAGGAATGAATAACCTACATTGGTCACTAAGTCAAAGTGTCATCTAACCTTGATAAGTAGATTATAGCAATCATTTTCAACATCAAGCACATTTGGCTGATGCAGCAAACGCTGAACTTCAAGTAGTATAGTTTTGATTGTAAAAGCACTGCACCACCCCTACGAAATATAATTTAAGCAATATAAGAAACCAGTTCAAATAAGTTCGACAAAAATTATAAGTAATAATTACATGAACAAAATAGGTCTATCTTACAGTCTCTTGATCAAGAATCCCGATGCAGAGTGCTCCCGAACGATGGACATTTGGGTGGAAGAACCCAAATGGAAAGGAGCATCTTGGAGGCACCAAGGGATAGTCCTCAGAGAAGGAGATTGTCAGGGGGTAGTAACCATCTTCCCATTCAGTCTGCAAAAGAAATTTATTAATAGGAGGACGATAGTTAAACTCATATTGTGCTTGTTCTTCATGACTTACCCCTTCTTTACCGGGGACGATGCACTGCCACTTCAATAAATCTCCCGATTCAGGCTTCGCAGAGAAACCCTACGCGGAGAAATTGAAAATACCAAAAACAAACAACACGGAAAAACAAACTACAGTTAAGTTCATCAGTCCATTACAGATACATATGTATATACAACCATGTGACCGGTGTGCCATATGTACATACATGGGGATGGTTCTTGCGCCACGCCAAGCGCTCCTCCTTCAATCGGCTACACGCCCGAGACATCATTATCTGAAGAAAGACCAAGCTTCCAAACTTCCAAATCATTGAGTCCAAACGCATATGTACACAAATGCAAAAGGACACAATCCATATACCAACATTGTTCTAAGTTGATTTCAGAAGATACAAATATATACAATATATATCATCTCGCATTGCTATATACATTTTTTCCAGCATTGACATCTTCTCGCATATAGGGTTTCAAATTCTTTTTAATGCTTCTCTCTACGCGCTTGATGTTTTCTGGTTCGGTGAAAAGGTACATCTCTTCATACTGATTATATTCCTCTTCATTATCTCCCACATTGTCAACCCCAACAATATTTTGCTTTCCAGAAACAACTACGTGCAACTTCTCAGTTTCTGGATCTTGAACATAAAAAACTTGTGCAACATTATCGGCGAGAACCCACAGGTCATCTTTGTAACCCACTTTATTCAAGTCTACCAGTGTCAGTCCGTAATTGTCCACTTTCAAACCATCAGGATGTTTGACCCATTGGCACTTAAATACGGGCATTACCATTCTTTCGCCATAATCGAGTTCCCATATTTCCTCTATGAACCCGAAGTATGTGGTCTTCTGCCCTTGCGAATCATAAGCCTCAATACGAACACCACTATTTTGTGCAACACTCTTACCGTCTTTTTCTTTAGTGTAAAATGTGTAACCATTGATGTCATATGCTTGCCATGATGTTACCAAAGCAGATGGGCCACAAGCTAACTTTTTCATTGTTGCCTCTTCTATAGTGTTTCCGTATGATATATTTTTGTCCATTAACCATTCAGTGAAACATCTTCTGTGCTCTTTCATGATCCAGTCCTCTTTGCGGTCTTGGTTTTTATCACGAAGCTCAATTTGGTGTTCCTCGATGTACGGCTCAGCTATTGCGAGCTGTTGTAGTACACCAAAATGTGCACGGTGTACATTCTTGTAATCTTGAACAATAAAAGTTTTCTTACCCACTTTGCCTCTCCCACGTAGTCTACCCTCATGTACCGGTATAGGCACACCTATCGATTTTCCATCTTTGATGTAATCAGTGCAACCCTCAATCACTTCTTCAGTGGTGTATCCTTCCATAATTGAACCCTCTGGGTGAGCACGGTTCCGCACATAACCTTTTAATACTCCTAAATATCTCTCCAACGAAAACATATGATGTAAATATAGTGGCCCCAATGCTTTTATCTGATCAACAAGATGTATGATTAGGTGTACTTGCATATCAAAAAAGGATGGTGGGAAACACATCTCAAGCTTGCACATTGTCTCGACGATGTATGTTTTCAGATAGTCTAAATCTTCACGTGCTATCACCTTTTGCGATACTGCATTGAAGAAGTAACACAAACGTGTGATGACAACTTTTATATGCTCAGGTTTGATTACTCTTATTGCAATGGCAAGGAAAACTGTCATCATCATGTGACAGTCGTGAGAATTATAACCGAATAAAGACAAGTCTTTCATCGAGACTAGTTTGCGGATATTGGATGAGAAACTTGTGGGAACTTTGATCCCACGCAAGCATTCGCAAATTGATTTTTTCTCTTCTAGCGTCAAGTTGTAGCTGGCTGGGGGAAGGTAATGCTTCCCGTTCGCCTTTTCTACTGGATGAAGCTCTGGTCTCAAATCAAGATTTACTAGGTCCATACGTGAATTTAATCCATCCTTTGTCTTCCTCGGCATGTCCAGCAAGGTCCCAATGATGCTGTCAAATACATTCTTTGTAACGTGCATCAAATCAATACTATGGCAACATTCCAGATTCTTCCAATACGGAAGATACTTGAAAAAAATTGATTGTTTCTTGAAAGCCATGTCAGTTGTATCATCCGAAGATGTACTTTTCTTTCTCTTAATTCCTTTACTCTTTTTTCCCTTACCGAAAGCAATATGAATGTTCTTGACCATTTCAAACACAAGTTTTCCACTGTAAGGTTTCGGTGCAGTATCTTTTTCGATTTTGTTATCAAATTGTTCTTTCATCTTCCTATACTTGTGTGTATCTGTCAAGAACCGTCGATGTCTCATGTACACCGTCTTTCTGGATGAAGTGAGGTATAGATATCCAGTTCTATCCACGCACCTAACGCAACCTTTCTTCCCTTTCATTTGTCCCGATAATGTAAACAGTCCGGGATAATCATGCACGGTAACAAATATCATTGCTCTTAGCGTGAAATACTCCCGCTTGTACTCATCCCATGTACGTACCCCTTCATTCCACAATTTCGCCATATCTTCCATTAAAGGTTCCAAGAACACATCAATTTCGATGCCGGGTTGTTTCGGACCTTGGATAAGAACAGATAATAAGATATATTTCCTTTTGTGACACAACCACGTCGGTAGGTTGTACATAGTTAAGACCACGGGCCATGTGCTGTGTATGCTCCTTTTTTCACCAAACGGATTCATTCCATCTGTACCCAAGGCAAACCTCACATTTCTGATTTCCTTCGCAAATTCTGGATACTGAATATCAAAATTTTTCCACTGTGTTGCATCACCAGGGTGTCGTATATGTTTTTCATTCTTCTTGCGTTCCTCGGAATGCCAACGCATAAGTTCAGCCTCCCTAGGGTTTGAGAACAAATGCTTCAAGCGATCAATTACCGGAAGGTACCACATCACCAATGCAGGAATTTTTCTCTTATTCTTTCCGTCTGCATCGCCAGAAGTATCGTCATCGTCACCTTCAGGACCAATAATAAACTTCTTATTCTTCTGAGTCTTTTTCATGTTGGTAACATACTGGTGATTGTAGTCCTTCTTATATCTACTGACACCACAAATGGGGCATCTAGTTGCGAGCTCATGCTCTTTGCGATACAGAATACAATGGTTCACACAAGCGTGTATTTTTGTCACACCTAGTGCCATCGGGCAAAGAAGTTTCTTCGCTTTATAAGTGCTTCTAGGCAGTTTATTTGGATTTGGAAGAATTTCTGCCAGAAGATTCAAAAGATCAGAGAAACTACAATCGGACCATCCGTGCGTAGCTTTCAACTTTAGTAGTTCTAAGACTGCACGCAATGTAGTAAACTCTTTATCACAACCGTTTGATTCATCATATAAAAGCTCTGTGGCCGCATTCTGCAATGTCTCCATTTTACTTAAGCCTTTGCTTGCTCCCATAGAAGTCAGTACATATGGTTCAATGTGACGCAACATCTCCTCACAATCGAACTCATCATCATCATCACCAGCTTGATTGTCACTACCATCATCGATATGAACATTATCATCATCTGAGCCTCTCTCATCATCTTTATCCACATCATGTGTATCTAACTCACCATGCTCTGTCCATATTGTGTAGTTATTTTTGAAACCTCTTTTCACCAAATGAGATTGGATTACTATAGTATCCGTCCAAGCAATCTTATTTTCGCAGTCGATACATGGACATAATATGTCATCTATCTTTTGCAACTTCGCATGTCTCTTGGATGCTTCAATAAAATTTGCAACATTACGAATGTACATAGGATCGGGTCTTGGCATGTTATACATCCACGCTCGACGGTCCATGCTTCAATAATAGAATTTTTTGTCAGATTTACAAAATTTGGCCACAAATATTCTCTAAAGGTCTTCTATAAAATGAATTTACAGAGACATAACAAGTATGATTAGGGCGACTAATGTAGGAGACGGGCGACGTCTTGAGGCGGACGGAGTCAAAGGGGGAAACAGGCCCAGCAGCATGGGCTAGGTCTGGGTGGGATCCAGTCCGTTATATCGGGAAACAAGGCCCAGATGCATCTTATATATATTACAATAGCATCTGTTAATTAAACATCATATTCATGTCACATAATAGGTACAAAAAGGAAACAATCCATATAGTCCATACATCAATATACCAGAACACAATCCATAGTCCTTACACATGCAAACGGACAGAATCCATATACCAGAACACACAAAACTAACAGCTTATCAGCTAATGAAAATATACAAAGAAAAAGTAAGGAAACTACATTTACCTTGCAGAGGCGTCAGCACGGTGGGCCGGCTGGGTGGAGAAGTGGCGGTGCGGGGTTGAGCGGCGGCGCGGCAGTATGGGCTGGGCGGCGGAGCGGCGGCGCGGCGCAGGGGAAATTTCAACAGCCTGGCGGCGTCGATATAAATTCTCCAGGGTTGCGTTTTGACTGCGGTGAGGGGTCCTTATATAGACGTAGGTTTTTCACAGGCGGTTTTTAACTTTATCGCATGCGGGTTTTACTTACCAACCGCCTGAGATGATGTTTATTAATTAAGAAGTAAATATCTTCACAGGCTGTTGGTACTTAATAACCGCCAGGGAAGATTTTTATCTCAGGCGGGTATTACTTAACAACCGCCTGAGATAATGCCAACTGAACAAAATATTTTTAAAACTTGTATACATGTATGAATTTTTTTAATTTTTTTAAAAGCACTCCAACATGTCAAACTTCAAATTATCCACCAGTATTCATTGACACTTGATTGAAATATGTACAAAACACAAGAAAAATGTACAAGAACACTTGATTGAAATCCTAAAACTACACTACGGCCCCGCCTCCTCCATCCTCTCCGCCAGCTTCTCAAACCAAGCCAAGCGGTCCTCCTCCGACTCGTCGTCGTCGTCGTCGTAGTCGTCACCATGGTGGTGGTCGCCGTCGTCGTCGTCGCCGTCGTCAGTGGACGACTCGTCGTCGCCGTCGTCGGTGGACGACTCGTCGTCGCCGTCGTCGGAGGACGACTCGTCGTCGCCGTCGTCGGAGGACGACTCGTCGTCATCATCGTCATCATCGTCGTCGTCGTCGAAGTCGTCCTCCTCCTCCTCCTCCTCCTCCTCCGGCGACGATGCAGCAGGAGAGAGGGTCGGCTTCTCCGGCTGAGCCGATTGCTCCGGCTGTACCGGTGGCTCCGGCTGCACCGGCGGTGGAACGCGCTGGTCGTCATTCACCCTCTCGGGGGAGGTGCAGCGTATCCGCTTGCATGGCTGACTCGGAGGGCTAGGTGGTGGAAGGCTGGCCATGGCTGTGGTGGTTAATCGGCGGCGGGCTAGGAGAAGAAGAAAGGAGTGGAGAAAAGTTTTGTGCTTGTCCATAACCGACGACGCGCCTTATATAGGTCTGTGCGGAGTAGACGAGGGAGCGGTTCGTTTCCCGCGCATTGAACTCTTTGCAGACCTCGTGCGGCGCACAATTAAACCACTGCGGAAGACGATCTTGAGAGATCCTTGCACGCGTCCCTGCACCACGGCTTCTCAACTTCTCCGCAGACCTCGTGCGGTGCGTCAGTTAATTAACACTTCTCAGGCCGTTAAATAACATATTGTAATTTCAAAAATGATTATCTCAGGCGGTTATTACTTATAAACCGCCTGAGAAAAAAGAAGTAAAAATCTTCACAGACGGTTGGTACTTAACAACCGTCTGCAAATATGTTTATCTAAGGCGGGTATAACTTAACAACCGCCTGGGATAATGCCCGATACTCTTCTGCAGTTTCCTTATCCCTTGCTTCTTTTTTATTTAGATTCCAATATAAATACTCAAACATGTTTACATTCTGCAAATTGTGTTCAAATTCGATGATTCTTTCTTCTACATTTGTATTAAATTAACATCTACCAACTGAACAAAATATTTAGTTCATTGCGCATTGAACTCTTTGCAGACCTCGTGCGGCGCACCATTAAACCACTGTGGAAGACGATCTTGAGAGATCCTTGCACGCGTCCCTGCACCACGGCTTCTCAACTTCTCCGCAGACCTCGTGCGGCGCGTCAGTTAATTAACACTTCTCAGGCCGTTAAATAACATATTGTAATTTCAAAAATGATTATCTCAGGCGGTTATTACTTATAAACCGCCTGAGAAAAAAGAAGTAAAGATCTTCACAGCGGTTGGTACTTAACAACCGTCTACAAATACGTTTATCTAAGGCGGGTATAACTTAACAACCACCTGGGATAATGCCCGATACTGTTCTGCAGTTTCCTTATCCCTTGCTTCTTTTTTATTTAGATTCCAATATAAATACTCAAACATGTTTACATTCTGCAAATTGTGTTCAAATTCGCTGATTCTTTCTTCTACATTTGTATTAAATTAACATCTACCAACTGAACAAAATATTTTGTTCATTGCGCATTGAACTCTTTGCAGACCTCGTGCGGCGCACAATTAAACCACTGTGGAAGACGATCTTCAGAGATCCTTCCGTCGCACGCGTCCCCTGCACCACGGCTTCTTAACTTCTCCGCAGACCTCGTGCGGCGCGTCCCCTGCACCACGGCTTCTTAACATAGCATTTGTTGTATGTTTTTTATGTTCTGACCAATTTCAAAGGATTTATGAAGTGAAATTTAATGGTAACCTTTACTTATCAATAATATTACAAGAAGGTGGATTTTTGCCTTTTTAAAGGACCAAATTTAATCAAGAATATTAAATAAGAAGAAGTAAATATCTTCACAGGCGGTTATTGCTTAACAACCGCCTGAGATAATGCCCGATACTGTTCTTCAGTTTCCTTATCCCTTGCTTCTTTTTTATTTAGATTCCAATATAAATACTCAAACATGTTTAGATTCTGCAAATTGTGTCCAAATTCGATGATTCTTTCTTCTACATTTGTATAAAATTAACATCTACCACATGAACAAAATATTTTTAAAACTTGTATAGCTGACATTGTAATGTTTTGGTAAATATCAAATTAATTTCTACTCACATATTATTCACATTTGTGTATCTCATAAAAAAAAAGGTTCCTTCACTCAAAATTGTTGGTATGAACATATTTGTATAATTTATACATGTATGAATTCTTTTAATTTTTTTAAAAGCATTCCAACATGTCAAACTTCAAATTATCCACCATTCTAACTAAATGCTCATATTCATATGAGGCATTCATCAAATTATGAACACACATTGATTCCAAAAAATTTAAAAAAATATGAAAAAATTCCTAGATGTTGGTATGATGATTAAAAATGTCCACTGAAAAAATAAATGAAAAAAGCATTATATTCATCAAGATAGAAAAATGAAAAATAGCATTTGTTGTATGTTTTTTATGTTCTGACCAATTTCAAAGGATTTATGAAGTGAAATTTAATGGTAACCTTTACTTATCAATAATATTACAAGAAGGTGGATTTTTGCCTTTTTAAAGGACCAAATTTAATCAAGAATATTAAATAAGAAGAAGTAAATATCTTCATAGGCGGTTATTGCTTAACAACCGCCTGAGATAATGCCCGATACTGTTCTTCAGTTTCCTTATCCCTTGCTTCTTTTTTATTTAGATTCCAATATAAATACTCAAACATGTTTAGATTCTGCAAATTGTGTCCAAATTCGATGATTCTTTCTTCTACATTTGTATAAAATTAACATCTACCACATGAACAAAATATTTTTAAAACTTGTATAGCTGACATTGTAATGTTTTGGTAAATATCAAATTAATTTCTACTCACATATTATTCACATTTGTGTATCTCATAAAAAAAAAGGTTCCTTCACTCAAAATTGTTGGTATGAACATATTTGTATAATTTATACATGTATGAATTCTTTTAATTTTTTTAAAAGCATTCCAACATGTCAAACTTCAAATTATCCACCATTCTAACTAAATGCTCATATTCATATGAGGCATTCATCAAATTATGAACACACATTGATTCCAAAAAATTTAAAAAAATATGAAAAAATTCCTAGATGTTGGTATGATGATTAAAAATGTCCACTGAAAAAATAAATGAAAAAAGCATTATATTCATCAAGATAGAAAAATGAAAAATAGCATTTGTTGTATGTTTTTTATGTTCTGACCAATTTCAAAGGATTTATGAAGTGAAATTTAATGGTATCCTTTACTTATCAATAATATTACAAGAAGGTGGATTTTTGCCTTTTTAAAGGACCAAATTTAATCAAGAATATTAAATAAGAAGAAGTAAATATCTTCACAGGCGGTTATTGCTTAACAACCGCCTGAGATAATGCCCGATACTGTTCTTCAGTTTCCTTATCCCTTGCTTCTTTTTTATTTAGATTCCAATATAAATACTCAAACATGTTTAGATTCTGCAAATTGTGTCCAAATTCGATGATTCTTTCTTCTACATTTGTATAAAATTAACATCTACCACATGAACAAAATATTTTTAAAACTTGTATAGCTGACATTGTAATGTTTTGGTAAATATCAAATTAATTTCTACTCACATATTATTCACATTTGTGTATCTCATAAAAAAAAAGGTTCCTTCACTCAAAATTGTTGGTATGAACATATTTGTATAATTTATACATGTATGAATTCTTTTAATTTTTTTAAAAGCATTCCAACATGTCAAACTTCAAATTATCCACCATTCTAACTAAATGCTCATATTCATATGAGGCATTCATCAAATTATGAACACACATTGATTCCAAAAAATTTAAAAAAATATGAAAAAATTCCTAGATGTTGGTATGATGATTAAAAATGTCCACTGAAAAAATAAATGAAAAAAGCATTATATTCATCAAGATAGAAAAATGAAAAATAGCATTTGTTGTATGTTTTTTATGTTCTGACCAATTTCAAAGGATTTATGAAGTGAAATTTAATGGTATCCTTTACTTATCAATAATATTACAAGAAGGTGGATTTTTGCCTTTTTAAAGGACCAAATTTAATCAAGAATATTAAATAAGAAGAAGTAAATATCTTCACAGGCGGTTATTGCTTAACAACCGCCTGAGATAATGCCCGATACTGTTCTTCAGTTTCCTTATCCCTTGCTTCTTTTTTATTTAGATTCCAATATAAATACTCAAACATGTTTAGATTCTGCAAATTGTGTCCAAATTCGATGATTCTTTCTTCTACATTTGTATAAAATTAACATCTACCACATGAACAAAATATTTTTAAAACTTGTATAGCTGACATTGTAATGTTTTGGTAAATATCAAATTAATTTCTTCTCAGACGTGAAATTTTAATTAACGATGAACACACTACATCCATTAACAATATTCAATCATTCACACAGTTCAAGAACACACAAGATACTCATTCATTAACAATATGCACATCTCACAAAAGAACACACAAGATGCACAATATTTACACAAGAACACACAAGAACACAAAAGATACACAAGTAATATTCAATCACATAGATGAAAAAAGATAGATTTCATTCATTAACAATATTTACAAAACAGAAGCAACTAAAAACAACAAAAAGAAAAACTAATTAAATCCTACTCCTACTCCTCTTCCATCTCCTCCTCCTCGTCCTCCGGCGGCGACTCCGGCACCGGCTGCACCGGCTGCACCGGCTGCACCGGCTGCACCGGCTGCACCGGCGGTGCAACCCCGAGGTTGCTAGCCGTCGCCTCCACCAGCGTTCTACGGCCCTGGGGGCCAAGAACCTGGGCCATCGTCGCGAACAGAATGTCGAGACGATCAGCCACCCCCACGAGGGCGTAGAGGTAGTGGCCCAAGGTACCCATTCCAGTATACTCTGGAAGGGTACCCAGCCCCAAGGCACTCATGGCGCGAGACGTATTGTTGTACGCCTCTCGCGCCATGAGGAGGCGCTGCTCGGCGTTGATCTTCTCGGGGGAGCTGCAACATTGTTTCTTGCAAGGTGGCTCCCTCGGAGGGCTTGGCGGCGGAAGGTCGGCCATAGTGGTGTTGGGTCGTCGGAGCGGAGGAAGACGAAGAAAACAAGAGGATTCAAAGTGAGCGATGCGCTTGTGAGCCATAGTGGTGTTGGGTCTTTAAGGCCGCGCGGAGTGGAAAAGAAAGGTCGCACCTCGGGGAAAAGAAAGGTCGCGCACGCGTGACATAGTCACTGACGTGTGGGACCGGGTCCACATGTCAGTGACCGCTGATTAAGTCAGGGGATCCTCATCCCGGTTGGTGAGGGGTCTTTATGTAGGCGTTCATCAAATTAAGAAGTAAATATCTTCATGTTTAACTCAGGCGGGTGTTACTAACCAACCGCCTGAGATAATTGTATCTTCTCAGACGGGTGTTACTAACCAACCGCCTGAGATAATTGTATCTTCTCAGGCGGTTGGTAAGTAAAATCCGACTGAGATAACAGTCTTCCCTGACGGTCGGTACTTAAAATCCGCCTGAGAAAATGTGAGTCTATATATACCCCTCGGCAGCATTGGAAAAACCTAACCCGGGCGAAACACTTAGACGCCGTTAGGCTGCCAAAATTTCGTTTGCCGCCAAGTGTTCCCCCTCGTCACTTCCAGGTACGCCGCCGAGCTTCGCCGTCGCCGAGCTTCGCCGTCGTCGCCGAGCTTCGCCGTCGCCGCCGAGCTTCGCCCTCCTCACTTCCAGGTACGCCGAGCGAAGCCATTTCCGTCACCGCCGAGCTTCAAGGTAAACTCTAAACCCTTCGACCTTCCATCCTCCTTCGCCGTGCCGCCTCCCTCCCCGCCCTCGCTGCCGCCTTGCATATCCTTGGTTAGGGTTCGGGAATTAGATAATGGTAGGCATCCTTGGTTAGGGTTCGGTGGAATTCGAAAAACTGTCAAGTTCGGTGGCATCTTTGGTTAGGGTTCGGTGGGGCAAGATTTATGTGGATGGTTATATCACGATAAATTGGTAGTTGGTTCTGTGTGTCTGAAACTGTTCCGACACATTAGTGGTAAACATGATTCTAGACTCTAGTAACAGCAGTATATTCCCTATTTCTGTCATCGGCCTTGCATATGCCACATAATTCTCTATTAGGGGCAAGATTTAGCTATATTTGGTTAAGTTGACCAAATTTGGCTAATTTTGGCTAAGTTACATTAGATATAGTTATACTTGACTAATTTTGACTAAGTTATGCTATATTTAGCTATATTTGGCTACTTTTGCTTAGAGTTAGCTATGCTAGACTAAGTTTGGCTAAGTTTGCTTTTATTTCTCTAAGTTTCATTTGAGCAATTGTAGCTAATCTGTGCTACCAAAGATGTCTGCACTTGTGGCTCCATCAGCTTCATTTTAGCAATTGTACCTAATCTGAGCTACCAAAGTTATGCTATATTTAGCTCTGAAGCCAAACAAAAGTTGCTGGCCAACTCATTTGTGATGCCAGGAGCATCCTCACGCCCATATCTAGGTAACACTAGGTGTGGCGATGGAGTCTGAGCATATGATGCCGATCTCTATGATACAAGAATTTAGTTAGACCTATATAACTTCAAAAATGTGTTTTGGCTAAATTTACTTAATTGAGCCAAAATTGAGAAAATTTGTTTTAAATATGACCAAATTTAGTTATGCCATTTATTAGATTTTTTGTCTTATTAGATCTAGCATGGAAAGCCCTAAGAAGACTGGTCCTAATTGTAACAACAAAGAAGACAATATGGAGTTTACTGACTCCAGCAGTTCAGGCTCCTATCACAGTCCTTCGGATCCTTTTCCGAATATAAAAATTAAAAAGACTTCAGTGGATCTAGACCCGGAATATGATCCTGCCGACGAGGTATGGATCACGAATCTTAACTTCAGCAGTTCAAGTTAATGTTGGTTGTCAAGTATACGAAGTCTTATAATTTTTTTCTACCTAGATTAATCTCGAAGACAATGAGGTGACATCGGCTCCTAAAACCGCAGAAGGTTCACCAATGGATGAATCCTCAGCTTCACTCAAGCGGAAACGAGGGCAACGAGGTCCCAATAAGGGTCTATTGGACCGCATCATGTACATAACAAGGGTCGGTCCAAGTGGGCTTCCCCAAGAACCACTGGATTCAGTTACCAAGTACCGTAATGCATGCGGTTTTCTTGTTAGGGAGGTTGTGCCGATCACAACCGAGAATTGGAGGAAATTACCCGAGCAGACCAAGAATGAGTTGTGGGAAAAGATAAAGAAACAATTCAAGTTCCCGAAAGGCACAGAAGAAGCTGTAAAGAAAGCAACATTGGTCTCTTGCGGCAAGAAGTTTCGATGCTGGAAGAGTGAAATGAATGCTTATGTTAAGGCCAATAAGGTCCCTAGCCCGAGGAAGATGGGAAAAATCACACAAGCTCAGTGGCAAGAGTTTGTTCGTCAAAAGAGCACACCTGATGCTAAAGCTCTAAGTGCAACTAGGTCAGAGCTTGCAAAAAAGAACAAATACCATCATCGCTTGGGGTCTGCCGGATATGGCCCCAAAGTCCAGAAATGGAATAAGATAATAGACGACATTCTTAGTAAGGGCAATCCTCACCCATTAGAAGGGTGCGATGAGCGAACTCAACGCTGGGTCTTTGCTCGGTCAGGTTTGACCAGCGAGGGCAAACTTGAAAAGCCCGACTCTCTGAATGAAGTAGAGGATAAAATGAAAGAAGTAATTGAAAAGCAACAGAAGGGTCTCTTCAAGCCGAAGAGGGAGAATGACCAACTTACCGCTATCTTGGGAAACCCTGAACACAGCGGACGGGTTCGAGCGGTCTCTTCTCAAATGTCTTGGCTAGATGGTTTCCCTAAAGATAAAGACACATATAGAAGACGTGAGAAGTTTAAGAAAACACTTGATGAAACAATTGCTCAAAAGGTCAAAGAAAATATGCAAGAAATTATGGAACAACTTAGACAATCAGGACAATTAGTGGCACCGAGTACAATGATGGTTCCGGTGCAAAAGGAGCAATTAGTATCTCCAACTGCCTACCCTAGCAGCGTTGGTTCCGTGCCAGGCTCAGGGTCAGCCCATAAGTTCCCTGTCGATGATATTGCTAACGACAAATCTTGTCGTCTTCTTGTCCCGATAGGCAGAGCAGGGAACAAAACCAAACAGGTTGCCACTGCTATGGCAAAGCCTGATCGTGACTTCAACGGGAGTCCACTTCCGTTGTATTATTCTGTGGTGCAAGTTCTTCAGATCATTGATAATGATTATGAAGATTATGAAATAGACCACGTCACACCTGAGGGGATCGCGACTCTGAGGCAGGCTGTCAACCAATTAATCCTTTGGCACCGACGCGATATCGTGTTGGACGATGAGCCAATTTCTAGCCCCGTCGCATCTCCAAATACTGCAACCCCATCTTCTAAGGCGAAAGTGCATGAAGATCCACTCCCAGTTCGGGAAGATCCACTCCCCCTATGTCTGAGCAAGGATGATGATATCCAAGAGCAACAAGTTGGACAACAACTTCAAGCAGTACCAGAGCAAGCTGTTGCTAGTAAAGAGCAACTAGTTGAGCAACAGCTTGAAGTAGTACTAGAGCCAGCTGCTGGGAGTAAAGAGCAATCAGTTGAACAACAGGTTCAACAACAAGCCAGTGTCCAACTTCCGACGACTACTCCTCGATCATCAGTGCCTGTCAAAGTTAGCTCATACGAAAATAAGAAACCTTCATCAGAAGTGACAAAGTATTTGGAAGCTATGAAGGAAAATATTAGAAAATCGAGTGCATCTCGTTCTTCTCATGAGCCAGCATTAGAAGATATCAAGGAGTGGGAAGAAGACGGTGTCATGTATAATCGGCGGACGGCTTTAGTTAAACCAGGAGTTCCAATATACAAGCTTGAGGATGTTCCTCCTAAATTTGAGAATGGGAAGCCGTTAATGACATCCGTACAACTTAGCAAACAACCCGTCGCGCTCAGAAGAATGCATGAGTGGTACATCACTGCCAGCACAAAATATGGTCTTCAGTGCGTCACATTTCGTATTCCAAAAGAAGCATTCTGGAGCACTGGAGTAGATAAACGAGTCATTTTATTTGAAGAGCTGCTTTCCCTTTTCCATCGGGGCATGCTCGAAATCAACCTGCTGCTCGTCTGGTGCTTGTAAGTGCTCTAATATTTTGTATTTGCTTTTCTTACTACACGCATACGCATTTCATGAGATTATAACAATTCTGGACTTCTTCAATAGGATGCAATACATGGATAATGAAAAGTTGGCGCACAAGACAGGTATCCTTGACCCTACTAGGATTGCAAAGTCGATATTCGACGTCCAGGCAAATCGAGAATCAAGCCAGTACAAACACATGAAAAAAAAAGATTTTGAAAGAGCAATTGCAAAACTTAAGAAGGATAGAAAGGCAGAAGTTGCAGCTTACATAGGACATGCGATGTTTAACTTTGTCAGAGACGACCAGGACCTCGTAAAGGCTCCGTACCACTTCGAGTAAGTTCGACACATGGCATTGAAATAGCAATTATTGGTAATTGTTAACACGTGTGTTTGTATGTTTGCAGTAATCACTACATAATGATCTTCATCAAGCCAACGCAGGGAATGGCAACAGTCCTGGACTCGGCCGATTACCCACCAGATCGTTACAAAGATTTCCTTTCCATTTTGAAAAAGTACGTTTATTCAATAATTTTAATTTACGCACATTTAGAATGTGTTGACAAGTTTTATATGACATTTCTTGTATTACAGCGCTTGGCGGTTTTACGCGGAACAGCTTGGCGGTCAGAGACCTCCTAATACGAATGCATTGGACATTAAAACGTATTATGCTTGTCCGAAGCAGCCTGCTGGGAGTGTCTTATGCGGGTATTATGTATGCGAGCATCTTCGGACCGCCGCCGTATATAGAGTCAATCGTGAGGATGTAAGTTATCCTTAATGTCGATACCTTATTTTCTTACTTTTGTGTTTCATTTTCATTGTAACTAGCATAGTTTAATGCTTATATTCTCTGCTGTTCAATATTACCAGAAACATTATTTTCATATTTTGATTCCAACTTCAAAATTCAATTGCTCATAGTACAACTGCTCCAAAAATACCTACTAAATTCTTGTATACTCTCACTTTGATCTATACTTTGAGATTGTTGAAACCAACACATTCTAAACCTTGTTATGTGTTATATTGCAGCACAAGAAGAATCTGAACGAAGAATGGCCGGTTTGTAGAAGTATTCCTGATGGAGGAGCCGACAGGATTGCTTCTGAACTCTGTCAGTTCATTCGTCGCGAAATTTTGCACAAAACGGGGAAGTTCTTTGATAAGAGAGGTTCAACAGCTGATGTGCCAGAACTTTGCGACTATACCAATCTAAACAGTTTTTAGTGAAAACTTGTAAACTTTGAGATGAAATTGTATCTGTAACTTGTACATATGTATATTGTTTTAGTGAAATTGACTTCTGTGATGATAATATTGTTGTCTTTTGTTCTGTGATGATTGTTGTTTTTTGTTCTGTGATTATATTGAATTGACCTGGAAATTAGAAATAACAGCAGTAGTACTGCATGACTGTGAAAAACAATTATCACAGGCGGCTAGATACAAGTAAAGAAACATCTGTGATAACCTAATTTTCACAGGCGGTGTCTGTTATGGTAGAAACCGGCTGCGTTAAAGGGTCTTCACAGACGGCTGATATAGGTAAACTCCGTCTGTGATAACTTCATTATCATAGACGGGTTAGTTATGCTTCAATAACCGTCTGTAAAGACACATTATCATTGACGGTTAGTTATGCTTCAAAACCCGCCTGTGAAGACATATTATCATAGGCGGTTAGTTATGCTTCAAAATCCGCCTGTGAATACAAATTATCATAGACGGTTAGTAATGCTTCAATACCCGTCTGTGAAGACTTCTTATCATAGACGGTTAGTTATTCTTCAATAACCGTCTGTGATAAGACGTTTATCACAGACGGTTATATATGCTGCACGACCCGTCTGTGATAAAGTATTTTCACAGACGGCTAGCCTAAGTAAAGAACCGCCTATGATAATCGATCTTCACAGGCGGCTATCCTTAGTGAAGAACCGCCTATGATAATTAGTCTTCACAGGCGGTTTCACTTCTCCGCCTGTGAAATTGCGGATTATCACAGACTCTTCGTTTCAGGCAGTTTTAAAAGCCGTCTGTGATAATAGGTTTGGAGCCGCCTGTGATGAGGCTTATTGTAGCAGTGCCTGACCTGTCTTCCAATTATCGTTTGTTCACGGCATGATATGTGTTACAACTTTTACGCCTTTTTCTTTTGAAAATCGAGACAGCTGTTGTGTCTTTCCATTAATAGGAGTAAAAGTCGGAGTTACAGAAATTAAAAAGTTCGTGAGCTTATGTTACAAAAAACGTAAATAAACGACAACGACATGTATAGTTCCGGAAAACAGAGGAGAACCGATCAGTTTGGAACTTTAAATAATGTTCTCCCCGGCACTGAAGCTTCTTTTACGCTAATTCTAGTAATTAACATGAAAAGTCCCAATTCTCAAACATATAGGTATCTAGATCGAAACCGAAGCCACAGAGTGGTCAAACTGATCGAAACACCGATCACAGAAGTTAAGCACCAATGAAGTTAAAAAGAAGCAACATGTCTAGAAAATTCGTCTTTAAATCTTCCCAATAAACATTAAGTACAAGTAGTGCAAACCTATTGTGAACGAACGAGCTGCTGCCACAGGTCACTTAACTGATGAAGCATATCATCTATCCATGCTTGATTGGAAGAGAAACCTGGCTGCAGCATGCCGCTTGTCGTTAACCTTGCGTTGCGTCGATCAGCTGTTGTGACCGTGTCCGGTACTGGTCGGGCGATATGGGTCGTCGACATGAGATTAATTTGTGATGCATGCATGGCTAGCTGGCTTTGATGTTTGATCCTTCTCCTTTTAATATATTTTTTGCGACGAACCGGACGATGAAAAAGGGAGGCATGGATCGATGATGTGACGTGTGTTGTTGCTGCGTGCTATCTCGCTTAATCCAACCACGCTGCAAGCATCGTACGGTACGCATGAACTAAACCATTTTTTGAGAAGGAAGAACTTCATTTTTCAGGAAGGGATCGTGCAAATAAGTTAGTATATTTCCCTTGGGTTTATTTTTTCCAACGATCTCAGTAAATATTTTTGTAGAAAAATTGATTTGCATATGCACAGGGAAACATTATATATATATTTTACTAATAGTTCCCCCTTATCTTAAAATCATTCATACCATCCAAGAAAATGAAAAAAGGTCCACATAACCACTCTTCTCTCCCTCCCCCAACAAACCAGCTCTAACTGGTGTGGGATCCACGCGCCTAGAAGTCGAAGGCGGGTAGAAGGCTCCGCAGCAGGGCCAGCAGGCCGAAGCCCTGAAGGAAAAGGATGTGGGATGCGGGCAGAAGGGAAAAGGATGTGGGATGCGGGCAGAATTCGGGTTTTGGTGATATTTTTTCTTCAAATTCCACATTCTATTTAAATACAAACAAATTTCTAGCATGTTTCAAAAACAAAAATGTAATTCCCACCCAAATGAGCATAGAATGATCCGCAGATAACTTTTATTTTATTTCCCTTTATAGATCAAGTGTTACATTTATGTTTTTCTTTTTGTCTCCTATATTCTCATATAGAAGTTGCTGACCACAAATTTAATATACATGACGGTGCAAGAGCCACCCAACTAATAAATGTCATCACCGCAGTAGCTGACCCAACGATAAGTTATAGAGGGCGCTAAACATTATCTAAAAAAAGAGGAGCCTAAAAAATTCGAGTAATAGAGAGGATCAAACTCTAGACCTCAGGTTTTGACTTTGTCTGTGGTAGCCAATTGACTAATCACATGGCTCACATATAGTTATAGAACTATTTTGCTAATACTATCTCTTCTCAACCATTAAAATTGTAGCAGGGCTCAAGGGGGCTCCACTGTTCGACTGCCAATGGTGGTGGTGGGGGGGGGGGGGGGGGGAGGGTTGGAGCCCCCCTGCCCCCTAAGTCCGCCCCTGCATCGCTGTGGCAATCTCGATTACAATTCTTCTTTGCGCATACGGCGAAATCACTGGCAACAAGAACATGCCCGCTGATGCACTTGTCGTACCATAATGTCACTATTCCTATGATCTACAACAAAACACAAAAAAGATATTAACCAGATCGCTCATTTACAGAGAAGGTAGCTGCAACAAGGTAGGGGCAAAAGAAAAACCGTAAATCCTTATAGGCAAGTTAATACACAAATACATGCAAAATCACTTAATGAGAAACAGAGAATAACATACGGACATGAAGGCATATATGTAGTCGATGGGGGCTATGACAGCGAGCACCGCAGCCGGAAAGAATGTTTGCGCAACACGGGGGCCAAGGCCGACCAGGTCCATGATGCCCCAAACAGGTCCCTCATCTGCACACCTTGCTGGTTTGCGACATGTTCCCCATCCGCCTGCTCCTTTCCTAAACCCACGCCGGCGGAGGCGCCTGAACTGGATGGACCAGCGGTTGCCTTGCCCGCATCACCTCTGGCTCAAGTACGAAATGGGGTTGAAGAAAAGGTCAGGGATTGCAAAGCTGATGTCAATGTGAACCGTCTCTTGCTTAACCACTCCTTTCGATTTCAAGGGTGTTGTTGTGCATCAAGATTTAAAGGTTTTCATCAACCAGTTTTCCACACCAAGTCCTATCATTTGCCCATGCTACCCCCTTTGACACAGGCTAAACACAGAAATATCAACTTCATTTGGAAGGTCCACAATTTGTAATTCTACATAAAAGATGTGAAACACTAACTTCTCTAACATACCTATTCAATTAAACAAAAACTAAGTCATTCCGTATTGTAAAATTTTTAATTATTAATTTCCTTACTTCTACTAATATCATTAATTACATTTAAACAAAAACTAATTCATTCCGTATTGTAAAATTTTTAATTATTAATTTCCTTAATTCTACTAATATCATTAATTACATCTAAATAAATATAACAATTATTGCACTAATAACATTACCTAAACTATACTTCATCTCAAAATACTCTTCAATATTTAGTTCAAAAATGAACTAGTGAAAAGTATTCTAGGGTGGAGAGATTATAATTATAATATATTTTATAATGTAAATAAAGCTAATAAAGATATTATACTCCGTTCGTCCCAAAAAGTTTGTAACTTTATGGAGGGAGGACTCACTGCTACAATAAGCCTCATCTCAGGTGGCTCCGAACGTATTATCACACGCGGTTTCTAAAACCGCCTAAAACGAAGAGCTTGTGATAATCTGCAATTTCACAGGCGGAGAAGTGAAACAGCCTATGCTAATGGTATTATTACAGATGATTCTTTACTTACGACTAGCTGCCTGTGAAAACATATTATCACAGGCGGGTCGTGCAGTATATATAAGTGCATGTGATAGTGATGTTATCACAGGCGGATCTTTACCTATGACAAGCCACCTATGAAGATAAATTATCGCAGCCGGTTTGTACCATAACACTTATCGCATGTGATATAATGAGGTTATCACAGATGGTTCTTTATTTATATCTAGCCGCCTGTGATAATGATATTTCACAGGCAGGTCTAGCTGTAGGTAAATAACCGCCTGTGATAAGGTATACCCTATGCAGTAATACATGCTATTATTTCAAATTTCTAGGTCAATTCAATATAATCACAAAGTCAACAATATAATCACAGAAGTAAACAATATAATCACAGAAGTCATCTCACAGAAGTCAATTTCACTAAAACAATTTACATATGCACAAGTTACACATACAAGTCATATCATAGTTTAGAAGTTTCACTAAAAACTGTTTCTATTGTCATATTCGCTAAGTTCTGGCACATTAGCTATTATACCATTCTCATCAAAGAACTCCCCTCTTTTGTGCATAATTTCGCGACGCACGAATTGACACAGTTCACCAGCAATCTTGTCGGCTCCTCCACCAAGCATACTTCTACAAACCGGCCATTCTTCGTTCACATTCTTCATGTGTTGCAATGAAAAACATAACAAGATTTAGAATGTGTTGGTTCGAACAATCTCAAAGTAAAACTACAAAGGAATTTATTTGGTATTTTTGGAGAAGTTGTACTATTAGCAATTGAATTTTGAAGTTGGAATCAAAAAATGAAAATAATGTTTCTGGTAATGTTGAACAACAGAGAATATAAGTATTAAAATACACTACTTACCATGAAAATGAAACTCAAAAGTAAGAAAATAAGATATCGACATTAAGGATAACTTACATCCTCACGATTCACAGTCCGAAGACACTCGCATCAGGCTACTTCGGACAAGAATAATATGTTTTAATGTCTAATGCATTTGTATTAGGAGGCCTCTGACCGCCAAGCCGTTCCACGTAAAACCGACAAGCGCTGTAATACAAGAAATGTCATATAAAACTTGTCAACACATTCTAAATGTGTGTAAATTAAAAGTATTGAATAAATGTACAATTTCAAAATGGAAATAAAATCTTTGTAACGATCTGGTGGGTAATTGGCTGAGTCCAAGACTGTTGCCAAATCCTGCGTTGGCTTGATAAACATCATTACGTACAAACACATGTGTTAAATTAAAAATTAGCAATAATTGCTATTTCAATGTCATGTGTCGAACTTACTCGAAGTGGTACGGAGCCTTTACGAGGTCCTTGCCGTCTCTGATAAGAAGTGAGTCGCATGTCGGCAAATGATTTGGAATTGGAACTGGCCACGAACCCCGTTCTCCCTGCTCGATCAGAAACTAATAGAAAGGCTGAGACTGCTATGACCAGGGAAATTGGTGCTACACAACATCTCCTGTACTTGCACCACGGAAGAAGGCAAGAGCGGGGGCTAAAACGCCTGTGAACAATTTAGTCCATGGAAATATTTCAAATGAATTATGTAGCAGAGAAGCTTGGTGTGCGGTCTCTTCGCTGGGTTGCATGTCATATGTAAGCTGCAACTTCTGTACTTCTATCCTTCTTAAGGTTTGCGATTGATTTTTTATATTACTTTTTTTCATGTGCTTGTACTGTACCGAGTCTCGATCCGCCTTAATGTTGAATAGCGTCTTTGCAATCCGTGTAGGGTCCAGGATACCTGTCTTGCTTTTCATCTTCTCATTATCCATGTATTGCATCCTATTGAAGAAGTCCAGAATTGTTATAATCTCATGAAATGTGTATGCGTGTAGTAAGAAAAGTAAATGCAAAATATTAGAGACACTTACAAGCACCAAACGAGTAGAAGGATGATTTCGAGCATGCCCCGATGGAAAATGGTATGCAACTATTCAAATAAAATGACTCGTTTATTTTCTCTAGTGCTCCAAAATGCATCTTTTGGAATACGAAATGTGACACAAGAAAGATCATATTTTGTACTGACGGTGATGTACCACTCGTGCATTCTTTTGAGCGGGACGGGTTGTTTGCTAAGTTGTACGGATGTCATGAACGGCTTCCCATTCTCAAATTCAGGAGGAACATCCTCAAGATTGTATATTGGAACTCCTGGTTTAAGTAAAGACGTCCGTTGATTATACATGACACCGTCTTCTTCCCACTCCTCGATATCTTCTAATGCTGGCTCATGAGAAGGACGAGATGCACTTGATTTTCTATTATTTTCCTTCATATTTTCCAAATACTTTGACACTTCTGATGAAGGTTTCTTAATTTCGTATGAGCTAACTTTGGTAGGCACTGATGATTAAGGAGTAGTCGTCGAAAGTTGGACACTGGCTTGTTGTTGAACCTGTTGTTCAACTGATTGCTATTTACTCCCACCAGTTGGCTCTAGTACTACTTCAAGTTGTTGCTCAACTGGTTGCTCTTTACTAGTAACAGCTTGCTCTGGTACTGCTTGAAGCTGTTGTCCAACTTGTTGATCTTGGTTATTTTTACTAGCAAGGTTACTATCGTCCTTTTTGAGACATAGGGGGAGTGGATCATCCTGGACTGGGAGTAGATCTTTCTGGACTTTCGCCTTAGAAGATGGGGTTTCAATATTTTGAGATGCGACAGGGCTAGAAATTGGCTCATCGTCCAACATGATATCGTGTCGGTGCCAAAGGATTAATTGGTTGACAACCTGCCCCAGAGTCGCGATCCCCTCATGTGTGATGTGGTCTATTTCATAATTTTGATAATCATTATCAATGATCTGAAGAACTTGCACCACAACATAATACAATAGAAGTGGATTGCCGTTGAAGTCACGATCAGGCTTTGCCATAGCAGCGACAACCTGTTTGGTTTTGTTCCCTGCTCTGTCGATCGGGACAAGAAGACGACAAGAACTGTCCTTGGCAATATCATCGACAACGAACTTATGCATTGACCCTGAGCCTGGCACAGAACCTACGCTGCTAGGGTAGGCAGTTGGAGATACCAAATACTCCTTTGGCACGGGAATGATCGTTGTACTCGGTGCCACTAATTGTCCCGTTTGTCTATGTTGTTCCATTGTTTATTGCACATTTTCCTTGACCCTTTGAGCAATTGTTTCATTAAGTCTTTTCTTGAACTTCTCACGTCTTCTATATGTCTCTTTATCTTTTGTGAAACCATCTAGCGAAGACATTTGAGAAGAGATTGCTCGAACCCATCCACTGCGTTCAGGGTTTCCTAGGATAGCGGTAAGTTGGTCATTCTCTCTCTTCAGCTTGAAGAGACCCTTCTGTTGCTTTTCAATTACTTCTTTCATTTTGTGCTCTACTTCATTCACAGATTTAGGCTTTTCAAGTTTGCCCTCGCTGGTAAAACCTAACAGAGCAAAGACCCACCGCTGAGTTCTCTCATCACAACCTTCTAACGGGTGAGGATTGCCCTTACTGTTAATTTCGTCTAATATCTTTTTCCATTTCTGGACTTTGGGGGCATATCCGCCAGACCCCAAGCGATGATAGTATTTGATCTTTTTGGCAAGCTCTGACCTAGTTGCACTTAGGGCTTTAACATCAGGTGTGGTCTTTTGACGAACAAATTCTTGCTACTGAGCTTGTGTGATTTTTTCCCATCTTCCTCGGGCTAGGGACCTTATCGGCCTTAACATAAGCATTCATTTCACTCTTCCAGCCACAAAACATCTTGCCACAAGAGACCAATGTTGCTTTATTTACAGCTTCTTACGTGCCTTTCGGGAACTTGAATTGTTTCTTTATCCTTTCTCACAACTTATCCTTGGTCTCCTCAGGTAATTTTCTCCAATTCTCGGTTGTGATCGGCACGAGCTTTCTAAAAAGAAAACTGCATGCATTTCGATACTTGGTAACTGAATCCAATGGTTCTTGGGGAAGCCCACCTGGACAGACCCTTGTTATGTACATGATGCGGTCCAATGGACCCTTATTGGGACCTCGTTGCCCTCGTTTTCACTTGAGTGAACCTGAGGATTCATCCATTGGAGAACCTTATGCGGTTTTAGGAGCCGAAGTCACCTCGTTGTCTTCGCGATTAATCTAGGTAGAAAAGAATTATAAGACTTCGTATACTTGACAACCAACATTAACTGGAACTGTTGAAGTTAAGATTCATGATCCATACCTCGTCGGTCGGATCATATTCTGGGTCAAGATCCTCTGAAGTCTTTTTAAGTTTTATATTTGAAAAAGGATCCGATGGACTGTGAAAGGAGCCTGAACTGCTGGAGTCACTAAACTCCATATTGCCTTATTTATTGTTACTACCATCAATAGTCTTCTTAGGGCTTTCCATGCTAGAACTAATAAGACAAAAAATATAATGAATGACATATTAACTCTACATGAAGTGTTGCATGAAGAAAAATATGGAACCATTCTAGGGTTTGATAAAGCATTTTAGGGTTTAATGCGTCTGACCAAGGTGATTGACCAAGTTCCATTCTAGGGTTTAAGACGACTGACTAAGGTGATTGACCAAGTTCCATACCTTTATATTCAACCCACCTTTCCTCTTATTTTTAAAAATATTTTCCCATTTTACTAGATGGTATTTCTTTTTCATCTGACCTCCTTGCCATAAAAACCTTCTTCTAAGTACATCCAACTTTTCCACGGTAGTTTTTTTGCAAAAGAAACATTGACATATGATAAATTGGAATACTAGAGAGATCAGCATTAATCAATACAACCCTTCCTGCCATAGACAAGTTTTTTCAAAGTTTATTTTAAGACCTAATAGCTTTTCATACAAAGCCAGAAGTAGTTTCAGATTTCTAGCCCCCATTAAATCATTTATGATACATACAATTATATCATCTGCATATTGTAAATCTGCCACACCATTATGCACTAGATCATCAGCTAAACCTAAAAACAATTTATTTTCCTGGGCCTTATATATCATCCTAGCAAGACAATTAACATCAATGTTAAACAAAAGAGGTGACAAAGGATCACCTTGCCTAACCCCCTTGAAGCTTTTGAAGTAAGGACCAATATCATTATTGATTCTAACACTCGAGGCCTTACATATATAATTATATATTAGGAGCATAAACCACTGATAATGATTCTATAAGGAAATCAACTACTGATAATGTTTGGAACAATAAGCAGATAGAGCATAAACCACTGATAATGCTTCTATAAGGAAATCAACCAGTGATAATGTTTGGAACAGTAAGCAGATAGAGCTAGGGTTTGAGGCCACTGACCAAGGCATTGAACAACCGCTGATAAACCACTGATAATTCTTTGATTAATGAAAATTAGATAGGAACCTAGGGTTTGAGGTGACTGACCAAGGCACCTAGGGTTCAAAAACTTTGATTAAGGAAATCTAGGGTGCGGCGGCGACGAGGCCAACACTTGGCCGGCGGCGAGGACGAGGAGGGAGGCAGCACGAGGACGCAGGAGGAAAGGAAGCGGCAGCGTACCTAGCGTTAAGGTCGAAGCTCGACGGCGACGACGAGGGCAAAGCTCGGCGTACCTGGAAGGAAGGAAGTGGCGAGGGTGAAGCACGGCGACAACAACGAAGCTCGGCGGCATCTAAGTGATTTCGCCCGGGTTAGGTTTTTCCAACGCATACGAGGCTATATATAGACGCCTATCTTCGCAGGCGGTTATTAAGTACCAACCGCATGAGAACATGATTATCTCAGGCGGGTGCTAATTACCACCCGTTTGAGAAGATTTATTTTTCTCAGGTGATTGGTAAGTAATAACCGCTTGAGATAAGCTTCTTCTCAGGCGGTTATTCAGTACCAACCGCCTAAAAAGATCTTTATGTAAGCTTAATTAATATTCTTGATTAAATATAGGGCCTTTCAAAATCCCAAATTCCACTTTCTTGTAATATGATTGAGTATTAAAGGTTACCATTAAATTTCACTTCATAAAGCCTTTGAAGTTTGTCAGAACATAAAAAAACAAATAACAATTGCTATTTGTCATTTTTCTATCTTGATGAATATAATGATTTTTTCATTTAGTTTTTCAATGGACCTTTTTAGTCCTCATACCAACCTCTATGAATTTTTTCAAAATTTTTATTTTTTTTGAATCAATGTGTGTTCAAAATTTGATGAATGCCTTATATGTATATGAGCATTTGGTTAGAATGATGGATAATTTGAATTTTGACATGTTGGAATGCTTTAAAAAATTAAAAAAATTCATACATGTATAAATAATACAAATATGTTCATACAAACCAATTTTAGTAAAGTGTCCTTTTTTTAGGAGATACACAAATGTGAATAATATGTGAGTATAAATTAATTTGATATTTACCAAGACATTACAATATTAGCTATACAAGTTTTAAAATATTTGATCTAGGTGGTAAATGTTAATTTTGAAAAAAAAATATATAAGAAAGAATCATCAAATTTGGACTCAATTTGCAAAATCTATACATGTTTGAGTATTTATATTGGAATCTAAATAAAAAGAAGCAAGGGAAAAGAAAACTGAAGAACAGACTCGGGCAATTAGCATAGGCGGTTGGTGAGTAATAACCGCCTGAGATAAGCTTCTTCTCAGGCGGTTATTCAGTACCAACCACCTGAAAAGATCTTTATGTAAGATTAATTAATATTATTGATTAAATGTGGGGCCTTTCAAAAGCCCAGATTCCACTTTCTTGTAATATGATTGAGTATTAAAGGTTACCACTAAATTTCACTTCATAAAGCTTTTGAAATTGGTCAAAACATAAAAACAAATAACAATTGATATTCGTCATTTTTCTATCTTGATGAATATAATGATTTTTCATTTAGTTTTTCAATGGACCTTTTTAGTCATCATACCAACCTCTATAATTTTTTTTCAGATTTTTAAAATTTTTTTGAATCAATATGTGTTCAAAATTTGATGAATGCCTCATATGTATATGAGCATTTGGTTAGAATGATGGATAATTTGAATTTTAATATGTTGGAATGCTTTAAACAAATTAACAAAATTCATACATGTATAAATAATACAAATATGTTCATACAAACCAATTTCAGTGAAGGATCACTTTTTTTTAGGAGATACACAAATGTGAATAATATGTGAGTATAAATTAATTTTTTTAGTTACCAAAACATTACAATGTTAGCTATACAAGTTTTAAAATCTTTAGTCCAGGTGGTAGATGTTAATTTTTGAAAAATATAGAAGAAAGAATCATCGAATTTGGACTCAATTTGCAGAATCTATACATGTTTGAATATTTATATTGGAATCTAAATAAAAAAGATTCAAGAGAAAAGAAAACTGAAGAACAGGCTCGGGCAATTATCCCATGCGGTTGGGAAGTAATAACCGCCTGCGATAAGATTCTTCTTAGGCGGTTATTCAGTACCAACCGCCTGAAAAGATCTTTATGTAAGCTTAATTAATATACTTGATTAAAAGTGGGGCCTTTCAAAAGCCCAAATTCCACTTTCTTGTAATATGATTGAGTATTAAAGGTTACCATTAAATTTCACTTCATAAAGCTTTAGAAATTGGTCAGGACATAAAAACAAATAACAATTGCTATTCATCATTTTTCTATCTTGATGAATATAATGATTTTTTCATTTAGTTTTTCAATGGACCTTTTTAGTCATCATACCAACCTCTATAATTTTTTTCAGATTTTTAATTTTTTTTGAATCAATATGTGTTCAAAGTTTGATGAATGCCTCATATGTATATGAGCATTTGGTTAGAATGATGGATAATTTGAATTTTAATATGTTGGAATGCTTTAAAAAAATTAACAGAATTCATACATGTATAAATAATACAAATATGTTCATACAAACCAATTTCAGTGAAGTATCACTTTTTTTAGGAGATACACAAATGTGAATAATATGTGAGTATAAATTAATTTTTTTAGTTACCAAAACATTACAATGTTAGCTATACAAGTTTTAAAATATTTAGTCCAGGTGGTAGATGTTAATTTTTGAAAAATATAGAAGAAAGAATCATCGAATTTGGACTCAATTTGCAGAATCTATATATATTTGAGTATTTATATTGAAATCTAAATAAAAAAAGCTGCAAGAGAAAAGAAAACTGAAGAACAGGCTCGGGCAATTATCCCATGCGGTTGGGAAGTAATAATCGCTTGCGATAAGATTCTTCTCAGGCGGTTATTCAATACCAACCGCCTGAAAAGATCTTTATGTAAGCTTAATTAATATGCTTGATTAAATGTGGGGCCTTTCAAAAGTCCAAATTCCACTTTCTTATAATATGATTGAGTATTAAAGGTTACCATTAAATTTCACTTCATAAAGCCTTTGAAATTGGTCAGAACATTAAAAACAAATAACAATTGCTATTTGTCATTTTTCTATCTTGATAAATATGATGATTTTTTCATTTAGTTTTTCAATGGACCCTTTTCAGTCATCATACCAACCTCTATGATTTTTTTCAGATTTCTTTAATTTTTTTGAATCAATGTGTGTTGAAAATTTGATGAATATCTCATATGTATATGAGCATTTGGTTAGAATGATGGATAATTTGAATTTTAATATGTTGGAATGCTTTAAAAAAATTAACAAAATTCATACATGTATAAATAATACAAATATGTTCATACAAACCAATTTCAGTGAAGTATCACTTTTTTTAGGAGATACACAAATGTGAATAATATGTGAGTATAAATTAATTTTTTTAGTTACCAAAACATTACAATGTTAGCTATACAAGTTTTAAAATATTTAGTCCAGGTGGTAGATGTTAATTTTTGAAAAATATAGAAGAAAGAATCATCGAATTTGGACTCAATTTGCAGAATCTATACATGTTTGAGTATTTATATTGGAATCTAAATAAAAAAGATGCAAGAGAAAAGAAAACTGAAGAACAGGCTCGGGCAATTATCCCATGCGGTTGGGAAGTAATAATCGCCTGCAATAAGATTCTTCTCAGGCGGTTATTCAGTACCAACCGCTTGAAAAGATCTTTATGTAAGCTTAATTAATATGCTTGATTAAATGTGGGGCCTTTCAAAAGCCCAAATTCCACTTTCTTGTAATATGATTGAGTATTAAAGGTTACCATTAAATTTGACTTCATAAAGCCTTTGAAATTGGTCAGAACATTAAAAACAAATAGCAATTGCTATTTGTCATTTTTTTTATCTTGATAAATATGATGATTTTTTCATTTAGTTTTTCAATGGACCCTTTTTAGTCATCATACCAACCTCTATAATTTTTTTCAGATTTCTTTATTTTTTTTGAATAAATGTGTGTTCAAAATTTGATGAATGCCTCATATGTATACGAGCATTTGGTTAGAATGATGGATAATTTGAATTTTGACATGTTGGAATGCTTTAAAAAAAATTAACAAAATTCATACATGTACAAATAATAAAAATATGTTCATACAAACCAATTTCACTGAAGGATCCCTTTTTAGGAGATACATAAATGTGAATAAGATGTGAGTATAAATTAATTTTATATTTACCAAAACATTACAATGTTAGCTATACAAGTCTTAAAATATTTGGTCCAGGTGGTAGATGTTAATTTTTGAAAAATATAGAAGAAAGAATCATCGAATTTGGACTCAATTTGAAGAATTTATACATGTTTGAGTATTTATATTGGAATCTAAATAAAAAAGAAGCAAGGGAAAAGAAAACTGAAGAACAGGCTCGGACAATTGTCCCAGGTGGTTGGTAAGTAATAACCGCCTGAGATAAGCTTCTTCTCAAGTGGTTATTCAGCACCAATCGCCTGTGAAGCAGTTAAAAATCGCTTGAAAAAATGCCTGAACTTTATTAATTTTTATCACAACTTTATTAATTTTTATCACAGGCGGCTGTTTCTTTAAAAACCGCTTGTGAAAACCGACGCCTATATAAAGACCCCTCCTGCACCACAGAAAACCTAACCCTGAAGATTTTCCATCGACGTCGCCAGGCTGCCAAAATTTCCGTCGTGCGCGGGCCGGTACTGAATTCATGAGTTGATCAAGCTTCGAACTGAGAAAAAGGTTAGAAGAGACTTCTTCTTCACTATCATGTTTTCAATTTGTTCTATTTTTAGTTTCATTTTTTTGAGTTTGCATATGCCTCTAGCCCCCCCCCCCACTTGAGATTTGTAGTAGATTTGAAGGATTAAAGGTTGAAAGATGTAGTTGAGTCTCTCCTTGAGCTCACCCATGAATTTTACAGAATAAGAAGTAGATTTGATGGATTAAAGGTTGAAGATGAATACAAGCACATCACGTGTTCGATGAAATGTTTCAATGAATAAGACTAACTTCAAAAATCCATTATGCCACTAGGAAGATGAGAAAATTATGAAACAAATTTTCTTGGAACCTTTATGAACAGGCCTATATGATACCAGTATTCACTCATGTGATACGGGCTTGTTATGTCTCTTTAAATTTATTTTATAGAAGACCTTTAGAGAATATCTGTGGCCAAATTTTGTAAATCTTACAAAAAATCTGTTATTGAAGCATGGAACGTCGAGCGTGGATGTATAACATGCCAATACCCGATCTTATGTACATTTATAATGTTGCAAATTTTATTGAAGCATCCAAGAGACATGCGAAGTTGCAAAAGATAGATGACATATTATGTCCATGTATCGACTGCGAAAATAAGATTGCTTGGATAGATACTATAGTAATCCAATCTCATTTGGTGAAAAGAGGTTTCCAAAAAAAATACACAATATGGACAGAGCATGGTGAGTTAGATACACATGAAGTGGATAAAGATGATGAGAGAGGTTCAGATGACGATAATGTTCATATCGATGATGGCAGTGACAATCAAGATGGTGATGATGATGATGAGTTCGATTGTGAGGAGATGTTGCATCACATTGAACCATATGTATTGACTTCTATGGGAGCAAGTAAAGGTTTAAGTAAAATGGAGACATTGCAGAATGTGGCGACAAAGCTTTTATATGATGAATAAAACGGTTGTGATAAAGAGTTTACTATATTGCGTGCAGTCCTAGAACTACTAAAGTTGAAAGCCACACACGGATGGTTCGATTGTAGTTTCTCTGATCTTTTGAATCTTATGGCAGAAATTCTTCCAAATCCAAATAAACTGCTCAGAAACACTTATAAAGCGAAGAAACTTCTTTGCCCGATGGCACTAGGTGTGACAAAAATACACGCTTGTGTGAACCATTGTATTCTGTATCGCAAAGAGCATGAGCTCACAACTAGATGCCCCATTTGTGGTGTCAGTAGATATAAGAAGGACTACAATCACTAGTATATTACCAAAATGAAAAAGTCTCAGAAGAATAAGAAGTTTATTAGTGGTCCTGAAGGTGACGATGACGATACTTCTGGCGATGCAGATGGGAAGAATAAGAGAAAAATTCCTGCCTTGGTGATGTGGTACCTTCCGGTAATTGATCGCTTGAAGCGTTTGTTCTCAAACCCTAGGAAGGCTGAACTTATGCGTTGGCATTCCGAGCAGCGTAAGAATAATGAAAAACATATTCGACACCCTAGTGATGCAACGCAGTGGAAAATTTTTTATATTCAATATCCAGAATTTGTAAAGGAAATCAGAAATGTAAGGTTTGCCTTAGGTACAGACGGAATGAATCCGTTTGGTGAAAAAAGGAGCATACACAGCACATGGTCCGTGGTCTTAACAATGTACAACCTACCGACGTGGTTGTGTCACAAAAGAAAATATATCTTGTTATCTGTTCTTATCCAAGGTCCAAAATAACCCGACATCAAAATTGATGTGTTCCTGGAACCTCTAATGGAAGATATGGCGAAATTGTGGAATGAAGGGGTATGTACATGGGATGAGTACAAGCAGGAGTATTTCACGCTAAGAGTAATGATATTCGTTACCATGCATGATTATCCCAGATTGTTTACATTATCGGGACAAATGAAAGGGGAGAAAGGATGTGTAAGGTGCGGGGATAGAACTTGATTTCTATACCTCACTTCATTCAGAAAGTCGGTGTACATGAGACATCGGCGGTTCTTGATAGATACACACAAGTATAGGAAGATGAAAAAACAATTCGATAACAAAATAAAAAAAAGATATTGCACCAAAACCTTACAGTGGAAAACTCGTGTTCGAAATGGTCAAGAACATTCATATTGCTTTCAGTAAGGGCAATAAATATAAAGGAACAAAGAGAAAGAAAAGTACATCTTCGGGTGATACAACTGACATGGCTTTCAAGAAACAATCAAGTTTTTTCAAGTATCTTCCATATTGGAAGAATCTGGAATTTTGCCATAGTATTGATTTGATGCACGTTACAAAGATTGTATTTGACAGTAACATTGGGACCTTGCTAGACATGCCGAGGAAAACAAGGACGAATTAAATTCACGTATGGACCTAGTAAATCTTGATATGAGACCAGAGCTTCATCCAATACAAAAGGTGAACGGGAAGTATTACCTTCCCCCAGCCAGCTACAACTTGACACTAGAAGAGAAAAAAAAGTAATTTGCAAATGCTTGCGTCAGATCGAAGTGCCCACGAGTTTCTCATCCAATATACGCAAACTAGTCTTGATGAAAGACTTGTCTTTATTCAGCTATAGTTCTCACGACTGTCACATGATGATGACATTGTTCCTTGCCATTGCAATAAGATTCATCAAACCTGAGCATATAAAAGTTGTCATCACACGTTTGTGTTACTTCTACATTGAAGTATCGCAAAAGGTGATAGCACATGAAGATTTAGACTATTTGAAAACATACATCATCGAGACTATGTGCAAGCTTGATATGTGTTTCCCACCATCCTTTTTTGATATGCAAGTACACCTAATCATACATCTTGTTGATCATATAAAAGCATTGGGGCCACTATATTTACATCATATGTTTTCGTTGGAGAGATATTCAGGAGTATTAAAAGGTTATGTGCGGAACCGTGCTCACCCAAAGGGTTCAATTATGGAAGGATACAACACTGCAGAAGTGATTGATGGTTGCACTGATTACATCAAAGATGGAAAATCGATAGTTGTGCCTATACTAGTACATGAGGGTAGACTACATGGGAGAGGCAAAGTTGGTAAGAAAACGTTTATCATTTAAGATTACAAGAATGTACACCGTGCACATTTTAGTGTACTACAACAGCTCGCAATAACTGAGTCATACATCGAGGAACACCAAATTGAGTTTTGCGAAAAAAACCAAGACCACACAGAGGACTGGATCATGAAAGAGCACAGAAGATGTTTCACTGAATGGTTAATCGACAAAAATATACCATACGGAAAATCTATAGAAGAGGCAACAATGAATAAGTCAGCTTCTGGCCCATCGGCTTTGGTGACAGCATGGCAGGCATTTGACATCAATGATTACACATTTTACACTAGAGAAAAATACGGTAAGAGTGTTACACAAAATAGTGGTGTTCTTATTGAGGCTTATGATTCACAAGGGCAGAAGACCACATACTTCGGGTTCATAGAGGATATATAGGAACTCGATTATGGCAAAAGAACGGTAATGCCCGTATTTAAGTGCCAATGGAAAAAACATCTTGATGGTGTGAAAGTGGACAATTACGGGCTGACACTGGTAGACTTGAATAAAGTGGATTATAAAGATGACCTGTGAGTTCTCGCCGATCGTGTTGCACAAGTTTTTTATGTACAAGATCTAGTAACTCAGAAGATGCACATAGTTGTTTTTGGAAAGCAAAATATTGTTGGGGTTGAGAATGTGGGAGATAATGAAGTGGAATATAAACAATATGAAGAGATGTACCTTTTTACCGAACCAGAAAACATCAAGCGCGTATAGAGAAACATTAAAATGGATTTGAAACCCTATATACGAGAAGATGTCAATGCTAGAAAATATATATGATATATATTGTATATATTTGTATCCTATGAAATCAACTTAGAACAATTCTCTATTTCATCTTTAGATAGCATGTTTTGAACATTATTAAATTCAGCTTCTGTAGAGAAGATTAGTTTGGACAAGTGATCCTTTTCGGCTTGTTGACTATCATATTTATCACCTTCACCTGTTCCATAAGTTATCAAATTGTATGTGTATATAAATTTCTTCTGACCTATGATGATCAGGCTTGTCTTCCAACATGTTGGTTCCAAACAACATCTAGAAGCACAACTCTTGAAGCTCCTGTCAAGCTAATCCCTTCACAACAATCTCTTGTAGATGCAAGTAACACCCGAGACTCATAATTTGGATTGTTAAAAGCTTCAATTGAAGTCTGACGATACTTCCCATCTATTTGAGGACTTGTTTGGATATGAGTGGATCCACTTCAATATAAGTGGATTGAGGTGGATTGAGGAGAAAATTAGTTCATTATTCACTCCAATCCACTTCAATCCAATTAGATTGAGTACACCAAAATAAGTCCTGAAAGATTTCTTTCTCTTCTCTCTATTTTAAAAACTTATGAAGATGCTACTTTATCAGTTCTAATAGTTGAATATATTAACTACAAATCAGTACCATCTCTCTTAGTGCTTCACACAGGCGACGAAGCGAACAACTTCAATCACAAATCTTGTTTTTACCCTTTTCATAGGATTTTGACATTAATCTTTCAAGCATAGATTTATCAATAAGTGAAGCTTCCTCATCAGACATGTTAATGACAGTTATAAGTGAAGGGTGTGTCGAAGCTAACGAAATCTCAACGGGACTGAAGACAAAGAGATGCTGTATATGAGTGACAATGTCTAGGTTAGACAACATAAAGCTATGATGGCAGCCTTCAATAACATGAAAAGTGGTGCCAATGTTATGATTGCATCAACCAAGACATGTTGTGAGGGCATAACACTTGTTGGAGCATCACAGTTATGCTTGCCCCAACAAGTGTTATACCCTCACAGCATGCCTTGGTTGATGCAAGCATAACCTTAACATCACTTTCATGTTGTTGAAGGTTGCCATCATAGCTTCACGTTGTCTAACCTGGACATTGTCACTCACATGCAGGATCTCTTTATCTTTAGTTCAATTAAGATTTCGTTAGCTTCAGCACATCCTTCGCTTATAACTACCATTAACATGTGTGATAAAGATGCTTCACCTATTGATAAATCTATGCTTGAAAGACTAAGATCAAATCCCTATGAAAGGGTAAAAACAAGATTTGTGATTGAAGTTGTTCGCTTCCTCGCTTGTGTGAAGCACTAAGAGAGTATGTACTGATTTTTAGTCAATATATTTAAAACTGAGAAAGGAGCATCTTCCTAAGTTTTGAAATGGATATGAGGGAAATAAATCATTCAAATAGATGGGAAAATCTTTCCAAGGATCGTCAGACTTCAATTGAGGCTTTCAACAATCCAAATGATGAGCCAAGGATGTTACTTGCATCTACAAGAGCTTGCTGTGCAGAGATTAGCTTGACAGGAACTTATCAGCATCACAGGCGGTTCTTAACTAAAAAGCAGCCTGTGAAAACAATAACTTTCCCCAGGCGGTTCTTCAACAAAAACCGCTTGTGATGATTGAACTAGTACATACGGTTCTTAAACAATGACCACTCGTAAAAATCATATATTTATCCAGGCGGTAGTTAATTAAGAACCGCATGTAAAGTTGACTAGAGTACAGGCGGTTCTTAATTAATTGCCGCTTGAGAAAATGATTTGTATAACGCTAAAGCCGAGTTTCAGTAAAAATCAGGGGCTAAACTCTAAATTGCAGTACCTAGAAACAAGTCTACAAAACGTACAAAGGCCTCAGCGTAATAGTTTACCAGTATTGAATCAAGGCCGTCGGATATCAAATAGACAACGTAGATCTTAAAAATGAACCGGCACACTAGATTCTAATCTGCAGCATCGCTTACACGATGCACGGCGGAGATTTAATATCACCAAGAGGTAGGCCCAATTGGATGGAACGGTCGGCCCACACCGGCATAAACGGGCTACCGGCGGCGTGGCCCGCGGCGCTGAATGAGTCACTTTGTGTTTGGACTTTGTCATGTACAGTATGTAGGGGCCAGGCCGGGTGAAAAAGGGAGGCATGCATGGATCAATGATGCGATGTCTGTTGTTGTCGCATGCTGTTAACTTGGTCCAGCAAGCTTCGCACGGCACGCATGTACTACAGCATGTAGTAGTATATGCAGGCAACAAATGCAATTTTCTTTAGAAGGAAGAACTTCATTTTTCCGGGAGGGATTGTGCAAATAATTTAGTATATTTCCCTCGAGTTTCTTATCCCCCCACTACCTCAGTAAATATTTTTATAGAAAAATGATTTGCATAATTACATGGGAAATTATATATATATATATATATATATATATATATATATTAATTTTTCTTAAAGCTTTTACTAATAGTTCCCCCTTATCTGAAAATCATTCATATCATCTAAGAAAATGAAAGACGTCCACATACCCACTCATCTCCCCCCTCCCAACAAACTGGCTCTGACTGGTGGCATCCACGAGCCTGTAGATCTTCGTGTGGTTGTCCACCCCGAGCTGTTGTAGAAGCAAAGCTGCCCCTACGCTCCTCGTCGTCATTTAAGAAGAAAGACGTGTTAGGGATTGCTATTCCTGCTCCCTCCAGCATATGCTTCATGTCTCCTAGGAGCTCCCTTCTCAGCTGTAGTTGCAGCTCCTCGACGTCAACCTGTGATGTCGAGGTCGTTTTTCGCCTCTGATACATATTTTTGTGTTCTGGAAAACCCTCCCTCTAGGTCAATTTACTGAAAACACCATGAACACGACCTCGTTGCTCCGGTCTTTGCAGGGCCTTGGTGAGGGCATCGTTTTCCCTCTCACCATTTGACTCTTCGCTGCTCAGGATTCAAGCTCTTTGAGTGACATGTAAGGTGCTGGGGCTATAGAAGCTTATACGGCCTGACTTAGACAGCTGTGAACGAGGATGCATAAATGGTTTCAACCGTCCACTAAAAATGTCGTATGGATTCGCAACACCTAGCTCGCCCAATGTTTCATCCACTACAGGAAACGCGATCATTTGCGACGGCTGGATTTATTTGCAACGGCCAGCCGTCGCAAATAGCTTAATTTGCGACGGCCTGCCTCTGGTCGTCGGAAATAACATGGCCGTAGCGAATAAGTCCTTATTTGCGACGGCCTTCGTACTGACCAATGCAAATAAGAGTTTATTTGCGACGGCCAACCCTAGGGCCGTCGCAAATTGCGGAGCCGTCGCAAATAAATACTTATTTGCGACGGCCAGTCCATGGTCGTCGCAAATAGGCTTTAATTGCGACGGACGTAAGGTAAGGCCGTCGCAATTAAGACGGCCGTCGCAAATTAGGGCTAATATCGGGACCCTCCGGCCCCGACTCTTCATTCACCAGTGACTCCACCGCCGCCGCCTGCCGCGCCCCCGTCGCCTTGCCGCGCCCCCGCCGTGCCCCCGTCGCCTTGCCTCGCCCCCGCCGCGCCCCCGGCTCCGCCGCCGGCCCGCCGCGCCCCTGCCACCCCCGACCCCGCCGCCCCTGCGGCCCCGGCTCCAGACGCGCCTCCGCGCCCCAGCCGCCGCCCGGCCCCGCCGCCCCTGCGCCGCTGCTGCCGGCCCGCCCCCGGCCCCTGCGCCCCCGCCGCCGGCTCGCCCCCAGCCCCGCCGCCCCTGCGCCCCCGCCGCCGGCTATTCAGGTAAGCCCCGACCCCTAGCTTGCATTTTTGTACTTATTCAGTCAATTGTTGTGTCTAGATACAGTAAGTTTATACTTATTCAGTCACTCTCATAGTTTTTAGGGAAATAAAATTCAATAGATGGAGGAACTAAAATTCAATTTGTACTAGTGCTATATGGTATTGTAATGGAGTACTTCTATATGGTATGGTAATGTACGTACTGTATAATAGAGAATATAGTTATTTGGAAAAAAAAATATAATGGAGAAAAGTGGCAGCCATTCCTAATAAGCTAATAAGCGGCATGACTTGCGCTGTGATTTGTGCAATGTTCAGACAGGATCTTGTTGACCACAATTTCCGCTCCATCCCAACTTGAGTCAATTTTCCAGCTTATGTCGTGCGATGTTTGTGCGTTGCAAACAGTTCGTTGCCTGCGTAGTATGGGTTTTAGCATATAACTTGATAAGGTTCGTGGGAAGTTGAGAAGTTGTCTCATTTTCCGATGGGGGTGAATGAAACGAAACAAGACGGGGAAGGCGCGTGGACCCTGCAGACCGCAGTGCACCCGGGGTTGATGGGACGCAAAGGTGGTCCGTGCGTGCGTCGTAGCGCGTCGTCGTCGTCATGGCCTTTTGTGGGTGGTAGTAGGAGCAAGGCTGCTCGTGCGGCTTGGGGCCCGAGCTAGCGGCAGTACTTTCGACTCCCGCTGAGAGTACGGCGGTGAGCTCGATGATCTGAGAGCCTAGCGCCCCAGCGCGCGGAGGCGAGCGCCTCCCATCGCCTTTCTGAACGCTGCTCAAGTGAAAGATGGTTCAACACTTTACAAGTAAAAATTTAAAAAATTAAATGTAATCATGCATGGACACTAACCAGTTTAAAGGGCCGCCCTAGCGGCACCGCTGCACCCCCTCCCATGCCGTCCTGCCTCTGCGCCCTCCGTGCCTGATTAGATTTGTATTACACTTGTATTACACTTGTGATTTCATCCTGCTCCAGTCTGGTCTTGTATTACACTTGTGATTTCACACTTGTCCATTGTGGCTAATATGTTTTTTGTTCATATTTTGTAGTAAATGCATAATTAGATTTTGTATATGCTTTATATTTTTTTGTCTATAGCTTGGTCTGTCATTCTGAATTCCTATTCTGTTTAGTGTATGTTTGGACTTTAGTGCATTCATATAATGTTTTTGGGTGACTACTTAATATATATAAATAAAGGGGTTTTGGGCCGGCTCAGATCAACCCGAAAGGATACGACACGTAATAAGTGTGATCGTGCCGTGTAGACCATTGTAGTGGTACCATATGCGTCAAGTCGATACGGAAGCGAATGGGTTGGTAAGGACGTCAATGACCCGCGATTGCGTGGATGGTGGAAATGGATGTGGAATTGTCATGTAAGACCAACTTTCCTCTCACCATTTCTCTAGTTCTTTCCTCTCTCTTAAATGACCTCAAAATGAAAATGAGCAACGCAACCTATAGCAATGTATTACCCGTTTCGGATCGGCACGTCTCACATGCCATTGACATGTGAGACGTGCAGGTTCGGAATTGTCCCTTTTTGGACAGCCTCAGAGTGACCGAGGGGGCGTGGCTTGTGATGAGACGCGGGTCCGGATTTGGAAGAGATTTCGGTGGGGTAACCCTGTTGTTCTCTGCTGCACCATTTTTGGGCGCCAGTTTGAGGATGTGAGGCGAGTGTTTCAGTACAACACTACCAAGGCACTTCAACAAGCTTTGTCAAACGCCCGTGTTCAAATTATTAATGAGCACTTGAAGGCAAACCAGCAACCCGTGCTACACTTCCGGCAAGCGAGCGAGATGCACCTAACGGAGGAGGAGTACGCCCAGGTACGTGGAGTGTAGTAAGTATTTTTTTTTTTGATAATTTCCTCGATGGTATTTTTAACGACTTCCAACTATGTGCAGGGCCACGTGAGCTGGTTGCAGGATCAGACCGATGCATTTCGGGCCCTTTGTCGGTACTGGGCTAGTGATGAGTTTAAAGCTAAGTCTGAGAAGGCTCGAGACTACAGAGGGGTCGAGGGGAAGAGCAGGCACAGGCAAGATAACCACTTTCATTTAGCTAAACGCATGGTAAGTGTGTGTAACTTAAGTTTATATATTCATAATATATTGTTCATACTAACATGTATTGACATGAGCGCGAGACGGGGGGTGCCGCCGACCCCTGCTGAGATCTGGAAGAGAGGTCACAAGGACCATTCTCAGCCGACAGGGTGTAGTCAGGCTGCAGTGGAGCGATTGGTAAGTTTACAAATCATTCATATTAAATATAACTATATAGATTGTTGAACTCACACGGTTTTCTTGTTTTGCAGGCTAAGTACAGGGAGGAGGCTAGGAAGATACACGGCGAGGATTTCGATTGTGAACGTCAACCAATCGATCCTCAAGCCGCGTATGCAAGCGGTGGTGGAAAAGCACACGGAAGGTGAGTTTACAAGTCATTTTATTATTTTCAATTCAAAGTATTCAAGATATTTCAATTTCATATTACTGACTCTCTTTTTTATAGGCTCGCCATATTCGACGGAGTTGTCGACTCGAGGGCAGAGAGACTTGCGAGAGGCAGCTCCACGCAGGCTTCTTTGGTAGGCATGACTAGTCGTCGCGCCTCGCAGAGGGACATTGAGATGCAGTCCCTCTTCAGGCGACAGGAGGAGTCGGAATGTCAAAGGATCGCGATGGAGGCCACAATCCAAACCCAGGCAGCAGCGTTGGCGCAGATGCGGGAAGCAATGGAGGTAACCAAATAAAAACTAAAGTTCTCATTAATTCAGTGTACATGACTTACTAGTAGATAGCATTTAATGTTTGCAATGACAGGCCATGGCTCGGGCGCAAGGTCTGGGGATCCAATTATCGGTACTACCTCCGGTCCTTCCAGGCGATCCTTCTTCTACGGGTCAGGTAATTTTCTATGTAATCCATCTTCTTCAGCGTAAATAGATTGAGATAGAAGAAAGAGGAAGATAGTTAGATAGAAGAAAAGGATCGAGATAGAAGAAAGAGAGAGACAGAAGAAAGAGTGAAAGATAGTTAGATAGAGTAGGAGGGGAATGAAGAAAGAGAGTAAGATGTAGATGGAGATAGAGAGAGGGGAAGATAGAGGGAGGGAGATGTAGATGGAGATAGAGGGAGGAAGATAGAGGGAAAAGGAAAGCAATATAGAGATAGAGTGAGAGACAAAGAGAGAAATGAAAAGAGAGGAAGAGAGGGGGATCTAGATGAAGATAGAGGGAGAGGAAGGGAGGGAGAGAGATGTTGATGCATTTATATTCTAACTCTACGTTTCACTAATTGCAGGGATCCGCGACGGCTGCACAAACGCCGTCGCCGTCGCTACCGCCACCTGGAATGAGACGCGACGACGACTTCGACTTCGGAGGTGGCTCCGGAGGTGGATATGGAGGTCAGACGGGCGAGTGAGCCCATGTTTAGTTTGTTGATGTTGATGCGATGTTTGGACGATGTGTGTCATGTGTTTTGAAACTGTTGTGATGTGTTGTAATGAATATTGCCTGTTCTGTGATTCTGGCCATCGAGCCGGTTAGTATTTTCAGTTTTTTTTAAAAAAATAAAAAACCTTATTTGCGATAGCTTTTTATACAGTACCATCGCAAATAAGGCTCCAGGGCGTCACAATTAAGCCACTATTATTTGCGACGACCTGGCCGTCGCAAATAAACATTACTTACGACGGCTAGGCCGTCGCAAATAGCTGTGTGGGTCCCGGAGGAGGACACGTGGGCCCTGCCGGCTGAACTTATTTACGACGGCCCGACCATCGCAAATAGAGGCACTTTTTTGCGACGGCCTGGCCGTCGCAAATAAGCTTTAATTGCGACGGCTAGCAGCGGCCATCGCAAGTTACTGTCGAGGGCCGATGGGCCCCACGACAATATTTGCGATGGCCGTCGCAAATAAGCTTAATTGCGACGGCTTATTTGCGACGGCCAAAAACCGTCGCAAATAAGGAAAGCCATCGCAAATTGCTTATTTGCGATGGCATTTGGCTTATTTGCGATAGCCCTGGCCATCGCAAATCGTCGGGTTTCCTGTAGTGATCCTATTGTTCCCAAATCATTTTTTTCTGGCATAACCGATGTTGACGAGGTGGTGGTCAAGCTCGTTCTGAGATCGAAGCCACTTCATATATTCACTGTTCTTGTCAAAATCTTGTGATTCGCACTTTTCAACAAATCTCGTCCAACCATCTTCTGACACACGTTGATACTTAGTGGAATGGGATTTCATGTTTCCTCCAAAAATTGTGAAGCTTAGTTTTGTAGGTCCTCCATGCATGAGAGATCATCTTCATAGCTAGATTCTTCCCTTTCTGTTTCATATGTTCTGGATATTGAACGTATGGTTGGATAGAGCTTTCGAAGAGTTCATCCTTTTCATTTTTGGTCATGAGATCGAATTCTAGACTACAAACTCTGGACAGTCTCATATTCACATTATGGTCTAGGGGTAAGCCTTCGTCATTTGCCTCATCAACAGTCAAAACGTCTATCGGACATGTCATTCGCGACCTTTTCTTTCTTGTGTTACCAGAGGCAGATACATCCTCTTCATGAGTCTGCTGCTGAGTCTGCTGTTGAGCCTCCTCTTCAATATGTTGATGATGCTCCGACTGAGACATCTTCATATTCAAAAAAAATCACCGAAATCCTGTAAAACATTATCAAATTTCAGTCACATTCACACAAACAGTCACATAAGATAGTAAATTCTCTCATGATAAGAAAAAGATCTATGTGTCAAGTGTACGGACAATCCAAACCAAGCAAACATTAAATAATAGACTGTCACAAGTCCATCAAACAAGTTACAGGTGCGCGAGACCTTCGTAAATATACTAAACATTGACCGGTACTAGCTAAAGCGTAATACTCTAAGTGTAGGACTCCGGAAATATACTAAACATTGATCGGTGAACCAGCAAAGCGTGGAACATTTTGACTCCAACCAAAGCGTAATACACTAAGCGTAGTATTCCGAAAATATACTAAACATTGATCGGTGAACCACCAAAGCGCAGACCATTTTGACTCTAACCAAAGCGCGAAAAAACCTTATTAGGGCAGTGCCGAGTTGGTCGAGGGGGAGTAGGGTCGACGGCGGCAGTGCGACAATGATCAAGAGGGTAGTGTCGAGGCGGCAACGAGCTCCGGGGAAGAGGACCGACGCGGCGGCGGTTTCTAGGGCAAAAAGTGATCAGCATGCGAGAGCTAAGGTGTCAAAAAGTTTTGTTAAGTATTGGGAAGAGAGCGCGTGAGAGAGATAAAAGTAACTCAGGGAAACAACTGAAGACGCGCCTCAGAAGAGCCACCGCTGGAGCGTCTCCCTTTTGCTCCAACAAAAAGAATAATTGGGTCCCACACATTTTTTTTTTTTGAAATGGGTACTCCCCACTTCCAGTGTATAGAAAGGGAAGATCATGGAGACATGCTTTGTAAGTGCATAGAAAGGGATATTGAATGTATGGTTGGATAGAGCTTTCGAAGAGTTATCCTTTTCATTTTTGGTCAAGTGATCGAATTCCTGCAGCTTTAGTGGCACCCTTTCCCGAGTAGCTAGACCACAAACTCTGGACAGTCTTGTATTCACATTATGGTCCAGGGGTAAGCCTTCGTCATTTGCCTCATCAACAGTCAAAACGTCTATCGGACATGTTGTTCGCGGCCTTTTATTTTTTGTGTTACCAGAGGCAGATACATCCTCTTCATGAGTCTGCTGCTGAGTCTGCTGTTGAGCCTCCTCTTCAATATGTTGATGATGCTCCGACTGAGAAATATTCATATTCAAAAAAATTCACTGAAATCCTGTAAAACATTATCAAATTTCAGTCACATTCGCACAAATGGTCACATAAGATAGTAAATTCTCTCATGATAAGAAAAAGATTTATGTGCTAAGTGTACGGACAATCCAAACCAAGGAATCATTAAATAATAGACTCACAAGTCCATCACACAAGTTACAGGTGCGCGAGACTTTCGTAAATATACTAAACATTGACCGGTACTAGCTAAAGCATAATACTCTAAGCGTAGGACTCCGTAAATATACTAAACATTGACCGGTGAACCAGCAAAGTGTGGACCATTTCGACTCCAACCAAAGCGTAATACACTAAGCGTAGTACTCCAAAAATATACTAAACATTCACCGGTGAACCACCAAAGCGCGGACCATTTCGACTCTAACCAAAGCGCAAACAAACCTTATTAGGGCAGTGCCGAGCTGGTCGAGGGGGAGTCGAGGGTCAACGGCGGCAGCGCGACAATGATCAAGAGGGTAGTGTCGAGGCGGCGACGAGCTCTGGGGAAGAGGACGGACGCGGCAGCGGTTTCTAGGGCAAAAAGTGATCAGCACGCGAGAGCTAAAGTGTCAAAAAGTTTTGTTAAGTGTTGGGAAGAGAGCGTGCGAGAGAGCTAAAAGTAACTCAGGGAAACAATCGAAGACGCGCCTCAGAAGAGCCACTGCTGGAGCGTCTCCCTCGCTCCAACAAAAAGAATAATTTGGTCCCACACATTTTTTTTGAAACAGGTACTCCCCACTTCCATTGCATAGAAAGGGAAGATCTTAGAGACACGCTTTGTAAGTGCATGTCTCTTTTCTTTTGAATTAATGCGAGTCGTTGCCAATAATGTCAATCGCGCAGAATTTGAAGCGTCAAAATCGGAGACGCGCTATTGAAAAACGTGTCTCCCATTACCTTGCATGCGATACGCGCCATTGTGAGGCACATCTCACAAATAGGGCATTTCTCGAGTTTTTCGTACTCAGGTCCATGATATAAAATTCAATTATTATTGCACGCGTCAAGAGCTAAATCAAAGAAATTTGAAGCCACTGATAGTCAAGATCTAAAGGGATAAAAAATATTAAGGAACGGGAGAGGAGGAAAGGACTAACCCTTTGTTTTGAGATCCACTAATAATCATCGTAAGACTTTTAGAAGGGCAGCTCCAAAGAGGGAAAGAATATGGCAAAAATAGGGCAGATCTATCAATCACTTATTCTGCCATGGCTTAGAGGTCGTAGTAGGGCAATAGAAAATCAAGACGAACCGATTTAACACACGTCTCTCTATAGAGGGAATGGGAGACGAGCCCGCTTCCATGACAAAAGGAGACACACCTGACCTGTAGGTATGGGAGACGCACCAGCTTCAATTATGAAAGGAGACAGTCTCCAAGGAAAGTTTGTCTCAGTTTTGAAACAAATATGAGTCGAGCTCAAGTAATGTGCGTCTCCTGTTGGTCATAGAGGGCACGTCTCGGATACCTACTTAACTGAGACGGGCTATATAGTAACGTGTCTCCTTGTACGTTCAACCAAGCCATGTCAGATCCTTGCTGAAGTGTGCTCGTCTCGCTTAACCTTATCAGAGACGATTGCCTTTGAGCGCGTCGCTCATCTTTGTCTCCTATTTGGGTTTCTTACGTAGTGTTTATTGATAAAATGACGCGTATGCATCATCTCTCTCGATCAATGAATGAGCCGCTTTGTGATTGGAATTGTCATGTACTCTCTCCGTCCTCAAAATGTTGTCGCTTTCTAGTTCATTTTTGAACTACAAAGCGACAAACTTTTGGGAACGGAGGGATTAGGGGCCAGGACGGATGAAAAAAGGGCGGTAGACATGGATCAACGATGTGATGTGTGTTGCTTTTGCCTGCTGTTACCCTCTCCATCCCAAATTACTTGTCACTCTTTAGTTTAAAAATAAATTAAATAGTTGACAAATAATTTAGAATGGAGGGATTACTTGTTCCAGCATGCATGATACTGTACACATGTACTACAGACTGTAGTATGTGCAGGCAACTGGGCACATTTTTTGAGAACTTTATTTTTCAGAGAGGGATCTGTTGCAAATAAGTCAATATATTCCCCTTGAGTTTCTTTTTTTTGTCAATTTCTCGGTGAATATTGTTATAGAAAAAGTAATTTGCATATTTACAAGGAAATGCAATATATATTAATTTTTTTTGAAAGATTACAGCAGGGAGACCCTACTGTTTGTATAACCCAAAAGGATTATATAACAGAAGGGTGTAGGACCTTACAACAGGAGTTTGAACACCTATACTTAATCTACCCCTACAATATATATTTTTGAACTTAAATAATACTAGAAATAAATTTTTTACATATTTTCTGCAATATATATTAATATTATCTTACATATTTTACTAATAATACTATAAACAAATGCTAGTGGCTTTTATTAGTGTCGCCAATTAATGGTTTTTACGTGCTGCTTTACTTGTGGCTAGTGCTACTAAGATGCTATTAGCAACCGTCTGCCGCAATGGGAACTCGCACGGTAGCCGACAGGGCTCGAGCGCAGCGTATGCCACTGCCCTGGCTCGAGCACACGATATGCCACGCGCTCTGCAGGAAACGGTGGAGGGCCTCTGGGTGGAATTTTAGCAATTAATCAATTCCTTCCATACCCTGAATTTATAGCAAACATTGATTCCTTTTGGACTCTAGAATTATAGCACGCATTGATTCCTTTGGTACCGGGACCCTGGAGTTATATAGCAATAAATCAATTCCTTCCATACGGCCATACCGGAAGACTGGAATTATAGCAGAAATAAATCACCAGTCTGCCTGTATTTAGTTCCTTTCATAGCGTTTGTCCCTTGGCAGCCCTCTATATATATGTATATACGCACACATTGCATTCCACCAGAATACAGAGAAAACACTTTTAAGGACCAGGAAGCATTGTGCTGCGCCGCTGCCTTCGGAGATGGAGAAGTGCACTAAGCTTGTCCATGCACATGCATTTCTTGCGCTGCTACTGCTTTGTTCTTTTGCAAATCATGCGCAGTGTAAGTGATCTTCATCTTTAATTCTTAGCTGGCTACAATATGAGGAATTTTTAATTCGTTCCGGCCGGTAGATATATTATATTCATATATTGATGTTTTGTTTCTTATTGAAAATACTTGAGAACAGCCCGAGCCTTGTCTCCACAAGATGGCGCCGAAGCAGTCGTTTTTCCTCCGTCAGGAACATGCTACAAAAATAAGCCTCTAATATGTGTTAAGGGTCCATGCGTCCAATGGTGCTGTTGGGGCCAGAACAAGTACTGTGGAGCGACACCGGAAGACTGCAAAAAGAATTGTAGTTAGCTCGAGTATTGTGATTGTAATAATACTGACTAAATGCGATTATGAAGGATGAATAACTGAGATGAATTTTGTGCTGCTTGGCTCGTAACAATGGCTTACTTTTGGTTTTGGATGCACAAGTTTGGTCCATAACATTGATCATGTCAGCATTTGTGAAAATGGCTTACATTATTTGAGATATCTAAATTAGTAACATTTTTTGATATTAAATTTTGAGATATCTAAATATCCGAAATTTCAAAAACTGAAAATTCCCTGGTGGAGGGTGGGGGGGGGAGCTGGGGCTCGGGTGGCCAGCGCGGATGGGACGCACGTGCCCGCCCGGGTTCGAGCGCTGGCTCGCCTGGGTGCTCCCCACCTCTTTCCTAAGGTTTATAGCCCATGGCACCTTGACCATGCTGGCTTTCAAAAAAAATCCCTGGGAGCAGCCGCCCCCTTGCATGAGCACCACAACGCGAGTGCCCCCTTGCATGAGCACCACAACACATGCCGACCCCAACCTCTATAAAATGGTGCCTTGGCGACGTTCTCCCTCGTGCACTCAATCCCCCGCCTCGGGCTCTCCACTCCCGGCCCTCTCCTTCCCCGAGCAGCCGCAGCCTGACCGAGCTTGTCGTGGCGCCTCCACGGTGCCTAAGCCTCATGTAAGTCCCAGGCCGCCGCTGAGCCCGTCCTTTGCCTCCCTGCTCCCCTCCATACTCTCCGTCCGCTGGATCTCGTTCCCATCATGTGGGAACCCGAAACCCGTCAGATACGGATGGGGGTGCTATTTTTTACCCTGCACTATTCCAATTCAGGTCGTGTTTTTCCTCTATCGGGCCCGTTGTCTTCTCTACTTCCCCCCCTGACTGCCGACACCACCTCCATATGAATCCTCACATAGATTAGATATTTATATCTAATATCTCCGTTCAGAATCATCACCGTTGGCCAAATCCAACGAGCCACCACCACCATCCGGGAGTTCGATCGGATGCCACATCAGCGGCCTGCTCTAGCGTGTGAGCAGATCGGGTGAGGCCCTTGATCGCCGTATACCCCGTAGCCTGATGTGTGCTCGTGCCTAAGTGGCCGGTAGATTTTGAAATGATTCATGCATAAAAATAATTTAGAAATAATGTAAAAAGTTGCAAAATCCCTGGAAAATCCTTAAACTCTTAGATACATATTAGAAATGCTTACTGTGTATGAAAGTTATTTGAACAGTGCTAAAATATCCCTAACAACATTTTTTTGATATTAAATTTTGAGATATCTATACATCCAAAAATTGAAAGATTTTGTAGAGAGGTTACACATATGAAAATTAGAGCTCCGTAAAAATCTCATATTATTTTGACATATGGAGTTTTACGAAATAATTAGTAATTGACCTCTGCCATTTAATTTACAGAAAATATAAATGAACTAATAAATTTTCAAATTTGGCTATGAATTACTTTAACATATTTCCAACTTTCAGTAAATCAGCCTTGTAGGCTGGCTTAGCTTGATAATAATTTAATTAGCTCATGGTGCTGTCTGATTGCTGTAATGGATGATTAGTTCGTAGGGATAGCAATTATACCCGCAGATTCGGATAGCAGACGGGTATTGCACTCGATGGGTACGGTAAGTATTTTTACCTGCGGTATGACCTGTACCTGATCTGACATTTTGCGGGTACGGGTACAAGTTTTATTCCTCATTCGCAGGCACCCGGCGGGTTACCCAAGTCCTTGAATTTGGCCCAGAGGAAGTAGCACAACCTACTCACTAACCCTAGCAAACCGACAAAACTAGCAATACGCAATACCCCCCGGACTGGTCTTCATGCCTGGTTTGGGGCCTGTGGCGACGGGATGCAGCGAGGCGGTGGGACAGAGGCAGCGGGACGCAGCAGGTCACAAGGTGAAGGAACGTTAGATGGTGGTACGATGCGGGGAGGAGGCGGGGGGACGCCGTGGCATGGTGTTGATCGGGGGCGACGGGCCATGGCAGGGGCCTAGGGCATCAATCGGGGCGTCAGTGCATCGGGAGTGGGAGGCGTCTCGATCAGTGCATCATCGCATCAGGAGGGGGTGAGCAAGTGATGGTGTAATGGGCTGGGGTCCAATAATTGGTTAGGGATTACTTTTTTGGGCTGCAGGACCCAGGAGCACATGACTCATTTGAAGTATAATCCCACCTCGCAAAGACAAATGGAACATTTAGCTAGATGAGAGAATAAAAGAAGGCTAGGTGTCTGCTTCAACTCAAACCTGATGAGTGGTAATAGGTATGCATTGAGTAGGTGAAACCCGCTTAAAACCCATTAGGTTTGGGTACAATTTTTACCTGCGTGTTCGAGTTCGGGTACAAAATTTTACTCGCGCACTATTTGAAGTCGGGTCGTTTTTTACTCTATTTGACTCAAACCTGACCTGTTGTCATTCCTATTAGTTCGTACTCCCAAGCACCCTATTGATCAGAGGCAGAGAGCTATAGCCGGGTAGGTTGTCTTGTGTGCCTTGCACATGCATATTCGATTCCTCTTCATCTATCAGCAATGGAACAGCACCACGCCACCAGCGGATAATTACAAGTTTAGATTCTATTATCAAGGAGATAAAGATAAATGAAGTATCATAAGCAAAAGAAAGATAAAATTAAAAGTACCGTCTTGGAAAATAGGACATAATTTCTGGTTCTAAGTATTAAGGTGGACTCGAAATTATTGACGTCTGAATCCAAAATAAATATTCTTGAGTAAATGAATTATGAAATTGCTTAATAAAGAAGGGATATGGAAATATTGTTTAGAAATAAATATCTAAACTCAAATCTCTATCACAAGTTGAGACCAATCTTCAAGACTCTCATTTTTTGAAGGGTCTAATGAAAATAAAAAAAATTAATGTTGTAGCTTGTGGTTCTTTTAGCATCAAAGACGGGACACAACTGAGATTTCGACAGGGTACTCCCTCGGTTTCTTTTTATTTGACATTGATTAGTTCATTTTAAACTAATCAGGGTCAAATAAAAAGAAAGAGAAGGAAAAATATATGTAGAACTTATAAAGAGCTGCATATCCTATCTTATACTCCCTCCTTCCCACAATAGTTGTTGTTAAGACAACAAATTTAGTTCAAAATTGAACTAAGTTTGTTATTCTAACAACAACTATTATGGGAAGGAGGGAGTATAACATTATTATCATCGATATGACACTGCTACAATAAGCCTCATCTCAGGCGGCTCCAAACGTATTATCACACGCGGTTTCTAAAATCGTCTGGAACGAAGAGTCTGTGATAATATGCAATTTCACAGGCGGAGAAGTGAAACCACCTATGATAATGGTATTATTATCATCGATATGACACTACTACAATAAGCCTCATCTCAGGCGGCTCCAAACGTATTATCACACGCGGTTTCTAAAACCGTCTGGAACGAAGAGTCTGTGATAATATGCAGTTTCACAGGCGGAGAAGTGAAACCGCCTATGATAATGGTATTATCATAGGCGGTTATTTACTTACTACGCTAGCCGCCCGTGAAGACATATTATCACAGATGGGTCGTGCAGCCTATATAACCGTCTGTGATAATTGTGTTATCACAGGCGGATCATTACCTATGACAAGCCACCTGTGGAGAGAGTTTATCGCAGCCGATTTGTACCATAACAATAACCGCCTGTGATAATATGGTTATCACAGATGGTTCTTTACCTATATCTAGCCGCCTGTGATAATGATATTTCACAGGCAGGTCTAGCCGTAGGTAAATAACCGTCTGTGATAAGGTATACCTTATGTAGTACTACCTGCTGTTATTTCTAATTTCCAGGTCAATTCAATATAATCACAGAAGTCAACAATATAACCACAGAAGTAAACAATATAATCTCATAAGTCATCTCACAGAAGTCAATTTCACTAAAAGAATATACATATGTACAAGTTACACATACAAGTCATCTTATAGTTTACAAGTTTCACTAAAAACTATTTCTATTGGCATAGTCACAAAGTTCTAGCACATCAGCTATTGCACCATTCCCATTAAAGAACTCCCCTCTTTTGTGCAAAATTTCGCGACACACGAATTGACACAGTTCAACAACAATCTTGTCAGCTCCTCTACCAGGCATACTTCTACAAACCGGCCATTCATAGTTCACATTCTTCGTGTGCTACAATGAAACACATAACAAGGTTTAGAATGTGTTGGTTTGAATAATCTCAAAGTATAGATAAAAGTGAGAGTATACAAGAATTTATTTGCTATTTTTGGAGCAGTTGTACTATGAGCAATTGAATTTTGAAGTTGGAATCAAAATATGAAAATAATGAAACTCAAAAGTAAGAAAATAAGATATCGATATTAAGGATAACTTACATCCTCATGATTCACTCTATATTCGCTGGCGGTCCGAAGATGCTCGCATACATGATACCCGCATAAGACACTCCTAGCAGGCTGCTTCGGACAAGGATAATATGTTTTAATGTCCAATGCATTCGTATTGGGAGGCCTCTGACCGCCAAGCCGTTCCGCATAAAATCGCCAAATGCTGTAATACAAGAAATGTCAAATAAAACTTGCCAACACATTCTAAATGTGTGTAAATTAAAGGTATCAAATAAATGTACAGTTTCAAAATGGAAAGGAAATCTTTGTAACAATCTGATAGGTATTCGGCTGAGTCCAAGGCTGTTGCCAAACCCCGCGTTGGCTTGATGAAGATCATTATGTAGTGGTTACTGCACACATACAAACACACGTGTTAACAACTAGCAATAATTGCTATTTCAATGTCATGTGTCAAACTTACTCGAAGTGGTACGAAACCTTTACGAGGTCCTTGTCGTCTCTAACAAAGTTAAACATTGCATGTCGTATGTAAGGTGTAACTTTTGCCCTTCTAACCTTCTTAAGTTTTGCGATTGATTTTTCAATTCTTTTTTCATGTGCTTGAACTGTACTGAGTCTCGTTTCGCCTTGACTTCAAATAGCGTCTTTGCAGTCTGTGTAGGGTCAAGGATACCTGTCTTACGTTTCATTTTTTTCATTACCCATGTATTGCATCCTATTGAAGAAGTCCAGAATTGTCATAATATCATGAAATGTGTATGCGTGTAGTAAGAAAAGCAAATGCAAAATATTAGAGGCACTTACAAGCACCAGACGAGTAGCAGGTTGATTTCGAGCATGCTCTGATGGAAAAGGGTATGCAACTCTTCAAAAAAATGACTCGTTTATCTGCTCCAGTGCTCCAGAATGCATCTTTTGGAACACAAAATGTGACGCAAGAAAGATCATATTTTGTGATGGCAGTGATGTACCACTCATGCATTCTTTTGAGCGGGGCAAGTTGTTTGCTAAGTTGTACGAATGTCATGAACGGCTTCCTATTCTCAAATTTAGGAGGAACATCCTCAAGCTTGTATATTAGAACTCCTGGTTTAATCAACACCGTCCGCCAATTATACATGACACCGTCTTCTTCTCACTCCTCGATATCTTCTAATGCTGGCTCATGAGAAGAACGAGATGCACTCGATTTTCTAATATTTTCCTTCATATTTTCCAAATACTTGGACACTTCTGATGAAGGTTTCTTAATTTTGTATGAGCTAACTTTGATAGGCACTGATGCTCGAGGAGTAGTCGTCGGAAGTTGGACATTGGCTTGTTGTTGAACCTATTGTTTAACTGATTGATCTTTACTCCCAGCAGCTGGCTCTAGTACTACTTCAAGTTGTTGCTCATCTGGTTGCTCTTTACTAGCAACAGCTTGCTCTGGTACTGTTTGAAGTTGTTGTCCAACTTGTTGCTCTTGGTTATCTTTACTAGCAAGGTTACTATCATCCTTGCTGAGACATAGGGGGAGTGGATCTTCCTGGACTTTCGCCTTAGAAGACGGGGTTGTAGTATTTTAAGATGCGACAGGGCTAGAAATCAGCTCATTGTCCAACACGATATCGCGTCGGTGCCAAAGGATTAGTTGGTTGACAACCTGCCCCAGAGTCGCGATTCCCTCATGTGTGATGTGGTCATAATCTTCATAATCATTATCAATGATCTGAAGAACTTGCACAACAACATAATACAACGAAAGTGGATTGCCGTTGAAGTCACGATCAGGCTTTGCCATAGTAGCAACAACCTGTTTGGTTTTGTTCCCTGCTCTATCGATCGGGACAAGAAGACGACAAGATCTGTCCTTAGCAATATCATCGACAACAAACTTATGGGTTGACCCTAAGCCTAGCACTAAACCTACACTGCTACGGTAGGCAGTTGGAGATACCAATTGCTCCTTTAGCACGGGAACCATCGCCGTACTTGGTGCCACTAATTGTCCCGATTGTCTAAGTTGTTCTGTTATTTCTTGCACATTTTCCTTGACCTTTTGAGCAATCATTTCATCAAGTGTTTTCTTGAACTTCTCACGTCTTCTATATGTCTCTTTATCTTTCAGGAAACCATCTAGCCAAGACATTTGAGAAGAGATTGCTCGAACCCGTCCATTGTGTTCAGGGTTTCCTAGGATAGCGGTAAGTTGGTCATTCTCCCTCTTTGGCTTGAAGAGACCCTTCTGTTGCTTTTCAATTACTTCTTTCATTTTTTCTTCTACTTCATTCACAGAGTGGGCTTTTCAAGTTTGCCCTCGCTGGTCAAACCTAATCGAGCAAAGACCCACTGCTGAATTCTCTCATCGCAACATTCTAACGGGTGAGGATTGCCCATACTGGTAATTTTGTCTAATATATTATTCCATTTCTGGACTTTGGGGGCCTATCTGGCAGACCCCAAGCGATGATGGTATTTTTTTTGGCAAGCTCTGACCTATTTGCACTTAGAGCTTTAGCATCAGGTGTGGTCTTTTGATGAACAAATTCTTGCCACTGAGCTTGTGTGATTTTTCCCATCTTCCTCGGGCTAGGGACCTTATCGGCCTTAACATAAGCATTCATTTCACTCTTCCAGACACGAAACTTCTTGTCGCAAGAGACCAATGTTGCTTTCTTTTTAGCTTCTTCCGTGCCTTTCGGGAACTTGAATTGTTTTTTTATGCTTTCACACAACTCATTCTTGGTCTCCTCAGATAATTTTCCCCAATTCTCGGTTGTGATCGGACGAGCTCTCTATCAAGAAAACCGCATGCATTTTGGTACTTGGTAACTGAATCCAGTGGTTCTTGGGGAAGCCCACCTGGACCGACCCTTGTTATGGACATGATGCGGTCCAATGGACCCTTATTGGGACCTCGATGCCCTCGTTTCCACTTGAGTGAACCTGAGGATTCATCCATTGGAGAACCTTCTGCAGTTTTAGGAGCCGAAGTCACCTCGTTGTCTTCGCGATTAATCTAGGTAGAAAAGAATTATAAGACTTCGTATACTTGACAACCAACATTAACTTAAACTACTGAAGTTAAGATTCATGATCCATACCTCATCGGCAGGATCATATTCCGGGTCGAGACCCTATGAAGTCTTTTTAATTTTTATATTTGGAAAAGGATTCTATCGACTGTGAAAGGAGCCTGAACTGCTGGAGTAACTAAACTCCATATTGTCTTCTTTATTGTTACTACCAGCACCATTCTTCTTAGGGCTTTCCATGCTAGAACTAATAAGAAAAAAAATATAATGAATAACATATTAACTCTACATGAAGTGTTGCATGAAGAAAAATATGGAAGCATTCTAGGGTTTGATAAGGCATTCTAGGGTTTAAAGCGACTGACAAAGGTGATTGAGCAAGTTCCATTCTAGGGTTTGAGGCGACTGACAAAGGCATTAGCTAGGCATCTGTATTGCTTGTATCAAAAGCCGATAATAACAATTACATCAACAATTAAACAATAACAATTCACAATGTTTTCAAGTTGCCTAGTCGACCCTAGTCGCCTAACCACCGACGAGGTCAACTAGGACAACTAATCGTCGACTAGGGCGACTAGTCGACCCTAGTCGATCCTCTAATCGTCCAGGCCATTTTTTATGGCAATGTCTAGTCCACCCTATATATCAACATATATATTTATATATTAGGAGTACAGCATACAAACCTTTAGTGTAGCAATTAGCAAACAAAATTCAGAAGCAAATTAATCTTCCTGCTATTTTTTTGACAAACAAAAAGACATCTATTCTACTACATTAGTAACTGCCCACGATTATAACAAAGTGCAATTAATAATATTACAAAGCAATATGAAATAAGAAGATAGAATCAGGTGGAAGGCTTTATTAACAAATAAATGTTGACTGAACAGATAAGGAAAATATCCTGCCACTTCTTAATACCAATGTGACCATCAAAAAACCAATATTATGCTCCAATGTAAAAGGACTAAGTAAAGCTGGCCTTACCTCTCAGTGCCCCCATTGACAAGATAACATACATGTATTGGTTATTTGTGAAACTTGGCATAGCTCACATCATACTCTCTAGGTAAGAGATAACATATGACCTACAATATTCATTGCCAATCCTCATATGACCTACAATCTTCATTTGACTTTGTTGCATGTCCAAAACTTTGATTAATGGAAATTAGATAGGAACCTAGGGTTTGAGGCGACTGACCAAGGCACCTAGGGTTAAAATCTTTGATTAAGGAAATCTATGCAAGGCACCATTTGACTCGGCCGATAGCGAGGGCGAAGAGGGAGGCGGCACGGGGACGAAGGAGGGAAGGTTGAAGCTCGGCGTCGACAGCGGGGGAAAAGCTCGGTGTACCTGGAAGTGGCGAGGGCGAAGCACGGCGACTGCAAAGATCGGCGGCGACGGCGAAGCTCGGCGACAAGAGCAGCGAAGACTTGGCGGCGAACGAAATTTTGGCAGCCTGGCGGCGTCTAAGTGATTTCGCCCAGGTTAGGTTTTTCCAACGCGACCGGCGTCTAAGTGATTTCGCCCGGGTTAGGTTTTTCCAACACAGTCGAGGGTTATATATAGACGCCTATCTTCACAGGCAGTTATTAAGAACCAACTGCTTGAGAAGATGATTATCTCAGGCGGTTGGTTCTTAATAACTGCCTAATAAGATTAACTTATCCCAGGCGGTTGGTAAGTAATAACCTCCTGAGATAAGCTTTTTCTCAGGCGGTTATTCAGTACGAACCGGCTGAGAAGAACTTTATGTAAGCTTAATTAATATTCTTGATTAAATGTGGGGCATTTCAAAAGCCCATATTTCACTTTCTTGTAATATGATTGAGTATTAAAAGTTACCATTAAATTTCACTTCATAAAGCATTTGAAATTGGTCAGAACATAAAAAACATATAACAATTGCTATTTGTCATTTTTCTATCTTGATGAGTATACTGATTTTTTTCATTTAGTTTTTCAATGGACCTTTTTAGTCATCATACCAACCTCTATGAATTTTTTCAGATTTTTTTTTAATTTTTTTTTGAATCAATGTGTGTTCAAAATTTTATGAATGCCTCATATGTGTATGAGCATTTGGTTAGAATGATGGATAGTTTGAATCTTGATATGTTGGAATTCTTTAAAAAAATTAACAAAATTCATACATGTATAAATAATACAAATATGTTCATACAAACCAATTTCAGTGAAGGATCACTTTTTTAGGAGATACACAAATGTGAATAATATTTGAGTATAAATTAATTTTATAGTTACCAAAACATTACAATGTTAGCTATACAAGTTTTAAAATATTTAGTCCAGGTGGTAGATGTTAATTTTTGAAAAATATAGAAGAAAAATCATCGAATTTGGACTCAATTTGCAGAATCTATACATGTTTGAATATTTATATTAGAATCTAAATAAAAAAGAAGCAAGAGAAAAGAAAACTGAAGAACAGACTCGGACAATTATCCCAAACGGTTGGTAAGTAATAACCGCCTGCGATAAGCTTCTTCTGAAGCGGTTATTCAGTGCCAACCGTCTGAAAAGATCTTTATGTAAGCTTAATTAATATGCTTGATTAAATGTGGGGCCTTTCAAAATCCCAAATTCCACTTTCTTGTAATATGATTGAGTATTAAAGGTTACCATTAAATTTTACTTCATAAAGCCTTTGAAATTGGTCAGAACATTAAAAACAAATAACAATTGTGATTTGTCATTTTTCAATCTTGATGAATATGATGATTTTTTCATTTAGTTTTTCAATGGACCCTTTTTAGTCATCATACCAACCTCTATGAATTTTTTCAGATTTCTTTAATTTTCTTTGAATCAATGTGTGTTCAAAATTTGATGAATGCCTCATATGTATATCAGCATTTGGTTAGAATGATGGATAATTTGAATTTTGACATGTTGGAATGCTTTAAAAAATTAACAAAATTCATACATGTATAAATAATAAAAATATGTTTATACAAACCAATTTCAGTGAAGGATCCCTATATTTAGGAGATACATAAATGTGAATAATATGTGAGTATAAATTAATTTTATATTTACCAAAACATTACAATGTTAGCTATACAAGTCTTTAAATATTTGGTACATGTGGTAGATGTTAATTTTTGAAAAATATAGAAGAAAGAATCATCGAATTTGGACTCAATTTGCAGAATTTATACATGTTTGAGTATTTATATTGGAATCTAAATGAAAAAGAAGCAAATGAAAAGAAAACTGAAGAACAGGCTTGGACAATTATCCCAGGCGGTTGGTAAGTAATAACCGCCTGAGAAGCTTCTTCTCAGACGATTATTCAGCACCAACCGCCTGTGAAGCAGTTAAAAACCGTTTGAAAAAATGCCTGAACTTTATTAATTTTTATCACAGGCGGCTGTTTCTTTAAAAACTGCCTGTGAAAACCGACGCCTATAAAAAGACCCCTCGTGCACCACAGAAAACCAAACCCTGGAGATTTTCCATCGACATCGCCAGGCTGCCAAAATTTCCACCGTGCGCGGGCCGGTACTGAATTCATCAGTTGATCAAGCTTCGAACTGAGAAAAAGTTAGAAGAGACTTCTTCTTCACTATCATATTTTCAATTTGTTCTATTTTTAGTTTTGTTATTTTGAGTTTGCCTATGCCTCTGGCCTCCCCCCCCCCCCCCCCCCACTTGAGATTTTTAGTAGATTTGAAGGATTAAAGGTTGAAAGATGTAGTTGAGTCTCCCCTTGAGCTCACCCATGAATTTGACAGAATAAGAAGTAGATTTGGAGGATTAAAGGTTGAAGATGAATACAAGCACATCACGTGTTCGATGAAATGTTTCAATGAATAAGCCTAACTTCAAAAATCCATTATGGCCACTAGGAAGCTGAGAAAATTATAAACAAATTTTCTTAGAACCCTTATGAATAGACCTACATGATACCAGCATTCACTCATATGATACGACTTGTTATGTCTCTTTAAATTTATTTTATAGAAGACCTTTAGGGAATATCTGTGGCCTAATTTTGTAAATCTTACAAAAAAATCTGTTATTGAAGCATGAACCGTCGAGCGTGGATGTATAACATGCCAAGACCCGATCTTATGTACATTTATAATGTTTCAAATTTTATTGAAGCATCCAAGAGACATGTGAAGTTGCAAAAGATAGATGACATATTATGTCCATGTATCGACTGCGAAAATAAGATTGCTTGGATAGATACTATAGTAATCCAATCTCATTTGGTGAAAAGAGGTTTCCAAAAAAATTACACAATATGGACAGAGCATGGTGAGTTAGATACACATGAAGTGGATAAAGATGATGAGAGAGGTTCAGATGACAATAATGTTCATATCGATGATGGCAGTGACAATTAAGATGGTGATGATGATGAGTTCGATTGTGACGAGATGTTGCATCACATTGAACCATATGTATTGACTTCTATGGGAGCAAGTAAAGGTTTAAGTAAAATAGAGACATTGCAGAATGCGGCGATATAGCTTTTATATGATGAATCAAACGACTGTGATAAAGAGTTTACTATATTGTGTGCAGTCCTAGAACTACTAAAGTTGAAAGCTACACACGGATGGTCCGATTGTAGTTTCTCTGATCTTTTGAATCTTATGACAGAAATTCTTCCAAATCAAAATAAACTACTCAGAAGCACTTATAAAGTGAAGAAACTTCTTTGCCCGATGGCACTAGGTGTGACAAAAATACACGCTTGTTTGAACCATTGTATTCTGTATCGCAAAGAGCATGAGCTCGCAACTAGATGCCCCATCTGTGGTGTCAGTAGATATAAGAAGGACTACAATCACTAGTATGTTACCAATATGAAAAAGTCTCAGAAGAATAAGTAGTTTATTATTGGTCCTGAAGGTGACGATGACGATACTTCTGGTGATGCAGACGGGAAGAATAAGAGAAAAATTCCTACCTTGGTGATGTGGTACCTTCCGGTAATTGATCGCTTGAAGCATTTGTTCTCAAACCCTAGGAAGGCTGAACTTATGTGTTGGCATTCCGAGCAGCGCAAGAAGAATGAAAAACATATTCGATACCCTGGTGATGCAACACAGTGGAAAAATTTTGATATTCTGTATCCAAAATTTGTAAAGGAAATCAGAAATGTAAGGTTTGCCTTGGGTACAGGCGGAATGAATCTGTTTGGTGAAAAAAGGAGCATACACATCACATGGTCCGTGGTCTTAACAATGTACAACCTACCGACGTGGTTGTGTCACAAAAGAAAATATATCTTGTTATCTGTTCTTATCCAAGGTCTGAAACAACTTGACATCGAAATTGATGTGTTCTTGGAACCTCTAAAGGAAGATATGGCAAAATTGTGGAATGAAGGGGTACGTACATGGGATGAGTACAAGCAGGAGTATTTCACACTAAGAGCAATGATATTCGTTACCATGCATGATTATCCAAGATTGTTTACATTATCGGGACAAATGAAAGGGGAGAAATGATGTGTAAGGTGCATGGATAGAACTGGATTTCTATACCTCACTTCATCCAGAAAGCCGGTGTACATGAGACACCGTCGGTTCTTGACAGATACACACAAGTATAGGAAGATGAAAGAACAATTTGATAACAAAATAAAAAAAGATACTGCACCAAAACCTTACAGTGGAAAACTCGTGTTCGAAATGGTCAAGAACATTCATATTGCTTTCGTTAAGGGCAATAAATGTAAAGGAACAAAGAGAAAGAAAAGTACATTTTTGGGTGATACAACTGACATGGCTTTCAAGAAACAATCAAGTTTTTTCAAGTATCTTTCGTATTGGAAGATTCTAGAATTTTGCCATAGTATTGATTTGATGCACGTTACAAATAATGTATTTGACAACATCATTGGGACCATGCTAGACATGCCGAGGAAAACAAGCACAGATTAAATTCACGTATGGACTTAGTAAATCTTGATATGAGACCAAAGCTTTATCCAGTAAAAAAGGTGAACGGGAAGTATTACCTTCCCCCAGACAGCTACAACTTGACACTAGAAGAGAAAAAAAGCAATTTGCGAATGCTTGCGTGGGATCAAAGTGCCCTCGAGTTTCTCATCCAATATCCGCAAACTAGTCTCGATGAAAGACTTGTCTTTATTCTGCTATAATTCTCACGACTGTCACATGATGATGACAGTGTTCCTTGCCATTGCAATAAGAGTCATCAAACCTGAGCATATAAAAGTTTTCATCACACATTTGTGTTACTTCTTCATTGAAGTATCGCAAAAGGTGATAGCACATGAAAATTTAGACTATCTGAAAACATACATCATCGAGACTATGTGAAAGCTTGAGATGTGTTTCCCACCATCCTTTTTTGATATGCAAGTACACATAATCATACATCTTGTTGATCAGATAAAAGCATTGGGGCCACTATATTTACATCATATATTTTCGTTGGAGAGATATTTAGGAGTATTAAAAGGTTATGTGCGGAACCGTGCTCACCCAAAGGGTTCAATTATGGAAGGATACACCACCGCAGAAGTGATTGAGGGTTGCACTAATTACATCAAAGATGAAAACCAATAGGTGTGCCTATACCAGTACATGAGGGTAGACTCCATGGGAGAGGCAAAGTGGGTAAGAAAACTTTTATCGTTCAAGATTACAAGAATGTACACCGTGCAAATTTTAGTGTACTACAACAGCTCGCAATAGCTGAGTCGTACATCGAGGAACACCAAATTGAGCTTCGCGAAAAAAAACCAAGACCACACAGATGACTGGATCATGAAAGAGCACAGAAGATGTTTCACTGAATGGTTAATGGACAAAAATATACCATACGGAAACTCTATAGAAGAGGCAACAATGAAGAAGTTAGCTTCTGGCCCATCGGTTTTGGTGACATAATGGCAAGTATTTGACATCAATGGTTACACATTTTACACTAGAGAAAAAGACGGTAAGAGTGTTGCACAAAATAGTGGTATTCTTATTGAGGCTTATGATTCACAAGGGCAGAAGACCACATACTTCGGGTTCATAGAGGAAATATGGGAACTCGATTATGGCGAACGAATGGTGTCGGAGTCTGGTTCTGGCAATTCTCCCAGCACTACTGTTAGTAGACCGCGAAGTTTCTTAGTTCGGTTGGGGCGCGCAAGATTGAGAGCAAGATGGCAATTCGACACGAGGATTTACATGGTTCAGGCCGCCTGAGCGTAATACTCTACTCCACGGGTGTGTGTTGTTGTTGTTGTTGTATTGAGCGTCTGAGCGCTAGTGTGACAGAGAGGCCAAAGAAAGTTTCAGACCAGCCCCCCGTGTGTATCGCTCGGCTAGTCCTTTTATAGTACAAGGGTTGGCCGTTACATCATTAGCCTGGCCCGACATGTTGCCCTGGCGGTTACTGATACCTAATACACAGTTAATGTGCTTAATTCCCCTTAATAGCATGATAATGCCCTTTAATGGTGGCGTTACTGGTATTAAGGGCCATCCGATCGTGTGTCATTAAGATACCATTAATGACACGTCATCAGGTGTTGAAGTCTTTAATGTTCCTTGAAGGTCCGAGATGTTGGAGGTCCACCAATCTGCGTGTTAAAGTTGAAGGTCCAGCGATTGGTCGCGTGGCAGCTCTAGAGCTTACTGTCTTGGATGAGTAGGTCCGGTGTTGTTGTACACGTGTCAGTACTGGAGCTTCCGTCTGTCGGGGTTAGGTCCGGGGGTGCCACACAGGTATCTAGCCGGAGCATTCCCATGTAGGGATTGTAGCTCCGGTTTTATGGTACATGTCGCGGCACTGGGACTAACCATAGGAGGGATGCAGGTCCGGCTACGAGTGACACGTGGGGCCTTCGGAGGTCTTGACTCAGATAGGTGGAGTTCCTTTGCACTCTTTGCAGTTCCAAGGGGTATCTGGTACGCAGGGTACCGATAGTGGCCTCCTGGGCCCACCTCTGTGAGAAACCTTTTGGATTAAGTCATTCTGCTGGAGGTGGGTCCATCTTTCGATTTCTGCGCCGTGTCTTCAAGGGTTTTTGGATGCGCCGTTGAGGTGATGGTTCGCAGTTAAACCATCGCCACATGGCATCTTCAGGATGTGGTAGGTGAGATCTGCGCATGCAGATCTTATGCAATTCAAGGTCGCCGGTTCCCAATACGAAAACTGTATTGGTTCTGTGCGCCCTGTCAGGCCGCCGCCCTCTGGTTTCCCGCCTCTCATCATGACAACTGTTCGCCTAGGGTAAGGACCTCGACTTGATCGTCTGGGTGGCCCCGGGCCCCCTTGTCATTGGCAGGGTGAAATTTTTGAACTGTATTCTTGGCCCTTCTGCGGTTTCCATCCAAGCATTGCGGGGGCTTACTTAAGAAGGAAAGCGCGCATGGTTTGGGGATTCCTTACGCCTTCATTTGAACTTGCACTCAAATCCTCCAAACTTTTGCTTGTTTTTTCTCTCTCGCCCCGCCGTTCTGCAATAGAGTTGGGTCTCCGCAAGAGCCGTCTCACGACCGACGACGATTTGAAGAAGGTTCAGACCTACATGGGGTGGTCCAGCGACTCCTTCAACCACCTGGTCCGCGCCGGCGAGCTCCCGTTCAAGAAGAAGCACGGCGACAACATGGTGTACTTCTCTGCGTACACCATGGTGGGACTGATCCCACCTTTCTCAACTTTCCTCTTGATGCTGTTAGACTTTTATGGTTTGCAGTTGTACCACCTTGGTCCCAACTCTATTCTTCTTGTGTCAACATTTGTCCACTTCTGCGAGATGTGGGTGGGTATTCCCCACTGCGTCGAGCTTTTCCGTACCTTCTTCACCATCCACACCACAGGCAAGAGTAATGAGTATCTTGGTTTCTACTATTTTGTGAAGCACAAGAAATGCCCCCACAAGTACTTGAGGTCGTTTCCTTCCGACAAGTGGGACGACTGGAAGAAGGATTGGATTATCATCACGACAGAGGAGCACGAGAAGCTGGAGCTGCTTGAGGGTCTTCCCAATGTTGACACAGACGCATGGAGTGAGGTTCCGGTGCTGTCAGAGGCCTTCAACCCTGCCTTGACCAGGATCCGCCAATGTGTGGAAGGAGGGGTGACCCCCCTAACGGTCTTCTACAACTTCCTGGTCAACTGGTGGGCTCCGCTGAAGAAGAGGGAGAAGCTCGCCTGGGCCCTCAACAGTGTGATGGACGATGACCGGATTGAAACCGGTCTGAAGTCCAATTTGGAAGGCACTGCTTTGGAGCTTCATCTCAAGAAGTTCTATCATGGCATCGACGTCGAGGGCGACAACTTAACTCTGTCGGCGGCTTTCTTTCCTTTGAACATGGAGGCAGAGTTTAGAAGGGAGCTCCGAAGGAAGATGCTGGTGCTTGACGACCTCAGCGAGGTAGAGAGGCATTCGACCACCAGATTGGTGATCCCCAGAGCTTTCGAGGGTGGCCCTGCTTGCGCCCCGAGACAGAGAGCTGAAGTCATTGGCAAGGGCAAAGAGTTGGCTGGGCCCTCCAGCCGAAAGAGGAAGTTGAAGCACTCTGACGGGAGGCCCGTCAGACCTGCTCCTTCCACAACAGCTCCTTCTCCTCGACGAGGGAGATCTTCGACAGCGACACCAACTCCAGCATCGGCGTCTCCCTGGTACGTCAGCTCTGCCCAGGTGACTCTGGTGCCAGAGCCAGCTAAGGGCTCTACGACCGAGGATCCTTCTCAGTCGAGGAAGGCCCCAACCAAGACGTCGCTGACGGTGGTAGTAAGCTCCGAAGAGCCTTCAGGAACTACTACCCTAGTTGCGACTGGGTCGGTCTCTGAGCGTCCAACAAAGAGATTCCATGCTAGGTGGAGCGGAAGCCTTCCAAGGTAAATTTGATTCTTTACCTGAGTTTGTTATTTTTGTTGTAACCATATTTTGAGTTTCCTGGTCCTTCATCCACAGGGTATCTAGAAAAGGGGCTGAAGCACCGGTTCTTGTGACAGCAGTTGATGCTGTACAGGCGGAGGCTCCGGCTCCAATTCCAGCGCCGCCCCAGGTGGTGGCTGAGGTCGTAGCAGCTCCGACGCCAGCTGTCGTGGTTCTTGACTCATCTCCCAAAGCTCCCGTGGTAGCGCCAGACCATGGGAATGAAGACTTACCGACGGCACCAGCTCCGGAGGCTGAGGCTCTAGTTTTGGATGCTGCGATGATGGATGCTCCAGCCTCAGAGCCAGAGGTAGCTGCAGTTCCAGCCTTAGGGCCGGATGTTATTGAAGCTCCAGCGGCGGAGCCGATGGTTCATGAAGTTCCGACGCCTGAGCCGGTTGTTGTGGAGGTGCCGGCACCCGAACCGGTGGAGGTCGAAGCACCAGCGCCTGAACTAGCAGTGGAGGAGGCACCAGCGTCGGAGCCGGTGGTGGCCTCAGCTCCGACCGAGTCTTCAATGCCTGCCTCGGAGGTGGTAGTTCCGGAGGTACCCGTGCCTAAGCCAGGGTGTCAAGACGAAGCGACCGACCCTCTCCCTGAGGGACCAGTTGCTAATAACCTGGCGGCGGGACCTTCGGAGTTGACCCCAGAGGTAGAAGCTTCCGTTGCAGGTCCTTCCTCGGCGGCGACCGAGGCTATCCCGGAGGGCGGCCCTAGTGCCGCGAAAGCTCAGGGGACCACTCTTGTAGAGTGGGACCCATTTTTTGTTATGGAGAACCCGCTGGAGTCAGTGGAGAGGACCCTGACAGGTCCGGAGCCGATCCCCCTGTCGTTATCCATTGACAACGCCTGCTCTAGTCTTCATCAGGTTCAACATGCCTTTTATCACGACAGTAAGGCCCTCGAGGAGGAGCGTTAAACCCTTAGGAGGTGGCGCAACTGGCTCCAAATCGAGACCAAGCTAGCGCAAACAAGGCTGGCCGACGACAAGGAGTGGGTCAAGAGGGAGAAGGCCCGAATGGAGTACTGGGGCCAGCTGCTGGACGAGAGGGAAAGCATGGTGTGATCCCTCGATAATCAGTCCCAGGCTATACACGAACAAGCCATGGCTGCTAATGAAGCAGCGAATGATCGCCAAAAGAAGCTCAATACCATCCACGAAAGCCTCGTTAAGCATCGGGAGGCTCTTGAGGAGTGAGAGAAAAAAATCGAAGATGAAGAGAAAAAACTCCTGGAGTTGAGGGATGACCTCTTGAAGAGGGAGGAGGAGCTCACCGAAAGGCTGGCTCTGGGTGACAAGAGCCTTGCGGAGCGCTGCAAGAGCGAGGAGAAGAAGGCCTGGCAGTGGGGACAACACCTTACGAAAAAGGAGGCCGAAGTTGCTGCCAGGGAGAAGAAGGTGCGAGGCCGGGAGAAAGACCTGGTTGACCACCAGAACCGGATCCACGTCCGAGAGGAGGAGCTTGCCAACCTTGAAAAGCAAGTTGCTGAGAGGATTCAGCAGCACGCCAAGGAGGCGAGCGCCTTGCCCGGGAGGGTTCGGAGCTTGCTGTAGCCAAAATGTCCTTGGAAGAGATTCGAGGCTCAAGGGCTGCGGAGTCCCAACAAGTATGGATCTTCTTGGGCAAAGACAATGACACGCTGACACCGATGGGCTTTAGTCCTGTGCGTCCAGACGATCTGGAGCCAGAGCCGGAGCTGGACCATGCGTTGAAGGCGTCGAGCTCGGCTGGCAACAAACTCAACAAGATTAGCGATATCATTGCGGACCAGTTGGAAACTAAAGGAAAATCCCTTGCGCAGAAGGTCGCATAATACATGCCGACGTGCTACACAAGACGGGATCCTCATTTCCCACTAGATCTGGTGCTTGAGGGTCCCATCGACGGAGAGGGAGATGTCGCCAAGACCAGCGTGTCGGAGGTTGCCCAGAAAGTTGCCTCGTTCTTTCGTAGAATTTAGGACTTTCTCCTTGTAGCGTCCACTTGTATCTTCTCTTCTTTTCCCCAATTTTGTAATCTTTTGTCTTCAGATGAATGAAATCAAAGAAATTTATGAATTTCATTTTTTGTCTTCAACCTTTGTCTCACTTGGCCCCCTGGTAGATGTGCACAATTTGATTGCGAACATGTACCAAAAGGATGTAGCATTTTGTTGAAGACTTGAGTGCTTCGAACTTATAGAGTATAGGTCCGAAGTCGTAGACAACAGGGGCCCCCTGAGGGTGTCAGAGCTTAGTAGCTCCGGCAGTGACCATTGTCAACACGTAGAGCGTCGACAACTGGCTCTCTGGGGTTGTCAGAGCTTAGTAGCTCCGGCAGCGACCACTGTCAACACGTAGAGCATCGACAGCAGACCCCATTGGGGTGTCCTTCTACCATCTTTTCTTCACGTTGACGGCTGGCCCCCTGGGTTTGTTGAAACTTGATAGCTATGGCGATGCCTACTATCAATGTTTAAAACATCGACAACGGGCCACCTTAGGGGATGTCTAGGCTTTGATAGCACCGACATCATCCACCATCATCATGGGATTTTTATTTTTCCTGCACACTGAAGTCAAGAAAAATAGTAAAATCCATTTCTTATCTATAACTCATTTGCGGCTTACTACTCCCGAAAGAAATTTTTAGGTCGACCGCAATTCTATATATAATCAAGTGCATTTGCTTATTTTCTCCAGATCAATCATTTTCTGGACTCACCTTAATCAGACCTTCGGGGTGTAGGTAGAGTGGCGTACTTAGGGTGCAGGACCGGGCTAAGTCGATAGCACACTCCGGACCTAGATTGGCTTGGCGTTCAGGCGAGTAGGCCATTCAACAATGTTTAGACCCGAAAGAATTAACAATGCAACTTGAATCATATATGAATTGTTCGAGCTAAAGTTTCTTGAGAATTGCACAACTTTGTTATAGACAAGAAAGAGAAAAATAAAAAAGAATGAGCCTGTACAAAATAAATGCACATGGAGTCTGTTTTCACATAATGATGTCTTTCATTATAGGTCTGGGGTACAGGGGAGACAAGTACACTCTTAGGGTACGGAACCAGGCTAAGTGTGTCGCATTTCTTGTTCGACCCAGGGTAGCTAGCTACACTTTTAGTTCTGAGACTGTGTCAAGTGTTGCTTGAACTTTGCAGACGTTCTGGGAAAGGTCCGGCTGTCCTCCCAGAGGAGCTACCCGACTTTGTACAATGATGCTATAACATACATCATATGTAATTACAGACTCACCTCCTTGATATTACGCGTAGAACTTACGGAGGTGATCAATGTTCCAAGGATTATGGAGCGGTGTCCCATCCTCGGTTGCCAAGCGAACGCATCCGGGACGAGATACTTTGATCACTCAGAAGGGTCCTTCCCAGCTTGGGGAAAGCTTGTTTAATACTTCCCAAGTTTGTATTCTCCATAGCACCAGATCGCCTTCCTCGAGCTGTCGGTTATGCACATGCCTTTGGTGATAGTGTCGGAGCGCTTGGCGGTGTTATGCATTTTGAATAGCTGCTTGACACCTTCCCTCTTCAACGAGGTCAAGGTCTTCACGCCGGAGCTGGTCCTGCATGGCTTCGTCGAAGGTCCAGACCCGGAGCGACTCCAGGGTGATTTCCGGAGGAAGGACTGCTTCAGCTCCGTACACCAGGAAGAAGGGTATCTCTCCAGTTGATCGGTTTGGAGTTGTCCTGTTTGCCCACAAGGTGGGCAGAAGCTCTTCCATCCAGTTGGCTCCATGTTTTTTCAGGTGCTCATATGTGCGCGTCATGAGTCCTTTTAGGATTTCTGCATTTTCTCTCTCAGCTTGGCCATTGCTTGCCGGGTGAGCTATGGAAGCGTAGCCGACTTGAATGCCGAGGTCTTCGCAATATCCTTGGAATGCAGAGCTTGTGAATTGGGCCCCGTTGTCATTTGTGATCTTGTTTGGGACTCCAAATCTGCATACTATGGACTGTAAGAAATTGATAGCTGATTGCTAGTTTATTGTCACAACTGGAGTTGCTTCTGGCCACTTAGTGAACTTGTCGATGGTGACATTCATGAACTTGTAACCTCTGATGGCTTTTGGGAAAGGTCCCAAAATATCAATACCCCACACGGCGAATGGCTATGTCGTAGGTATCATTTGTAGTGGTTGAGCTGGTGTGTGAATTTGCTTTGCATGGAACTGGCATGCTTCATATTTCTTCACTAGCTCAGTTGCATCGTGGAGTGCTGTAGGCCAGTAAAAACCATGCCAGAAGGCTTTACCGACCAACGTGCGGGAAGATGCGTGGTTCCCACACTCGCCTCCGTGGATTTCCGCGAGGAGCTTGCAGCCTTCTTCCCTTGTAGTGCACCGCATTAGGACGCCGTTGGCACCACGCTGATAGAGATCCCCTTCTACTAGTGTGTATCTTTTAGCCAATCTGACTATCCGGTCAGCAAATACATTGTCTTCAGGAAGGATGTTGTCTTTCAAGTAGCTCCAAATCTCTGAGATACATGCATCGGAGCTAACTTGAGCTTCTGAGTCTTGCGTGTTGGGTTGCTCGGAGCTTCCTGCAGCACCTATGACCCTTGATGGACGCCATGGTAACAGGGCCATCGGGACCGCCAACTTCGAGGTGCTGGTCTCGCCCCCTTAGCTCAGTTCGGCAGGCTGAGCTGTTGGTCTTGACAATCTCAGGACGAAGGTTCCGTCGGGAACCGGAGCTCCGGTTGAAGCTTTCATCAAGAGTTCGTCAGCTTCAGTGTTGTTGAGACGCTGTACATGGCAAAGATCCAGGACATCGAAATCCTTCTGAAGCTTCTGGACTTCAAGTAGATATGCAGCTAGTTGAGGGTTGTTGCAGCAACATTCACCTTTGACTTGTTTTGTAACAAGCTGCAAATCACCCTTTGCCAACAGCTGCTTGACACCATATGATAGTGCCACCTTGAGCCCATAGATTAGTGCTTCATACTCCACCATGTTGTTGGTTGCCTTGAAGCCAAGTTGAACCATGTATTTGAACTTCTCCCCGGTCGGAGCGAGGAGAAGGATTCGAGCTCCAGCCACCTGCTTTTGCACGGAGCCATCGAAGTAGAGAGTCCAGTGAGGCTCAGTGAAGACCGGAACCTTGGGTTCCGATTTCTGCTCACTGGGGCCAGCAGGATTTGATGGAGAGGGGGTCCATTCCGCCACAAAGTCCGCCCATGCTTGACTCTTGGTCGCTTATCTTGGGACGAATTCAAGATCGAACTCGACCAATTTCGCTGCCTACATTGCAATGTTCCCAGTGGAGTTGGGGTTATGCAAGATTGCACGTAGTGGACAAGAGGTTACCACTGAAATCTTGTGAGCTTGGAAGTAGTGGCGAAGCTTCCTAGAGGCGATAAGAACTGCGTAAAGAAACTTATGCATCTCTAGGTACCAAGTCTCGGCGTCATGAAGTACTTCACTGATGAAGTATACTGGGCGCGTGACTGTCCGGACCCTCCCGGAGGGGCCCGAAGCTTCCTCCTCATCAACCCAGACCCTCCCGGAGGGGTCCAGATTTTCTTCGGGGACCTCCAGATTCTTGCTAGAGGAACCCGGAGCTTCTTCTGAAGTGACCCGGACCCTCCTGGAAGGGTCCAGATCTTCTTATTCAGCAATAGTAACTCCTTCATTTGAAGGAGGTTGATCCTCTAGCGTCCCACTTCGAGGATTCAGGTCTGGGGACTGGGACCCAAACTCACCTTCAGGTAGCTCCGTACCATCCTGGGGGGGGGGGGGGGTCTGGATTCCTGAATTGGAGATAGTTATGGTCTTTCCGCAACCAGGACCATGCTGACAACTTCGTCAGTTGCTGAAATGTAAAGTAGAAGTGGCTCACCAAGATTCGGAGCTACCAATGTTGGTAGAGTGGTGAGGAGCTGCTTCAGCTCTTGGAATGCTTTTTCTGCTTCTTCAGACCATTGGAATGGTCCGAACTTCCTCAATAATTTGAAGAAGGGTAGTGCCCGTTCCGCCAGTCTTGAGATGAACCGGCTGAGGGCAGCTAGACACCTAGTTAACTTCTAGACATTCTTGACACGAGCTGGTGGTCGCATATCTTCAATAGCTTTAATCTTCATTGGGTTTGCTTCTATTCCTCGGTGGTTCACCAAGAATCCAAGAAGCTTTCCGGAGCTAACCCCAAAGACACACTTGCCTGGGTTCAGCTTTGTGTGTGTGATTCGCAACTTGTCGAAGACAGCTTGCAAGGTGTCAAGAAATGACTCCTTGTTCTTGATCTTGACGGCAATGTCATCGACGTACACTTCTACTACATCTCTAATGAGCTCTCCAAAAGTTTTGTACATGGCTCACACAAATATTGAAGCAGCGTTTTTGAGGCCGAATGGTATGGTAGTGTAACAGTATAATTCATCTACTGTGATGAAGGAAGTATGCTCTTCATCTTCCCTAGACATTCTGATTTGATGATACCCAGAATATGCGTCTAGGAAGCACAATAGTTCACACCTGGAGGTGGAATCCACTATCTAATCTATTCTAGGTAGTGGAAATGGATCCTTTGGGCATGCCTTATTCAGTGTTGTGTAGTCGATACACATCCGAAGCTTCCCGCCGGCCTTGGGTACAACGACTGGGTTTGCCAGCTATTTTGGATGGAAGACTTCTCGGATGAATCCAGCTTCAAGCAACTTCTTTACTTCTTGACGTATTAAGTTCTGTTGCTCTACTGATTGCTTCCGAGGCTTCTGATGTACAGGTCGAGTGTCGGGATAAATCTTCAGATTGTGCTCAATCACTTTCCTAGGGATCCCACGCATTTGTGACGGTTGCCAGGCAAACACGTCGACATTAGCCCGAAGGAAAGTGATGAGCGCGAGTTCCTATTTGTCGTTCAGACCTCCCGATATACGGGTGGCAACATCAGAACCAATTTGGACGACTTTAACGGGAATGTCAGTGTCGCCGCTTGGTTGCACACGAGGTGCAGAAGTTGAGCCTCGATGACGAATGCTCGGGGGCTTTGGAGCTTGCTCCTTTCTGGATTCTTCCTCCTGCACTGTAGCAAGCGCATGGAGTTCTTCCAGAGCAGTAACTCCGGCGGTGCGATCTTTGCGGATCTGGAGAACGCCTGAGGGTGTTGGCATCTTCAACACCAAGTAGCCATAATGAGCAGCAGCCATGAATTTGTACAAAGCTGGCCTGCCCAAGATGTCATTGAATGGCAAGTTGATCTGCGCCACGTCGAAGACCAACTTCTCGGTCCTGTAATTCTCCCGAGTTCCGAAGGTCACTAGGAGAGTAATGGCACCGAGTGGAGTTATGGCCCCCGGACCTACTCTTGAGAAAGGTCGGGAGGGCGAAGATCCGAAGGTCGGAGCTGAAGCTTGACAAAGGCTTCGAAGCTTATGAGGTTCAGCCCCGAACCTCCGTACACCATTACGTGGTGGAGCTGGATGTTATTGATGGTCGGAGATACCATCAGTGGAAGTTGGCCAGCTCTGATCATGTTCTGAGGGCAGTCCGAAGCATCAAAGGTGATGGCAGTATCCATCCACTTCTGATGAGGCTCCGCCCTAGCGGTGGGATCTACCAAGGCCATATCCCGCCGCATTGTCTTGAGGACACGACGGGAAGTAATGTCCCACGAACCACCAAAGATGGTGTTCATGGTCTTTCGGCGCTCGTTGTCGGAGACGTCGGAGTCATCGTCAACAGAGGTGTAAACAGCCTTCAGGTCCTTTTTTGGGTCCTAAAGCCTTACTCCTCTTTAGCCGAAGCTTCGTCGACTTTTTGTTTTCCTTCCCTTTGACGGAAAGGAGCTTCTTCCCGGCGCTTGTTGTAGCGCTCGGCAAGGTTCTGGACCTCTCGGTAGTTTCCCAGATTGTGGTTGTCCGTCTTGTGTATGGGACACCACATCTTGGAGCTGCCACCGTCTTCAGACGACGGCCGAGGTCATTTCTCGGGGCGTGGCCCCCAGTCACCGGAGCTGCAGTAGCTGCGACAGTAGTTGTGCCGGCTGACGGCTTCTTTTTGCCGTTGGACTTTTTCTTCTTCTTGCCACTCCCGGAGGTGGTGGCTTCACTCTTAGAGGATTTTTTGTTGAGCTCCGGAGGTAGTTGGGATTGCATTTCACGACCCTCCGCAGCCTTGGCACACTTGTCTGCCAGCTGAAGAGTTCTGTGACACTGGTCACTTCCTTGGTCGCCAGCTTCTCTAGCATTTTCTTATCTCGAACGCCCTGCCTGAATGCTACAATAACAGAAGCGCTTGAGATAGAAGGAATGGTATTTCGTACCTAGGAGAACCTCTGGATGAAGGATCGCAAGGACTCCCCCCCTTTTTGCTTGAGAGCAAAAAGATCCAGTTTTGTGCCTGATCGGGTGTATGAGCTCCCGAAATTGGCGGTGAACTGTTGGCACAACTCTGCTCAACTGTTGATGGAATCAGGCGGAAGGCTCATGAACCAAGACCTGGCGGTCCCAGTCAAAGCCACAGGGAAATAATTGGCCATCACGGCCTCATTGCCTCCAGCCGCAAGGATAGCAGTGGAGTAGATTTGAAGAAATTCAGCAGGATTGACAGTCCCGTCAAATTTCTCCCGCAAGTGTGGCCGGAATTTTTGCGGCCAACTGACCGTGCGTAGATGCATGGCCAAGGTAGAACAACCTCCTCCTACTCCCTCAGGAGCAGGACTGTCCCGAGCCTCTCGCCTCTCGCGAGCTCGTTCGATGTGGACGCAGCCGTCCTGTTGTCGGTAACGACAATCAAGCTCCGCTCGGAGGTCGTGAGTCGAAAGCCTTGTTACCACGTGAGTACGTCGCACCCCGGAAGGCAGCGACGTCGACTGTTGAGATGCAGCACGCCTCCTATGCTGCGAGGCGTGCGGACCAAGTCTACCCGACAAGGTCCGATGCTGTGAAGGGGCCCGCCCCGAGGGGGAGGACCTTGATTGCTGATGCCATCGGCTGCTGCTGCAACGAGATGTTCTACATCATCTCTCCACTGCTCCATCGCACCGTGGGGTGCTCCTGGAGGTGGTGGACGTTGGAGAAGAGCACGCGCAACATTAAGCGCGTGTTCAGGGTTGTTTTTCACCGATGTAGTGATCGATGCGGATGCCCCATCTCGACGTCCAGCTTGATTCGCCGGAGCGGATGGTGGCGGCGGTGGCATGATTCCTGCTGGAGCTACAACCCCTGTTGGATGCTGCATGTTGGAGGGATTGCCTCTAGCAGGTTGCACAACATAGTTACCGTTGGATGATCCAGCAGCAGAATTCACCATCTTTGAATCTCGGGCACTCCCCTACCTGGCGTGCCAACTGTCGGAGTCTGGTTCCGGCAATTCTCCCGGCACTACTGTTAGTAGACCGCGAAGTTTCTTAGTTCGGTTGGGGTGTGCAGAGATACAGAGCAAGATGGCAATTCGACACGAGGATTTACGTGGTTCGGGCCGCCTGAGCGTAATACCCTACTCCACGGGTGTGTGTTGTTGTTGTTGTATTGAGTGTCTGAGTGCTAGTGTGAGAGAGAGGCCAAAGAAAGTCTCAGACCAGCCCCCCGTGTGTATCGCTCGGCCAGTCCTTTTATAGTACAAGGGCTGGCCGTTACATCATTAGCCTGGCCCGACATGTGGCCCTAGCGGTTACTGATGCCTAATACACAATTAATGTGCTTAATTTCCCTTAATAGCGTGATAACGCCCTTTAATGGTGGCGTTACTGGTATTAAGGGTTATCTGATCGTGTGTCATTAAGAAAGCATTAATGACACATAATCAGGTCTTGAAGTCTTTAATGTTCCTTGAAGGTCCGAGCCATTGGAGGTCCACCAATCTTTCTGTTAAGGTTGAAGGTCCAGCGATTGGTTGCGTGGCAGATGCGGAGCTTACCGTCTTGGACGAGTAGGTCCGGTGCTGTTGTACACGTGTCGGTACCAGAGCTTCCCTCTGTCGGGAGTTTGGTCCGGTGGTGCCACACATGTATCTAGCCAGAGCATTTCCAAGTAGGGATTGTAGCTCCGGTTTTATGATACATGTGGCGGCACTGGGACTAACCATAGGAGGGATGCAGGTCCGGCTACGAGTGACACGTGGGGCCTTTGGAGGTCTTGACTCAGATAGGTGGAGTTCCTTTGCACTCTTTGCGGTTCCAAGGGGTATCCGGTACGCAGGGTACCGACAAATGGTAATGCCCGTATTTAAGTGTCAATGGGTAAAACATCCCGATGGTGTGAATGTGGACAATTACGGGTTGACACTGGTAGACTTGAATAAAGTGGGTTATAAAGATGACCTGTGGGTTCTCGCCGATCGTGTTGCACAAGTTTTTTATGTACAAGATCCAGAAACTCAGAAGATACACATAGTTGTTTTTGGAAAGTAAAATATTGTTAGGGTTGAGAATGTGGGAGATAATGAAGTGGAATATAAACAGTATGAAGAGATGTACCTTTTTACCGAACCAGAAAACATCAAGCGCATAGAGAGAAGCATTAAAATGGATTTAAAACCCTATATGCAAGAAGATGTCAATGCTGGAAAAATATATGATATATATTGTATATATTTGTATCCTCTGAAATCAACTTAGAACAATTCTCTATATCAGATTTAGATAGCATTTTTCGAACATTATTAAATTCAGCTTCTGTAGAGAAGACTAATTTGGACAAGTGATCCTTTTCGGCTTGTTGACTATCATATTTATCATCTTCACCTGTTCCATAAGTTATCAAATTTTATGTGTATATAAATTTCTTCTGACCTATGATGATCAGGCTTGTCTTCCAACATCTTGGTTCCAAACAACATCTAGAAGCACAACTCTTGAAGCTCCTTTCAAGCTAATACCTTCACAACAAGCTCTTGTAGATGCAAGTAACACCCGAGACTCATCATTTGGATTGTTAAAAGCTTCAATTGAAGTCCGACGATACTTCCCATCCATTTGAGGGCTTATTTGGATAGGAGTGGATCCACTTCAATATAAGTGGATTGAGGTGGATTGAGGAGAAAATTAGTTCATTCTTCACTCCAATCCACTTCAATCCAATTAGATTGAGTACACCCAAACAAGTCCTGAAAGATTTCTTTCTCTTCTCTCTATTTAAAAAACTTATGAAGATGCTACTTTATCAGTTCTAATGGTTGAATATATTAACTACAAATCAATACCATCTCTCTTAGTGCTCCACACAGGCGATGAAGCGAACAACTTCAATCACAAATCTTGTTTTTACCCTTTTCATAGGATTTTGACATTAATCTTTCAAGCATAGATTTATCAATAAGTGAAGCTTCCTCATCAGACATGTTAATGGCGGTTACAAGTGAAGGGTGTGTCGAAGCTAACGAAATCTCAACGGGGCTGAAGACAAAGAGTTGCTGCATATGAGTGACAATGTCTAGGTCAGACAACATAAAGCTATGATGGCAGCCTTCAACGACATGAAAAGTGGTGCCAATGTTATGCTTACATCAACCAAGGCATGTTGTGAGGGCATAACACTTGTTGGAGCATCACGGTTATGCTTGCCCCAACAAGTGTTATACCCTCACAACATGCCTTGGTTGATGCAAGCATAACCTTAATATCACTTTTCATGTTGTTGAAGGTTGCCATCATAGCTTCACGCTGTCTAACCTGGACATTGTCACTCACATGCAGGATCTCTTTATCTTCAGTTCAATTAAGATTTCGTTAGCTTCGGCACATCCTTCGCTTATAACTGTCATTAACATGTGTGATAGGGAAGCTTCACCTATTGATAAATCTATGCTTGAAAGACTAAGGTCAAATCCCTATGAAAGGGTAAAAACAAGATTTGTGATTGAAGTTGTTCGCTTCCTCGCTTGTGTGAAGCACTAAGAGAGTAGGTACTGATTTTTAGTCAATATATTTAGGCATTAAAACTGAGAAAGGAGCATCTCCTAAGTTTTCAAATGGACATGAGGGAAATAAATCTTTCAAATGGATGGGAAAATCCTTCCAAGAACCATCAGGCTTCAATTGAGGCTTTTAACAATCCAAATGATGAGCCAAGGATGTTACTTGCATCTACAAGAGCTTGTTGTGCAGGGATTAACTTGACAGGAACTTATCAGTATCACAGGCGATTCTTAACTAACAAGCAGCCTGTGAAAACAATGACTTTCCCCATGCGGTTCTTCAACAAAAACCGCATGTGATGATTGAACTAGTACATACGGTTCTTAAACAATGACCACTCGTAAAAATCATATATTTACCCAGGCGGTGGTTAATTAAGAATGACATGTGAAGTTGGCTAGAGTACAGGCGGTTCTTAATTAATAGCCGCCTGAGAAAATGATTTATATAATGCTAAACCCGAGTTTCAGTAAAAACCAGGGGCTAAACTCTAAATTGCAGTACCTAGAAACACGTCTACAAAACGTACAGAGGCCTCAGCGTAATTAATAGTTTACCAGTATTGAATCAAGGCCGTCGAATATCAAATAGACAATGTAGATCTTAAAAAAGAACCGGCACACTAGATTCTAATCTGCAGCATCGCTTACACGATGCACGGCGGAGATTTAATATCAACAAGAGGCCTAGGCCCTATTGGATGGAACGGTCGGCCCACACCGGCATAAATGGGCTACCGGCGGCGTGGCCCGCGGTGCTGAATGAGTCGCTTTGTGTTTGGACTTGTCATGTACAGTATGTAGGGGCCAGGCCCAGTGAAAATGGGAGGCATGCATGCATCAATGATGCGATGTCTGTTGTTGTTGAATGCTGTTAACTTGGTCCAGCAAGCTTCGCATGGCACGCATGTACTACAGCATGTAGTAGTATATGCAGGCAACAAATGCAATTTTTTTAGAAGGAAGAACTTCATTTTTTCTGGAAGGGATCGTGCAAATAATTTAGTATATTTCCCTCGAGTTTCTTATTTCCCCCCACTACCTCAGTAAATATTTTTATAGAAAAATGATTTGCATATTTACATGTGAAATTATATATATATATATATTAATTTTTCTTAAAGATTTTACTAATAGTTCTTCCTTATCTGAAAATCATTCATATCATCTAAGAAAATGAAAGAAGTCCACATACCCACTCATATCCCCGCTCCCAACAAAGTGGCTCTGATTGGTGGCATCCACGCGCCTGTAGATCCTCCTGTGGTTGTCCACCCCCAGCTGTTGTAGAAGCAAAGCTGCTCCTATGCTCCTCGTCGTTATTTAAGAAAGACGTGTTAGGGATTGCTATTCCTGCTCCCTCCAGCATATGCTTCACATCTCCTAGAAGCTCCCTTCTCAGCTGTAGTTTCAACTCCTCGACATCAACATGTGATGTCGAGGTCGTTTTCCGCCTCTGATACATATTTTTGTGTTCTGGAAAACCCTCCCTCCAGGTCAATTTACTGGAAACACCATGAACATGACCTCGTTGCTCCGGTCTTTGCAGGGCCTTGGTGAGGGCATCATTTTCCCTCTCACCATTTGACTCTTTGCTGCTCAGGGTTCAGGCTCTTTGAGTGACATGTAAGGTGATGGGGCTGTAGAAGCTTATACGGCCTGACTTAGACAGTTGTGAATGAGGATGCATAAATGGTTTTAGCCGTCCACTAAAACTGTCGTATGGATTCACAACACCTAGCTCGGCCAATGTTTCATCCTATTGTTCCCAAATCATTTTTCCCGGCATAACCGGTGTTGCTGAGGTGGTGGTCAAACTCGTTCTGAGATCGAAGCAACTTCATATATTCACTGTTCTTGGCAAAATCTTGTGATTCGCACTTTTCAACAAATCTCGTCCAGCCATCTTCTGACACATGTTGATACTTATGGAAGGGGGTTTTATGTTTCCTCCAAAAATTGCGAAGCTTAGTTTTGTAGGTCCTCCATGCATGAGAGATCTTCTTCATAGCTAGATTCTTCCCTTTCTGTTTCATATGTTCTGGATATTGAACGTATGGTTGGATAGAGCTTTTGAAGAGTTCATCCTTTTCATTTTTGGTCATGTGATCGAATTCCTGTAGGTTTAGCGGCACCCTTTCCTGAGCAGCTAGACTACAAACTCTGGACAGTCTTGTATTCACATTATGGTCTAGGGGTAAGCCTTCGTCATTTGCCTCATCAACAGTCAAAACGTCTATCGGACATGTCGTTCGCGACCTTTTCTTTCTTGTGTTACCAGAGGCAGATACATCCTCTTCATGAGTCTGCTGCTGAGTTTGCTGTTGAGCCTCCTCTTAAATATGTTGATGATGCTCCGACTGAGACATCTTCATATTCAAAAAAATTCACTAAAATCCTGTAGAACATTATCAAATTTCAGTCACATTCGCACAAACAGTCACATAAGATAGTAAATTCTCTCATGATAAGAAAAAGATCTATGTGCCAAGTGTACAAACAATCCAAACCAAGCAATCATTAAATAATAGACCGTCACAAGTCCATCAAACAAGTTACAGGTGCGCGAGACCTTCGTAAATATACTAAACATTGACCGGTACTAGCTAAAGCATAATACTCTAAGCATAGGACTCCGGAAATATACTAAACATTGACCGGTGAACCAGCAAAGCGTGGACCATTTCGACTCCAACCAATGCGTAATACACTAAGCGTAGTATTCCAAAAATAAACTAAACATTGATGGGTGAACCACCAAAGCGCGGACCATTTCGACTCTAACCAAAGCGCAAAAAAACCTTATTAAGGCAGTGCCGAGTTGGTCGGGGGGGAGTCGAGGGTTGACGGCGGCAGTGCGACAATGATCAAGAGGGTAGTATCAAGGCGGCGACGAGCTCCGGGGAAGAGGACCGACGCGGCGACAATTTCTAGGGCAAAAAGTGATCAGCATGCGAGAGCTAAAGTGTCAAAAAGTTTTGTTAAGTATTGGGAAGAGAGCGCATGAGAGAGCTAAAAGTAACTCAGGGAAACAACCGAAGACGCGCCTCAGAAGAGCCACCGCCGGAGCGTCTCCCTTTTGCTCCAACAAAAAGAATAATTGGGTCCCACACATTTTTTTGAAATGGGTACTCCCCACTTCCAGTGCATAGAAAGGGAAGATCATGGAGACATGCTTTGTAAGTGCATGTCTCTTTTCTTTTGAACTAATGCGAGCCATTGCCAATAATATCATTCGCGCAGAATTTGAAGCGTCGAAATCGGAGACGCGCTATTGAAAAACGTGTCTCCCATTACCTTGCATGCGAGACGTGCCATTGTGAGGCACGTCTCACATCACGTTCGTCTCCCATTTTCCAAGGCAGAGCAAGTGCTATATTCATTAGTGCTTTCTTAAGAAACAGAACACAAGGCATCAATACTTCTCCATAAGAAACATAGCACATATGACCAATGAAAGTCAAATTTTCACTCAAATGGTAATATTTTCACACATTTGAGCATATATCACACAAATATCCAAATGGAAGTTAATTTTTCACTCAATTGACCATATTTTCACATATTTGAGCTATTTACACACAATCAATTTGGTACTTTATGTTGCGGTCTTGGTTTTTTGAAATTCTTGACTTTTTCATGGTGGCGGTTATGCAAGTAAGGGATTTCGTTGGCCGATGGTATTCTTGGCTTGATCATCGAGGTGACAAAAGGAGGAATCTCATCAAATTTGTCAAACCCTTCCTCATCGACGACATTCTTGACTCCAATGATTCATCATTTTCCATGTATAACCACCTTATGTTTTTTATTTGTTGTGTCCGGAACATAGAACACTTGAGCAATGTGTTCTACTAACACGAAAGGCTCCGACTTATATCCTTGACAGTTAAGATCAACATTAGTGAACAAGTACTTTTCTTGTAAAACACCTTTTGATTCAATCAACCCAGTTGCAATAAAAAAGAGGAATCTTGAATCCTTGAAAATTAAGCTCCCATATCTTTTGTATTTGACCATAGTACATGTCTTTGTCTTGGACCGCGACATTATAATCATCAACACGGACACCACTATTATGATACGTGTTTTTCTTATCTTGTTCTACAACGTAGAACGTGTATCCATTTAAGTCATACCCTTGCTATGTAATAACTGTTAATATAGGACCACGATCCAACTTTTTTAGGTATTCACTTGTTTGAGTATCCAATGAGTGAGAAATACGATCCGTAGCCAGCCAATGAATTTTCTCCTATGTTCATTTGCTAACCATGATTCATTGCAACTAGGATTGTCTCTAAGCACCACCTCCTTGTGCTCATCGAAGTACTCTGACACAATAGACATGTGTTACAACACGTGGAAATGACCGTAGAAGAATAAATGTGAATATGAAGTTATAGCCTTCTTCTCAACGTTCCTTTTTTTTCTATGAGTCTCCCCTCATGAAGAGACTTGGGAACAATAATCGGGTTACTCGAGTCAGTGTAGTTTAGAGCCCACTCCACATCTTACTCTGTAGAGTATCCTTGTACCATGCTGCCCTCAGGGTAAGCTCGATTTCTAACGAAGGACTTCAGTATGTCGTTGAATCTCTCGTACGCATACATCTATGGTGAAGGAACACAAGGACAAGTAGCTTTATCTTCTTAATAAGATGAGTTGTGAAATGGACACTAATGTTGAAAAAGGCAGGTGGAAAATACATCTCAAGGAAGCATAAAGTTTCATAGAGCCTTTTTTCCAATTACTCAAGATCTTCTTCACATAGTACTTTTTGACCAATTGCATTGAAGAAAAAGAAAAAGTTCATTATAGCGTCCCAAACATTGACCGGTAGGATATTCCGAATTCCAACAGCAATCATCTGCGTAAGCAATACATGGTCATCATGAGACTTTACACCAAGAGCCACTTTTAGATCTAGAAACGAAATAAGCCTTGAGACGTTCATCGAGTAGTCAGATGGTACTTTCACATTTTTCAAGAACCCACAAAACTCTTTCTTTTCATTTTTTGAAAGGGTGATGCATGATGTGGGTAGTTCTGTTCCTTTTACCGAGTCATCGACCCATAACTCAGGCTTAATTTCAATTTTTTAGATCAGTCGTGCATGCCCATGGTCCCTAGTTTTCCCATCCGTGTTAAGCAATGTCCCGAGTAGGCTCTCGCACACATTCTTCTCAATGTGCACCACATAAACCGGATGACGGACGTCTAATTCTTTCCAATACGGTAGCTCCCAAAAAATCGATTGCTTGTTCCACATGTCATCTTCGCAAGTATTTTTGTCGGTCCTTTTCCGCTTACCAAGGACAACATGGATATCCTTGACCATTTCATAGACTTGTTGACCCGTGAGATGAGGTGGAGGATGCCTCTTCTAAGTGTCACCATTGAAATTATCCTTCATACTTCGAAATGGGTGCTTCATTAGAATGTAGAGTCGATGTCCCATTTACACTATTTTTCTTGACTCGCTCAAATACTATGAGGCTGTTTCTCTCAAACAATATGGACATCCACAATCTACTTTCTTACTCTGCACAGACAAGTTACGTACCAGTGGAGAATTTCTAACGGTCATAAATAAAATGGCTTTAAGGCGAAAGTACTCACGCTTGTGGTCATCCCAGAGCTGCACTCTGTCGTTGTACTACAAATGCTTCAGGTCTTCAACAAGAGGCCTGAGTGTTGATGTCATTCCCAGGTTGTTGTGGCTCCGGTATCAGTCCTGACATCATAATATATTTCCGTTTGTTGCACAACCAAGGAGGAAGGTTCAAAATTGTTGGCACAATTGTCCATGTGCTATGTGTACTATTGTTCAAAAAATGATCCATGCCATCGGTGCTCATTGCGATCCTAATATTTCTAGGATCAATGCCAAATTCAGGTTTTTGTGAATCAACGTTTCGCCACTGAGTGGCATCAACAGGATGTCTTATCATTTCAGCATCCTGCTTATGCTTCTCTTTGTGCCATCGCAACAATTCTGACTCCTTGTTTACAAACCAACGCTTGAAACAAAGAATGATAGGAAAATACCAAAACACCTTTTAGGCCCTCTTTTTCTTCTATTGCGTCATCACCTTCGTGTCTCCTACGATTGAATCGGTCCACTTCACAAATAGGGCATTTCTCGAGTTTTTCCTACTCAGGTCCACGATATAAAATGCAATTATTATTGCACGCGTGGATTTTCTCCACCTCCAAACCCGGTGAAGATATTATCCATTTTGCCTCATAAACTGTCGTAGGGACTGTGTTGCCTTGGGGTAGCATTTCCTTAAGGAGCATCAACAATTCCTTAAAACTATAATCACTCCATCTGTTACTCGCCTTCAACTAGAAAAGTTTGGTGTACCTAGCCGCACAACCATTCTACAATGGCTTCTTCGAGTCTTCCTGCATCTTATTGTAATTTGCAAGCTCACCATTACTGTACAGATTGTCACAGCCCGAATTTTAACAAGCAGTAAAAATCACACCGAATTAAAATTTTTAAATTAATCTCGGACGATGAATAATCATCAACCTAAAATGGAACGTAGATGTGTATGTGTGTCCAACCAATAACTTAGAGTACAACAGATAAATCAAAGCGGAATATAATTTTGAAGAGGTAATTAAATATAGAAAATATAAGTCTACGCAAACCAGAATTAATATCTATAAATGAAACCCCAATTTAAGACTAAAATTCTATTCAAACGTGTAAACGAGTTAGGGAGATCATGGAGATACCCTATAGAACGACTCAAATCATATAATATATATATATATATATACACTAATAAAATAGGAACTAATAACAAAGTAACATTTATGCGTAAGTATGAACACATGTATGTCAACTTTAAATATAAACCCCACAAATAAATAAGTAAAAGAGGACAAAACAATTGATCAAATATTATAACCTATAGATACCTACATATACATATTACACATAGATACACCAAATAATGCATTGAATAAAAATAAATAAATCTGGTGTGGATATATTTTAATGAAGCAGCTAGCAACCCAATGAGTATAGTTTAAACTTCAATTCTAAGTTCAAAACAGCATAACCCAAATATTACTCAAACTAAACTCGAATTCAAATCTGAATGATCCAATCACCTTGGAAAGTTATGGAATAAAAATATTTAACTAGATTTGAGTGGGAGGAAATCATTCAAATCAAAACCAACTTTGAAATGAAATTCAAACTCAAATGAAATGGAAAAAGAAAAAGGAACCCAACTCCTACCCTCCTGGGCGCGGCCCATTTTCTTTCCCCTTCACCACTGGCCCAGCCTCTCCCCTTCCCTTTACCCTGCACGTGGCCCGGCCCATCGCTGAACTGCCTTCGTCTTCCTCCGTTCCCAATCGGAGCTGACATGAGGTTCGGCTTTCCCGCGATGGGACGCCGGCGGTGTGCCGCTGCTCTGCGCCGTGCCCGGGTCACGTCGCCGTTGCCGCCTGCGCTCTGCCCCGCCATGATAACACCGAAGAAACGGGCGCGCCAAGGAAGCCGCTCCCTGCCATGCCGCCTGCGCCAGCGGTGCCAAAAGCAGAGCCACTGCCGCCACATTCGGTTACCGCCACTACGGCGCTATAAAAGGACCTTCCCACTTCGCCAATTCGTGCGCACACTCCTCCTCTCACTCCCAAAGCCCTCCACAGAGCTCGAGCGGCCTTCTCCGTGCGGGAATTTGCCGCTCCCCATTTCTCTCCCGACGCCGGTAGCCATCTCCGTTCCTGCTCCGGTGAGTTCCCGTATTTCAATTAACTTCTTTAGTAGCTTCCACATTGCATAGAACGCCTAGAACAATCGTTGCTTGGCCACTTAGCGCACTACGGAACAGATCCCAATGACCCCTCGCCAGCGCCGCCGCACACCATCGTTGCCGGCGAGCTAGGGACCCCATAATCCCGATACACCTTGCCATAATCCCGATACATCGTTGCCCCGGCTAGTCCGAGCGCACCGTCACATTTCCCACACCCTAAAACGCACCCCCAACATCTTGGTCCGCCGAGTTCTTGTCCGCACGAGTAGATCATCTGTGCGCCGCGGCGTGTGGCCGCCACGGCTTGCCGCCGGCCACCGTTGGCGCCCCCTCTGTCCGGCCTGGTTCGCCACCGTACTCCCTACGACCCTAGCTCTGTGTGGGTGCGACTATTTCCTCGGTTTATGGCGCACACCTTTGCCTCCACGTCGCGCCGCCACCATCACCGCCCTATGTGCCGCCGGACGCCATCGCTGCGGCCCCTGCCCAAAAGACACTGTAGAACGCACCAGCACACCCCAACACATGCGCACGACGACAGGATTTGGGTAAAACCGGTGCCTGCTCGAAGAACCACCGCCGCCGATTGCCTCTGGTCGGCACTCCCTACCGCTCCCCGTTCTGCCGGTGTGGTGCCTTCATGGCACGCACCTGGCCGCCACCTAAGCAAACAGTCAGCGCCACCTCAGCGGCCGAGCCGACGTGTCGACCACGTGGCCGCCACGCGGGTGCAACGGCGCTACACCAGCCGAGTCCCGCACCCGAGTTCATGTGCACCCGGTCCATGTAGACCGATCGGCCTGAGTCCGCTGACACCCATGCCCCGCTTGCCAGTGGCCAGAATAAAGAGAATGCACTAGAACCACACTTGCTGACTTCGGGCCCACTGTCATCCTCACTTCTCCACCATAAAATGCTAGGTGCACCCCCTAGTGTACCCAAAGAAATAGAAAATACATTTTCTTAGTTAGGAAAAATCTGGAAAATTCCCTAAAAATCCTTAATTGCTTTTAGAACATAATAGGAGTGATTTACCATATGAATTGCTTGTATATATTGTGTTAGATATTATTGGTTCACAAATATGAAATAATCAATTAGGAGACTAATGCGGAATTTTGTTTAGACTCTAAAAGGATAAAACCCATATTAACAACTTTCTAGGAATTTCCCGAAAATTATTTAGTGACTATTAGGGAACAAACCAGTACTTAGTGACACAAATAATATGTAGGAAATGTTAGACATATTATTAACTAGTGAAAACTATTTGATTAACTAGGAAATTGGGAAAAGTCAATATTTAACCTCCCAATCTGATAAACCCACCATGAGTGAATATCTAAAAAGTATTATGAATATTAATTGGCATATATAATGTAATTAAAAATAGTATTCCACCAATATAGAATGTAAAGTAGTAAAATAACTATCCTCCTTATAGGAAACTGATTAAATCACCGATAGTTAGTAAGAAGCCTAAATAGACCAAACTCCATCACAAGTAACTACCCAAATATCATTAGAAAATATTACTAGGCATATATAATATATTGTAAGTGGAAATTGGCTAATACGAAATATGGGGTAGGGAATTGACTATCATTCACATAGGAAAATCAAGTGAATAATCCCAGTTAGTAAGGTAGACATAAAAGTCTCCTCCATAAATGACCCTCGAAACATTCTAGGAATATATCACTAGGACCTGTAAACAATAATCGATTAAAATAACATATAGGATAATAAACTAAATGGTGGCATTATAGAAAAATAATTAGAAGACTAATGAATAATAGAACTCACAAGCAAGCTCTAAATTGAATAGAGTCTCAACAATAATCCCATGAAGTCCTAACAAACATGCATTAAAGGAATCCCACAATAAGTTCACAACATTTAGAGTATATTAGGAAAATGATAAAGTAGGAAGAATGGGATGATAAGTCACTCACTATCCCTTACCAGAATGTTGCCTTACGTACAAGCACGTTAGGACTCATGCTTAGTCTCTAAAATACGTGAGACTCACATTACTAGGACTTTAGCAAATATCATATTGTGAAGATAGAAAATAATTATAGAAATTATATTCGACTCATTTATCACAATATATGTAATTCACCTTATGAACTAGCGTGTTCACTTTAAACGTCATAAACCATGTAACAACTAAGAAGAATGATAAAACATTTATATCCTTTCAATGGCCACTTAGTTGACCAATGAAACAGTAGCGTTTCCAAATAGCCACCAGTAGAATGGCGTATTCTCCAATAAATTTTATAAGAATCTTACTAACCGCCTTAGTGAATGACTACTCATGTTTATTGGATTTCTATTTGGATTTCTCGAACCTTTATCGATGTTTTATATTTATTCGTATAGCTTCGTACTTAGTAAATGAAGAGTTCGCAAAAGAGATATTCAAGACCTGAATCATGAAGAACAGGACAAAGACTTCGATAAACCACCGTAAAGGCAAGCTCTATCTCCTTGATCATATTTCACCTATGTTTTGCAATTGCACCTATGGCCTGTTTTCATTGCATGATTGTATGTCTATTTTCAAATGTTGTTATGCTATGAACCACTTGAGGTGGTAGCATGAGCTATGTTGATGACTGAGTATCGGGGTCAGCTACTAGCCAACGATGAACAGTAACACATAAGTTACTCGCTATCAATGGCTTGAAACAAGACACTGTATCAGTTACGATAATAGCAGTGACTATCACAATCCCCTCCTTGACCTTGACAACACAACCCCTTGGCAACCTAACAGCTTCATCACTATGCTATAGCAGCGATGTGAGCACCTCCTTGTTAGTACTATGCTTAGGAACCCCTGCGATGTTCGCATCGCGAACCACTACACACTGTATACATGATTGTGAAATGTGTTAAAAGGTGTTTGGTGGTGTGAGTTAGGACATGGGTGGGATGTTAATGAACTGTGTGTGTGAAGGGGATGGGTGGTCGAGGCGGGTATGGTGATGGGATGCTGCGGGCTCCCTAAGAGGTATACCAGCTGTGGCTGTGTATTCGGTGTAATCCACCGATCGACGCTGAGTGCTTCAGTAGTAGTCCGACAACCATGTTTTCCGGACTAGCCATGCGCTGAGTACTTCAGTTTAGTTCGATGCTGTGTGTTCCGAACTAGTCCTCTTGCAAAGGACGGATGGAGCCGCCTCACCAATATAAGGACCGGTTCATTTGACCTCAACATAGTGATTTCGTACAACCACATAACTTGTATGGGCAGGACTCGCCCTACCTTTCTGGTAACTACCACATGAGAAAACCTGTAGAGCCATAGAGGGCACGGTGGACCAGGAAATGGCACGAAGACCGAGAGTCGTCCGGTGTCTAGCTGGGTAATTAATGCCCAAATAGCCCCTGCATCGGGCTAAGGTGTGAATGTGGGGTTACTCGGGGAAGATGGGATGAGCGTTGCGTCACTCTCTGATCCAGAGTACGTAGTCTGTGGGTAAAGTGCACAAACTCTACAGAGTCTTAATCTATCTGGATAGCTGTTGTCACAGTCTTGGCACACTATGCTTTGGGCTCCTATTGATTAGTATTAGTACAACTCCTTGAAGTGTGTGTGTGTGTGTGTGTGGCTGGCCGAGGCCATCGTGTTTTGGGAAAGAGTTGGCATGCGTGCCAGAGTCGTCAGGGCCAAGGGCCCGAAGACTCATTTAAAAATGAGGGAACTGGCGGGATGGTCTGAAACTCCCACAGGGCCTGCCAACTATAATAATACTGATTCAACTACTTCTCCCTCTTATTGTAAAACTCTTTTCAAACAGAACCTGCAGAAAATGCTTTTCGGCAAAACTAAGCCGTAAGGCCTCTCCTTGCTACAAGCTCCAATGCATGATACACCTTCCCTTGAGTAGTGTTAGGGCTTGCGGAGTACCTTATGTACTCACTGTTGCTTTATATATGGTCTTATCGGAAGACAAAGAAGCTGAAGCGTGTGAGGATGACGATTAGGTCTAGTCCCACTTCCCAAGTCTGCCTGTTGGGCATGGCGCCGTTCTGCTCCACTGTTTTGAAGATTTCTTCTATTTTGGTGGTCATCCACGACCACATCCAATGTAATTTAGATCATGTTTGTAAGACTTATATTGTTTATAAATAAATATTCGTTGTATGGATCCAACTACTATTCCAGGGATTGGTACGAGATGCACAAGTGGACCCTCGAAAGACAGGTCCTGACAGAGTGGTATCAGAGCCATACTTGGCCGTAGGACAAAACCTTAGAGTCTTCCTAGTTCCTGAACCTATATTTTGAAAAGTATAAAACTATTTATGAAAGATTTTCTCTCTCCTCTATGTTCCTTCTTCACTTACCTCCTTCTATGTTAAAAACCCATTTCTATCCTATCAATAATTTTACCAACCCCCTCGATACATTTTGATCATTCAAGAGTAAGATGGACACCAACGCAATACGCAAGGTTGGAATCGTGCAACATCTGCACCGGACCATTCGATGATTCGATCAGCCAAACAACCTTCTAATCAATTAAGAGGGTGCAGTTACCCTACAAAGGTTGCGCAAAGACGTCGTCAACACATATCAAGAGCGACGCCAGGATCGTTGAAAGAGCAATCGCCTGCAACTCTACATTGTCTAGTCACATTGATAAAATCCTAGAATGACCATAGTGCCCATGAGTAGAATGGTTTAGCCTATAGTGATGTAGAGTAAGCTACGAATAGAACGATTAATAAAATAATATATAAGTTTGTAATCTAGTTATGTTTGAGTGTGATTCGCTGATTTTCATTTGGTTCTTTGATTGAGTGAACTTGTGTGCTCTAATACCAACACAAAGAAGATAAGTTGGGTGTTTAATAAAACAAATACATACGGAATGTGTGTATATATATACCTACACACGTATGCCCATATGTATATCAAATATAATGCACAAATAAGAATACATAATATAAAATTTAATATATATAAGCAAATGAACGTATATACGTGAGGATAATGACCAAACAAAAACCTACAATCCTCTCTTCCTACCAGATTATCGAAATACCCCTTCAGAAGCCTATTCCGGTTCGAGCTCACCATGAGCACCCTGCTCATGCAGGAACACTGTCACGAGCCAAGTACTCCAGTTAAATCTCAAGGTCAATAAATAAATAATTAAATAAATACACCAAACGAAACAAAATTACATGTATAAATATATATGAATATATCAATAATAATAATATTAATAATAAACCCGCACTAATGAAAAAAAATACTGTAGTTAGAATTTTATTTAAGTGGGGTAAGATTTTAGAAGACCTAAAAGACCATAAGACGAACAGTGTGGATCATACCCTTATGGACCGGTCGGTACACCGGCAAAGGATTTACAACCTGTGCCAACCGCAGGGTCACTACAGTAAATCACGTTGAGATAACGATAAGGGGTCAGCCACAAGAGCTCCCATAGAGTTCATGGCACGTAGTTTGGAAGCTACGCCCATGGAACGAGTATCAGGAAATATATACATGCTCATATATAGAACTGGAAGGGTTACAAGAAACGGGACCATACACAGCCGTGAAGTTTCTGACCACATCAACACCCAAAGCAACACCGAGGGCAAAGAGATCCTATCAAATGGACACGTATTGATCGATCAAACACAAGCTACAAGAAGGGATTTTCTGACTAAGTTCATCACCCTAGGGAACCCTAGTGTTGTGGTCAAACAGGAAGAAAACAAGCTCAGGACGTGCATCATCTACCGAACATCGGATGGAGTAGTGGAAATACCTGTCACCCCGAGTCGATGACTTGCTTAACCAGTTAGGAGAGTTAGGTACACTTGTGATTTGGGATCAGGTTAATACCAATTCAAGATCATATATGCTCACATTATGAAGCCGGTGCTCGCGACTCAATGTGGAAAACCTGAGTTTCCACAGTGACGCCCTTCGTACTGACAAACATATTAGTCTGCTCCTTGAGTCATATGGGCAAGATAGTAGTAGAGGAGCTAGCAGCAAACCTTTCTTGGACAAGCCCTAAAAGCCAAAGTCATGGTAGTGGACCCCACAAAGTCTGAAGATGTCACCTTCCGAGTTACAGAATATCGAGCAGCACTAGTACGGTCAGAGATGAAAGAACGTCATTATGTGGCTCCGCCCATAATAAGGATCCTAAGAGGCAGAAATCGGAACCAGAGGCAGTCAACGGTAACAATAAACAAACAACCACTGTGAGAATTCACCATCCTGGCAGTGATTGCGTGTACCCTAGGGAGACACCGGTGTGGGGTACAAGCGAATTTTTGGAGCTAAGGCATGTTGCCTCCATGACCAGTCAGACCATTTAAGACAATAGGGGCCACCACCTAATACTGTGAGTATCAGACAAGAATGTTAGATACACGCACCTTGAGGTGTGCAATTACACGCAAGACACGTCCAAAGTGCTAAAGGGCAAGTACTCTTTGATGCAATGGACCAACAATCTAATGCTAGTCATCGAGAACTAGCTGTACAAATACTCCACCTGGTGGCATGGTAAACAAAAGAACTGCAGTACAGTGATGTCAAGACCAAGGAAACAACCATCCAAGTCAGTAGAGATAACTTTAGAAAGTAAACCCGTTCCTACCTAAGACAGCCTTCGAATGTTGAGGACGAGATTATATTTAAGTGGGGTAGATCTGTCACAGCCCGAATTTTAACAAGCAGTAAAAATCACACCAAATTAAAATTTTTAAATTAATCTCGGACGATGAATAATCATCAACCTAAAATGGCACGTAGATGTGTATGTGTGTCCAACCAATAACTTAGAGTACAACAGATAAATCAAAGCGGAATATAATTTTGAAGAGGTAATTAAATATAGAAAATATAAGTCTACGCAAACCAGAATTATATCTATAATGAAACCCCAGTTTAAGACTAAAATTCGATTCAAACGTGTAAACGAGTTAGGGAGATCATGGAGATACCCTATAGAACGACTCAAATCATAATATATATATATATATATATACTAATAAAATAGGAACTAATAACAAAGTAACATTTATGCGTAAGTATGAACACATGTATGTCAACTTTAATATAAACCCCACAAATAAATAAATAAAAGAGGACGAAACAATTGATCAAATATTATAACGTATAGATACCTACATATACATATTACACATAGATACACCAAATAATGCATTGAATAAAAATAAATAAATCAGGTGTGGATATATTTTAATGAAGCAGCTAGCAACCCAATGAGTATAGTTTAAACTTCAATTCTAAGTTCAAAAGGGCATAACCCAAATATTACTCAAACTAGACTCGAATTCAAATCCGAATGATCCAATCACCTTGGAAAGTTATGGAATAAAAATATTTAACTAGATTTGAGTGGGAGGAAATCATTCAAATCAAAACCAACTTTAAAATGAAATTCAAACTCAAATGGAATGGAAAAAGAAAAAGGAACCCAACTCCTACCCTCCTGGGCGCGGCCCATTTTCTTTCCCCTTCACCGCTGGCCCAGCCTCTCCCCTTCCCTTTACCCTGCGCGCGGCCCGACCCATCACTGAACCGCCTTCGTCTTCCTCCGTTCCCAATCGGAGCCGACACGAGGTCCAGCTTTCCCGCGATGGGACGCTGGCGGTGTGCCGCTGCTCTGCGCCGCGCCCGGGTCACGTCGCCGTTGCCGCCTGCGCTCTGCCCCGCCATGATAACACCGAAGAAACGGGCGCGCCAAGGAAGCCGCTCCCTGCCACGCCGCCTGCGCCAGCGGCGCCAAAAGCAGAGCCACCGCCGCCTCATTCGGTTACCGCCACTACAACACTATAAAAGGACCTTCCCACTTCGCCAATTTGTGCGCACACTCCTCCTCTCACTCCCAAAGCCCTCCACAAAGCTCGAGTGGCCTTCGCCGTGTGGGAATTTGCCGCTCCCCATTTCTCTCCCGACGCCGGTAGCCGTCTCCGTTCCCACTCCGGTGAGTTCCCGTATTTCAATTAACTTCTTTAGTAGCTTCCACATTGCGTAGAACGCCTAGAAAAATCGTTGCTTGGCCACTTAGCGCACTACGGAACAGATCCCAACGACCCCTCGCCGGCGCCGCCGCACACCATCGTTGCCGGCGAGCTAGGGACCCCCTAACCCCGATACACCTTGCCATAAGTATTCGTATTAGCTTCTGGAACACGAAGGTGCACTTCAATGGAATAGAAGACCACTGGAAGTTCATTCCCGATGCATCCCCGCCATGTCCGACGCCCTTCCTCGTCGCCAGCCGCTGTGGGCGTTGCCCCGGCTAGTTCGAGCGCACGGTCACGTTTCCCACACCCTAGAACGCACCCCCGACATCTTGGTCCGCCGAGTTCTTGTCCGCACGAGTAGATCACCTGTGCGCCGCTGCGTGTGGCCGCCATGGCTTGCCGCCAGCCACCGTTGGCGCCCCCTCTGTCCGGCCTGGTGCGCCACCGTACTCCCTACAACCCTAGCTCCGTGTGGGTGCGACTATTTCCTCGGTTTATGGTGCACACCTTCGCCTCCACGTCGCACCGCCACCATCACCGCCCTATGTGCCGCCGGATGCCATCGGTGCCGCCCCTGCCCAAAAGACACTATAGAACGCACCAGCACACCCCAACACACGCGCACGACGGCAAGATTTGGGTAAAATCGGTGCCTGCTCGAAGAACCACCGCCGCCAATTGCCTCTGGCCGGCACTCCCTACCGCTCCCCGTTCTGCCGGTGTGGTGCCTTCGTGGCACGCACCTGGCCACCACCTAAGCGACCCGTCAGCGCCACCTCAGTGGCCGAGCCGACGTGTCGACCACGTGGCCGCCACGCGGGCGCAAGGGCGTCACACTAGCCGAGTCCCACACCCGAGTTCATGTGCACCCGGCCCATGTAGACCGATCGGCCTTAGTCCACTGACACCCATGCCCCGCTTGCCAGTGGCCAGAATAAAGAGAATCCACTAGAACCATACTTGCTGACTTCGGGCCCACTGTCAGTCTCACTACTCCACCATAAAATGCTAGGTGCACCCCCTAGTGTACCCAAAGAAATAGAAAATACATTTTCTTAGTTAGGAAAAATCTGGAAAATTCTCTAAATATCCTTAATTGGTTTTAGAACATAATAGGAGTGATTTACCATATGAATTGCTTGTATATATTGTGTTAGATATTATTGGTTCATAAACATGAAATAATCAATTAGGAGACTAATGCAGAATTTTGTTTAGACTCTAAAAGGATAAACCCCATATTAACAACTTTCTAGGAATTTCCCGAAAATTATTTAGTGACTATTAGGGAACAAACCAGTACTTAGTGACACAAATAATATGTGAAATGTTAACATTTATTAACTAGTGAAAACTATTTGAATAACCTAAGGAAATGTAGTAAATCATATGTAACCTCCCGAACTGATAAACCCACCTCGACGTGAAATATATAAAAGGTACTTATGAATATTAATTGGCATATATTAATGTATTAAAAGTTAATCAATTACCGTATCATAAAGCTTGTTAGATAAAGGTATATCCTCCTTATAGGAAACTAATTAAATCACCGATAGTTAGTAAGAAGCCTAAATAGACCAAAATCCATCACAAGTAACTACCCAAAAATCATTAGAAAATATTACTAGGCATATATAATATATTGTAAGTGGAAATTGGCTAATACGAAATATGGGGTAGGGAATTGACTATCATTCACATAGGAAAATCAAGTGAATAATCCCAGTTAGTAAGGTAGACATAAAAGTCTCCTCCATAAATGACCCTCGAAACATTCTAGGAATATATCACTAGGACCTTGAAACAGTAATAAATTAAAATAACATATAGGATAATAAACTAAATGGTGGCATTATAGAAAAATAATTAGAAGACTATTGAGTAATAGAACTCACAAGCATGCTCTAAATTGAATAGAGTCTCAACAATAATCCCATGAAGTCCTAACAAACATGCATTAAAGGAATCCCACAATAAGTTCACAACATTTAGAGTATATTAGGAAAATGATAAAGTAGGAAGAATGGGTTGATAAGTCACTCACTAGCCCTTACCAGAATGTTGCCTTACGTACAAGCACGTTAGGATTCATGCTTAGTCTCTAAAATACGTGAGACTCACATTACTAGGACTTTAGCAAATATCATATTGTGAAGATAGAAAAGAATTATAGAAATTATATTCGACTCATTGATAACAATATATGTAATTTACCTTATGAACTAGCGTGTTCACTTTAAACGTCATAAACCATGTAACAACTAAGAAGACTGATAAAACATTTATATCCTTTCAATGGCCACTTAGTTGACCAATGAAACATTAGCGTTTCCAAATAGCCACCAGTAGAATGGCGTATTCTCCAATAAATTTTATAAGAATCTTACTAACCGCGTTATTGAATGACTGCTCATGTTTATTGGATTTCTATTTGGATTTCTCGAACCTTTATCGATGTTTTATATTTATTCGTATAGCTTTGTACTTAGTAAATGAAGAGTTCACAAAAGAGATATACAAGACCTGAATCATGAAGAACAGGACAAAGACTTCGATAAACCACTGTAAAGGCAAGCTCTAACTCCTTGATCATATTTCACCTATGTTTTGCAATCGCACTGTCGGTACCCTAAAAACCATACACCCCCTGAGTTTACAAAGATCTCAGGGGAAGGACGACTACTCGAGTTGAATACCCTCGGAGGCCCACTTGTCAGACATGACCGGACCAGCTTTTCCAACATGGTTAGTCCCTAGGTCGCCACGTGTACTACCGAACCGGAACTACCACCCACAAAGGGGGAAGCACCGGACTGAGTACCGAAACGACACCTCCGGATCTAACCCCTGACCGAGAGAAGCTCCGGACCTGACACGTGTCAAGTAGCCCCGGAGCTTCTTGCTTCCCGCAGCAAGCTCCGGAGCTGCCACATGTCTAAACATCGGAGCAAGCCGCCTTTAACCTCCGGGAAACCTTGTAACTGCTCCGGATCTTCAAAGGAAAGCTGAGGGTTTCAAGACCCGTTTAAATGTCATTAATGCCATATTAATGACACTTAAACGGACGACCTTAACGCCTGTAACGGTACTGTCAAAGCCCGTTACAGGCTCATTAACAACAATTAATCATGTATCAATACTAGTAACCGCCAGGGCCACATGTCGGGCCAGGTAGCTTGTAACGGCCTATCTTTGTACTATAAAAGGACAGGCCGACGATACACAAAAGGGAGGACAGACGGGAGATCATACGGGATAAGCCAATACAACATCAACATCCCCGTGGAGTAGGGTGTTACGCTCAGGCGGCCCGAACCACGTAAATCCTAGTGTCTCCAGTGTTATACCGCAATTCACCTTCTTGAGTCTCCGCGCGCCCACACCGAACTACGAACTCCTTCGACACTTTAGCTGTGTCTGGAGATCTGCCGACTCCAACAGTCGACAGTTGGCGCGCCAGGTAGGGGGGCGCCTCAGATTTTCGAGAATGGTGAACTCCGCGGCTGGATCATCTAATGGCCAACCTACTGTTCAAGCTGTTGAGGGCAATCCCTCCAACAGGCAACCACCAGCAGGAGCCACTCTCCCACCACCACCGTCTTCTCCGGCGAATCGTGCTGGACAACGCGATGGTGCTCCGGCGTCACTAACCGCGTCAGCAAGTCATGACAACCCGGAACATGCGCTCCATGCAGCGCGTGCTCTTCTCCAACGACCACCACCTCCGGACGCATCTCGAGATGCAATGGAGCAGTGGAGGGCCGATGTGGAGCATTTGGTCGCAGCAGCGGCCGAACGTCTCAACAACCACGGACCTCCTCCTTCCGGACGAGCCCCGTCGCAGCGGCGGACTTTGTCTGGGAGACTTGGTCCGCACGTCTCCAACAATAGGAGACGTTCTGCGTCACAGCAGGTGACATCGTTGCCCTCCGGGGCACGACGTACCCATACGGTATCTAGGCTTTCAACTCATGACCTCCGGGCGGAGTTGGATCGCCGATACCGCCAACAGGATGGCCATGTCCACATCGAGCGTGCTCGTGAAAGACGGGAAGCTCAGGACCTTTCTACTCTGGAAGGAGTAGGAGGAGGCTGTTCAGCCCTAGCCATGCACCTGCGCATGGTTAGATGGCCACAGAAGTTCCGGCCACACCTGCCGGAAAAATTCGACGGGACTGTTAATCCCGCTGAATTCCTTCAGATATACTCCACTGCAATCTTGGCAGCTGGAGGAAACGAGGCTGTAATGGCCAACTACTTTCCAGTGCCCTGAACCGGGACTGGTTTATGAGCCTTCCACCCAACTCTATCAACAGTTGGGAAGAGTTGTGCCGTCAGTTCACTGCCAACTTCGGGAGTTCATACACCCGACTAGGCACTGAACTGGATCTTTTTGCTGTCGTGCAAAAAGGGGGAGAATCTTTGCGGTCCTTCATCCAGAGGTTCTCTCAGGTACGCAACACAATCCCTTCTATCTCAAGCGCTTCTGTCATCGTGGCATTCAGACAGGGCGTACGGGACAAGAAGATGTTGGAGAAGCTGGCGATCAAAGAGATCACCAGCGTCACGGAACTCTTCAGCCTGGCAGACAAATGTGCCAGAGCTGCGGAGGGCCGTGAAATGCACTCCAAACCAGCCTCGGAGGATCACAAGAAATCCTCTAAAGAAGAAGTTGCTACCTCTGAGGGTGGCAAGAAGAAAAAGAAAACCCACGGCAAGAAGAAGCCGTCGGCCGACGCATCCAACGTTGCAGCTACTGCAACTCCTGGTGGTCGGGGGCCACGCCCTGAGAAGCGACCTCGACCGTCTCTCGAAGATGGTGGCAAACCCAAAGTGTGGTGTCCCATTCACAAAACGGGCAGCCACAGTTTGGAAGACTGCCGGGAGGTCCAAAACCTTGCCGAACGCTACAGCAAGCGCCGGGAAGGATCTCCTTTCCGACAGAGGGAAGGAAAACAGAAGGTCGACGAAGCTCCGGCTGAAGAGGAGTTAGGGTTTCAGGATCCCAAAAAGGTCCTAAAGGCCGTCTATACCTCCATCGACAACGACTCTGACGTCTCTGACAACGAGCGTCGGAAAACCATGAACACCATTTTTGGTGGGTCATGGGACATCACCTCTCGTCGCGTCATTAAGACTATGAGGCGGGATATGGCCGCTGTAGCTCCTACAGCTAGACCAGAGCCACATCGAAAGTGGATGGACATATCCATCACTTTTGATGCTTCGGACTGTCCTCGAAGCATGGTCAGAGCTGGACAGTTACCTTTGATGGTATCTCCTACCATTAATAACATCCAGCTCCATCATGTTATGGTGGACGGAGGTTCGGGGCTGAACCTCATAAGCTTTGAAGCTTTTACCAAGCTTCAGCTTCGACCTTCGGATCTCCAGCCCTCTCGACCTTTCTCCGGAGTAGGTCCGGGGGCCATTACTCCACTCGGAGCTATATCTCTCCCTGTTACCTTCGGGACACGGGAGAAGTACCGCACCGAGAAGTTGGTCTTCGACGTCGCTCAGATCAACTTACCATTCAACGCCATCTTGGGTAGACCTGCCTTATACAAATTTATGGCAGCTGCTCATTATGGATACTTGGTGTTGAAGATGCCAACACCAGTAGGCGTTCTCCGGATCCGCGAAGATCGCATCGCTGGGGTAACTGCTCTGGAGGAGCTCCATGCATTAACCACGGCGCAAGAGGAGGACTCCAGACAGGAGCAAACTCCAAAACCCCCGAGCATTCGTCAACGGGGTTCAACCTCTGCACCACGTGTGCAGCCAAGCGGCGACACCGACATTCCCGTCAAGGTCGTCCAAATTGGTTCCGATGCTGCTCAAACCACCCGCATATCGGGAGGGTTGAACGACAAATAGGAACTCGCGCTCATCACTTTCCTCCGGGCTAATGTCGACGTGTTTGCCTGGCAACCGTCACAAATGCCTGGGATCCCTAGGGAAGTGATTGAGCACAATCTGAAGATTTACCCCGATGCTCGGCCTGTTCATCAGAAGCCTCAGAAGCAATCTGTAGAGCGACAAAACTTCATCCGACAAGAAGTGAAGAAGTTGCTCGAAGCCGGATTCATCCGAGAAGTCTTCCATCCAAAATGGCTGGCAAACCCAGTCGTTGTGCCCAAGGCCAGCGGGAAGCTTCGGATGTGCATCGACTACACCACACTGAATAAGGCATGTCCAAAAGATCCATTTCCACTACCTAGAATAGATCAGATAGTGGATTCCACCTCTGGGTGTGAGTTACTGTGTTTCCTAGACGCATATTCTGGGTATCATCAAATCAGGATGTCTAGGGAGGATGAAGAGCATACTTCCTTCATCACAGTAGATGGATTGTATTGTTACACAAACATGCCATTTGGTCTCAAGAATGCAACTTCAACTTTTGTACGAGCTATGTACAAAACTTTTGAAGAACTCATCAGAGATATAGTGGAAGTGTACGTCGATGACATCGTGGTCAAGGTCAAGAATAAGGAGTCCCTATTGGACACCTTGCAGGCTGTCTTCGACAAGCTGCGGGCCACCCGCACGAAGCTAAACCCAGACAAGTATATCTTTGGGGTTAGCTCCGGAAAACTTCTGGGGTTCCTGGTAAGTCACCGGGGCATAGAAGCTAATCCGGCGAAGATAAAAGCCATTGAAGACATGCGGCCACCAACCCGGATCAAAGACGTCCAAAAGTTAACTGGGTGTCTAGCTGCCCTCAGTCGGTTCATATCAAGACTGGCGGAACGGGCGCTCCCCTTCTTCAAGTTGTTGAGGAAGTCTGGACCATTCCAATGGTCCGAAGAAGCAGAGAAGGCATTCCAGGAGCTGAAACAGTTCCTCACTACCCTACCAATTCTGGTAGCTCCAAACCCTGGTGAGCCCTTGCTACTTTACATTTCAGCTACTGACGAGGTTGTCAGTATGGTTCTGGTTGCGGAGAGACCAGAACTATCCCATAATCAGGAATCCAGACCCCTTCGGGAGGGTCCGGAGGTCCCTGAAAGTGAGTCTGGGTCCCAACTCCCAGACTCAAATCCACAAGAAGTCACTTCAGAAGACTAAGACCCCTCCGAGAGGATCCAAGTCATTTCTGAAGAAGCTCCAGGTTCCTCCAGCCAGAACCCGGAGGTCCCTGAAGAGAATCTGGACTCCTCCGACAGGGTCCGGATCAATGGAGAGGAAGCTCCGGACCCCTCCGGGAGGGTCCGGACCATTCAACGTCCGGTATACTTCATTAGTGAAGTATTACATGATGCCAAGACTCGATACCTAGAGGTGCATAAGCTGCTTTATGCCGTTCTTATTGCCTCTAGGAAGCTCCGACACTACTTCCAAGCTCACAAAGTCTCGGTGGTGACCTCTTATCCACTTCGAGCGATCCTGCATAATCCCAATTCAACTGGGAATATTGCAAAGTGGGCAGCGGAATTGGCTGAATTCAATCTCGAATTTATTTCAAGACAAGCAATCAAGAGTCAAGCATTGGCAGACTTCGTGGCGGAATGGACTCCCTCTCCATCAAACTCTGGGGGCCCCAGCGAGCAGAAGATGGAACATCGAGTTCCAACCTTCACCGAGCCCCATTGGACTCTTTACTTCGATGGCTCCATGCAGAAGCAGGGGGCCGGTGCTGGAATCCTTCTCCTTGCACCGACTGGGGAGAAGGTAAAATACATGGTACACCTTGACTTCAAGGCAACCAACAACATGGCGGAGTATGAAGCACTCATCTGCGGGCTAAAGGTGGCACTGTCATACGGTGTCAAGCAACTGCTGGTCAAAGGAGATTCACAGCTCATCATCAAGCAGGTGAAGGGTGAATGCTCCTGCAATAATCTCCAATTAGCTGCTTACCTCCTTGAAGTCCAGAGGCTTCAGAAGGACTTTGAAGTCCTAGATCTCAACCATGTTCAGCGTGCCCACAACGCTGAAGCTGACGAACTCTCGACCAAAGCGTCAACCGGAGCTCCAGCTCCTGACGGAATCTTTGTCCGGAGGTTGTCAAAACCCACAGTTCAGCCTGCCGAACTGAACGAAGGGGGCGAGATCAGCATCCCGAAGCTGACGGTCCCGATGGCCCTGTTACCATGGCAGCCATCAAGGGTCGTAGGTGCTGCCGGAAGCTCCGAGCAACCCAGCACGCAAGACTCAAATACTCAAGTCAGTTCCGATGCATGGATCTCGGAGATCCGGAACTACTTGAAAGACAACATCCTTCCTGACGATGAGGTAGTCAGATTTTCTAAAAGATACACACTGGTAGAAGGGGATCTCTACCGGCGCGGTGCCAACGGCATCCTAATGCGGTGCATCACAAGGGAAGAAGGCTGCGAGCTTCTCGCAGAAATCCATGGAGGCGAGTGTGGGAACCACGCATCTTCCCGCACGCTGGTCGGAAAAGCCTTCCGGCATGGCTTCTACTGGCCTACAGCACTCCAGGATCCCACTGAGCTGGTAAAGAAATGCGAAGCATGCCAATTTCATGCAAGGCAAATTCACACACCCGCTCAGCCCTTACAAATGATACCTCCTACATGGCCCTTCGCTGTGTGGGGGATGGACATCTTGGGACCCTTCCCAAGAGCCGTCGGAGGTTACAAGTTCCTGTACGTCGCCATCGACAAGTTCACCAAGTGGCCGGAAGCTGCTCCAGTTGTGACGATCAACAAGCAATTTGCTATCAACTTTCTGCAATCCATTGTAAGCAGATTAGGAGTCCCAAACAAGATCATCACTGATAATGGGACTCAATTCACAAGCTCCGCATTCCAAGGTATTGCGAAGACCTCGGCATACAGGTTTGCTAAGCTTCCGTAGCTCATCCCGCCAGCAATGGCCAAGCTGAGAGAGCAAATGCAGAAATCCTTAAAGGACTCAAAACGCGCACCTATGAGCGTTTGAAAAAGCACGGGGCCAATTGGATCGAAGAGCTTCCGCCCACTCTATGGGCCAACAGGACTTCTCCAAACCGGTCAACCGGAGAAACACCCTTCTTTCTGGTGTACGGAGCTGAAGCAATCCTTCCTCCGGAAATCACCATGGGTTCGCTCCGAGTCCGGACCTTTGACGAAGCCGCGCAGGACCAGCTCCGGCGTGAAGACCTAGACCTCCTCGAGGAGGGAAGGTGCCAAGCAGCTGTTCGGAATGCCAGATATCGCCAGGCTCTACGGCGTTATCACCAGCGGCATGTACACAACCGACAGCTCAAGGAAGGCGATCTGGTGCTACGGAGAATACTATCCAGAGAAGGGCTAAACAAACTTTCCCCTGGATGGGAGGGGCCCTTCCGAGTGATCAAAGTATCCCGTCCCGGAAGCGTTCGCTTGGATGCTGAGGATGGGACACCTCTCCCAAATCCTTGGAACATCGAGCACCTCCGTAAGTTCTACACTTAATTCCACGGAGGTAAGTCTTGAGTAACTTGAGATGTATGTTATAGAGTCATTGTACAGAGTCGGGTAGTTCCTCCGGGAGAGCAGCCGGACCTTTTCCGAAAGGTCTGTAAAGCTCAAGCAGCACTTGTTACAGTCCCCGGACAAAAAGCGTGGCTAACTACCCTGGGTTAAACGAGAAACCAAGCACACTTGGCCTGGTCCCGTACCCTGAGAATGTACTTGTTTCCCCTGTACCCCGGACCTATAATGAAAGACATCTTCATGTGAAATAGACTCCACGTGCATTCATTTTGTGCAGGCTCGATATTTTTATTTTTCTCTTTCTTGTCTATAACAGAAACGTGCAATTCTTAGGAAATTTTAGTTTGACCGGTTTATATACGACTTGAGTTGAATTGTCAGAACTCTTGAATTTAAATATCGTTTATGGCCAACTCGCCTGAAATCCGCCAAGCCAATGTAGGGCCGGAGTGTGCTATCGACTTAGCCTGGTCAAGCACCCTAAGTACGCCACTCTACCTACACCCCGGCAGGCCAAAGTAAGGCGGGTCCATGGACAGTTGGATCTAAGAGAAAAGACAACGCTTCCAGTTGTATTTAAAATCGCGTTCAATTTAAAATTTACTTGAGAATCGTAAGCCGCGATGAAATTATAGACAAGGAACAAATTTTATCGTTTTTCTTGGCTTAAGTATGCAGGAAAAACAAAATATACGTTGATGGAGAAAAGCCGGAGCTAACCAAGCTCCGACCCCCTCAAGGGGGTCTACCATCGGCGCTGAGTAAAAGATGGTGGGAAGACCCCGTACATGGAGTCCGTTGCCAACTTACCAAGTGATGCTAAAGGTCATTGCCGAAGCTACTAAGCTCCGACACCTTGGAGTACTAACTATCGACGCTCTACGTGTTGATAGAAGCTATTGCCGGAGCTACTAACCTCCAGCGATGGACAGTACCGGAGCTTCTAAGCTCCATAACTTCAGGGGACCTTCACCATCAAAGACTTCGGAACCAAATTCTACAAGTTCGAAGCAAATTCGTCTTCAACAAAACTCAGTATCCTTTTGGTACATGTTCACAATCAAATTGTGTACATCTACCAGGGGGCCAAGAGAAGATAAAGATGTTGAAGACAAAAAATGAAATTCGCAAAAATTTGGGGATTTCATTTATCTGGAGACAGGAGATTACATCTGGAGACAAGGGAGTACAAAATTGAGGAAAAAGAGAAAATACAAGCGGAAGCTAAAGAAATGATCCTAGACCCTATGGAAGAACTCAGCGACCTTCTGGGCGACCTCCGATATGCTGGCTCGGGTAGCTTCGCCTTCTCCTTCGACGGGGCCTTCAAGCACCGGGTCTAGAGGAAATTGAGGGTTCCGGCTGGTATAGCACGTCAACACGTATTCTGTGACGTTCCTCGCCAGGGATTGCCCCTCGACCTCCAGTTGGTCCGCGATGACGTCGCCCACCTTGGAGAGCTTGCTGCCTGCTGCGCTCAACGCTTGCAGCGCGAGGTCCGGCTCCGGCTCCGGATCATCCGGGCGCACGGGGCTGAAACCCATCGGCGTCAGCGCATCATTGGCCTTACCCAGGAACTCCCAAATCTGCAGGGAGTCCACTGTCCTCAGGCTCTTCACTTCTTCCAAGGATCTCTTGGCCGCCGTCAGTTCGGAATTCTCACGGGCGAGGCGCTCAACTTCTTTGGCGTTTTGCTAAATCTTTGCAGCAACCCGCCTCTCAAGTCTTCCGAGCTCCTCCTCCCGGAGGTGGATCTTGTTCCGACGGTCGACCGAGTCTTTCTCCCTAGCCTCCACTTTCTTCTCCCGGGCAACAAGGGCACACTCGTATTCATAGAGTTCCTGCCCTCGCACCCAGGTCTTCTCCTCTTCCTCGAGGCAGCGCTCTTCCAACTTCTTAGTGCGCTCCTCGAGACCCTTGTCCGCCAGAGCTGTTTTCTCGGCGAGCTCCTCTTCCCTTCTCAGGATGTCATCCCGCAGCTCCAGGAGTTTTTGCTCTTCGTCTTCGAGCCGTCTCTCCCTCCCTTCGAGTGCCTCTCGGCGCTTGATGAGAGCTGCGTTGGTGGCTTCAAGCTGCTCGAACCGAGCATTGGCCGCGTCATTGGCAGCCTTGGCCTGATCATGGAACTCCCGAGAATGAGCGTCGAGGGCATGGGTCATGTTCTCCTTCTCATCCAGCAGCTTCTCCCAACACTCCAGGCGGATCCTCTCCCGCTTGATCCACTCCTTGTCAGCCGCATGCCTCGATTGCGCCAACTTAGTCTCGAAGTGGAGCCGATTACGCCACCGCCTAAGGGTTTGGCGCTCCTCTTCAAGAGCCTTGCAGTCGTGGAAGAAGGCCAGTTGGACCTGACGTAGACTGGAGCAGGCGTTGTCGATAGACATCGACAGTGGGATGGGCTCCGGACCTGCTGGGGTCTCCTCCGCTGGTTCCGGCGGGTCTTCACGTACAAAAATTGGGTCCCACTCTATGAGAGCGGAACCGTGAGCTTCCAAAGCGCTAGGGCCTTCCTCCGGGATGGCCTCAGTCGCCATCGAAGAAGGCCCCGCCGCCAAGTCTTCATTCGCCCCCTCAGGCAGGGGGCCGGTGACTTCGTTTAGGCACTCTGGCTCTACCACAGGTACCATTGATGTCGTCGCCCTCGGAGTAGGAGCTACTGTTGGCTCCGATCGGGGCACCTCTTCTGAGGGAGACCCGAGCTCCCTCGCCTCTTCAACCGCCGGCTCTGCGACCGGCGCTCCAAGAATAACCGGCTCAGCGACCGGAGCATCGGAGGTAACTGACTCAACTGTCGGAACTACCTCAACTTCCGGCTCGCACGCCGGAGCTTCAATCACCTCCGGCTCAATCGCCGGAGCTTCAACAAGTTCCGGCTCTAAGACTGGGACCATCACTTCTTCCGGCTCTACAGCCGGAGCTTCCATTACTGCAGCACAAGGACCCGGAGCTTCAATCTCCGAGACAAGTGCCACTGGCATGTCTTCACTCCTGTGGTCCGGCGCTACCACGGGAAGTTCTGGGGACGAGTCAAGGTTCATGACCACGACAGCCGGCGCCGGAGCTGTCGCAGCCTCAGCTACCATTTGGGGCGGAACCGGGACAGGAGCGGAAGCTCCCACGGCCTCAGAAACCGTGGCCGAGGGTGGAGCTTCACCCCCTTTTTTAGGGACGCTGCAGAGGATGGATAAAGAGAATTAACAAACAATCACTACAACTAAAAAGTTAACCAGGGTAAACATCAAAAATTACCTTGGAAGGCTCCCGCACCATCTTGCGCGGAACCTTTTACCGGGACGTTCCGGGCTGGCCAGAGTCGGCGTAGGAGCTCTAGGAGGCCCCCCAGAACTCGCCGCAGCCACGGGAGATTCCCGAGTTGAGGCTCTCCTCGATCGGGAGGAACCCCTGGACCTGGAGACTCCAACCGCCCCGGGGCCGGAGCCGTACACCCGGAGCTAGCACCACCAGAGGGCTCTACCACGGAGACGGAAGCGCTTCGGGAGGATCCCACTGCAGGAACAGTCTCGTTCCGAGAGGACCCCACCACGTGGACAGTTGCCACGGCACCAGAAGATCTTCCCCCTTGTGGAGAAGGAGCCAAGGTAGAAGCAGCGGGCATGACGGACTTTCCGTCGACATGCCGCAACTTCCTCTTCCGACTCTCCGGCTCCTCCGCCAGCTCCTTGCCCTTGCCGATGACTTCAATCCTCGGCTGTGGAGCAGGAAATGAGCCATCTTCGAACACCCCAGGGATCGCCACCCGGGTGGTTGGTCTCCTCTCGACGACGCCAAGGTCGTCAAGCGCAGGCATCTTCCACCGGAGCTCTCTGCTGAACTCCACTTCCACGTTCAGAGGGAGAAAGGCCGGCGGCGGAGTCAAGTAATCTTCGTCGACGTCGATGCCGTGCTGGAATTTCTTGAGGTGGAACTCCAGGGTCTTCCCCACCATGTCAGACTTCAACCCGGTTTCAACCCGGTCCTCATCCATCACGCTGTTGATGGCCCAGGCGAGCTTCTCCCTCCTCTTCAGCGGCGCCCACCTGTTGGTCAGGAAGTTGCAGAACACCGCCTGGGGAGTCAATCCTCCCTCCACACATCGACGGATCCTGGTCAGGACAGGGTCGAAAACTTCCGCCAGCACCGGGACTTCACTCCATATCGACGTGTCGATGCTGGGCAGACTGTCTGGCAGTTCCAACCGCTCATGCTCTTCCACCCTGACGACAATCCAATCTTTCTTCCAGTCATCCCACTTCCCGGAAGGGAACGACCGAAGGTACTTGAACGGGCACTTCTTGCGCTTCACGAAATAGTAGAAGCCAAGATACTCGTTACTCCGGCCGGTGGTGTGAACGGTGAAGAAGGTTCGGAAGAGCTCGACGCAGGGGGGGATGCCCACCCACATCTCGCAGAAGTGGACAAAGATGGACACAAGGAGAATGGAGTGAGGACAAAGGTGGTATAGCTGCAGACCATAGAAGTCTAGCATCATCAAGAAGAAAGAAGAAAATGGTGGGATCAGTCCCACCATGGCGTACGAAGAAAAGTACACCATCTAGCCAGCGCGCTCCTTCTCAAAGGAGAGCTCTCCGCCGGCGCGAACCGAGCGGCTGAAGAAGTCCGAGGACCACCCCATAAGGGCCCGGACCTTCTTCAAATCGTTGTCGGTCTTCAGGCGACTCTCGCGCAGACCCAACTCCATCGCAGCACAGCTAGGCAAGAGAGGAAGAGCAAAGTACGAGTCGGGAGTTTGAGAGCAAGATCAGATGGGAGGCGTAAAGAACTCCCGACGGTACGCCCTTTCCTTCTTAAGTAAGCCCTCGCAACGCTTGGATGGAAACCGCAGGGGAGTCGAAAATACTACTCAAGAGTTCAATTCAGCCGATGACAAGGGGGCCCGAGACCACCCTGACGATCAAGTCGAGGTTCTCACCCAAGCGAACGGTTGTCATCACGAGGCGGGAAACCCAAAGGCGGCGGCCTGACAAGGCGCGCGGAACCGATACGATTTTCGTATCGGAAACCGGCGACCTTCAATTGCGTGACATCCGCACGCCAAAGATCTTATCTGCTGCCTGAGGTGTGCCACGCGTCGGGATTTAACTGTAAAATCCTGTCAACAGCACCTCCGAAGACCTTTGAAGACCCAGTTCAAGAGTCACAAAGGTGGACCCACCTCCGATTGAACGACTTCACCCCGGTGACCTTCCTCGGAGGTAGGTCCAGGGGGCCACTGTCGGTACCCTAAAAACCATACACCCCCTGAGTTTACAAAGATCTCAGGGGAAGGACGACTACTCGAGTTGAATACCCTCGGAGGCCCACTTGTCATATATGACCGGACCAGCTTTTCCAACATGGTTAGTCCCTAGGTCGCCACGTGTACTACCGAACCAGAACTACCACCCACAAAGGGGGAAGCACCGGACTGAGTACCGAAACGACACCTCCGGATCTAACCCCTGACCGAGAGAAGCTCCGGACCTGACACGTGTCAAGTAGCCCCGGAGCTTCTTGCTTCCCGCAGCAAGCTCCGGAGCTGCCACATGTCTAAACATCGGAGCAAGCCGCCTTTAACCTCTGGGAAACCTTGTAACTGCTCCGGATCTTCAAAGGAAAGTTGAGGGTTTCAAGACCCGTTTAAATGTCATTAATGCCATATTAATGACACTTAAACGGATGATCTTAATGCCTGTAACGGCACTGTCAAAGCCCGTTACAGGCTCATTAACTACAATTAATCATGTATCAATACTAGTAACCGCCAGGGCCACATGTCGGGCCAGGTAGCTTGTAACGGCCTGTCTTTGTACTATAAAAGGACAGGCCGACGATACACAAAAGGGAGGACAGACGGGAGATCATACGGGATAAGCCAATACAACATCAACATCCCCGTGGAGTAGGGTGTTACGCTCAGGCGGCCCGAACCACGTAAATCCTAGTGTCTCCAGTGTTATACCGCGATTCACCTTCTTGAGTCTCCGCGCGCCCACACCGAACTACGAACTCCTTCGATACTTTAGCTGTGTCTGGAGATCTGCCGACTCCAACAGTCGACACGCACCTATGGCCTGTTTTCATCGCATGACTGTATGTCTATTTTAAAATGATGTTATGCTATGAACCACTTGAGGTGATAGCATGAGATATGTTGATGATTGAGTATCGGTGTCAGCTACTAGCCAACGATGAACAGTAACACATAAGTTACTCACTATCAATGGCTTGAAACAAGACACTGTATCAGTTACGATAATAGCAGTGACTATCACAATTCCCTCCTTGACCTTGACAACACAACCCCTTGACAACTTAACAGCTTCATCACTGCGCTATAGCAGCGATGTGAGCACCTCCTTGTTAGTACTATGCTTAGGAACCCCTGCGATGTTCGCATCGCGAACCACTACACACTGTATACATGATTGTGAAATGTGTTAAAAGGTGTTTGGTGGTGTGAGTTAGGATATGAGTGGGATATTAATGAACTGTGTGTGTGAAGGGGATGGGTGGTCGAGGCGGGTATGGTGATGGGATGTTGCGGGCTCCCTAAGAGGTATACCAGCTGCGGTTGTGTATTCGGTGTAATCCACCGATCGACACTGAGTGCTTTAGTAGTAGTCCGACAACCATGTTTTTCGGACTAGCCATGTGCTGAGTACTTCAGTTTTGTTCGATGTTGTGTGTTCCGAACTAGTCCTCTTGCCAAGGACGGATGGAGCCGCCTCACCAATATAAGGATCGGTTCATTTGACCTCAACATAGTGATTTCGTACAACCACAGAACCTGTATGGGCAGGACTCGCCCTACCTTTCTGGTAACTGCCACATGTGAAAACCTGTAGAGCCATGGAGGACACGATGGACCAGGAAATGGCACGGAGATCGAGAGTCGTCCGGTGTCTAGCTGGGTAGTTAATGTCCAAATAGCCCCTGCGTCAGGCTGAGGTGTGAATGTGGGGTTACTCAGGGAAGATGGGATGAGCGTTGCGTCACTCTCTGATCCAGAGTACGTAGCCTGTGGGTAAAGTGTACAAACTCTGCAGAGTCTTAATCTATCCAGATAGCTGTTGTCACAGTCTTGGCACACTATGCTTTGGGCTCCTATTGATTAGTATTAGTACAACTCCTTGAAGTGTGTGTGTGTGGGTGGCCGAGGCCACCGTGTTTTGTGAAAGAGTTGGCACGCATGCCAGAGTCATCAAGGCCACATCCAGATAGCTGTTTTGAAGATTTCTTCTATTTTGGTGGTCATCTCCGACCACATCCAATGTAATCTAGATCATGTTTGTAAGACCTATATTGTTTATAAATAAATATTCATTGTATGGATCTCGATCAATTCTGTTGTGTGTACCAACTACTGTTCCAGGGATTGGTACGGGATGCACAAGTGTACCCTCGAAAGGCGGGTCCTGACACAGATCATCGTCGCCATGTCTCTCAATATTGCGTACCATCTCCTCTATGTTATGCACCTGAAACTCAATGTCGTCATCGGTGAATCCTGATATATCTGGCATGTTCAAATCGTCATTGTGATCTTCTTTGACACTGGTAGGGACCTCCCTCTCTGGATATGAATCTCTTATCTCTGCTTCATTGAGCCCCTCCTCCTCATGTTTGTTACAATATCGATAATCCACCATGAATCCATGTGTGATCAAATGTGACCTCAACACTTCATCTGTGTGATATCTCTTCTCATTCTTACAGTGTTTGCAAGGACAATAAATAGTGCCTTTAATGTTGTGCAAAATGTATTTCTTCGCGAAATCGATAAATGCATCTACCCCTAGGATATATTCATTGCAAAGGCGCTGCCAATACATCCAACTTTGATCCGACGACATCTACGTACAGAAAAGAAGAGCTAAATCAAAGAAATTTGAAGCCACCGATAGTCAAGATTTAAAGGGATAAAAAATAGTAAGGAACAGGAGAGGAGGAAAGGACTAACCCTTTGTTTTGAGATCCACTAATAATCACTGTAAGACTTTTAGAAGGGCAGCTCCAAAGAGGGAAAGAATAGGGCAAAAATAGGGCAGATCTGGCAATCACTTGTTCTGCTATAGCTTAGAGGTCATAGTAGGGCAATAGAAAATCAAGACGAACTGATTTAACACACGTCTCTCTATAGAGGGAATGGGAGACGAGCCCGCTTCCATGACAAAAGGAGACACACCTGACCTGTGGGTATGGGAGACGCACAACCTTCAATTATGAAAGGAGACAGTCTCCAAGGAAAGTTCGTCTTAGTTTTGAAACAAATATGAGTCGAGCTCAAGTAATGCGCGTCACCTATTGGTCAGTGAGGAGGGCATGTCTCAGATACCTACTTAACTGAGACGGGCTATATAGTAACGTGTCTCCTTGTATGTTCAACCGAGCCATGTCTCGCTTAACCTTATCAGAGACGATCGCCTTTGAGCGTGTCGCTCATCTTTGTCTCCTATTTGAGTTTCTTACGTAGTGTTTATTGATAAAATGACGCGTATGCATCATCTCTCGATCAATGAATGAGCCGCTTTGTGATTGGAATTGTCATGTACTCTCTCCGTCCTCAAAATGGTGTCGCTTTGTAGTTTATTTTTGAACTACAAAGCGACAAGCTTTTGGGAACAGAGAGAGTAGGGGCCAGGCCGGATGAAAAAAGGGCGGTAGACATGGATCAACGATGTGATGTGTGTTGCTTTTGTGTGCTGTTACTCTCTCCATCCCAAATTACTTGCCACTCTCTAGTTTAAAAATAAATTAAAGAGTTGACAACTAATTTAGAATGGAGGGATTACTTGTTCCAGCATGCATGATACGGTACGCATGTACTACAAACTATAGTATGTGCAGGCAACTGGGCACATTTTTTGAGAACTTTATTTTTCAGAGAGGGATCTGTTGCAAATAAGTCAATATATTCCCCTTGAGTTTCTTTTTTTTGTCACTTTCTCAGTGAATATATATTAATTTTTTTAAAAAATTACAGCAGGGAGACCCTACTGTTTGTATAACCCAAAAGGATTATACAACGGAAGGGTGTAGGACCTTACAACAGGAGTTTGAACTCCTATACTTAAGCTACCCCTACAATATATATTTTTGAACTTAAATAATACTAGAAATAAATTTTCTTACATATTTTCTGCAATATATATTGATATTATCTTACATATTTTACTAATAATACTATAAGCAAATGTTAGTGGCTTTTATTAGTGTCGCCAATTAATGGTTTTTACGTGCTGCTTTACTAGTGGCTAGTGCTACTAAGATGCTATTAGCAACCGTCTGCCGCAATGGGAACTCGCACGGTAGCCGACAGGGCTCGAGCGCAGCATATGCCACTGCCCTGGCTCGAGCACACGATATGCCACGTGCTCTGCAGGAAACGGTGGAGGGCCTCTGAGTGGAATTATAGCAATTAATCAATTCCTTCCATACCCTGAAATTATAGCAAACATTGATTCCTTTTGGACTCTAGAATTATAGCACACATTGATTCCTTTGGTACCGGGACCCTGGAGTTATATAGCAATAAATCAATTCCTTCCATACGGCCATACCGGAAGACTGGAATTATAGCAGAAATAAATCACCAGTCTGCCTGTATTTAGTTCCTTTCATAGCGTTTGTCCCTTGGCAGCCCTCTATATATATGTATATACGCACACATTGCATTCCACCAGAATACTACAGAGAAAACACTTTTAAGGACCAGGAAGCATATTGTGCTGCGCCGCTGCCGATCGGAGATGGAGAAGTGCACTAAGCTTGTCCATGCACATGCATTTCTTGCCCTGCTACTATTTTGTTCTTTTGCGAATCATGCGCAGTGTAAGTGATCTTCATCATTAATTTTTAGCTGGCTAGAATATGAGGAATTTTTAATTCGTTCCGACCGGTAGATATATTATATTCATATATTGATGTTTTGTTTCTTGTTGAAAATCCTTGAGAAACAGCCCGAGCTTTGTCTCCACAAGATGGCGCCGAAGCAGTCGTCTTTCCTCTGTCAGGAACATGCTACAAAAATAAGCCTCTAATATGCGTTAAGGGTCCATGCGTCCAATGGTGTTGTTGGGGCCAGAACAAGTATTGTGGAGCGACACCGGAAGACTGCAAAAAGAATTGTAGTTAGCTCGAGTATTGTGATTGTAATAATACTGACTAAATGCGATTATGAAGGATGAATAACTGAGATGAATTTCGTGCTGCTTGGTTCGTAACAATGGCTTACTTTTGGTTTTGGATGCACAAGTTTGGTCCATAACATTGATCATGTCAGCATTCGTGAAAATGGCTTACATTATTTGAGATATCTAAATATCCTTAGTAACATTTTTTGATATTAAATTTTGAGATATCTAAATATCCGATATTTCAAAAACTGAAGATTCCCTGGTGGAGGAGGGGGGGGGGGGGGCGAGCTGGGGCTCAGGTGGCCAGCGCGGTTGGGACGCACGTGCCCGCCCAGGTTCGAGCGCTGGCCCATGGCACCTTGACCATGCTGGCTTTCAAAAAAAAAAATCCCTGAGGGCTGCCGCCCCCTTGCATGAGCACCGCAACGTGAGCTGACCCCAACCTCTATAAAATGGTGCGTTGGCGACGTTCTCCCTCGTGCGCTCCATCCCCTGCCTCGGGCTCTCCACTCCCGGCCCTCTCCTTCTTCCCCGAGCAGCCGCAGCCTGACCGAGCTTGTCGTGGCGCCTCCACGACACCTAAGCCTCATGCAAGTCCCAGGCCGCCGCCGAGCCCGTCCTTTGCCTCCCTGCTCCCCTCCATACTCTCCGTCCGCTGGATCTCATTCCCATCATGCGGGAACCCGAAACCCGTTGGATACGGGTGGGGGTGCTATTTTTTACCCTGCACTTTCCAATTCAGGTCGCCTTTTTCCTCTATCGGGCCCGTTGTCTTCCCTACTTCCCCCTGACTGCCAACACCACCTCCATATGAATCCTCACATAGATTAGATATTTATATCTAGTATCTCCATTTAGAATCATCACCGTTGGCCAAATCCAACGAGCCACCGCCACCATCCGGCAGTTCGGATGCCACATCAGCGGCCTGCTCTAGCGTGCGAGCAGATCAGGTGAGGCCCTTGATTGCCGTATACCCCGTAGCCTGATGTGTGCTCGTGCCTAAGTGGCCGGTAGATTTTGAAATGATTCATGCATAAAAATAATTTAGAAATAATGTAAAAAGTTGCAAAATCCCTAGAAAATCCTTAAACTCTTAGAAACATATTAGAAATGCTTACTGTGTATGAAAGTTATTTGAACAGTGCTAAAATATCCCTAGCAACATTTTTTTGATATTAAATTTTGATATATCTAAACATCCAAAAATTGAAAGATTTTGTAGAGAGGTTACATATATGAAAATTAGAGCTCTGTAAAAATCTCATATTATTTTGACATATGGAGTTTTACGAAATAATTAGTAATTGACCTCTGCCATTTAATTTACAGAATATATAAATGAACTAATAAATTCTCAAATTTGGCGATGAATTACTTTAACATATTTCCAACTTTCAGTAAATCAGCCTTGTAGGCTGGCTTAGCTTGTTAATAATTTAATTAGCTCATGGTGCTGTCTGATTGCTGTAATGGATGATTAGTTCGAAGGGATAGCAATTATACCCGCAGATTCGGATAGCAGACGGGTATTGCACTCGATGGGGTACGGTAAGTATTTTTACCTGCAGTATGACCTGTACCTGATCTGACATTTTGTTGGTACGGGTAAAGGTTTTATTCCTCATTCGCAGGCACCCGGCGGGTTACCCAAGTCCTTGAATTTTGCCCAGAGGAAGTAGCACAACCTACTAACTAACCCTAGCAAACCGACAAAACTAGCAATACGCAATACCCCCCGGACTGGTCTTCATGCCTGGTTTGGGGCCTGTGGCGACGGGATGCAGCGAGGCATTGGGACAGAGGCGGCGGGACGCAGCAGGTCGCAAGGTGAAGGCACGTTAGACGGTGGCACGACGCGGGGAGGAGGCAGGGGGTCGCCGTGGCATGGTGTTGATCGGAGGCGACGGGCCATGGCAGGGGCCTAGGGCATCGATCGGGGCGTCATTGCATCGGGAGTGGGAGGCGTCTCGATCGGTGCATCGTCGCATCTGGAGGGGGTGAGCAAGTGATGGTGTAATGGGCTGGGGTCCAATAATTGGTTAGGGATTACTTTTTTTGGGCTGTAGGACCCAGGAGCACATGACTCATTTGAAGTTTAATCCCACCTGCCAAGACAGATGGAACAGTTAGCTAGATGAGAGAATAAAAGAAGGCTAGGTGTCTGCTTCAACTCAAACCTGATGAGCGGTAATAGGTATGCGTTGAGTAGGTGAAACCCTCTTAAAACCCGTTAGGTTTTGGTTCGGGTACAATTTTTACCTGCGGGTTCGAGTTCAGGTACAAAATTTTACTCGCGCACTATTTGAAGTCGGGTCTTTTTACTCTATTTGACTCAAACCTGACCTGTTGTCATTCCTATTAGTTCGTACTCCCAAGCACCCTATTGATCAGAGGCAGAGAGCTATAGCCGGGTAGGTTGTCTTGTGTGCCTTGCACATGCATATTCAATTCCTCTTCATCTATCAGCAATGGAACAGCACCACACCACCAGCAGATAATTACAAGTTTAATTAGATTCTATTATCAAGGAGATAAATATAAATGAAGTATCATAAGCAAAAAAAATATAAAATTAAAAGTACCGTCTTGGAAAATAGGCCATAATTTCTGGTTCTAAGGATTAAGGTGGACTCGAAATTATTGACATCTGAATCCAAAATAAATATTCTTGAGTAAATGAATTATGAAATTGCTTAATAAAGAAGGGATATGGCAATATTGTTTAGAAATAAATATCTAAACTCAAATCTCTATCACAAGTTGAGACCAATCTTCAAGACTCTCATTTTTTGAAGGGTCTAATGAAAATAAAAAAATAATGTTGTAGCTTGTGGTTCTTTAGCATCAAAGATGGGACACAACCGAGATTTCGACAGGGTACTCCCTCGGTTTCTTTTTATTTGACGTTGATTAGTTCATTTTAAACTAATCAGGGTCATATAAAAAGAAAGAGAAGGAAAAAAATATATGTAGAACTTATAAAGAGCTGCATATCCTATCTTATACTCCCTCCTTCCCACAATAGTTATTGTTAAGACAACAAATTTAGTTCAAAATTGAACTAAGTTTGTTTTTATAACGACAACTATTGTGGGAAGGAGGGAGTATAACATTATTATCATCGATATGACACTGCTACAATAAGCCTCATCTCAGGCGGCTCCAAACGTTTTAGCACACGCGGTTTCTAAAACCGCCTGTAACGAAGAACCTGTGATAATTTGCAATTTCACAGGCGGAGAAGTTGTAAGGATCGAATGCCCAAGAGGGGGGGGGTGAATTGGGCTTCTTTTAAAAAATCTAAGCAATAAAACTTAATTCCTAAAAGCCCAATTCCCTACGCAAACTATCTATGCATTCAAGTAAATAGGAACTTTGTGGAATGTAAAATGCATAAACGTAAGGGAAAGGAGGAGGATGCAAACTCCCGAGGAGACACGAGGATTTATCCCGTGGTTTGGCAAGATCGTCAAGATCTTTCTACATCCACGTTGTGGCACCCACCGAAGGGTTTTGCCACACCCAAGTCACCGAGATGAGGGATCTTCACTATTCCTCTCCGTTTGCCACTTCGGCAAGGTGGAGCTCAAGCCTTGTACAACTTCGACCCTCCGGGCTTCCACAAATGCCTTGGCAAGCTCCGGAAGTCTCCTCACAGTTACAAACACCAAGGGAACTCCCTTGAGGCTCTCTCACTATCCTAGAGAGTCCACTCACCCAGAATGGAGGCACACAAGCTCTCTCTCTCTAGCTAGTTCTAGCCTAACTCTTGGTGTATAGGTGATCGAAATGGTGTGGAAGTGATTGATCTTGGTCTTGAATGCTTGTGGATGTGTTGATAGTGTCTGGTGATCAAGACTTGGCGAAATGACAGGATTAGGGGGTATTTATAGCCAGCCTCCCCGAAATAGCCGTTGGAAAAGTAGGCTGACAGAACTTTACTGTGAACACCGGATGATCCAATGTCTCCCCTTTAGTTATCATCGATCAAGTTTACTTTAGCTGACGTCATTGTGTCAGATATGACTGTTGTTAGACCGATGTTGCTCCTGTCTTCTCATCGGATGATCCGGTGGTGTCGGTGGTTTTGATCCGGCAGATCTCCCGACAATACTAAAGTGTTAGAGGAGTTTGATGTTCGGTGTGGGCGCGCGGAGATTCAAGAAGGTGAATTGTAAATGACACAGGAGACACGGGGATTTACGTGGTTCGGGCCGCCTGAGCGTAATACCCTACTCCACGGGATATGTTGGTGTTGTATTGGTTGTCTGAGCTCAAAGTGAGTTCAGAGTGTAGAGTGAGCGTATAATGTATCGAGTGTGTAGATGTGTCCTATGTATCGTCGGCCTATCTTTTTATAGTACAAGGGCAGACCGTTATAAGTTAGCCTGACCCGACATGTGGCCCCGGCGGTTACTGATATTGATATACATTCAACACATTTAATTACCCTTAATGACCGAGTTATGGGCTTTGACAGCACCGTTACTGGTAATTAAGGTCATCCGATCGTGTGTCATTAATATAGAATTAATGACACTTAATCGGGTCTTGAAGTCCTTGATTCCCCTTCGAAGATCCGGAGCCGTTGTTGAGTTTCCCGGAGGTTAGAGGTCAAAGGTCCGATGGTTGGACACGTGGCAGCTCCGGAGCATACTGTGGGAAACAGGTAGCTCTGGAGCTACCTGACACGTGTCAGTTCCGGAGCTTCCCTCGGTCTGGGGTTAGGTCCGGGGGTGCCATATCGGTACATAGCCCGGAGCTTCCCCCTTGTGGGAGGTAGCTCCGGTTTGATAGTACACGTGGCGACCTTGGGACTAACCATGTTGGAGAAGCGGGTCCGGTTATGTCTGACATGTGGGCCTCCGAAGGTCTTCAAATCAAATAGATGACTTTCCCTTGAGATCTTTGTAATCTCAAGGGGTGTACGATTCCCAGGGTACCGACAGTGGCCCCCTGGGCCCACCTCTGGGGAAGATCCCTTGGGTGAAATCATTCCGTCAGAGGTGGGTCCATCCTTGCGACTTTTGAACTGAGTCTTCAAAGGTCTTCGGATGTGCCGTTGGCGATGGTTTGGAGTTAAATCCCCGCCGTGTGGCGTATCCCATGTGCGGCAGATGAGATCTTTGGCGTGCGGATCTCACGCAATTGAAGGTCGTCGGTTCCTAATACGAAAACCGTATCGGTTCCGCGCGCCTTGTCAGGCCGCCGCCTTCGGGCTTTCCGCCTCATGATGACAACCGTTCGCCTGGATAAGAACCTCGACTTGATCGACGGGGTGGTCCGGGGCCCTCTTGTCATCGGCTGGGTGGAATTTTTGAGTGGTATCTTCGACTTCCTTGCGGTTTCCATCCAAGCGTTGTGAGGGTTTACTTAAGAAGGAAAGCGCGCACCGTCTAGAGTTCTTTACGCCTCTCATCTGATCTTGCGCTCAAACTCCTGACTTGTGCTTCGCTTTTCCTTTCTTGCCTTGCTGTGCTGCGATGGAGTTGGGTCTCCGCGAAAGTCGTTTGAAGATCGACGGTGACCTGAAGAAGGTTCGGGCCCTCATGGGATGGTCCTTGGACTTCTTCAACCGCATGGTCCGCGCCGGGGGAGAGCTCCCATTTGAGAAGGAGCACGCCAGCGAAATGGTGTACTTTTCTTCATACGCCATGGTGGGGTTGATCCCACCTTTTTCCTCCTTTTTCTTGATGCTACTAGACTTTTATGGTCTACAGTTATACCACCTTGGCACTCACTCCATTATCCTTGTGTCTATCTTCGTCCACTTCTGTGAGATGTGGGTGGGCATCCCCCCTGCATTGAACTCTTCCGGACCTTCTTCACCGTCCATACCAACCGGTAGGAGCAATGAGTACCTTGGCTTCTACTACTTCGTGAAGCGCAAGAAGTGCCCATTCAAGTACCTCCGGTCGTTTCCCTCTGGAAAATGGGATGATTGGAAGAAGGACTGGATAGTCGTCCGAGTGGAGGAGCATGAGAGGCTGGAGCTGCCCGAGGGCCTCCCCAACATCGACACGGCAATCTGGAGTGAAGCTCCGGTGCTGGCGAAAGCCTTCAACCCTGCTCTGACCAGGATCCGCCAATGCGTGGAGGGAGGATTGACTCCTCAGGCGGTGTTTTGCAACTTCCTGGTCAACAGGTGGGCACCGCTGAAGAGGAGAGAAAAACTCGCTTGGGCCCTCAACAGCGTGATGGACGACGACCGGGTCGAGACCGGGCTGAAGTCCAACATGGTGGGGACAACCTTGGAGTTCCACCTCAAGAAGTTCCAGCACGACATCGACGTCGTGGGTGACGACTTGACTCTGCCATCAGCTTTTCTCCCTCTGAACGTGGAAGTAGAGTTCAGCAGGGAGCTCCGGCGGAAGATGCTTGTGCTTGACGACCTTGGTGTCGTCGAGAGAAGATCAACCACTAGGGTGGCGATCCCTGGAGCTTCCAAGGGTGGCTCCGACCCTGCCCCGAAGCCAAGGGCCGAGGTCGTCGGCAAGGGTAAGGAGCCGGCGGAAGAACCCTTGAGCCGAAAGAGGAAGCTGCAGCATGCCGACGGAAGGTCCGTCAGGCCTGCCACCTCTGCATCGGCTCCTTCTCCCCAGAGGGGGAGGTCTTCTACAACCGCAGCGACTGTACCCACAGCGGGGTCCTCCCGGGGTGCTAGCTTCGGGCATGCGACTCCTGCACCAGGGTCGGTTGAGGCCTCTAGGTCCGGAGGTTCTTCCCGATCAAGGGGGGCCTCGACTAGGGAAACTCCCGTGGATGCAACGAGTTCCGGGAGGCCTTCCGGAGCTTCCACGCCGGTTATGACCAGCCCAGAACGCCCGGGAAAGAGGTTTCGCGCAAGCTGGTGCGGAAGCCTCCCAAGGTAATTTTTAATCTTTACCTTAGATAGTTGTTTAGTTGTAGTATCTATTTTTTAAGTTTCTTTGTTCATCATCTGCAGTGTTCCCAAGAAGAGAAGTGAGGCTCCACCCTCAGCCACAGCAGCTGAAGCTATGAGGGCGGGAGCTTCTGCTCCTGTCCCGGTGCCGCCCCAAGTGGTGGCTGAAGCTGCGACAGCTCCGGCGCCAGCTGTCGTGGTCATGGACCTCGACTCATCCCCAGAGACTCCCGTGGTAGCGCCGGACCGCGGGAGAGAAGATGCGCCAGTGGCACCTGTCCCGGAGGTTGAAGCTCCGGGTCCTGCTGCTGAGATGATGGAAGCTCCGGCTGTTGAGCCGGAGGAAGCAGTAATTCCAGCCCCAGAGCCAGAAATTGTCGAAGCTCCGGCGGTTGAGCCGGAGGTGATTGAAGTCTCAGCGTGCGTGCCGGATGTTGAGGAAGTCCAGGCGGTTGGTCCGGCTACCTCAGAAGCACCGGCCGCAGAGCCGGTCTTTGTTGGAGCTCCGGCCGCAAGGCCGGTTGATGATGAAGATCTTCCGGCTCCCGAGACGGTTGTTGCAGAGGCGTCGGAGCTCGAGCCCCCATCGGAGGAGGTGCCCAGGCCGGAGCCAGAAGCGGCCCTTGCTCCGGAAGTGACGACGTCGGAGGTACCCGCGGTTGAGCCGGAGTGCCCTGGTGAAGTCGCTGGCCCCTTGGCTGAGGGGGTGAATGAAGACCTGGCGGCGGTGCCTTCCTCGATGGCAACTGAGGCCATCCCGGAGGACGACCCTAGTGCCATGGAGACCCAGGGGACCACTCTTGTGGAGTGAGACCCAATTTTTGTATTTGAAAACCCGCTGGAACCAGCAGAGGAGACTCCAGCAGGTCCGGAACCTATCCCGTTGTCATTGTCTATTGACAATGCCTGTTCCAGTCTGCGTCAACTTCAACTGGCCTTCTTCCACGACGGCAAGGCTCTTGAAGAGGAGCGCCAAACCCTTAGGCGGTGGCGTAACCGGCTCTATTTCGAGACCAAGCTGGCGCAGTCGAGGCTAGCGGATGACAAAGATTGGATCAAGCGGCAGAAAGTCCGCCTGGAATACTGGGGTAAATTATTGGATGACAGGGAGAGTATGACTCACGCCCTCGACGCTCAATCCCGGGAGATTTATGAGCAGACCAAAGAAGCTAACAGTGCGGCCGATGAACGCCAAGAAAGGCTTGAGGCCATTAACACTACACTCATCAAGCGCCGGGAGGCACTTGAGGAGAGGGAGAAACGGCTCGAAGATGAAGAGCAGAAACTCCTAGAGCTGCGGGATAACATCCTGAGGAGGGAGGAGGAGCTCATCAAAAAGGTGGCTCTGGCCGACAAGGTCCTCGAAGAGCGCGCCAAGAAATTGGAAGAGCGCTGCACTGGAGAGGAGGAGAAGGCCTGGGTGCGAGGGCAGGAACTCTACGAGCAAGAGTGTGCCCTTGCAGCCAGGGAGAAGAAAGTGAGGGGCAGGGAGAAGGACTTGGTTGACTGCCAGAACAAGATCCACCTTCGAGAGGAGGAGCTCAGAAAACTCGAGAAGCGAGTTGCTGAGAAGATTCAGCAAAACGCCAAAGAAGTTGAGCGCCTCGCTCGTGAGAATTCTGAACTGGTGGCGGCCAGAAGATCCTTGGAAGAATTGAAGGGCTTGAGGACTCCGGACTCCCTATAGATTTGGGAGTTCCTAGGCAAGGCCAACAACGCGCTGACACCGATGGGCTTCAGTCCCGTGCGCCCGGATGATCCGGAGCCGGAGCCGGACCTGGCGTTGCAGGCGTTGAGCTCGGCAGGTAGCAAACTCTCCAAGGTGGGAGACGTCATCGCGGACCAATTGGAGGTTGAGGGGCAAACCCTGGCGAAGAACGTCGCAGAATATGTGCTGACGTGCTACACCAGCCGGAATCCCCACTTTCCTCTGGACCTGGTGCTTGAAGGTCCCGTCGAAGGAGAAGGTGAAGCTGCCCGAGCCAACGTGTCGGAGGTTGCCCAGAAGGTCGCCCAATTCTTCCATAGGGTCTAGGACCATCTCTGTAGTTCCCACTTGTATTCTCTCTTCTTCTTCCTCAATTTTGTAATCCCCTGTCTCTAGATGAATGAAATCCCCAAATTTTTGTGAATTTCACTGTTTGTCTTCAACACTTTTGTCTTCACTCGGCCCCCTGGTGGATGTACACAATTTGATTGTGAACATGTACCAAGAGGATATTGTGTTTTGTTGAAGACTCATTTGCTTCAAACTTATAGAGTGTAGGTCCGAAGTCTTCGATAGTGAAGGCCCCCTGAGGTTGTCGGAGCTTAGGAGCTCCAGCATTGTCTATCATCGGAGCTTAGTAGCTCCGACAATAGTCCCTATCAATGCGTAGAACATCGATAGTTAGTCCTCCAGGGTGTCGGAGCTAGTAGCTCCGGCAGTGACCTTTGCCAACACGCAGTTTGTTGGTAGCAGACTCCGTTTGCGGGGTCTTCTCACCATCTTTTATTTAGCATCGACGGCTGGCCCCCCTAGCTCTACTGGAGCTTGGTTGCTCTGGTGATGCTTGTTCTCAATGCTTAACATCGATTACAAGTCACCTAGGGGAGTCAGAGCTTTATTAGCTCCGGCTTTTCTCCATCAACGTAGATTTTTTATTTTCCCTGCACACTGAAGCCAAGAAAAATGGTAAAATTCGTTTCTTGCCTATAACTTCGTCGCGGCTTACGATTTTCAAGAAAATTTTAGGTCAAACGCGATTCCAAATACAACCGAATGCGTTGTCTTTTCTTCCGGGTCCAATTGTACATGGACCCGCCTTACTTCAGCCTGCCGGGGTGTAGGTAGAGTGGCGTACTTAGGGTGCTTGACCAGGCTAAGTCGATAGCACACTCTGGCCCTAGATTGGCTTGGCGGCATTCAGGCGAGTGGGCCATGAACAATATTTGAATCCAAAAGAATCGACAATACAACTAGAATCATATATGAACCGGTCGAACTAAAATTTCTTAAGAATTGCACGTCTTTGTTATAGACAAGAATAAAAAAATGTTGAGCCTGTACAGAATAAATGCACGTGGAGTCTGTTTCACATGAAGATGTCTTTCATTATAGGTCCGGGGTACAGGGGAAACAAGTACACTCTTAGGGTACGGAACCAGGCTAAGCATGTTTAATTTCTCGTTTGACCCAGGGTAGCTAGCCACACTTTTAGTCCTGAGACTGTGACAAGTGTTGCATAAACTTTGCGGACCTTCCTGGAAAGGTACGACTGTTCTCCCGGAGGAACTACCCGACTCTGTACAATGACTCTATAACATACACTTCAAGTTACTACAGACTCACCTCCGTGATGTTAAGTGTAGAACTTACGGGGGTGCTCAATGTTCCAAGGATTTGGGAGAGGTGTCCCATCCTCGGTAGCCAAGCGAACGCTTCCAGGATGGGATACTTTAATCACTCTGAAGGGTCCCTCCTAGCTGGGGGAGAGTTTGTTTAACCCTTCTCTGGATTGTATTCTCCGTAGCACCAGATCGCCTTCCTCGAGCTGTCGGTTGTGTACATGCCGCTGATGATAGCGCCGAAGGGCTTGGTGGTATCGGGCATTCCGAACAGCTGCTTGGCACCTTCCCTCCTCAAGGAGGTCTAGGTGTTCACGCCAGAGCTGGTCCTGCGTGGCTTCGTCGAAGGCCCGGACCCGGAGTGACCCCAAGGTGATTTCTGGAGGAAGGATTGCTTCAGCTCCATACACCAGGAAGAAGGGTGTCTCTCCAGTTGACCGGTTTGGAGATGTCCTGTTGGCCCATAAAGTGGGCGGAAGCTCTTCAATCCAGTTGGCTCCATGTTTTTTCAAGCGCTCATAGGTGCGTGTTTTGAGTGCTTTAAGGATTTCAACATTTTCTCTCTCTGCTTGACCATTGCTTGCCGGGTGAGCTACGGAGGCGTAGCAAACTTGTATGCCGAGGTCTTCGCAATATCCTTGAAATGTAGAGATTGTGAATTGGGTCCCATTATCAGTGATGATTTTGTTTGGGACTCCAAATCTGCATACAATGGACTGCAAAAAGTTGATAGCAGATTGCTTGTTGATTGTCACAACTGGAGTTGCTTCCGGCCACTTGGTGAACTTGTCAATGGAAACGTACAGGAACTTGTAACCTCCGATGGCTCTTGGAAAAGGTCCCAAGATGTCCATCCCCCACACAACGAAGGGCCATGTAGGAGGTATCATTTGTAGGGGCTGAGCCAGTGTGTGAATTTGCTTTGCATGAAATTGACATGCTTTGCATTTCTTCACCATCTCAGCTGCATCCTGGAGTGCTGTAGGCCAGTAGAAGCCATGCCGAAAGGCTTTACCAACCAGGGTGCGGGAAGACGCGTGGTTCCCACACTCGCCTCCATGGATTTCTACGAGGAGCTTGCAGCCTTCTTCCCTTGTGATGCACCGCATTAGGATGCCGTTGGCACCGCGCTGGTAGAGATCCCCTTCTACCAACGTGTATCTTTTAGCCAATCTGAATACCCAGTCAGCTGATACATCATCGTCAGGAAGGATGTTGTCTTTCAAGTAGTTCTGGATCTCCGAGATCCATGCATCGGAACTAACTTGAGTATTTGAGTCTTGCATGCTGGGTTGCTCAGTGCTTCCGGTAGCACCTACGACCCTTAATGGCTGCCATGGTAACAGGGCCATCGGGACCGTCAGCTTCGGGATGCTGATCTCGCCCCCTTCGCTCAGTTTGGCAGGCTGAGCTGTGGGTTTTGACAACCTCCGGACAAAAGTTCCATCAGGAGTCGGAGCTCCAGTTGACGCTTTCGTCGAGAGTTCATTGGCTTCAGCGTTGTGGGCACGCTGGACATGGTGGAGATCTAGGATCTCGAAGTCCTTCTGAAGCCTCTGAACTTCAAGGAGGTAAGCCGCTAGCTGGAGATTGTTGCAGGAGCATTCACCCTTTACTTGCTTAATGATGAGCTGTGAATCTCCCTTAACTAGCAATTGCTTGACACCATATGACAGTGCCACTTTTAGTCCGTAGATGAGTGCTTCGTACTCCGCCATGTTGTTGGTCGCCTTGAAGTCAAGGTGTACCATGTATTTCACCTTCTCCCCGGTTGGTGCGAGGAGAAGGATTCCAGCTCCGGCCCCCTGCTTTTGCATGTAGCCGTTGAAGTAGGGGGTCAAATGAGGATCGTTGAAGACCGGTGCTTTGTGTTCCAGCTTCTGCTCACTGGGGCCCCCAGGGTTTGATGGAGAGGGAGTCCATTCCGCCACGAAGTCTGCCAATGCTTGACTCTTGATTGCTTGCCTTGAAATGAATTCGAGATCGAATTCGGCCAATTCTGCTGCCCACTTTACAATATTCCCAGTTGAGTTGGGATTATGCAAGATTGCTCGAAGTGGGTAAGAGGTCACTACTGAGATTTTGTGAGCTTGGAAGTAATGTCGAAGCTTCCTGGAGGCGATAAGAACTGCATAGAGGAGCTTATGCACCTCTAGGTATTGAGTCTTGGCATCATGTAGTACTTCACTGATGAAGTACACCAGACGTTGAATGGTCTGGACCCTCCCGGAGGGGCCCGGAGCTTCCTATTCACTGACCCGGATCCTCTCGGAGGGATCCGGATTTTCTTCAGGGACCTTCGGGTCCTGGCTGGAGGAACCCAGAGCTTCTTCAGGAGCGACCTGGACCCTCCCGGAGGGGTCTGGGTCTTCTGAAGTGACTTCTTGTGGATTCAAGTTTGGGAGCTGGGACCCAGACTCGCTTTCAGGATTCTCCGGACCCTCTTGGAGGGGTCTGGATTCCTGAGTATGGGGTAGTTCTGGTCTCTCCGCGACTAGGACCATACTGACGACTTCGTGAGTCGCTGAAATGTAAAGCAACAAAGGCTCACCAGGGTTCGGAGCTACCAGAATTGGTATTGTAGTGAGGAACTGTTTTAGCTCCTTGAATGCCTTTTCTCCTTCTTCAGACCATTGGAATGGTCCGGACTTCCTCAATAACTTGAAGAAGGGGAGTGCCCGTTCCGCCAGTCTTGAAATGAACCGGCTGAGGGCTGCTAGACATCCAGTTAGCTTTTCGACATCTTTGATGCGGGTTGGTGGCCGCATGTCTTCAATGGCTTTAATCTTCGCCGGATTAGCTTCTATACCCCGGTGACTTACCAGGAAACCAAGAAGTTTTCTGGAGCTAACCCCGAAGACACACTTGTCTGGGTTTAGATTTGTGCGGGTGACCCGCAGCTTATCGAAGACATCCTGCAAGGTGTCAAGGAGTGACTCCTTGTTCTTGACCTTGACCACGATGTGATCGACGTACACTTCCACTATGTCTCTAATGAGTTCTTCAAAGGTTTTGTACATAGCTCGTACAAAGGTTGAAGCTACATTTTTGAGACCAAATGGCATGGTTGTATAACAGTACAATCCATCTACTGTGATGAAAGAGGTATGCTCTTCATCTTCCCTAGACATTCTAATTTGATGATACCCAGAATATGCGTCTAGGAAACACAGTAATTCACACCCGGAGGTGGAATCCACTATCTGATCTATTCTAGGTAGTGGGAATGGATCTTTTGGACATGCCTTATTTAGTGTGGTGTAGTCGATACACATCCGAAGCTTCCCACCGGCCTTGGGCACAACAACTGGGTTTGCCAGCCATTTTGGATGGAAGACTTCTCGGATGAATCCAGCTTCGAGCAACTTCTTTACTTCTTGTCGAATGAAGTTTTGTCGCTCTACGGATTGCTTCTGAGGCTTCTGATGCACAGGCCGGGCGTCGGGGTAGATCTTCAGATTGTGCTCAATCACTTCCCTGGGGATCCCAGGCATTTGTGACGGTTGCCAGGCAAACACATCGACATTAGCCCGGAGGAAAGTGATGAGCGTGAGTTCCTATTTGTCGTTCAATCCCCCCGATATACGGGTGGTATGAGCGGCATCGGAACCAATTTGGACGATTTTGACGGGAATGTCGGTGTCGCCGCTTGGCTGCACACGAGGTGCAGAAGTCGAGCCTCGCTGACGAATGCTCGGGGGTTTTGGAGCTTGCTCCTGCCTGGAGTCCTCCTCTTGCGCCGTGGTGAGTGCATGGAGTTCTTCCAGAGCAGTTACTCCGGCAGTACGATCTCCGCAGATTCGGAGAACGCCTACTGGTGTCGGCATCTTTAACACCAGGTAACCATAATGAGCAGCTGCCATGAATTTGTACAAGGCAGGTCTACCCAAGATGGCATTGAAGGGTAAGTTGATCTGAGCAACATCAAAGACCAACTTCTTGGTGCGATACTTCTCCCGGGTCCCGAAGGTAACGGGGAGGGTAATAGCTCCGAGTGGGGTAATGGCTCCCGGACCTACTCTGGAGAAAGGTTGGGAGGGGTGGAGATCCGAAGGTCGGAGCTGAAGCTTGGTAAAAGCTTCGAAGCTTATGAGATTGAGCCCTAATCCTCCGTCTATCATAACATGGTGGAGTTGGATGTTGTTGATGGTAGGAGATACCATCAAAGCTAGCTGACCTGCTCCAACCATGCTTCGAGGGCAGTCGGAAGCATCAAAAGTGATGGTTGTGTCCATCCACTTCCGATGAGGCTCCGCCCTGGTTGTAGGAGCTACAGCAGCCATATCCCGACGCATAGTCTTGATGACGCGGCGGGAGGTGATGTCCCATGATCCACCAAAAATGGTGTTCATGGTCTTCCGACGCTCGTTGTCAGAGACGTTGGAATCGTCGTCCACAGAGGTGTAGACATCCTTCAGGACCTTTTTGGGATCCTAAAAACCTAACTCCTCTTCAGCCGGAGCTTCGTCAACTTTTTGTTTTCCTTCCCTCTGTCAGAAAGGTGCTTCTTCCCGGCGCTTGTTGTAGCGCTCGGCAAGGTTTTGGACCTCCCGGCAGTCTTCCAAACTGTGGCTATCCGTTTTGTGAATTGGACACCACACCTTGGGTTTGCCACCGTCTTCAGACGACGGTCGAGGTCACTTCTCGGGGCGTGGCCCCCGGCCACCCGAAGCTGCAGCAGCTGCAACATTGGATGTACCGGCCGACGGCTTCTTCTTGCCGTTGGTCTTCTTCTTCTTCTTGCCACTCCCGGAGGTAGCGGCTTCTCCTTTGGAGGATTTCTTGTGATCCTCTGGAGTTGGTTTGGAGTGCATCTCACAGCCCTCCGTAGCTCTGGCACATTTGTCGGCCAAACTGAAGAGTTCTGTGACACTGGTGATCTCCTTGATCGCCAGTTTCTCCAGCATCTTCTTATCCCGTACACCCTGTCTGAATGCCACAATGACAGAGGCGCTAGAGATAGAAGGGATAGTGTTTCGTACCTGAGAGAACCTCTGGATGAATGATCGCAGGGATTCTCCCCCTTTTTGAACGACTACAAAAAGTTCCAGTTCAGTGCCTGGTCGGGTGTATGAACTCCCAAAGTTGGCGGTGAACTGCCGGCACAGCTCCTCCCAACTATTGATGGAGCTGGGTGGAAGGCTCATAAACCAGGACCTGGCGGTCCCAGTTAAAGCCACTGGGAAATAATTGGCCATTACGGCCTCATTTCCTCCGGCTACCAAAATAGCAGTGGAGTAAATCTGAAGAAATTTGACAGGATTGACGGTCCCGTCGAACTTCTCCGGTAGGTGAGGCCGGAACTTCTGTGGCCATCTGACGATACGCAGATGCATGTCCAGGGCAGAACAGCCTCCTCCTACTCCTTCAGGAGCAGGAACGTCTTGAGCTTCTCGCCTTTCACGAGCACGTTCAATATGGACTCGGCCGTCCTGTTGGCGGTATCGGGGATCAAGCTCCGCCCGGAGGTCATGAGTTGAAAGCCTGGATACCGTGTGAGTGCGTCGTGCCCCGGAGGGCAATGACGTCACTTGCTGTGATGCAGCATGTCTCTTGTTGTTGGAAATGTGCGGACCAAGTCTACCAGACAAAGTCCGCCGCTGCGACGCGGCCCGTCTTGAAGGAGGAGGACCCTGGTTGCTGATGCGGTCGGCTGCTGCTGCAACCAAATGTTCCACATCGGCCCTCCACTGCTCCAGTGCATCCCGGGATGCATCCGGAGGTGGTGGGCGTTGGAGAAGAGCACGTGCTGCATGGAGCGCGTTTTCCGGGTTGTCATGATTTGCCGACGCAGTGATGGACGCCGGTGCACCATCGCATTGTCCAGCTTGATTTGCTGGTGGAGGCAACGGTGGTGGTAGTGTGACTCCTGCTGGCGCTGAGGCTCCTGCTGGTGGCTGCATATTGGAGGGATTGCCCCCAACAGCTTGAACAGCAGGATGACCGTTGGATGATCCAGCAGCTGAAAACACTACTAAAGTGTTAGAGGAGTTTGATGTTCGGTGTGGGCGCGCGGAGATTCAAGAAGGTGAATTGTAAATGACACAGGAGACATGGAGATTTACGTGGTTCGGGTCGCCTGAGCGTAATACCCTACTCCACGGGATGTGTTGGTGTTGTATTGGTTGTCTGAGCTCAAAGTGAGTTCAGAGTGTAGAGTGAGCGTATAATGTATCGAGTGTGTAGACGTGTCCTATGTATCGTCGGCCTGTCCTTTTATAGTACAAGGGCAGACCGTTACAAGTTAGCCTGGTCCGACATGTGGCCCCGGCGGTTACTAATATTGATATACATTCAACACGTTTAATTACCCTTAATGACCGAGTTATGGGCTTTGACAGCATCGTTACTCGTAATTAAGGTCGTCCGATCGTGTCTCATTAATATAGAATTAACGACACTTAATCGGGTCTTGAAGTACTTGATTCCCCTTCGAAGATCCGGAGCTGTTGTGGAGTTTTCCAGAGGTTAGAGGTCGAAGGTCTGACGGTTGGACACGTGGCAGCTCCGGAGCATACTGTGGGAAACAGGTAGCTCCGGAGCTACCTGACACGTGTCAGTTCCGGAGCTTCCCTCGGTTTGGGGTTAGGTCCGGGGGTGCCATATCGGTACATAGCCCGGAGCTTCCCCCTTGTGGGCGGTAGCTCCGGTTTGATAGTACACGTGGCGACCTTGGGACTAACCATGTTGGAGAAGCGGGTCTGGTTATGTCTGACATGTGGGCCTCCGAAGGTCTTCAAATCAAATAGATGACTTTCCCTTGAGATCTTCGTAATCTCAAGGGGTGTACGGTTCCCAGGGTACCGACAGGTGGCTCTTCCTCCAGAATTGACTCAAACTTGATGCTTACTGGAGTGATTGACCGATGTGTATATTTTTGTACATCGGATGATCCGGTGCTATACTTGGTCCAATGATATTGCAAACTATACTGATGGACCGATGTAGATGAGCCATTCACATCGGATGATCCGGTGAGTGCTTTGTTTTGAGGTCTTCTTCTTCAGTTGAACCAACTCGACCGATGTGTTGTTCTGAGGTATCATCGGTTGATTCGGTGAGTTGATTTTGTTTGCTTCGAGTTGTTTCTAAGTGATTCTTTTGTGTCTTGCTCAAATGACCTCTTAGACTTTGTTGAAAATATATTTCTGATGATTGTAAAGCATTAAGTGTCATCAATTTTGGTTGAGTGACTTTGACATAAGAGCTTCCACTTCTTGTCTTCATATCATTGATTTGATCTCATACATTGATTGATTATGGGTCTCCAATGACATATTGATTTCATTTGATTGAGTGATTATGGGGACCTTGCATTCACAAATTCATTAGTAAAATCCAATGGTTGTCATTAATCACTGAAACCATACCTCATGGGGGCCTAGATGCTTTCAATCTCCCCCTTTTTGGTGATTGATGACAACACAACAATTAAAGCGCAATAGTAATGAATTCGATAGAATGAAACTTAAACGGATATGTAATGAATACAAGATTAGCACACTTAAAATTTGAACGCTCAATCAAAGAATAACTCAAGTGAATAAATGATCATAAGATAGGCACCAAATAAGCTCAATCGATTAATAACTTAAGAGTACTCAATAAACACCAAATGAGTAGCAAAAGCATTGACTTACACAAGATAATATAGATAAACTCCAAATTACAAAAGATAACTCAAAAGAAGGACTCCCCCCTATAGCTAGGACACTCCCCCTGAGACTAAGCTCTCCTCCCCCTGACTCCTCTAACTCTTCTCCCCCTTTGGCATCAAGGCACCAAAAAGGGATCTGAGTGCCTAAGGACCCTGAGAACTGGGTGCGATGACGAACTGATCACTGTCGCTGTCGTCGGAGCTACTGCCTGGAGTAGCAGTGGAAGGAGCTGCTGGAGCCGTAGGAGCCACCGTTGGTGCCTGCTGTGTAGGAGCTGTTGGAACAGGGGCACTAACGACGGAGGCTGGCGTCTGCTGAAACAGTGTCGTAGCCGGCAGCGGGGAGTGAATCGGTGCGCCAGGAGCCAGCAAAGGAGACATGCTGAAGGAGGGGATCAGCGTAGACGGCACCGGAGCAGCAGCTAGAGCCAGGACTGGTGGTGGTGGAGCAACTCTTGGCAGGTGCGATGGGAGGGCAATCCCGGTCTGGGTGTAGAGGTTGGTGATCAACCCCAGGATGCCCATCATCGCCTGCTGCGTCTGCTGCTGCTGGTCGAGGGAGCGCTGATGCATCTGGTCGATCTGCCCCATCAGCCGGTCAGTGTCCTCTCGCCTCTCACGGGCGATCTGACGCTGCATCTCCTACTGCTGCTGTTGGAGCTCCAAAAGTCGGGCGGCCTGCTCCGCTCGGGCCTACTCAGCTGCAAGCCTGTCCAGACGCTGCTGCTCAACCATCTGCTGAAGAAGTGATGTGAGCTCTGATGTTTGGGAGACCTGTGCCTCAGTGACGGGAGGTGGAGTAGGTGGTGGCACTGTAGAGCCTCCAGGCTCCGCGTCGTGCTGCCTGGGTGAGGGTGGAGGTGGAAAGTACTCCTCGACACTGTCGTCGGTGTCGCTCTCGGACCAGATGTGCTGCAAGTCCTCACCTTGTGCCTCTGCCTCAGCTATCCTCTCATCCTCCTTCTCCAGGTCCGACCAGTCCTCCTCAGATAGGCGTGCATGGACATGACGCTTGACTGGACGGCCAAGGCGGTCTCTAGGAGCTGGGGCACGGTAGTGACCGAACCGTGTGACGCTCTTGTCAGTGAGACGGTCATGCACGGCGGACTCCTTAGGGACCATCATGGAGAGCAGGTAGCTGATCCAGTGTCCATACACGAGCTGCCTCATCATCCCCACTCCATCTGTGATCACGTCCTCCATCTCGCATATGAGGACGTCCATGATGTCGAACTCCATCCCGTTCATGATGTAGAACAGGAGAGTCTGCTGTAGGCTGGTGAACCCCTCCAAGTAACCTGACCTAGGCAAGAGCGTGCGGCGCAAGGCGAGGTGCACTGTGTGCGCAGCTGGGGTCAACAGAGCCGGTACCCTTGACTGGTCTGGAGAGAAGGTCGGGCCAAACAAAGAGCGGATCTCCTCCAGTGCTGGTGCCACTCCTCCAGTGAGCGGCCTCCTCGGTGGATCTACCTGACCATACAGTCTCTCATGCACGCAAGTGTCGTGCAGATCCACTCCTAGTAGCTGTGCTAGTGTCTGCCTCGTCAAGTGATAGTGCTGGCCCATGAACATGAAGTCAATCGATCTTCTTCCCTCAGAGACGTAGAGGGTGGCGTAGAACACACGGACCCAATCCTCCACATAGGCACTCCTCTCATAGGACATCAGCTGCACCAAACCTCTGTACCTCTCAAAGTATGGGTGAATCTCCATCTCGGCAGCCAGAGCGAGCTGATCCCAGTCCAGAAAGTTGTGCTGGAACAACTTGTGGCCTCGGCGTCTGTAGGTCTCGTATAGGGATGCCTGCGTCACAGTCCAGAAATGACTGTCCACAAGGGCTTCTCTGGGCTACGGGTACCATTCCTCAAGCAGCACACTCCACCTGAGTCTGCGGAGCTGCTTGGCCTTCATCTTCCGGTAGTCAGCCAAACGGACACCTTCACCGACACGGACGGTGGTGTCCATCTCGTAGATGGCTCTCTGGGCCTCCATGTCCTCACGACGGTCGGCAGCCGTCGGTCTCAGACGTGGTGCTGCCGGGGGATGTCCCCCACGGGTCTGGGCTGAGCGCCGGCGGACGAGTGGCTCTTCCGGCTCTTCTTCGGCCTCGGACTCATCGATCACGGGAGGCTGCATCGGACGAGCCTCGCGGATCCTCAAAGATCCACCTCGGCCACACTCACGCTCCTCGGTGGCGCGAGCGGCCATCAACGCCTTCTTCTCCTCCTTCGACAATTTTTGCTTCTTCGCGGCCGGCTGCCCGATGGCCTTGCCCTTGTTTTTCTTGTCATGAGCCATTGCGATGCGCGAGAGTGAGGTTGATGAAGTCACGCGCACGAAACGACGATAGACGCGGCCGGAAACCCTAACGGCAGTGAGACGCGACCGTTTGAGGGAAGGCACCACGACGACGATGTGCACAGGAGGAGGCAGCGCTTGGGTGCTGTGGTGATGAGGGAGAGCGGCGGCGGCGCTTGGGTGGAGCGGCGGCATCGGCTAGGTGGAGCGGCGGTGCTAGATGGTGGAGCGGCGACGACGGTGGTGCGGCGACCGGAGGTGGCGGCGGCGGCGGGAGTCGACGGTGGCGGCGCTCGGGCAAGAGAATCGGCGGCAGCGGAGATGAGCGCGTCGGGATTGGGAAGAGAGAGAAAAGCGGAGGCGAGATGGCGTTTAAATAGTGGTTCCCAAACCCTAGCTGACTTTTTAACACCGGATGGACCGATGTTGAACGATAGATGCATCGGTCGAATGCCACAGTAAGGGTTTTCAGAAAAGTGCCATTGACACCGGATGGACCGACGTTGAAGGATGGGAGCATCAGTCGAATGGCACCCAGAATTGTGAACGCCGGATGGACCGATGCTTTTCAGGATGAACTCGTCGGTTGATTTGTCACACTTTACAGAACTGACTCTTGGAGATTGAACACCAATTGATCCAATGAGAGATTGACCTAGGCATCGGATAATCCGATGACTACTGAACAACATTATCCCATATATGTCCTTTGACCAAACAAACAAGCAAAGAGAAACACATGTCTTAGGACTTTTTGGGCAACCCCTTACCCCTCAAAAATGCTAATTTGCCAATAACTTGGCTAATCCTTAAAGCAAATAGAACATCGAAGAAAAATAGGAAGGAAATTATCCAAATAAAATGTAAGGCCCATGCTTTGTGAGCTAGAGTATGAAGACTTCTATCTCTTTAAAGCATGTTCCTCTAGGCATTAACGCACCTAACATTTTGTTCTTTCCACCTTATATGAGTTGAGATATTGCATTTCAAACAAGTCTCTTTCTCATGAGGTGGGTTCCCCTTTGTGACAATCTACCGTATGCAATGCCAAACATTTTATAATGCAAGAAATTATAAGTCTATATGGCAGGCATCATGCAAGGCATAAAATAAATCTATCTTGCCAAATTTGAACCTTTCAAAGGCTTCTTCAGAAAGAGCTACTCTCCAAACCTTGGGGAAACCCAAAAGAACCTCCATCCCAAGCTAACCCTTGCTCACCCCTATCCTTTGAGAGTTAGGCAAGACCTACATGAGATGCATTCTTACATGACGTTTGTTGCATCTAGCACATTTAACTCACTTCTTAGCCTAGAAAAGGTTTTCTCATCAAGTGTTTTAGTGAAGATATCCGCTTATTGTTCTTCGGACCTAACACCTCGCAATGAGATGTCTCCCTTAGCTTCATGGTCCCTCAAGAAATGATGGCGAATATCAATGTGCTTAGTGCGGGAGTGTTGAACGGGGTTTTTAGCTATCTTAACCGCACTTTCATTGTCATAAAGGAGAGGCACACAACCAAGTTTAATCCCAAAGTCCAAAAGGGTTTGCTTCATATAAAGAATTTGGGCACAACATGCACCGGCCGCAATATATTCCGCTTCCGCCGTGGACAAGGCGACGGAATTTTGCTTCTTGCTTGACCAAGATACTAGGGAACGCCCAAGCAAGTGGCACCCACCGGAGGTACTCTTGCGATTCACGCGGCATCCGGCAAATTCTGAATCCGAGTATCCCACAAGATGGAATTTTGCACCTTTAGGGTACCACAAGCCCACACTAGGGGTATGCTTAAGATACCTAAGTATCCTAAAGACCGCCTTCCTATGTGATTCTTTAGGTGCCGCTTGAAAGCGAGCACACAAGCATACACTAAACATGATATCGGGCCTAGATGTGGTAAGGTAAAGTAATGAACCAATCATAGAACAGTAGTTAGATTGATCAATAGGTTTATCGTCCTTATCCGCGTCGAGATGACAATTGGTTGCCATTGGAGTGCTTCTTGAGCTACAATCTCCCATCTCAAATTTCTTCAAGAGGTCCTTGGTGTACTTCTCTTGATAGACAAAGGTCCCCTCTTGAAGTTGCTTGATTTGAAATCCAAGGAAGAAGTTGAGCTCTCCAATCATTGACATCTCGAATTCCCTAGACATCATTTTGCCAAACTCATGGCTAAGAGCTTTGTTAGTTGAACCAAAAATAATATCATCAACATAAATTTGACAAATGAACAAATCTCCGTTGATGTCATTGGGGAAGAGTGTAGTGTCCACCCTCCCGATCTTGAATCCTTGCATGATGAGGAAATCTCGTAGTCGTTCGTACCATGCCCTAGGTGCTTGCTTGAGCCCGTAGAGCGCCTTGTGCAACCAATAAACATGATTAGGATTCCTCGGATCTTCAAACCCAGAAGGTTGTTCAACATAAACAAGCTCGTTAATGTAACCATTAAGAAAGTCACTTTCACATCCATTTGATAAATTCTAATACTATGATGTGAGGCAAAGGCAAGGAGTATACGGATGGCTTCTAGCCGGGCGACCGGGGCAAATGTCTCCCCAAAATCTAGTCCTTCAACTTGCAAGAACCCTTTGGCCACAAGTCTTGCCTTGTTGCAGACCACAACACCATTCTCGTCTTGTTTGTTGCGGTACACCACTTTGTTCCGATGACATTCTTGTCCTTGGGTCGCTCCTCCAACACCCAAACTTCATTGCGGATGAATCTGTTGAGTTCTTCTTGCATGGCCATCACCCAATTTGGGTATTGGAGTGCTTCCTCAATATGAGTGGGTTCTACACATGAAACAAACAAGTAGTGCTCACAAAATGAAGTGAAATGGCGAGAACGTGTACTTACACCCCTTGACAGACTTCCAATGATTTGGTCCATTGGATGCACCTTGGAGATGTGTCCATGCCTCATAAGTGGTTGTGAAGCACTTGGCAATGGTGATGCGTGTTGCTCCTCTTGTGGTTGGACTTGATCATGGACTTCTTCTTCTTCTTGATGTTGTTGTGCTTGTGAGTCTTGAGTCGGCAATGGATCATCCATCTCTTCTTTGTCAACTTGAGGCGCCATAGAGGTGTTGTTGTTGGAACTTGAAGCTCCCCCTTGATCATGGCTCTCCTCAACTTCGGGCTTGATGTCTCCAATGGTCATGTTCTTCATGGCTTCTCGTAGAGGCTCATCATCTATTTCATCATGACCAAAACTCTCCTCTTGGGAGCCATTAGTCTCAACTTCGGGCTTGATGTCTCCAATGGTCATGTTCTTCATGGCTTCTCGTAGAGGCTCATCATCTATTTCATCATGACCAAAACTCTCCTCTTGGGAGCCATTAGTCTCATCAAACTCAACATCACAACTTTCGTCAACTAAACCGGAGGTTTGGTTGAATACTCGATATGCTTTTGAGTTTGATGCATAACCAAGGAATATACCAACATCACATCTTCTTTCAAACTTACTGAGCCTTTTCTTGCGGTAGATGTAGCATTTGCATCCAAAGACTCGAAAGTAGGATATGTTGGGCTTTCTCCCAATGAGAAGCTCGTACGGGGTCTTTTGAAGTAGTCGATGGAGATAGACCCTATTTGCAGCATGGCACGCTGTGTTGATTGCTTCGGCCCAAAACTTCTCTAACGTGCCGTAGTCATCAAGCATTGCTCTCGCAAGAGTGATGAGTGTCTTGTTCTTCCTTTCAACGACACCGTTTTGTTGAGGGGTGTATGTGGCCGAAAATTCATGCTTCACACCTTCACGGTCACACAACTCCCCAATGTTGTAGTTCTTGAATTCGGCGCCGTTGTCACTCCGGACCTTGATGATGGGAAGTTGAAATTCCCTTTGAGCGCGGTTGGCGAAGGTCTTGAACACTTCCGGAGTTTCACTCTTGTCACCTAGAAACAAAGTCCAAGCATAGCGAGAGTAGTCATCAACAATAACAAGACAATAGAGGTTACCGCCAAGTCTTTGATATGTGGACGGTCCGAAGAGTTCCATGTGAAGTAGTTCAAGTGGCTTGGAGGTTGACACCATTGTCTTCATTGGGTGGTGTGAAGCAACTTGCTTCCCGGCTTCACAAGCGCTACTAAGCTTGTTCTTCTCAAATGTCACATCCTTCACGCCAGTCACCATCCCAAGCTTGAATGACTTCTTGAGTTTGCTCATCCCTATGTGCGCTATGCATCGGTGCCATAGCCATCCCAAACTTGTCTTAGTGAAAAGGCAAGTGGTCAAGCTAGCATTCTTGTTGGAGAAGTCCACTAGGTAGAGGTGTCCACGCCGAAATCCTTTGAAGACTATGTCTTGGCTTGTTTCACTACTCACAACAACATCATTTTTGCTAAATGTGCATGTTAGTCCAAGATCACAGTTGTGCAATAGAAAGTAAATTGAAACTAAGTGACTTAACATACAAAACATTAGAAATAGATAAGTCATTTGAAATAGCAATTTTACCTAACCCAATTACCTTGCCCTTAGAGTTATCACCAAAGGTGACTTGTTCATGATTGTCGGGGTTTTCTATGGTGGTGAACATACCATCATTGCCGGTCATATGTTAAGTGCACCCGCTATCGAGTACCCAATGCTTTCCTCCGGCTTTGTAGTTCACCTACACACATGAATTCAATTTTTGACTTTAGGCACCCAAGCCAACTTGGGTCCTTGTATGTGTGATACAAGTGTTTTTGGGACCCAAAGTTGCTTGGGGAGCTTCCCCTTCATGCCCTTCATGTCTTTGCCAATGAATCTTGCCTTCACCTTGCCATGTACTTTACTCAAGATATAATAATGATCATTGAAAGTAGATTTGTAGTTAGTAGGCAATTTTGGAGAAGGTCGGTTAGGAAGAGGACACTCCCTTGTGTGGTGACCGGTGACCTCACAATGTTGGCAATAAGAACCAACTTCCTTGATGAAGCTTGTTCTTAGCTCCGGTGAGGGGCACCTTTCCTTTGTTAGACACCGGGAAGGATCCAAGTCCTCTCTTGTTGAAGGCCTTTGCCTGTTGGAAGAGGATTTCATTGTGCTTGACTTCTCCTTTTGAAAGTCTAGCCACACTAGTGCAGAGACTCTCAATTTCTTCCAACAAGTCCTTCTCCCTAGCATTTGCTTTCAAAGGCAAAGACTTGTTCAAGGCATTAGTGACATGAGAAGTAATGGATATCCTATCATTAAGAGTTTGCTTCTTTATATTTTTCAACTCTTGATCAAGCACATCATGAGCAAGGTTAAGTGTTTGATGTTCTTGTACTAACTTATTGTGCTCTTCCAAGAGTGTTTGGTGTGCTAAGTTAAGCTCATGATTATCTAACTTGAATTTAGCCTTTTCTTCTTCAATTTGCTTGACATGAGATTTGAGCGTGTCATGCTCTTTGAGTATGCTTTCATACTTGTCAAGCAAATCAAGGTTAGCACTCTCAAGTCTAGCACGAGTTTCTTCAAGAGTTTTAACCTTCCTCTTTTCCCTCTTAATGATAGCATGATATTCATTTATCAAGGAAGTTAAATCATCAGGGGAAAGCTCATCATCACTAGAGTCGTCACATACCTTGGTGTTACCTTTCACCATGAGGCACATGAAGAGGTGAGTCATCATTGTTGGCAATGGCGAGGCCGGCCAAGCTTTCTTCTCCCGCTTCACTCTCTTCATCACTTGTTTCTTCGTCGGTGACCCATTCATTTGCCTCACACATGAACAACTTTTGTGGGCCATTTCTCTTCTTTGGGAAGAGTATTGCCTTCTTGCCCTTGTCATGTTTCTTCTTCCCAAAGGCTCTTGGTTTGGGTTTGGCCTCTTCTTCATCATCATCGCTCTCTTCAAGCTTGCGATGCTTGCTCTTGTGGTTCTCTCTTCTTTTGTCCGGTTTTGGACAATCATAGGAGATGTGGCCTTGATCACCACAATTGTAGCAAGTCTTGTGATCATCTCTCCTTAGTAGAAACGCTTTCTTCTTGGGATCAAAGGTGTATCCATTCTTGGTAATCTTGGAGTTCAAGCGTGAGAACTTTCTCATCATCAACGCAAGCTCATCATCATCATCTTCACTTGATGCTTGCTCTTCTTCACTTGAGCTAGGATCAACCACCTTCTTCTTCTTGAGGCTTGTTTTCTTGGTGGAGGCCTTTAGAGCAATTGTCTTTGAAGATGATTGCTCCATCATTCCAAGTACACTCATCTCATGAGAGTGTATTTCTCCAATGAGCTCCGAAACTTCAATGTGGTCAAGTGACTCTTTTTGGAGCATGGAGTTGATGATGTTGTACTTTGGCTTGGGAAGGAGCATGAGGATCTTGCGGTTGATGAGTCCCTTGCCAAGAGAAGCAATGTCAAGAGCATTTATTTCTTCAATAAGCACATTTAAGCGAGAGAACATCTCATTGACATTTTCATGAGGTAGCATCTTAAATTCATCATATTTTGCTTTAAGCATGTGATATTTAAGTTCTTTGACTCTAGAAGAACCCTCATGAATTTCTATCAAGCAAGCCCAAATTTCACAAGCTTTTTCCTTGCTAGCAATCCTAGAAAACACATCTTGACTAATACATTCATAGATTGCATTCCTAGCTTTAGCATCCCATTTAATTTGATCACCAACATAGTTGTGTTCTCCAAACACCGCGTGGGTCGCTTCCCATACTTCGGGCGCAATAGCCTCTAGATAAGCGCGCATGCATGCTTTCCAATAGGCAAAGTTCTTGCCCACGAAGATAGGAACCGAACCCCCAACCTTGGCCATTTTAGCTCTCTAGCGGTGAAGCTAGAATGATCCTATGAGCAACCTTGCTCTGATACCAATTGTAAGGATCGAATGCCCAAGAGGGGGGTGAACTGGGCTTCTTTTAAAAAATCTAAGCAATAAAACTTAATTCCTAAAAGCCCAATTCCCTACGCAAACTATCTATGCATTCAAGTAAATAGGAACTTTGAGGAATGTAAAATGCATAAACGTAAGGGAAAGAAGGAGGATGCAAACTCCCGAGGAGACACGAGGATTTATCCCGTGGTTCGGCAAGATCGTCAAGATCTTCCTACATCCACGTTGTGGCATCCACCGAAGGGTTTTGCCACACCCAAGTCACCGAGACGAGGGATCTTCACTATTCCTCTCCGTTTTCCAACTTCGGCAAGGTGGATCTCAAGCCTTGTACAACTTCGACCCTCCGGGCTTCCACAAATGCCTTGGCAAGCTCCAGAAGTCTCCTCACAGTTACAAACACCAAGGGCACTCCCTTGAGGCTCTCTCACTATCCTAGAGAGTCCACTCACCCAGAATGGAGGCACACAAGCTCTCTCTCTAGCTAGTTCTAGCCTAACTCTTGGTGTATAGGTGATCAAAATGGTGTGGAAGTGATTGCTCTTGGTCTTTAATGCTTGTGGATGTGTTGATAGTGTCTGGTGATCAAGACTTGGCGAAATGACAGGATTAGGGGGTATTTATAGCCAGCCTCCCCGAAATAGCCATTGGAAAAGTAGGCTGACAGAACTTTACAGTGAACACCGGATGATCCGATGTCTCCCCTTTAGTTATCATTGGTCAAGTTTACTTTAGCTAACGTCATTGTGTCAGATATGACCGTTGTTAGACCGATGTTGCTCCTGTCTTCTCATCGGATGATCCGGTGGTTCTTCCTCCAGAATTGACTCAAACTTGATGCTTATTGGAGTGATTGACCGATGTGTATATTTCTGTACATCGGATGATCCGGTGCTACACTTGGTCCAATGATATTGAAAACTGTACTGATGGACCGATGTAGATGAGCCATTCACATCGAATGATCCGGTGAGTGCTTTGTTCTGAGGTCTTCTTCTTCAGTTGAACCAACTCGACCGATGTGTTGTTCTGAGGTATCATCGGTTGATCCGGTGAGTTGATTTTGTTTGCTTCGAGTTGTTTATAAGTGATTCTTTTGTGTCTTGCTCAAATGACCTCTTAGTATTTGTTGAAAATATATTTGTGATGATTGTAAAGAATTAAGTGTCATCAATTTTGGTTGAGTGACTTTGACATAAGAGCTTTCACTTCTTGTCTTCATATCATTGATTTGATCTCATACATTGATTGAATATGGGTCTCCAATGACATATTGATTTCATTTGATTGAGTGATTATGGGGACCTTGCATTCACAAATTCATTAGTAAAATCCAATGGTTGTCTATTAATCACCGAAACCATACCTCATGGGGGCCTATATGCTTTCAGAAGTGAAACCGCTATTATCACGGGAAGTTCTTTACTTACGCTAGCCGCCTATAAAGACATATTATCATAGACGGGTCGTGCAGCATATATAACTGTCTGTGATAATTGTGTTATCACAGGCGGATCTTTACCTATGACAAGCCGCCTGTGAAGACAGTTTATCACAGCTGATTTGTACCATAACAATAACCGCCTGTGATAATATGGTTATCACAGATGGTTCTTTACCTATATCTAGCCGTCTGTGATAATGATATTTCACAGGCAGGTCTAGCCGTAGGTAAATAACCGCCTGTGATAAGATATACCCTATGCAGTACTACCTGCTGTTATTTCTAATTTCCTGGTCAATTCAATATAATCACAGAAGTCAACAATATAATCACAGAAGTAAACAATATAATCACATAAGTCATCTCAAAGAAGTCAATTTCACTAAAACAATATACATATGTACATGTTACACATACAAGTCATCTTATAGTTTACAAGTTTTACTAAAAAATATTTCTATTGGCATAGTCACAAAGTTCTGGCACATCATCTATTGCACCATTCTCATCAAAGAACTCCCCTCTTTTGTGCAAAATTTCACGACGCACGAATTGACACAGTTCAGCAACAATCTTGTCAGCTTCTCTACTAGGCATACTTCTACAAACCGGCCATTCATAGTTCACATTCTTCGTGTGCTACAATGAAACACATAACAAGGTTTAGAATGTGTTGGTTTGAATAATCTCAAAGTATAGATCAAAGTGAGAGTATACAAGAATTTATTTGGTATCTTTGGAGCAGTTGTACTATGAGCAATTGAATTTTGAAGTTGGAATAAAAATATGAAAATAATGAAACTCAAAAGTAAGAAAATAATATATCGATATTAAGGATAACTTACATCCTCATGATTCACTCTATATTCGCTGACGGTCCGGAGATGCTCGCATACATAATACCCGCATAAGACACTCCTAGCAGGCTGCTTCGGTCAAGGATAATATGTTTTAATATCCAATGCATTCGTATTAGGAGGCCTCTGACTGCCAAGCCGTTCCGCGTAAAACTGCCAAATGCTGTAATACAAGAAATGTCAAATAAAACTTGTCAACACATTCTAAATGTGTGTAAATTAAAAGTATCAAATAAACGTACAGTTTCAAAATGGAAAGGAAATCTTTGTAGGTAATCGGCTGAGTCCAAGGCTATTGCCAAACCCCGCGTTGGCTTGATGAAGATCATTATGTAGTGGTTACTGCACACATACAAACACATGTGTTAACAATTAGCAATAATTGCTATTTCAATGTCATGTGTCAAACTTACTCGAAGTTGTACGGAGCCTTTATGAAGTCCTTGCCGTCTCTAATAAAGTTAAACATTGCATGTCCTATGTAAGCTGTAACTTTTGTCCTTCTATCCTTCTTAAGTTTTGCGATTGATTTTTCAATTTTTTTCATGTGCTTGAACTGTACTGAGTCTCGTTTCGCCTTGACTTCAAATAGCATCTTTGCAGTCCGTGTAGGGTCAAGGATACCTGTCTTACATTTCATTTTTTTCATTATCCATGTATTGCATCCTATTGAAGAAGTCCAGAATTGTCATAATATCATAAAATGTGTATGCGTGTAGTAAGAAAAGCAAATGCAAAATATTAGAGGCACTTACAAGCACCAGACGAGTAGCAGGTTGATTTCGAGCATGCCCCGATGGAAAAGGGTATGCAACTCTTCAAATAAAATGACCCATTTATCTGCTCCAGTGCTCCAGAATGCATCTTTTGGAACACAAAATGTGATGCAAGAAAGATCATATTTTGTGCTGGCAGTGATGTACCACTCGTGCATTCTTTTGAGCGGGGCAGGTTGTTTGCTAAGTTGTACGGATGTCATGAACGGCTTCCCATTCTCAAATTCAGGAGGAACATCCTCAAGCTTGTATATTAGAACTCCTGGTTTAATCAAAGTCGTTCGCCGATTATACATGACATCGTCTTCTTCCCACTCCTCGATATCTTCTAATGCTGGCTCATGAGAAGAACGAGATGCACTCAATTTTATAATATTTTCCTTCATATTTTCTAAATACTTTGACACTTCTAATGATGGTTTCTTAATTTTGTATGAGCTAACTTTGACAGGCACTGATGATCGAGGAGTAGTCGTCGGAAGTTGGACATTGGCTTGTTGTTGAACCTACTGTTCAACTGATTGCTCTTTACTCACAGCAGCTGGCTCTAGTACTACTTCAAACTGTTGCTCAACTGGTTGCTCTTTACTAGCAATAGCTTGCTCTAGTACTGTTTGAAGTTGTTGTCCAACTTGTTGCTCTTGGTTATCTTTACTAGCAAGGTTACTATCATCCTTGCTTAGACATAGGGGGAGTAGATCTTCCTAGACTTTCGCCTTAGAAGATGGGGTTGTAGTATTTTGAGATGCGACAAGGCTAGAAATCGGCTCATCGTCCAACACGATATCGCGTCGGCGCGAAAGGATTAATTGGTTGACAACCTGCCCCAGAGTCACGATCCCCTCATGTGTGATGTGGTATATTTCATAATCTTCATAATCATTATCAATGATCTGAAGAACTTGCAACACAACATAATACAACGAAAGTGGATTACCGTTGAAGTCACGATCAGGCTTTGCCATAGCAGCGACAACCTGTTTAGTTTTGTTCCCTGCTCTGCCGATCGGGACAAGAAGATGACAAGATCTGTCCTTAGCAATATCATCGACAAAAAACTTATGGGTTGACCCTAAGCCTAGCACAAAACCTACACTGCTAGGGTAGGCAGTTGGAGATACCAATTGCTCCTTTTGCACGGGAACCATCGTTGTACTCGGTGCCACTAATTATCCCGATTGTCTAAGTTGTTCCATTATTTCTTGCACATTTTCCTTGACCTTTTGAGCAATCGTTTCATCAAGTGTTTTCTTGAACTTCTCACGTCTTCTATATGTCTCTTTATCTTTCAGGAAACCATCTAGCCAAGACATTTGAGAAGAGATTGCTCGAACCCATCAACTGTGTTCAGGGTTTCCTAGGATAGCGGTAAGTTGGTCATTCTCCCTCTTTGGCTTGAAGAGACCCTTCTGTTGCTTTTCAATTACTTCTTTCTTTTTTTCCTCTACTTCATTCATAGAGTCGGGCTTTTCAAGTTGGCCCTCGCTGGTCAATCCTGACCGAGCAAAGACCCACCGCTAAGTTCTCTCATCGCAAAATTCTAACGGGTGACGATCGCCCTTACTGGTAATTTCGTCTAATATCTTATTCCATTTCTGGACTTTGGGGGCATATCCGGCAGACCCCAAGTGATGATGGTATTTTTTATTTTTGGCAAGCTCTGACCTAGTTGCACTTAGGGCTTTACCATCAGGTGTGGTCTTTTGATGAACAAATTCTTTCCACTGAGCTTGTGTAATTTTTTCCATCTTCCTTGAGCTAGGGACCTTATCGGCCTTAACGTAAGCATTTATTTCACTCCTCCATACACAAAACTTCTTGTCACAAGAGACCAATGTTGCTTTCTTTACAGCTTCTTCCATGCCTTTCGAGAACTTGAATTGTTTCTTTATGCTTTCCCACAACTCATTCTTGGTCTCCTCAGGTAATTTTCTCCAATTCTCGGTTGTGATCGGCACGAGCTCTCTATCAAGAAAACTGCATGCATTTTGGTACTTGGTAACTGAATCCAGTGGTTCTTGGAGAAGCCCACCTGGACCGACCCTTGTTATGGACATGATGCGGTCCAATGGACCCTTATTGGGACCTCGATGCCTCGTTTCCGCTTGAGTGAACCTAAGGAATCGTCCATTGGAGAACCTTTTGTGGTTTTAGGAGCCGAAGTCACCTCGTTGTCTTCGCGATTAATCTAGGTAGAAAAGAATTATAAGACTTTGTATACTTGACAACCAACATTAACTTGAACTGCTGAAGTTAATATTCGTGATCCATACCTCATCGGCAGGATCATATTCCGAGTCAAGATCCTATGAAGTATTTTTAATTTTTATATTTAGAAAAGGATTCTATGGACTGTGAAAGAAGCCTAAACTGCTGGAGTAACTAAACTCCATATTGTCTTGTTTATTGTTACTATCAGCACCAGTCTTCTTAGGGCTTTCCATTCTATAACTAATAAGACAAAAAATATAATGAATGGCATATTAACTCTACATGAAGTGTTGCATGAAGAAAAAGATGGAAGCATTCTAGGGTTTGATAAGGCATTCTAGGGTTTAAAGCGACTGACAAAGGTGATTGACCAAGTTCCATTCTAGGGTTCGAGGCGGCTGACAAAGGCATTAGCTAGGCATCTGTATTGCTTGTATCAAAGGCCGACAAGAACAATTACATCAACAATTAAACAATAACAATTCACAATGTTTTCAAGTTGCCTAGTCGACCCTAGTCGCCTACCACCGACTAGGTCAACTAGGACGACTAATCATCGACTAGGGCGACTAGTCGACCCTAGTCGATCCTCTAATCGTCCAGGCCATTTTTTATGAGAATGTCTAGTACACCCTATATATCAAAATATATATTTATATATTAGGAGTTTGGTTCTTAATAACTGCATGAGAAGATTAACTTATCCCAGGCGGTTGGTAAGTAATAACCACTTGAGATAAGCTTTTCTCAGGCAGTTATTCAGTACCAACCGCCTGAGAAGAACTTTATGTAAGCTTAATTAATATTCTTGATTAAATGTGGGACCTTTCAAAAGCCCAAATTCTACTTTCTTGTAATATGATTGAGTATTAAAGGTTACCATTAAATTTCACTTCATAAAGCCTTTAAAATTGGTCAGAACATAAAAAACAAATAACAATTGCTATTTGTCATTTTTCTATCTTGATGAATATAATGATTTTTTTCATTTAGTTTTCAATGGACCTTTTTAGTCATCATACCAACCTCTATGAATTTTTTCAGATTTTTTTTAAATTTTTTTTTGAATCAATGTGTGTTCAAAATTTTATGAATGCCTCATATGTATATGAGCATTTGGTTAGAATGATGGATAATTTGATGTTTGACATGTTGGAATGCTTTAAAAAGTTAACAAAATTCATACATGTATAAATAATACAAATATGTTCAGACAAACCAATTTCAGCGAAGGATCCTTTTTTTAGGAGATACACAAATGTCAATAATATGTGAGTATAAATTAATTTTATATTTAACAAAACATTACAATGTTAGCTATACAAGTTTTAAAAAATTTGGTCCAGGTGGTAGATGTTAATTTTTGAAAAATATAGAAGAAAGAATAATCGAATTTGGACTCAATTTGCAGAATCTATACATGTTTGAGTTTTTATATTGAAATCTAAATAAAAAAGAAGCAAGGAAAAAGAGAACTAAAGAACAGGCTCGGACAATTATACCAGGTGGTTGGTAAGTAATAACCGCCTGAGATAAGCTTTTCTCAGGCGGTTATTCAGTACTAACCGCTTGAGAAGAACTTTATGTAAGCTTAATTAATATTCTTGATCAAATGTGGGGCATTTCAAAAGCCCAAATTTCACTTTCTTGTAATATGATTGAGTATTAAAGGTTACCATTAAATTTCACTTCATAAAGCCTTTGAAATTGGTCAGAACATAAAATACATATAACAATTGCTATTTGTCATTTTTCTATCTTGATGAATATAATGATTTTTTCATTTAGTTTTTCAATAGACCTTTTAGTCATCATACCAACCTCTACGAAGTTTTTCAGATTTTTTTTATTTTTTTGAACTAATGTGTGTTCAAAATTTGATGAATGCCTCATATGTATATGAGAATTTAGTTAGAATGATGGATAATTTGAAGTTTGACATGTTAGAGTGCTTTAAAAAATTAACGAAATTCATACATGTATAAATAATATAAATATGTTCATGCAATCCAATTTCAGTGAAGGATCCTTTTTTAGGAGATACACAAATGTGAATAATATGTGAGTATAAATTAATTTGATATTTACCAAAACATTACAATGTTAGCTATACAAGTTTTAAAATATTTGGTCCAGGTGGTAGATGTTAATTTTTGAAAAATATATAAGAAAGAATCATCGAATTTGGACTCAATTTGCAGAATCTATACATGGTTGAGTATTTATATTGGAATCTAAATAAAAAAGAAGCAAAGAAAAAGAAAAACTGAAGAATAGGCTCGGGCAATTATTCCATGCGGTTGGTAAGTAATAACCGCCTGAGATAAGCTTCTTGTCAGACGGTTATTCATTACTAACCGCCTGTGAAGCAGTTAAAAACTGCTTGAACTTTATTAATTTTTATCACAGGCAATTGTTCGTTAAAAATCGCCTGTGAAAACTGATGCCTATATAAAGACCCCTCGGGCACCTCAAAAAACCTAACCCTGGAGATTTTCCATCTTGGTCCGCCGAGTTCTTGTCCGCACGAGTAGATCACCTGTGCGCCGCCGCGTGTGGCCGCCACGACTTGCCGTCGGCCACTGTTGGCGCCCCCTCTGTCCAGCCTGGTGCGCCACCGTACTCCCTACGACCCTAGCTCCGTGTGGGGGCGACTATTTCCTCGGTTTATGGCGCACACCTTCGCATCCACGTTGCGTCGCCACTGGCCTACATTCTGCCGGTGTGGTGCCTTCGTGGCACGCACCTGGCCGCCACCTAAGCGACCAGTCAGTGCCACCTCAGCGGCCGAGCCGACGTGTCGACCACATGGCCGCCACGCGGGCGCAAGGGCGTCACACTAGCTGAGTCCCGCACCCGAGTTCATGTGCACTCGGTCCATGTAGACCAATCGGCCTTAGTCCGCTGACACCCATGCCCCGCTTGCCAGTGGCCAGAATAAAGAGAATCCACTAGAACCACACTTGCTGACTTCGGGCCGCCCACTGTCAGCCTCACTTCTCCACCATAAAATGCTAGGTGCACCCCCTAGTGTACCCAAAGAAATAGAAAATACATTTTCTTAGTTAGGAAAATCTGGAAAATTCTCTAAATATCCTTAATTGCTTTTAGAACATAATAGGAGTGATTTACCATATGAATTGCTTGTATATATTGTGTTAGATATTACTGGTTCACAAACATGAAATAATCAATTAGGAGACTAATGCGGAATTTTGTTTAGACTCTAAAAGGATAAACCCCATATTAACAACTTTCTAGGAATTTCCCGAAAATTATTTAGTGACTATTAGGGAACAAACCAGTACTTAGTGACACAAATAATATGTAGGAAATGTTAAACATATTATTAACTAGTGAAAACTATTTGATTAACTAGGAAATTGGGAAAAGTCAATATTTAACCTCTCGATCTGATAAACCCACCACGAGTGAATATCTAAAAAGTATTATGAATATTAATTGGCATATATAATGTAATTAAAAATAGTATTCAACCAATATATAATGTAAAGTAGTAAAATTACTATCCTCCTTATAGGAAACTGATTAAATCACCGATAGTTAGTAAGAAGCCTAAATAGACCAAACTCCATCAAAAGTAACTACCCAAAAATCATTAGAAAATATTACTAGGCATATATAATATATTGTAAGTGGAAATTGGCTAATACGAAATATGGGGTAGGGAATTGACTATCATTCACATAGGAAAATCAAGTGAATAATCCCAGTTAGTAAGGTAGACATAAAAGTCTCCTCCATAAATGACCCTCGAAACATTCTAGGAATATATCACTAGGACCTTGAAACAGTAATAAATTAAAATAACATATAGGATAATAAACTAAATGGTGGCATTATAGAAAAATAATTAGAAGACTAATGAGTAATATAACTCACAAGCAAGCTCTAAATTGAATTGAGTCTCAACAATAATCCCATGAAGTCCTAACAAACATGCATTAAAGGAATCCCACAATAAGTTCACAACATTTAGAGTATATTAGGAAAATGATAAAGTAGGAAGAATGGGTTGATAAGTCACTCACTAGCCCTTACCAGAATGTTGCCTTACGTACAAGCACGTTAGGACTCATGCTTAGTCTCTAAAATACGTGAGACTCACATTACTAGGACTTTAGCAAATATCATATTGTGAAGATAGAAAAGAATTATAGAAATTATATTCGACTCATTGATCACAATATATGTAATTTACCTTATGAACTAGCGTGTTCACTTTAAACGTCATAAACCATATAACAACTAAGAAGACTGATAAAACATTTATATCCTTTCAATGGCCACTTAGTTGACAAATGAAACATTAGCGTTTCCAAATAGCCACCAGTAGAATGGCGTATTCTCCAATAAATTTTATAAGAATCTTACTAACCGCGTTATTGAATGACTGCTCATGTTTATTAGATTTCTATTTGGATTTCTCGAACCTTTATCGATGTTTTATATTTATTCGTATAGCTTCGTACAAAGTAAACGAAGAGTTCGCAAATCAAGACCTGAATCATGAAGAACAGGACAAAGACTTCGATAAACCACCATAAAGGCAAGATCTAACTCCTTGATCATATGTCACCTATGTTTTGCAATCGCACCTATGGCCTATTTTCATTGCATGACTGTATGTCTATTTTAAAATGTTGTTATGCTATGAACCACTTGAGGTGGTAGCATGAGCTATGTTGATGACTGAGTATCGGTGTCAGCTACTAGCCAACGATGAACAGTACCACATAAGTTACTCGCTATCAATGGCTTGAAACAAGACACTGTATCAGTTACGATAATAGCAGTGACTATCACAATCCCCTCCTTGACCTTGACAACACAACCCCTTGACAACCTAACAGCTTCATCACTGCGCTATAGCAGCGATGTGAGCACCTCCTTGTTAGTACTATGCTTAGGAACCCCTGTGATATTCGCATCGCAAACCACTGCACACTGTATACATGATTGTGAAATGTGTTAAAAGGCGTTTGGTGGTGTGAGTTAGGATATGGGTGGGATATTAATGAACTGTGTGTGTGAAGGGGATGGGTGGTCGAGGCGGGTATGGTGATGGGATGATGCGGGCTCCCTAAGAGGTATACCAGCTGCGGCTGTGTATTCGGTGTAATCCACCGACCGGCGCTGAGTGCTTCAGTAGTAGTCCGACGACCATGTTTTCCGGACTAGCCATGTGCTGAGTACTTCAGTTTAGTTCGATGTTGTGTGTTCCGAACTAGTCCTCTTGCCAAGGACGGATGGAGCCGCCTCACCAATATAAGGACCGGTTCATTTGACCTCAACATAGTGATTTCGTACAACCACATAACCTGTATGGACAGGACTCGCCCTACCTTTCTGGTAACTGCCACATGAGAAAACCTGTAGAGCCATGGAGGGCACAGTGGACCAGGAAATGGCACGAAGACCGAGAGTCGTCCAGTGTCTGGCTGGGTAGTTAATGCCCGAATAGCCCCTGCATCGGGCCGAGGTGTGAATGTGGGATTACTCGGGGAAGATGGGATGATCTTTGCGTCACTCTCTGATCCAGAGTACGTAGCCTGTGGGTAAAGTGTACAAACTCTGCAGAGTCTTAATCTATCCGCATAGCTGTTGTCGACTGTTGGAGTCGGCAGATCCCCTGACACTACGAAAGTGTGGAAGGAGTTTGTGGTTCGGTTTGGGCGCGCGGAGACTCAAGTAAGCGAAACGCGATTGGACACGAGTGACACAGTAGTTTACGTGGTTCGGGCCGCCTGAGCGTAATACCCTACTCCACGGGTGTGTGTGTGTGTTGTATTAACTTGTGAGCTTGAGTGTGTTCGAGTGTTCTCTCCCTCGTGTATCGTCGGTTTGTCCTTTTATAACATAAGGACAAACCGTTACAAGTCAGCCTGGCCCGACATGTGGCCCTGGCGGTTATTAGTATTGATACACGAGATTAATTGTTGTTAATAACCCTGTAACGGCTCCAACAGTGCCGTTACAGGTGTTAAGATCGTCCGATTAATTATCATTAACGTGGAATTAATGGTAATTAATCGGGTCTTGAAGTCTGCGGCTGTCCTTTGGAGATCCGGAGCCGTTACAACGTCTCCCGGGGGTTTTAAGTAGCTAGCTCCGACGTGTGGACACGTGGCAGCCCCGGAGCTTGCTTGGGAGAAGCGGGAAGCTCCGGGGTGGCCTGGCACGTGTCAGGTCCGGAGCTTCTCTCGGTCAGGGGTTACCTCCGGAGGTGCCGTTTCAGTACCTAGCCCGGAGCTTCACCCTTGTGGGTAATAACTCTGGTCTGTCAGTACACGTGGCAACCTAGAGGTTAACCATGTTGGAGAAGCGGGTCCGGTCACGTCTGGCGAGTGGGCCCCCGAGGGTCTTCAATTTGAGTAGATGTCCTTCCCTTGAGATCTTTGTAACCTCAGGGGGTGTATGGTTTTTAGGGTACCGACAGTGGCCCCCTGGACCTACCTCCGGGGAAGGCCAACGGGATGAAGTCATTCCGCCGGAGGTGGGTCCATACTTGCGACTCTTGAACTGGGTCTTCAAGGGTCTTCGGAGGTGCCTTTGGCGGGGCTTTACGGTTAAGTCCTGACGCGTGGCGCACCTCAGGCGGCAGATAAGATCTTTGACGTGCGGATCTCTCGCAATTGAAGGTCGTCGGTTCCCGATACGAAAACCGTATCGGTTCCGCGCGCCTTGTCAGTCCGCCGCCTTTGGGTTTCCCGCCTCGTGATGACAACTGTTCGCCTGGGTAAGAGCCTCGACTTGATCTTCGGGGTGGTCCCGGGCCCTCTTGTCATCGGCTGGGTTGAATTCTTTAGTAGTATGCTTGACTCTCCTGCAGTTTCCATCCAAGCGTTGCGAGGGCTTACTTAAGAAGGAAAGCGCACCGTCGGGAGTTCTTTACGCTTTCCATCTGTTCTTGCGCTCAAACTCCCAACTCGTGCTTTGCTTCCCTTCTCTCGCCTAGCTGTGCTGCGATGGAGTTGGGTCTGCGTGAGAGTCGTTTGAAGACGGAGAGCGATCTGAAGAAGGTCCGAGCCCTCATGGGGTGGTCGTCGGACTTCTTCAACCGTTCAGTCCGCGCCGGCGGGGAGCTTCCCTTTAAAAAGGAGCACTCCGGCGAAATGGTGTACTTTTCATCGTACGCCATGGTGGGGCTGATCCCACCGTTTTCTTCCTTCTTCTTGATGCTGCTGGACTTCTATGGTCTGCAGCTATACCACCTTGGCCCTCACTCCCTCCTCCTTGTGTCCATCTTTGTCCACTTCTGCGAGATGTGGGTGGGCATCCCTCCCTGCATCGAGCTCTTCCGCACCTTCTTCACCGTCCAAACCACCGGCCGAAGTGACGAGTACCTTGGCTTCTACTACTTTGTGAAGCGCAAGAAGTGCCCGTTCAAGTACCTCCGGTCGTTCCCTTCCGGGAAGTGGGATGACTGGAAGAAAGATTGGGTAGTCGTCCGGGTGGAGGAGCACGAGCGGTTGGAGCTGCCAGACGGTCTGCCCGGCATTGACACGTCGGTGTGGAGCGAAGTTCCGGTGCTGGCGGCAGCTTTTGACCCCGTCCTGTCCAGGATCTGCCAATGTGTGGAGGGAGGATTGACTCCCCAGGCGGTGTTCTGCAACTTCCTGTCCAACAGGTGGGCACCGCTGAAGAGGAGGGAGAAGCTCGCCTGGGCCCTCAACAGCGTGATGGACGAAGACCGGGTTGAGACCGGGTTGAAGTCCAACATGGTGGGGAAGTCCTTGGAGTTTCACCTCAAGAAATTCCAGCACGGCATCGATGTAGACGGAGAGTACTTGACTCCGCCACCGGCTTTCCTCCCCCTGAACGTGGAAGTTGAGTTCAGCAGGGAGCTCCGGCGGAAGATGCCCGCGCTTGACGACCTTGGCGTCGTCGAGAGAAGATCGACCGCCCGGTTGGCGATCCCCGGGTTGTCGGAAGGCGGCTCCGCCCCTGTCTCTCAGCCAAGAGCTGAAGTCACCGGCAAGGGCAAGGAGCTGGCGGAGGAGCCGGAGAGCCGGAAGAGGAAGCTGCGACATGCTGACGGAAGGTCCGTCGGGCTTGCTACTTCCCCGCCAGTTCCCCGTCCTCAGGAAGGAAGATCCTCCGCCGCTGTAGCGTCTGTCCCCGTGGTGGGGTCTTTTCGGAGCGCTACTGTTCCGGCGGTGGGATCCTCCCGGAGTGCGGCTGTCCCCGTGATGGGTCCCTCCGGAGGTGCCAGCTCCAGACAGGCGACTCCGGTTCGAGAAGCGGTGAGGGCCTCCAGGTCTAGGAGTTCCTCCCGGTCAAGGAGAGCTCCGACCCGGGAAACGCCCGCGGCTACGGCAAGTCCTGGGAGTCCTCCCGGGGCTCCTACGCCGACCGTGGCCAGCCCGGAACGTCCGAGAAAGAGGTTCCGCGCAAGCTGGTGCGTGAGCCTCCCAAGGTAATTTTTCTTGCTTACCTCAATTAACTTTTAATTATAGCATCTGTTTGCTCAATTCCTTCATTCTTCATCTGCAGCGTTCCCAAGAAGGGGAGTGAAGCTCCGCCCTCAGCCACAGTGTCTGAGGCTGCGAGGGCTTCTGCTCCAGCTCCGGTGCCGCCCCAGGCGGAGGCTGCGACAGCTCCGGCGCCGGCTGTCGTGGTCATGGACCTCGACTCGTCTCCAGAAGTTTCCGTGGTAGCGCCGGACCATGGGATTGAAGATACACCAGCGGCACCCGCTCCGGAGGTTGAAGCTCCGGGCCCCTGTGCTGCAGAAGTAGATGCTCCGGCTGTCGAGCCGGAGGAAGCAGCGGTCCCAGCTTCAGAGCCGGAAAGTGCTGAAGCCCCGGCGGTTGAGCCGGAGGTAGCTGAAGCCCCGGCGTGCGAGCCGGAAGTTGAAGTGGTCCCGGCAATTGAGTCGGTTACTTCTGAAGCTCCGGTCACAGAGCCGGTAATTATTGGAGCGCCGGCTGCAGAGCCGGTAATTGTGGAGGCGCCGGCTGCAGAGCCGGTGGTCGAAGAGGCGAGGGAGCTTGAGCCTCCCTCAGAAGAAGCATCCCGGCCGGAGCCAGTGGAGGCGACGACGTCGATGGTACCTGTGGCGGAGCCAGAGTGCCTGAACGAAGTTGCCGGCCCCCAGCCTGAGGGGGCAAATGAAGATTTGGTGGCGGGACCTTCTTCGGTGGCGACTGAGGCCATCCCGGAGGAGGGCCCTAGTGCCTTGGAAGCTCAGGGTTCCGCTCTTGTAGAGTGGGACCCAATTTTTGTAAATGAAGACCTGCTGGAACCAGCGGAGGAGACTCCAGAAGGTCCGGAGCCCATCTCGCTGTCGATGTCCATCGACAACGCTTGCTCCAGTCTGCGCCAAGTCCAACTAGCCTTCTTCCACGACAGCAAGGTTCTTGAAGAGGAGCGCCAAACCCTTAGGAGGTGGCGTAATAGACTCCAATTCGAGACCAAGCTGGCGCAGTCGAGGATTGCTGAGGACAAGGAATGGATCAGGCGGGAGAAGGTCCGCCTGGAGCTCTGGGGTGAGATGCTGGACGAGAGGGAGAGCATGACTCACAACCTCGACGCCCAATCCTGGGAGTACCATGACCAAGCTAAGGCTGCTAATGATGTGGCCAACGCTAGGTTTGATCAACTCGAGGCCATCAGCACCGCACTCATCAAGCGCCGAGAGGCACTTGAGGGAAGGGAAAAGCGGCTCGAGGATGAGGAGCAAAAACTCCTGGAGCTACGGGATGATGTCTTGCGATGTGAAGAAGAGCTCGCCGAGAAGACAGCTCTGGCGGACAAGGGTATCGAGGAGCGCGCTAAAAAATTGGAAGAGCGCTGCCTCGAGGAGGAGGAGAAGACCTGGGTGCGGGGGCAGGAACTCTACGAGTACGAGTGTGCCCTTATCGCCAGGGAGAAGAAAATAGAGGCTAGGGAGAAAGACCTGGTCGACCGTCGGAACAAGATCCACCTCCGGGAAGAGGAGCTCGGAAGACTTGAGAAGCGGGTTGCTGCGAAGATTCAGCAAAACGCCAAAGAAGTCGAGCGTCTTTCCCGCGAGAATTCGGAGCTGGAGGCGGCCCGGAGGTCCCTGGAAGAGATGAAGGGCCTGAGGAAGACGGACTCCCTGCAAATTTGGGAGTTCCTGAGCAAGGCCGATGATGCGCTAGCGCCAATGGGTTTCAGCCCCGTGCTCCCGGATGATCCGGAGCCGGAGCCGGACCTTGCGTTGCAAGCGTTGAGCGCTGCGGGCAGCAAGCTCTCCAAGGTGGGCGACGTCATCGCGGACCAGCTGGAGGTCGAGGGGCAATCCCTGGCTAGGAACGTCACAGAGTATGTGTTGACGTGTTACACTAGCCGGAACCCTCGATTCTCTCTGGACCCGGTGCTTGAAGGCCCCGTCGAAGGAGAAGGCGAAGCTACCCGAGCCAGCGTGTCGGAGGTCGCCCAGAAGGTCGCTGAGTTCTTCCATAGGGTCTAGGACTATCTTTCTTAGCCTTTATTTGTATCTTCTCTTCTTCCTCAATTTTGTAATCCCTTGTCCCCAGATGTAATCTCCGGTCTTCTGATGAAATGAAATCCCCAATTTTTCGTAAATTTCATTTTTTGTCTTCAACATCTTTGTCTTCACTTGGCCCCCTGGTAGATGTGCACAATTTGATTGTGGACATGTACCAAAAGGATGTTGAGTTTCGTTGAAGACAAATTTGCTTCGAACTCGTATAGTTTAGGTCCGAAGTTTTCGATAGTGAAGGTCCCTTGAAGTCGTCGGATCTTAGAAGCTCCGGCACTGTCCATCGTCGGAGCTTAGTAGCTCCGGCAATAGCCTCTACCAACACGTTGAGTGCCGATAGTTAATACTTCAAGGTGTCGGAGCTTAGTAGCTCCGGCAATGACCCTTGCCACGCCTGGCTTGCTGGCAACAGACTCTAGTGATAGAGTCTTCTCACCATCTTTAAGTTAACGCCGGTGGGAGTCGGAGCTTGGTTAACTCCGGTTTTTCTCCATCAATATTGGGTTTATTTTTCCTGCACACTTAAGCCAAGAAAAACAGTAAAATTCGTTCCTTATCTATAACTTCTTCGCGGCTTACGGTTCTCAAGAGAATTTCAAGTTGAACACGATTTTTAGTATAATTGGATGAATTGTCTTTTCTTTTAGATCCAATTTTCCATGGACCCACCTTACTTTGGCCTGCCGGGATGTAGGTAGAGTGGCGTACTTAGGGTGCTTGACCAGGCTAAGTCGATAGCGCACTCCGGCCCTAGAATGGCTTGGCGGCTTTCAGGCGAGTTGGCCACAGATGATATTTAAATCTAAAAAATCTGACAATTCAACTCGAATCGTACGTAAATCGGTCTAACTAGAATTTCTTAAGAATTGCACGTTTCAGTTATAGACAAGAAAGAGAAAAATAAAAATGTCGAGCCTTATGCAAAAATGAATGCACGTGGAGTCTATTTCACATGAAGATGTCTTTCATTATAGGTCCGGGGTACAGGGGAAACAAGTACACTCTTAGGGTACGGAACCAGGCTAAGTGTGTTCGGTTTCTCGTTTAACCCAGGGTAATTAGCTACACTTCTAGTCCGGAGACTGTATCAAGTGTTGCATGAGCTTTCCAAACCTTTCGGGAAAGGTCCGGCTGCTCTCCCGGAGGAACTACCCGACTCTGTACAATGACTCTATAACATACACTTCAAGTTACTTAAGACTCACCTCCGTGGAATTAAGTGTAGAACTTACGGAGGTGCTCGATGTTCCAAGGATTTGGGAGAGGTGTCCCATCCTCGGCAGCCAAGCGAACGCTTCCGGGACGGGATACTTTGATCACTCGGAAGGGTCCTTCCCAGCCGGGGGAGAGTTTGTTTTGCCCTTCTCTGGATAGTATTCTCCGTAGCACCAGATCGCCTTCCTCGAGCTGTCGGTTGTGTACATGCCGCTGATGATAGCGCCGTAGAGCTTGGCGATATCGGGCATTCCGAACAGCTGCTTGGCACCTTCCCTCCTCGAGGAGGTCTAGGTCTTCACGCCGGAGCTGGTCTTGCGCGGCTTCGTCGAAGGTCCGGACTCGGAGGGAACCCAAGGTGATTTCCGGAGGAAGGATCGCTTCAGCTCCGTACACCAGGAAGAAGGGTGTTTCTCCGGTTGCCCGACTTGGAGAAGTCCTGTTAGCCCATAGAGTGGGCGGAAGCTCTTCGATCCAATTAGCTCCGTGCTTTTTCAAACGCTCATAAGTGCGCGTTTTGAGTCCTTTAAGGATCTCTGCGTTTGCTCTCTCGGCTTGTCCATTGCTGGCAGGATGAGCTACGGAAGCGTAGCAAACTTGTATGCCGAGGTCTTCGCAATATCCTTGAAATGCGGAGCTTGTGAACTGAGTCCCATTATCAGTGATGATCTTATTTGGGACTCCGAATCTGCTCACGATAGATTGTAGAAAATTGATTGCAGATTGTTTGTTGATCGTCACAACAGGAGTAGCTTCCGGCCACTTGGTGAACTTGTCGATAGCGACGTACAGGAACTTGTAACCTCCGACGGCTCTTGGGAAGGGTCCCAAGATGTCCATCCCCCACACAGCGAAAGGCCATGTAGGAGGTATCATTTGTAAGGACTGAGCAGGTGTATGAATTTGCTTTGCATGAAATTGGCATGCTTTGCATTTCTTCACTAGCTCAGTAGCATCCTGGAGCGCTGTAGGCCAGTAGAAGCCGTGCCGAAAGGCTTTTCCGACCAGCGTGCGGGAAGACGCGTGGTTCCCACACTCACCTCCATGGATTTCTGCGAGGAGCTCGCAGCCTTCTTCCCTTGTGATGCACCGCATTAGGATGCCGTTGGCACCGCGCCGGTAGAGATCCCCTTCTACCAACGTGTATCTTTTAGCCAATCTGACTACTCGGTCAGCGGATACATCATCGTCAGGAAGGATGTTGTCTTTCAAGTAGTTCCGGATCTCCGAGATCCATGCATCGGAACTGACTTGAGCATTTGAGTCTTGCGTGCTGGGTTGCTCGGAGCTTCCGGCAGCACCTACGACCCTTGATGGCTGCCATGGTAACAGGGCCATCGGGACCGTCAGCTTCGGGATGCTGATCTCGCCCCCTTCGTTCAGTTCGGCAGGCTGAACTGTGGGTTTTGACAACCTCCGGACAAAGGTTCCGTTTGGAGCCGGAGCTCCGGTTGACGCCTTGGTCGAGAGTTCGTCAGCTTCAGCGTTGTGAGCACGCTGAACATGGCGAAGGTCTAGGACTTCGAAGTCCTTCTGAAGCCTCTGGACTTCAAGGAGATAAGCAGCCAGCTGGGGATTATTGCAGGAGCATTCACCCTTCACCTGTTTGATGACAAGTTGTGAATCTCCTTTGACCAGCAACTGCTCGACACCATATGATAGTGCCACCTTCAATCCATATATGAGTGCTTCGTACTCCGCCATGTTGTTGGTTGCCTTGAAGTCAAGGTGCACCATGTATTTCACCTTCTCCCCGGTTGGTGCGAGGAGAAGGATTCCAGCTCCGGCTCCCTGCTTCTGCATGGAGCCGTCGAAGTAAAGGGTCCAGTGAGGCTTAGTGAAGGCCGGAACTTGTGGTTCCGTCTTCTGCTCGCTGGGGCCCCCAGGGTTTAATGGAGAGGGAGTCCATTCTGCCACGAAATCTACCAACGCTTGACTCTTGATTGCTTGTCTTGGAATGAATTCGAGGTCGAATTCAGCCAGTTCCGCTGCCCACTTCGCTATATTCCCAGTTGAATTGGGATTATGCAGGATCGCTCGAAGTGGATATGAAGTTACCACCGAGACTTTGTGAGCTTGGAAATAGTGTCGAAGCTTCCTTGAGGCAATAAGAACTGCGTAGAGCAGCTTATGCACCTCTAGGTATCGAGTCTTGGCATCGTGTAACACTTCACTGATGAAGTATACTGGACGTTGAATGGTCCGGACCCTCCCGGAGGGGTCCGGAGCTTCCTCTCCATTGATCCGGACCCTGTCGGAGGGGTCCAGACTATCTTCGGGGACCTCCGGGTTCTGGGTGAAGGAACCCGGAGCTTCTTCAGGAATGACCTGGATCCTATCGGAAGGATCCGGGTCCTCTGAAGTGGCTTCTTGTGGGTTCAAGTCTGGGAGCTGGGACCCAGACCCGCTTTCAGGAACCTCCGGATCCTTCCGAAGGGATCTGGATTCCTGAGTATTGGGTAGTTCCGGTCTCTCCGCAACCAGAACCATACTGACGACTTCGTCAGCTGCTGAAATGTAAAGCAATAAAGGCTCACCAGGGTTCGGAGCTACCAAGACTGGTAGGGTGGTGAGGAACTGTTTCAGTTCCTGGAATGCCTTCTCTGCTTCTTCAGACCATTGGAATGGTCCGGACTTCCTTAGTAACTTGAAGAAGGGAAGTGCCCTTTCCGCCAGTCTTGAAATGAACCGGCTGAGGGCTGCTAGACATCCAGTTAATTTTTGGACGTCTTTGATGCGGGTTGGTGGCCGCATGTCTTCAATGGCTTTTATCTTCGCCGGATTAGCCTCTATGCCCCGGTGACTTACCAGGAAACCAAGAAGCTTTCCGGAACTAACCCCGAAGACGCACTTGTCTGGGTTTAGCTTCGTGCGGGTGGCCCGCAGCTTGTCGAAGACAGCCTGTAAGGTGTCCAAGAGGGACTCCTTGTTCTTGACTTTAACCACGATGTCGTCGACGTACACTTCCACTATGTCTCTGATGAGTTCTTCGAAAGTTTTGTACATAGCTCGTACAAAAGTTGAAGATGCATTCTTGAGACCAAAAGGCATGGCTGTGTAACAATACAATCCATCCACTGTGATGAATGAAGTATGTTCTTCATCTTCCCTAGACATCCGGATTTGATGATATCCTGAATATGCGTCTAGAAAACACAGTAACTCGCACCCGGAGGTGGAATCCACTATCTGGTCTATTCTAGGTAGTGGGAATGGATCTTTTGGACATGCCTTATTCAGTGTGGTGTAGTCGATGCACATCCGAAGTTTCCCGCCGGCTTTAGGCACAACGACTGGGTTTGCCAGCCATTTTGGATGGTAGACTTCTCGGATGAATCCGGCTTCGAGCAACTTCTTCACTTCTTGTCGGATGAAGTTATGTCGCTCTACAGATTGCTTCTGAGGTTTCTGGTGCACAGGCCGAGCGTCAGGGTAAATCTTCAGATTGTGCTCAATCACTTCCCTGGGGATCCCAGGCATTTGTGACGGTTGCCAAGCAAACACGTCAACGTTAGCCCGGAGGAAAGTGATGAGCGCGAGTTCCTATTTGTCGTTCAAGCCACCCGATATGCGGGTAGTTTGGGTGACATCGGAACCAATTTGGACGAATCTGACGGGAATGTCGGTGTCGCCGCTTGGCTGCACACGGGGTGTAGAGGTCGAGCCTCGTTGACGAATGCTCGGAGGTTGTGGAGCTTGCTTCTGTCTGGAGTCCTCTTCTTGCGCTGTGGTGAGTGCGTGGAGTTCCTCCAGAGCAGTTACTCCGGCAGTGCGATCTCCACGGATCCGGAGAACACCTACTGGTGTTGGCATCTTCAACACCAGGTATCCATAATGAGCAGCTGCCATGAATTTGTACAAGGCAGGTCTACCCAAAATGGCGTTGAATGGTAAGTTGATCTGAGCGACGTCGAAGATCAACTTTTCGGTGCGATACTTCTCCCGGGTCCCGAAGGTGACAGGGAGAGTAATAGCTCCGAGTGGGGTTATGGCCCCCGGACCTACTCCGGAGAAAGGTCGAGAGGGCTGGAGGTCCGAAGGTCGAAGCTGAAGCTTAGTGAAAGCTTCGAAGCTAATGAGATTAAGCCCCGAACCTCCATCTACCAGGACATGATGGAGATGGATGTTGTTGATGGTGGGAGATACCATCAAGGGTAGCTGGCCAGCTCCGACCATGCTTTGAGGACAGTCCGAAGCATCAAAAGTGATGGGTGTGTCCATCCACTTTCGATGTGGCTCCGGTCTAGCTGTAGGAGCTACAGCAGCCATATCCCGTCGCATAGTCTTGATGACACGACGAGAGGTGATGTCCCATGATCCACCAAAGATGGTGTTCATGGTGTTTCGACGCTCGTTGTCGGAGACGTCGGAATCATCGTCGACGGAGGTGTAGACGGCTTTCAAGACCTTTTTGGGGTCCTAAAACCCCAACTCCTCTTCAGCCGGAGCTTCATCGACCTTTTGTTTTCCCTCCCTCTGTCGGAAGGGAGACCCTTCCCGGCGCTTGTGGTAGCGCTCGGCAAGGTTTTGGACCTCCCGGCAGTCCTCCAGTCTGTGGCTGCCCGTTTTGTGAATGGGGCACCACATCTTGGGTTTGCCACCGTCTTCAGAAGACGGTCGAGGTCGCTTCTCGGGGCGTGGCCCCCGGCCACCAGGAGTTGCAGCGGCTGCAACGTTGGATGTGCCGGCCGACGGCTTCTTCTTGCCGTTGGTCTTCTTTTTCTTCTTGCCACTCCCGGAGGTAGCGACTTCTTCTTTGGAGGATTTTTTATGATCCTCCAGGGCTGGTTTGGAGTGCATTTCACGGCCCTCCGCAGCTCTGGCACATTTGTCAGCCAGGCTGAAGAGCTCCGTGACGCTGGTGATCTCTTTGATCGCCAGCTTCTCCAACATCTTCTTGTCTCGTACACCCTGTCTGAATGCTACAATGACAGAAGCGCTTGAGATAGAAGGGATCGTGTTATGTACCTGAGAGAATCTCTGGATGAACGACCGCAAAGATTCTCCTCCTTTTTGCACGACCGCAAAAAGGTCCAGTTCAGTGCCCGGACGGGTGTATGAACTCCCGAAATTGGCGGTGAACTGACGGCACAGCTCCTCCCAACTGTCGATAGAGTTGGGTGGAAGGCTCATAAACCAGGACCTGGCGGTCCCAGTTAAGGCCACTGGAAAGTAATTGGCCATTACGGCCTCGTTTCCTCCAGCTGCTAGGATCGCAGTGGAGTATATCTGTAGAATTCTACGGGATTGACGGTCCCGTCGAATTTTTCCGGCAAGTGTGGCCGGAACTTCTGTGGCCATCTAACCATGCGCAGGTGCATGGCTAGGGCGGAACAGCCTCCTCCTACTCCTTCCAAAGTAGAAAGGTCTTTAGCATCTCGTCTTTCTCGAGCTCGCTCGATGTGGACACGGCCATCCTGTTGGCGGTATCGGCGATCAAGCTCCGCCCAGAGGTCGTGTGTCGAAAGCCGAGATGCAGTATGGGCACGTCGTGCTCCAGAGGGCAACGACGTCACTTGCTGTGACGCAGCTCTTCTCCGGTTGTTGGATACATGTGGACCAAGTCTTCCAGACAACGTTCGTCGCTGCGACGGGGCCCGCCCTGAAGGAGGTGGACCCTGGTTGTTAAGGCGTTCGGCCGCTGCTGCGACCAAATGCTCAATATCAGCTCTCCATTGCTCCATGGCACCTTGAGATGCATCCGGAGGTGGTGGTCGCTGAAGGAGAGCACGCGCTGCATGGAGCGCGTGTTCTGGGTTGTCACGACTTGCCGGCGCAGAATGTGACGCCGGTGCACCATCATGTCGTTCGGCATGTCTTGCCGGAGAAGATGGTGGTGGTGGGAGTGTGACTCCCGCTGGAACTGAGGCTCCTGCCGGTGGTTGCATGTTGGAGGGATTGCCTCCGACAGCCTGAGCAGCAGGTTGCCCATTGGATGATCCAGCCGCAGAATTCACCATTCTTGAAGATCTCAGGCGCCCCTACCTGGCGCGCCAACTGTCGACTGTTGGAGTCGGCAGATCCCCTGACACTACGAAAGTGTGGAAGGAGTTTGTGGTTCGGTTTGGGCGCGCGGAGACTCAAGTAAGCGAAACGCGATTGGACACGAGTGACACAGTAGTTTACGTGGTTCGGGCCGCCTGAGCGTAATACCCTACTCCACAGGTGTGTGTGTGTGTGTTGTATTAACTTGTGAGCTTGAGTGTGTTCGAGTGTTCTCTCCCTCGTGTATCGTCGGTTTGTCCTTTTATAACATAAGGACAAACCGTTACAAGTCAGCCTGGCCCGACATGTGGCCCTGGCGGTTATTAGTATTGATACACGAGATTAATTGTTGTTAATAACCCTGTAACGGCTCCAACAGTGCCGTTACAGGTGTTAAGATCGTCCGATTAATTATCATTAACGTGGAATTAATGGTAATTAATCGGGTCTTGAAGTCTGCGGCTGTCCTTTGGAGATCCGGAGCCGTTACAACGTCTCCCGGGGGTTTTAAGCAGCTAGCTCCGACGTGTGGACACGTGGCAGCCCCGGAGCTTGCTTGGGAGAAGCGGGAAGCTCCGGGGTGGCCTGGCACGTGTCAGGTCCGGAGCTTCTCTCGGTCAGGGGTTACCTCCGGAGGTGCCGTTTCAGTACCTAGCCCGGAGCTTCACCCTTGTGGGTAATAACTCTGGTCTGTCAGTACACGTGGCAACCTAGAGGTTAACCATGTTGGAGAAGCGGGTCCGGTCACGTCTGGCGAGTGGGCCCCCGAGGGTCTTCAATTTGAGTAGATGTCCTTCCCTTGAGATCTTTGTAACCTCAGGGGGTGTATGGTTTTTAGGGTACCGACAGCTGTTGTCACAGTCTTGGCACACTATGCTTTGGGCTCCTATTGATTAGTATTAGTACAAATCCTTGAAGTGTGTGTGTGTGTGGGTGGCCGAGGCCACCGTGTTTTGGGAAAGAGTTGGCATGCGTGCCAGAGTCATCAGGGCCAAGGGCCCGAAGACTCATTTAAAAATGAGGGAACTGGCGGGATGGTCTGAAACTCCCCCAGGGCCCACCAACTATAATAATACTGATTCAACTACTTCTCCCTCTTATTGTAAAACTCTTTTCAAAGAGAACCTGCATAAAATGCTTTTCGGCAAAACTAAGCCGTATGGCCTCTCCTTGCTACAAGCTCCAATGCATGATACACCTTCCCTTGAGTAGTGTTAGGGCTTGCGGAGTACCTTATATACTCACTCTTGCTTTATATATGGTCTTATCAAAAGACAAAGAAGCTGAAGCATGTGAGGATGGCGATTAGGTCTAGTCCTACTTCCCAAGTCTGCCTGTTGGGCATGGCGCCGTTTTGCTCCGCTGTTTTGAAGATTTCTTCTATTTTGGTGGTCATCCCCGACCACATCCAATGTAATCTAGATCATGTTTGTAGACTTATATTGTTTATAAATAAATATTCGTTGTATGGATCTCGATCAATTCTGTTGTGCGTACCAACTACTATTCCAGGGATTGGCACGGGATGCACAAGTGTACCCTCGAAAGGCGGGTCCTGACACAGATCATCGTTGCCATGTCTCTCAATATTGCGTACCATCTCCTCTATGTTATGCACCTGAAACTCAATGTCGTCATCGGTGAATCCTGATATATATGGCATGCTCAAATCATCATCGTGATCTTCTTTGACACTGGTAGGGACCTCCCTCTCTGGATATGAATCTCTTATCTCTGCTTCATTAATCCCCACCTCCTCATGTTTGTTACAACATCGATAATCCACCATGAATCCATTGTGATCAAATGTGACCTCAACACTTCATCTGTGTGATATCTCTTCTCATTCTTACAGTGTTTGCAAGGACAACAAATAGTGCCTTTAATGTTGTGCAACATGTATTTCTTCGCGAAATCGATAAATGCATCTACCCCTAGGATATATTCATTGCAAAGGTGCTGCCCATACATCCAACTTTGATCCGACGACATCTACGTACAGAAAAGAAGAGCTAAATCAAAGAAATTTGAAGTCACTGATAGTCAAGATTTAAAGGGATAAAAAATAGTAAGGAACAGGAGAGGAGGAAAGGACTAACCCTTTGTTTTGAGATCCACTAATAATCACCGTAAGACTTTTAGAAGGGCAGCTCCAAAGAGGGAAAGAATAGGGCAAAAATAGTGCAGATCTGGCAATCACTTGTTCTGCCATAGCTTAGAGGTCGTAGTTGGGCAATAGAAAATCAAGACGAACTGATTTAACACACGTCTCTCTATAGAGGGAATGGGAGACGAGCCCGCTTCCATGACAAAAGGAGACACACCTGACCTGTGGGTATGGGAGACGCACCAACTTCAATTATGAAAGGAGACAGTCTCCAAGGAAAGTTCGTCTCAGTTTTGAAACAAATATGAGTCGAGCTCAAGTAATGCGCGTCGCCTATTGGTCTGAGAGGAGGGCACGTCTCGGATACCTACTTAACTGAGACGGGCTATATAGTAATGTGTCTCCTTGTACGTTGAACCGAGCCATGTCTCGCTTAACCTTATCAGAGACGATCGCCTTTGAGCGTGTCGCTCATCTTTGTCTCCTATTTGAGTTTCTTACGTAGTGTTTATTGATAAAATGACGCGTATGCATCATCTCTCTCGATCAATGAATGAGCCGCTTTGTGATTGGAATTGTCATGTACTCTCTCCATCCTCAAAATGGTGTCGCTTTGTAGTTTATTTTTGAACTACAAATCGACAAGCTTTTGGGAACAAAGAGAGTAGGGGCCAGGCCGGATGAAAAAAGGGTGGTAGACATGGATCAATAATGTGATGTGTGTTGCTTTTGCCTGCTGTTACCCTCTCCATCCCAAATTACTTGTCACTCTTTAGTTTAAAAATAAATTAAATAGTTGACAAATAATTTAGAATGGAGGGATTACTTGTTCCAGCATGCATGATACGGTACGCATGTACTACAAACTGTAGTATGTGCAGGCAACTGGGCACATTTTTTGAGAACTTTATTTTTCAGAGAGGGATCTGTTGCAAATAAGTCAATATATTCCCCTTGAGTTTCTTTTTTTTATCACTTTCTCAGTTAATATTGTTATAGAAAAAGTTATTTGCATATTTACAAGGAAATGCAATATATATTAATTTTTTTTTAAAGATTACAGCAGGGAGACCCTACTGTTTGTATAACCCAAAAGGATTATACAACGGAAGGGTGTAGGACCTTACAACAGGAGTTTGAACTCCTATACTTAAGCTACCCCTACAATATATATTTTTGAACTTAAATAATACTAGAAATAAATTTTCTTACATATTTTCTGCAATATATATTAATATTATCTTACATATTTTACTAATAATACTATAAACAAATGTTAGTGGCTTTTATTAGTGTCGCCAATTAATGGTTTTTACGTGCTGCTTTACTAGTGGCTAGTGCTACTAAGATGCTATTAGCAACCGTCTGCCGCAATGGGAACTCGCACGGTAGCCGACAGGGCTCGAGCGCAGCATATGCCACTGCCCTGGCTCGAGCACACGATATGCCACGCGCTCTGCAGGAAACGGTGGAGGGCCTCTGGGTGGAATTATAGCAATTATTCAATTCCTTTCATACCCTGAAATTATAGCAAACATTGATTCCTTTTGGACTCTAGAATTATAGCACACATTGATTCCTTTGGTACCGGGACCCTGGAGTTATATAGCAATAAATCAATTCCTTCCATACGGCCATACCGGAAGACTGGAATTATAGCAGAAATAAATCACCAGTCTGCCTGTATTTAGTTCCTTTCATAGCGTTTGTCCCTTGGCAGCCCTCTATATATATGTATATACGGACACATTGCATTCCAGCAGAATACTACAGAGAAAACACTTTTAAGGACCAGGAAGCATTGTGCTGGGCCGCTGCCTTCGGAGATGGAGAAGTGCACTAAGCTTGTCCATGCACATGCATTTCTTGCGCTGCTACTGCTTTGTTCTTTTGCAAATCATGCGCAGTGTAAGTGATCTTCATCTTTAATTTTTAGCTGGCTAGAATATGAGGAATTTTTAATTCGTTCCGACTGGTAGATATATTATATTCATATATTGATGTTTTGTTTCTTGTTGAAAATCCTTGAGAAACAGCCCGAGCTTTGTCTCCACAAGATGGCGCCGAAGCAGTCGTCTTTCCTCCGTCAGGAACATGCTACAAAAATAAGCCTCTAATATGTGTTAAGGGTCCATGCGTCCAATGGTGCTGTTGGGGCCAGAACAAGTATTGTGGAGCGACACCGGAAGACTGCAAAAAGAATTGTAGTTAGCTCGAGTATTGTGATTGTAATAATACTGACTAAATGCGATTATGAAGGATGAATAACTGAGATGAATTTCGTGCTGCTTGGTTCGTAACAATGGCTTACTTTTGGTTTTGGATGCACATGTTTGGTCCATAACATTGATCATGTGTCAGCATTCGTGAAAATGGCTTACATTATTTGAGATATCTAAATATCCTTAGTAACATTTTTTGATATTAAATTTTGAGATATCTAAATATCCGATATTTCAAAAACTGAAGATTCCCTGGTGGAGGGGGGGGGGGGGGGGGGGGGGGGGGCGAGCTGGGGCTCGGGTGGCCAGCGCGGTTGGGACGCACGTTCCCGCCCGGGTTCGAGCGCTGGCCCATGGTACCTTGACCATGCTGGCTTTCAAAAAAAAAATCCCTAGGGGCAGCCGCCCCCTTGCATGAGCACCACAACGCGAGCCGACCCCAACCTCTATAAAATGGTGCGTTGGCGACGTTCTCCCTCGTGCGCTCCATCCCCTGCCTCGGCCTCTCCACTCCCGGCCCTCTCCTTCTTCCCCGAGCAGCCGCAGCCCGACCGATCTTGTCGTGGCGCCTCCACGGCGGCTAAGCCTCATGCAAGTCCCAGGCTGCCGCCGAGCCCGTCCTTCGCCTCCCTGCTCCCCTCCATACTCTCCGTCCGCTGGATCTCGTTCCCATAATGCGGAAACCCAAAACCCGTCGGATACGGGTGGGGGTGCTAGTTTTTACCCTGCACTATTCCAATTCAGGTCGCCTTTTTCCTCTATCGGGCCCGTTGTCTTCCCTACTTCTCCCTGACTGCGAACACCACCTACATATGAATCCTCACATAGATTAGATATTTATATCTAATATCTCCATTCAGAATCATCACCGTTGCCCAAATCCAACGAGCCACCGCCACCATCCAGCAGTTCGGATGCCACATCAGCGGCCTGCTCTAGCGTGTGAGCAGATCGGGTGAGGCCCTTGATTGCCGTATACCCCGTATCCTAATGTGTGCTCGTGCCTAAGTGGCCGATAGATTTTGAAATGATTCATGCATAAAAATAATTTAGAAATAATGTAAAAAGTTGCAAAATCCCTAGAAAATCCTTAAACTCTTAGAAACATATTAGAAATGCTTACTGTGCATGGAAGATATTAGAACAGTGCTAAAATATCCCTAACAACATTTTTTGATATTAAATTTTGAGATATCTAAACATCCAAAAATTGAAAGATTTTGTAGAGAGGTTACATATACGAAAATTAGAGCTGCGCAAAAATCTCATATTATTTTGACATATGGAGTTTTACGAAATAATTAGTAATTGACCTCTGCCATTTAATTTACATAAAATATAAATGAACTAATAAATTCTCAAATTTGGCGATGAATTACTTTAACATATTTCCAACTTTCAGTAAATCAGCCTTGTAGGCTGGCTTAGCTTGTTAATAATTTAATTAGCTCATGGTGATGTCTGATTGCTGTAATGGATGATTAGTTCATAGGGATAGCAATTATACCCGCAGATTCGGATAGCAGATGGGTATTGCACTCGATGGGGTACGGTAAGTATTTTTACTGCGGTATGACCTGTACCTGATCTGACATTTTGCGGGTACGGGTACAGGTTTTATTCCTCATCTGCAGCACCCGGCGGGTTACCAAAGTCCTTGAATTTTGCCCAGAGGAAGTAGCACAACCTACTAACTAACCCTAGCAAACTGACAAAACTAGCAATACACAATACCCCCCCCCCCCCCCCGGACTGGTCTTCATGCCTGGTTTAGGGCCTGTGGCGACGGGATGCAGCGAGGCGTTGGGACAGAGGCGGCGGGACGCAGCAGGTCGCAAGGTGAAGGCACATTAGACGGTGGCACGACGCGGGGAGGAGGCGGGGGGTCGCCGTGGCATGGTGTTGATCGGAGGCGACGGGCCATGGCAGGGGCCTAGGGCATCGATCGGGGCATCATTGCATCGGGAGTGGGAGGCGTCTCGATCGGTGCATCGTTGCATCAGGAGGGGGTGAGCAAGTGATGGTGTTATGGGCTGGGGTCCAATAATTGGTTAGGGATTACTTTTTTTTGGCTGCAGGACCCAGGAGCACATGACTCATTTGAAGTTTAATCCCACCTGCCAAGACAAATGGAACAGTTAGCTAGATGAGAGAATAAAAAAAGGCTAGGTGTCTGCTTCAACTCAAACCAGATGAGCGGTAATAGGTATGTGTTGAGTAGGTGAAACCCGCTTAAAACTCGTTAGGTTTGGGTTCGGGTACAATTTTTACCTGCGGGTTCAAGTTCGGGTACAAAATTTTACTCGCGCACTATTTGAAGTCGGGTCGTTTTTTACTCTATTTGACTCAAACCTGACCTGTTATCATTCCTATTAGTTCGTACACCCAAGCACCCTATTGATCAGAGGCAGAGAGCTATAGCCGGGTAGGTTGTCTTGTGTGCCTTGCACATGCATATTCGATTCCTCTTCATCTATCAGCAATGGAACAACACCACACCACCAGCGGATAATTACAAGTTTAGATTCTATTATCAAGGAGATAAATATAAATGAAGTATCATAAGAAAAAAAAGATAAAATTAAAAGTACCGTCTTGGAAAATAGGCCATAATTTCTGGTTCTAAGGATTAAGGTGGACTCGAAGTTATTGACATCTGAATCCAAAATAATATTCTTGAGTAAATGAATTATGAAATTGCTTAATAAAGAAGGGATATGGCAATATTGTTTAGAAATAAATATCTAAACTCAAATCTCTATCACAAGTTGAGACCAATCTTCAAGACTCTCATTTTTTGAAGGGTCTAATGAAAATAAAAAAATAATGTTGTAGCTTGTGGTTCTTTTAGCATCAAAAACGGGACACAACCGAGATTTCGACAGGGTACTCCCTCGGTTTCTTTTTATTTGACATTGATTAGTTCATTTTAAACTAATTAGGGTCAAATAAAAAGAAAGAGAAGGAAAAATATATGTAGAACTTATAAAGAGCTGCATATCCTATCTTATACTCCCTCCTTCCCACGATATATAGTTATTGTTAAGACAACAAATTTAGTTCAGAATTGAACTAAGTTTGTTATTCTAATGACAACTATTGTGGGAAGGAGGGAGTATAACATTATTATCATCGATATGACATTGCTACAATAAGCCTCATCTCAGGCGGCTCCAAACGTTTTAACACATGCGGTTTCTAAAACCGCCTGAAACGAAGAGCCTGTGATAATTTGCAATTTCACAGGTGGAGAAGTGAAACCGCCTATGATAATGGTATTATCACGGGCGGTTCTTTACTTACGCTAGCCTCCTGTGAAGACATATTATCATAGATGGGTCGTGCAGCATATATAACTGTCTGTGATAATTGTGTTATCACAGGTGGATCTTTACCTATGACAAGCCGCCTGTGGAGACAGTTTATCGCAGCTGATTTGTACCATAACAATAACCGCCTGTGATAATATGGTTATCACAGATGGTTCTTTACCTATATCTAGCCGCCTGTGATAATGATATTTCACAGGCAGGTCTAGCCTTAGGTAAGTAACCACCTATGATAAGATATACCCTATGCAGTACTACCTGCTGTTATTTCTAATTTCTAGGTAAATTCAATATAATCACAGAAGTCAACAATATAATCACAGAAGTAAACAATATAATCACATAAGTCATCTCACAGAAGTCAATTTCACTAAAACAATATACATATGTACAAGTTACACATACAAGTCATCTTATAGTTTACAAGTTTCACTAAAAACTATTTCTATTGGCATAGTCACAAAGTTCTGGCACATCAGCTATTGCACCATTCTCATCAAAGAACTCCCCTCTTTTGTGCAAAATTTCACGACGCGCGAATTGACACAGTTCAGCAACAATCTTGCCAGCTTCTCTACTAGGCATACTTCTACAAATCGGCCATTCATAGTTCACATTCTTCGTGTGCTACAATGAAACACATAACAAGGTTTAGAAAGTGTTGGTTTGAATAATCTCAAAGTATAGATCAAAGTGAGAGTATACAAGAATTTATTTGGTATTTTTGGAGAAGTTGTACTATGAGCAATTGAATTTTGAAGTTGGAATCAAAATATGAAAATAATGAAACTCAAAAGTAAGAAAATAAGATATCGATATTATTGATAACTTACATCCTCATGATTCACTCTATATTCGCTGACGGTCCGAAGATGCTCGCATACATAATACCCGCATAAGACACTCCTAGCGGGCTACTTCGGACAAGGATAATATGTTTTAATGTCCAATGCATTCGTATTAGGAGGCCTCTAACCGCCAAGCCGTTCCGCGTAAAACTGCCAAATGATGTAATACAAGAAATGTCAAATAAAACTTGTCAACACATTCTAAATGTGTGTAAATTAAAAGTATCAAATAAACGTACAGTTTCAAAATGGAAAGAAAATCTTTGTAACGATCTGATGGGTAATCAGCTGAGTCCAAGGCTATTGCCAAACCCCACGTTGGCTTGATGAAGATCATTATGTAGTGGTTACTGCACACATACAAACACACGTGTTAACAATTAGAAATAATTGCTATTTCAATGTCATGTGTCAAACTTACTCGAAGTTGTACGGAGACTTTATGAAGTCCTTGTCGTCTCTGATAAAGTTGAACATTGCATGTCCTATGTAAGCTGTAACTTTTGCCCTTCTATCCTTCTTAAGTTTTGCGATTGATTTTTCAATTTTATTCATGTGCTTGAACTGTACTGAGTCTCGTTTCACCTTGACTTCAAATAGCGTCTTTGCAGTCCGTGTAGGGTCAAGGATACCTCTCTTACATTTCATTTTTTCATTATCCATGTATTGCATCCTATTGAAGAAGTCTAGAATTGTCATAATATCATGAAATGTGTATGCGTGTCGTAAGAAAAGCAAATGCAAAATATTAGAGGCACTTACAAGCTCAAGACGAGTAGCAGGTTGATTTTGAGCATGCCCCGATGGAAAAGGCTATGCAACTTCAAATAAAATGACTCGTTTATCTGCTCCAGTGCTCCAGAATGCATCTTTTGGAACACAAAATATGATGCAAGAAAGATCATATTTTGTGCTGGCAGTGATGTACCACTCTTGCATTCTTTTGAGCGGGGCAGGTTGTTTGCTAAGTTGTACGGATGTCATGAACGGCTTCCCATTCTCAAATTCTGGAGGAACATCCTCAAGCTTGTATATTAGAACTCCTGGTTTAATCAAAGCCGTTCGCCGATTATACATGACATCGTCTTCTTCCCACTCCTTGATATCTTCTAATGCTGGCTCATGAGAAGAACGAGATGCACTCAATTTTATAATATTTTCCTTCATATTTTCCAAATACTTTGACACTTCTGATGAAGGTTTCTTAATTTTGTATGAGCTAACTTTGATAGGCACTGATGATCGAGGAGTAGTCATCGGAAGTTGGACATTGGCTTGTTGTTGAACCTACTGTTCAACTGATTGCTCTTTACTCACAGCAGCTGGCTCTAGTACTACTTCAAGTTGTTGCTCAACTGGTTGCTCCTTACTAGCAACAGCTTGCTCTGGTACTGTTTGAAGTTGTTGTCCAACTTGTTGCTCTTGGTTATATTTACTAGCAAGGTTACTATCATCCTTGCTTAGACATAGGGGGAGTGGATCTTCATGGACTTTCTCCTTAGAATACGGGGTTGTAGTATTTTGAGATGCGACAAGGCTAGAAATCGGCTCATCGTCTAACACGATATCGCGTCGGTGCCAAAGGATTAATTGGTTGACATCCTGCCTCAGAGTCGCGATCCCCTCATGTGTGACGTGGTATATTTCATAATCTTCGTAATCATTATCAATGATCTGAAGAACTTGCAACACAGCATAATACAACGAAAGTGGATTGCCGTTGAAGTCACGATTAGGCTTTGCCATAGCAGCGGCAACCTGTTTGGTTTTAGGAGCCGAAGTCACCTCGTTGTCTTCGTGATTAATCTAGGTAGAAAAGAATTATAAGACTTTGTATACTTGACAACCAACATTAACTTGAACTGCTGAAGTTAAGATTCGTGATCCATACCTCATCGGCAGGATCATATTCCGGGTCGAGATCCTATGAAGTCTTTTTAATTTTTATATTTAGAAAAGTATTCTATGGACTGTGAAAGAAGCCTAAACTGCTGGAGTAAGTAAACTCCATATTGTCTTGTTTATTGTTACTACCAGCACCAGTCTTCTTAGGGCTTTCCATTCTATAACTAATAAGACAAAAAAATATAAGGAATGTCATATTAACTCTACATGAAATGTTGCATGAAGAAAAAGATGGAAGCATTCTAGGGTTTGATAAGGCATTCTAGGGTTTAAAGCGACTGACAAAGGTGATTGACCAAGTTCCATTCTAGGGTTCGAGGCGGCTGACAAAGGCATTAGCTAGGCATCTGTATTGCTTGTATCAAAATCCGACAAGAACAATTATATCAACAATTAAACAATAACAATTCACAATGTTTTCAAGTTGCCTAGTTGACCCTAGTCGCCTACCCACCGACTAGGTCAACTAGGACGACTAATCGTCGACTAGGGCGACTAGTCGACCCTAGTCGATCCTCTAATCATCCAGGCCATTTTTTATGGCAATGTCTAGTCCACCCTATATATAAATATATATATTTATATATTAGGAGTTTGGTTCTTAATAACTGCATGAGAAGATTAACTTATCCTAGGCGGTTGGTAAGTAATAACCGCTTGAGACAAGCTTTTCTCAGGCAGTTATTCAGTACCAACCGCCTGAGAAGAACTTTATATAAGCTTAATTAATATTCTTGATTAAATGTGGGACCTTTCAAAATCTCAAATTCTACTTTCTTGTAATATGATTGAGTATTTAAAGGTTACCATTAAATTTCACTTCATAAAGCCTTTAAAATTGGTCAGAACATAAAAAACAAATAACAATTGCTATTTGTCATTTTTCTATCTTGATGAATATAATGATTTTTTTCATTTAGTTTTTCAATGGACCTTTTTAGTCATCATACCAACCTCTATGAATTTTTTCAGATTTTTTTTAAATTTTTTGGAATTAATGTGTGTTCAAAATTTTATGAATGCCTCATATGTATATGAGAATTTGGTTAGAAAGATGGAATGCTTTAAAATGCTTTTATAATATTTTAAAGAATTTTTGCTATAAGATTCAAAAGATCAGAGAAACTACAATCGGACCATCCATGTGTGGCTTTCAACTTTAATAGTGGCTTTCAACCAAATGCTCATATACATATGAGGCATTCATAAAATTTTGAACACACATTGATTCAAAAAAAAATTTAAAAAAAATCTGAAAAAATTCATAGAGGTTGGTATGATGACCAAAAAGGTCCATTGAAAACTAAATGAAAAAAATCATTATATTCATCAAGATAGAAAAATGACAAATAGCAATTGTTATTTGTTTTTTATGTTCTGACCAATTTTAAAGGCTTTATGAATCTTATAGCAACTGTCCAAAAGAACTTATAAAGCGAAGAAACTTATTTGCCCGATGGCACTAGGTGTGACAAAAATACACGCTTATGTGAACCATTGTATTCTGTATCGCAAAGAGCATGAGCTCGCAACAAGATGCACCATCTATGGTGTCAGTAGATATAAGAAGGACTACAATCACCAGTATGTTACCAACATGAAAATGTCTCAGAAGAATAAGAAATTTATTATTGATCCTGAAGGTGACGATGATGATACTTCTGGCGATGCAGACGGGAAGAATAAGAGAAAAATTTTTGTCTTGGTGATGTGATACCTTCCGGTAATTGATCGCTTGAAGCGTGTGTTCTCAAACCCTAGGGAGGCTGAACTTATGCGTTGACATTCCGAGAAGCGCAAGAAGAATGAAAAAACATATTCAACACCCTGGTGATGCAACGCAGTGGAAAAATTTTGATATTCAGTATCGAGAATTTGTAACGGAAATCAGAAATGTAAGGTTTGCCTTGGGTACAGACATAATGAATCTGTTTGGTGAAAAAAGGAGCATACACAACACATGGCCTGTGGTCTTAACAATGTACAACCTATCGATGTGGTTGTGTCAGAAAAGGAAATATATATTCTTATCTGTTCTTATTCAAGGTCCGAAACAACCCAACATCAAAATTGATGTGTTCTTGGAACCTTTAATGGAAGATATGGCAAAATTGTGGAATGAAGGGGTACACACATGGGATGAGTACACGCAGGAGTATTTCACGCTAAGAGCAATGATATTCGTTACTATCGGTACCCCGCAGACCGGGTACCCCCGCGCACAAGGAGAAAATGGCTAAGGACCCGGCCTCTACTTAAGAGGCCGAATCCGAGGCTGCCATGTCATGGAGGAAAGGACCAGATCCTACCTCTCCGCCGGGGAGGGCTCCCGGGCTGCCGCGTGGCCGGCAGAACTGCACCCTCGCCTCCCCGCTAAGGCTGGCTCCGAGGCTGCCACGTGGCCAATCGGAACCTCGGGGCCAGGCCCGCTTCCTCGCAGGGAAAGGCACCGGAACTACCACGTGGCCTGCAGGGCTGAGCCTCCACCCCTCCACAGGGATGGGCTCCGGGTGCGCCACATGGCCTGTACCATCGAGTGCTCGACTCCGCACAGAGGCAGGCTCCGGCGCAACCACGTGGCGGACGGCCAACTCAGTGCGGTAGGACGCTGCAGTAAAGGAAGGCGTGTGCTGCTTGAATAGGCATTAAAGTACACACACCTTCCCCAGGCGAAGCAGAGTCGCGCATGCGTAAGTCAAGGCTCCAGTGTCCTGTCTTTTCCAAGTAGCCGGTACAGACCCACGCTGCAAGACGGACGAATGGCCGCAAGGACAAGACAGGAGGGACGTGCACCGCCATCATCACCAACTATGTGTAGCCCTGGCGCACGACGCGGCGGGACGGCGCATTGACGCTCCTGACAAGGGGACGTAGATAGCATTTAATCTTAGATCTTGTATAGGATTTGGCTCTCCCCGGGACCACCTGTCGGGGCCTGGGGCCTACCTTGTGACTGTAGAGTCCTTGGACTATAAAAGGACTCTGCAGACGACCTTCACAAGGGATCGAAAAATCAGACTAAGGCTCATACACGCTCAAGAAAGGCAATACACAAACACTCCCATGGACGTAGGGTGTTACGCTCCGGCAGCCCGAACCACGTAAACCCTCTGTGTTCACCATCTTGCTGCGCTCAATCTCTTGGGACTAGCCCTCGTGAATCCAAAGAACCTCCGCGGGCTGCTCTCTAAGTAGGTCCGGGGGAAGTGTCGTTTAAGACCTTCGACATTTGGCGCGCCAAGTAGGGGGTTTTTTCCCCGTGAAGATTCCCACCAGCACAATGGTGAACGGCCATTCCAATGCTGGTACATCTAGGCCGCAGTCATGGCGACAGGCAGTAGCTGAGGACCAGGCATCATCTCGCTCTAGAGCGGGATCCCGCTGTAGAGCAGCGAGGCCGGGACCTTCACGTCGCCCCGCTGTCACCTCGTCGACTGCAGGTCGGCACGCCACACCATGGCGTACTCCGGCCATGACGGCAGCTACAGCGCCGCCGACAGCAAGTCCGGAGAGTGTGCTCGCAGCAGCGCGCGTGCTACTCCACAATCCACCTGCTGGAGATGCTCCCCGGGGAGCAGCTTAGCAGTGGATCAACGATGTCGACCACCTCTTCACTGCTGCACTTAACGCACCTCCACCAAGGGAGACACATGCCCAGTCGATGCATGTGTCGTTGTCACGAACTCCAACCATCAACCGATGCACGGCGGACTCGCGATCGACCAGGATCTCGGCAACAGACCTGAGAACCAGACTGCAGCGCTGCAAGTCGGGAGAAGACTGCCGAGTTAACATCAAGTGACAAAGGGAACGGCGGCGCAACCTTGAGGCGGACTACAGTGCGTCGGGCGTTGTTCCCTAGGCTCACGCCGTGCCGCTGCCAAACTCGGCGTATGTTACGCCACCTCCATATCAGGCGTACGTCGCGCCTCCACCTCCACAGGCATACGCTGCACCGCCCCAGCATCAGGTGTATGCAGGCCCACCTGCTCACCCGGGGTATGCAATGCCACCACCGGCGCCAGTCAGCCCCACCCAAGGGTGTGCGGCTCTGGCACCTCACCTCCGTTTTGTGGTTTGGCCACGAAAGTTCTGGCCACACATGCCGGAGAAGTATGATGGGAGTGTTAACCCGAGTGAGTTCCTGCAGATCTACTCCACCGCGATACTAGCTGCGGGAGGCGACGAGGCCATCATGGCCAACTACTTCCCCGTCGTCCTGACCGGCCCAGCCCGGTCATGGCTCATGAACCTGCCCCAGGGTTCCATAACCTCCTGGGATGAACTGTGCCGACAGTTCGTGGCAAACTTCGGTAGTTCCTACAAGTGACCCGGCATAGAGCTTGACCTCCACGCCGTCAGACAGCGCGCTGGAGAGTCACTGCGATCATTCATCCAGCGGTTCTCTCAGGTACGGAACACAATCCCTCATATCGCTAGCACATCAGTTATTGTAGCGTTCAGACAGGGTGTAAGGGACAAGAAAATGCTTGAGAAGCTAGCCACGTATGAAGTGCGTGATGTCTCTGAGCTGTTTGTCCTGACAGGCAGATGTGCTAGGGCAGCTGAAGGACGGAACTGGCACTCCCAACCTTCCTCAGAGGCAAGGGAAGCCACGCCGACTGAGGAAGGAGCCTCTGCAAAAAGCAGCGGTAAGAAGAAGAAGAAGGGCAATGGCAAGAACAAGCCAAAGCCCGGAGCCCATGCAGTGGCAGCCGCGGCTCCCGGTGGAGCCCGACCACCGCGCCGAGACAAGCGCCCTCGACAGTCGCCTGAACCCGAGGAGCCTGAATTCAAGTGCCCGGTGCACTGCACAAATAGACATAGCGCTAGCGAGTGCTGGGAAGTGAAGAAGTTCGCAGAGCGCTTCCATGAACAGAAGTAGAAGCAGCAGCGCTAGGAGGGCGCACCTTCCCGCCAGAGGGAGGACAAACAGAAGGTCGATCCCGAAAAGGAGGATGACAGTGAGATGGGGTTCCAAGAACCCCAGAGGACGGTGAAGGCCGTCTTCGAGGGCGGCAACTCCGACTCTAGCAGCAATAAGGAGTGCTGCAAGACTCTTCACGTCATCTACGGGGGAGCCATAGATCCCACATCCCGGAACGCAGTGAAGACTCTGCAACGGGCAGTGGCCGCGGTGGCCCCTCTCCGAGCCCGGCTGCCCACCACAAGTGGATGAGCACGGCAATCAGCTTCGACGCCTCTGACTGCCCGAAGAACATGGCGGGAGCATAGGTACTCCCGGTGCTAGTGTCCCCGACCATCGCCAACGTGAAGGTCTTCCATGTGCTGATTGATGGCAGGGCAAGCCTCAACCTCATCTCCACGGCGGCCTTCCGGAAGCTACAACTGCTGATGTCCCGACTCACACCTTCTAGCCCGTTCTCGGGTGTCGGACCTGGGCAAATCCTCCCGTACAATAACATACACCTCCCGGTGACATTCGGGACCCCGAAAAACTACCGTACGGAGAGCGTTTTGTTCGACGTGGAAGACGTTGATCTCCCCTTCAACGCAATCATCGGAAGACCAGCGCTTTACATGTTCATGGTCGTAGCCCACTACGGCTACCTCGTCCTGAAGATGCCGACGCCTTCTGGCGTCCTCAGAATCAGAGGGGACCGCTCTGCTACAGTGTCGACCTTGGAGTAGCTCCAGGCACTTGCAGCGGGGAGGGCTCCGGCACCGGGAGGCTCGAAGGAGAGTTGACCAGAACAGGGTCTGGCGCAGCGGGACTCCACTTCTGCACCCCGTGTGCAACCAGTCGGCGATGACGTCCCACTAAAGGTCGTCAGGATTGGTTCCGAGGCTGCCCAGACAACCCGCATCGCAGGGAAATTGGACAGCAAATAGGAACTCGCGCTCGTCACCTTCCTCCAGGACAATGTCGATGTGTTTGCATGGCAACCATCACAAATGCCCGGGATCCCTAGGGAGGTGATTGAGCACCATCTGAAGATCTACTCTGACGCCCGACCGGTGCAACAGAAGCCCAGGAAACAGTCCATCGAGCGGCAGAACTTCATCCGTGAAGAAATCAAGAAGCTGCTCGATGCTGGTTTCATCCGGGAGGTCCACCAACCACGGTGGTTGGACAATCCTGTTGTCGTCCCCAAGGCTGGCGGGAAACTCCGGATGTGCATCGACTACACCAACCTGAATAAGGCATGCCCAAAGGATCCATTCCCTCTTCCTAGGATAGATCAAATAGTAGACTCAACATCAGGTTGTGATCTTCTGTATTTCCTAGATGCGTATTCCGGTTTCCACCAAATACCAATGTCTAGGAAAGATGAGGAACACACTGCTTTCATTACAGTAGATGGCATGTATTGTTATGTCTATATGCCTTATAGACTCAAGAATGCTCTCCCCACCTTTGTACGTGCAATGCATAAGACATTTGAGGACCTCATTAGAGATCTAGTAGAAGTGTATGTCGATGACATCGTGGTAAAAATTAGAACCCGCACATCCTTATTAGACAACCTGGCCCAAGTCTTCAGCAAGCTGTGCACGACGCACACGATGCTAAACCCAAACAAGTGTGTCTTTGGGGTTTCAGCAGGGAAGCTCCTTGGTTTCTTGGTCTCACGCCGAGGAATTGAAGCTAACCCAGAGAAGATCAAGGCAATAGAGCTGATGCGGTCGCCGGCCTGCATCAAGGATGTGCAGAAGCTTGCAGGGTGTTTGGCGGCCCTCAGCCGGTTCATCTCAAGACTGGCTGAGCGAGCGCTCCCCTTCTTCAAGATTCTACGGAAGTCGGGTCCCTTTGTGTGGACCAAGGAAGCGGAAGTGGCGTTCCAGAAACTCAAGAAGCACCTGACGACGCTCCCCATCATGGTGGCGCCGGAGCCCGGCGAACCACTCCTGCTCTACATCACCGCAATAACGGAGGTGGTCAGCATGATCTTGGTTGCAGAGCGGCTGGAGCTGCTGCCGCAACAAGCACCCGAGGGAGCCCCCGTGGAGGAAGCTGAGCCTCAAGGCCTGCATCCAGCAGAGGATCCCCTTGTTGTGTGCTCCAGTGACCAAGAGCCCTCCGGGTCCCAGCCCCCGGAGGTCTGACTAGACCCTGGGAGCCACATTCCCCAGGATGCAGACGCATTGCAAGGAGCCCCGGACCCCCCAGGGAGGGTTCGGACCTCCCAACGACCAGTCTACTACATCAGTGAGGTCCTCCATGAAGCAAAAACAAGGTATCTGTAGGTACACAAACTGCTGTATGCAGTGCTCATAGCATCGAGGAAGCTCCGGCATTACTTCCAGGCTCACCGGGTTTCAGTGGTGACCTCCTTCCCACTAAAAACTATGCTCCACGGCCCCAACTCGACTGACAACATTGCCAAGTGGGCAGCGGAGCTGGCGGGGTTTGAGCTGGAGTTCCTACCTCGACATGCAGTCAAGAGCCAAGCACTAGCGGACTTCCTGGTAGAATGGACTCCATCGCCAAGCAACCCAGGGGGCCTGGACAATGGAGAAACGGTGCCCAAGGCCCCAGTTTTCATCGAGCCCCCCTGTACGCTCTACTTCGACGGCTCCTCGCGGAAGCAGGGGGCCAGGGCTGAGGTCCTGCTCCTCACCCCGACTGGGGAGCAGTTCAAGTACATGGTGCGCCTCGACTTCAAGGCGACAAACAACATGGCAGAATACAAAGCCCTAATCTTCGGGCTAAAGACTGCCCTGACTCTCAATCTTCGTCAACTTCTGGCTAAAGGTGATTCCCAGTTGATCATCAAGCAAGCCAAAGGGGAGTGCAGCTGCAATGACCCTCACCTAGCAGCATACTTGCTGCATGTCTGGAAGCTGGAGAAGGACTTTGAAGTCCTGTACCTGAGCCATGTACCCCGAGCCGACAACTCAATCGCAGACGACCTGTCAACAAAGGCCTCCACAGGGGCCCTAGTGCCCGAAGGAGTCTTTGCAAGGATGATACTGCAACCAACTGTCTGAGCAGCCGAACTAGACAAAGGGGGCGAGCCCAGCACCTCGAAGCTGGCAGTCCCGGTGGCCCTGCTACCATGGAGCCCGCCAAGGATCGTATGCGCCACCAGGAGCTCCGAGCTACCGGGCGCCCAAGATCCGGAGGCTCAAGTAAGTCCCGATGCATGGATCTTGGAGGTCTGGGACTACTTGAAAGACAACATCCTTCTCGAAGAACATGTCCTGGCAGAAAGGATAGTCCGCATGGCTAAGAGGTACACGTTGGTGGAAGGGGATCTCTATCGGCGTGGTGCCAACGACATCCTGTTGCGTTGCATTACCCGGGAGGAGGGCTGCGACTTGCTCGCAGAGATCCATGGAGGCGAATGTGGGAACCACGCATCATCCCGCACGCTGGTCAGTAAAGCCTTTTGGCACGGATTTTACTTGCCGACAGCACTCCAGGATGCCGTCGAGATGGTCAGGAGATGCAAGGCGTGCCAGTTCCATGCCAAGCAGATCCACTTACCGGCTCAGGCGCTGCAGATGATCCCACCCTCATGGCCATTCGCTGTATGGGGGTTGGACATTCTGGGATCCTTTCCCAAAGCCGTCGGAGGATTCCAGCACCTCTATGTTGCCGTAGACATGTTCACCAAGTGGCCAGAAGCCGCCCCAGTTGTCACCATCAACAAGCAGTCAGTAGTCAAATTCATCAAGTCGATCGTCTGCCAGTTCGGGGTCCCGAACAAAATCATCACTGATAACAGGACCCAGTTCACAAGTGCAGCGTTCCAGGAATACTGCGAGGACCTTGGGATCCAAGTCTGTTATGCATCTGTCGCTCATCCAGAGAGCAATGGACAGGTCGAGAGGGCCAATGCAGAGATCCTCAAGGGCCTCAAGAATCGCACATTCTCACACCTTGAGAAGCATGGTGCAAACTAGGTAGACGAGCTTCCGTGTGCACTATGGGCTAGCTGGACATCAACCAGCCGGGCCACGGGGGAAACGCATTTCTTCCTGGTGTACGGGGCAGAGGTTGTCCTCCGCCCCAGAAATTACCAGGGGCTCCCCCCGTGTCCGGGTGTACGATGAAGCCACGCAGGACCAGCTCCGGCGTGAAGACGTGGACCTCGTCGACGAGGGACGACTAAGAGCGGCTCTCCAAAATGCACGGTACAGGCAGACGCTCCAGCGCTACCACCAGAGGACCGTGCGGATTAGGGAGCTAAAGATAGATGACATGGTGCTGCGTCGCATACTCTCCCGAGAAGGGGCTAACAAACTCTCCCCCTGATGGGAGGGGCCCTTCCGGGTTACGGAGGTATGCCGCCCTGGGTGCGTCCGCCTAGCCACGGAGGATGGAGAGCGACTGCCCAACCCCTGGAACATCGAGCACCTCCGTAAGTTCTACCCCTAGACCAGCGTTAGGACATTTTTCTTTCATTGTAAAAGGTACATGGTGCCTAGGAACGGTACTTAGGGCAACTAAGGCTCCGCACGCGAGGCTCTGAGTGCACATTTCGCTTAGCCTGGTCCGGAACCCTAAGTAGGTGCACTCGACTTCCTTTGTCGCCCGAGCCGGGTCGTTCCCCTTGTAAAACCTGTCCCATCTTATGGGAGACCGCAATGAAAGATTGTTGTCCTACCCTGTATAGGGTCCCTCATTCAAAAAATTATCTTTAATTTTTTATGATATTGCTATGCGTTTGCTGTAGCTCGTGATCTATCATGAGCGCTGTCATTTTTCCCTGCTCTAGCAATAGTGAGAGCCTTGCTGTCTGGTTGCAGGTGGGGTAGCTTGAGGTACCTGCAATGTGCCTGGGGCCTCGGATGTTCCCTTACTCAGGGGTAAGTGTCTCCAGATGGTCTCCCTCGGGAAAAGCTTACGCCGAGAGGGAGGTCCAGGGGCACAACCTGCTTAGCCTAGTCCTGTACCCTAAGCCTGTGCGCCCTGCCTCCCCAGCGCTACAACTGAGTATTGGGGGCCAGATAGACCACCCTTAAGTAGCATGAATGACGAGCCCTAGGTGCAGACGCACTGAATTACCCAAACCCCACGAGTCAGCCCAAGATCGTAAGTCAAGCGACACTAAAAAGGAGCAGAGAAACAATGACCAGCGGACAGAATTACTTCTCCTGTTTTTTGATCTATGCGCAGGTCATCAAGGAGTTATCCCGGCGACAACCGTCAGAGTACCCGCGAAGATGGTGGGCACCGCCGGACCTAAGCTCCGGTGGTACCCCCAGGGGGCCCGCCGTCGACGTTTCACAGAAGATGGTGGGCACCGCCGGACCGAAGCTCCGGCGGCACCCCTAGGGGGCCCGCCGTCGACGTCCCTACATACTTAGCTACGGCAATACTACCTACGCATCCTAGGCTCCCCTGCAACCGTCCACCCTAAGTCCTAAGTGTTGATGGGTGTGCCCACAACAACTGGCCGCACCTGTCAGGGGGCCACACTCCGGGGGACGGCAGGTCCTGGAAGCTAAGGAACAACAAGCAACCAGAAGATATTGCTGGAAATAAAAGCATGCTGAGTATAAGAGGCACCACAGGCAGATTTTTTGTTCCAAAATAAAAAGTTTGCCGCCACAAGCAACCACAGACAAAAGCTGAAAGAAACACAAAACATAAACAGTGCATGGGGAGCCCTCAGTTGCTCTGCTGGAACCTTGAGGTGATGAGCGCCACCGCATCCGAGACTTCAGACTTGGCGGCCTCTTCCCTCTCAGCGATGGGCCCCTCGAGGACCGGCTGCAGAGAGACGTCGAGGTACCAGCTCCGGTAGCAGGACAGGATGTGCGTCGCCACCTCCTTCACCAGCATCCTCCCCTCTGCCTCCAGCTGGTTGTCGATGATGGCCCCCAGCGAACGCATCCTCGAGCTGGTGGAGTCAAGTGCCAGGAACACCTGGCTCACCTCCTGCGCTGGTTCCCCCACACGCACCAGGCTGAAGCCGAGCGGCACTAGAGCCGAGTCGGCACCGCCAAGGAACTCCCAGTCCTTCTGGGCCTCAGCAGAGCGTGACGCCCGGAGCTCCTGCACCTCCTGCTGGGCCGCTGCCAACGCCCGGGGGCCGCTGTCCAGGAACCGCTTCTCCTTGGCCGCCAGGGCCCTCTCGCGCTCGATGAACTCCCGCTCGCGGCGGCTCAAGTCGCCCTCCTTGAGGGCGACGTTGAACTCGCGGTCCAGGAGGGCCTGGCGCTCGGCGAGCTGGGCTTGCTCCGCTTCAACCAAGGTGGCATCCTGGCGGTCTAGCTCGGCGGCATGGACCCTCGCCCCTTCCTGCTGGAGGACGAGCCAGCGGGAGGTCGCCTCCATCTCAGCCTGCTTCGCCGCCAGCTCCTGCTCCCGTTCGGCAAGAACAGCTTCTCGGCGAGATAGCAGTTGCTGAAGGTCCTCGCAAGACTGGAGGTGGGAGCTGGCCTCAGCGTGGATAGCCGCAGCATCCGTCTTCAGCTTCTGAGTGATGGTGTCCAGTTGAGCGATGAGCTCGCGTTCCTACTCGAGGATCTTCATCTCCTCCTGAACAACTGCCTCCCGCTGAGCTGCTCGGCACTTCGCCAGCCAGGTCCAGGCCTCGAGGGTCCTCGCCCATTCCCAGAGCCGGTCATCCTCGTCTTAAAGCCACCCTTTCTTCCGGGCGAGGGACGCTTGAGCCTGCCGGAAGCTGGAGTAGGCCACAACCATGGCCTCAGACAGGGGGAGGGGCTCCACCGTAGCAGCGGGTCCCTGCCTCCCCACTTCTTCAATATCATCCTCCATTTGGAGGACCACTGGGGAGACAGGTACCAGAGCTCCCCCAATCGGAGAAGGCGGGGGGGGGGGGGGGACCACCACCAGAAGCAGGCGCGTCGCCCCCAAGGGCCTCCTCCCCGGTGACGGCACCTGGGGCGGCGGCGCCAGCAGATGTAGTGGTGTCGGACGACACGGTGGCGTCGGCCGGCATGGAGTAGCCAGTGGACGCGGAGTCGTTGGCGGGCGCGGCAGCAGTCGCCGGCGCGTGCAGCCGGGCTTCAGCAGCCGTTGTGGGGGACTCAGGCACGGAGGCCCAGGGCACCCTGGCGGCAGCAGTCCGGTGCGTTGGAGCGGGGCCCGAGGCTACAGAAGAGCACCGCGAGCCGGCTAGAGCAGCATACCATCCAGCAGAAGGGCCAGCGGGCGGAGAAGTTGCAGTAGTGGTGTTGAAATCAAGCAAACCCATATCGTAAGGAAATGACAGGGTAAGCACACAGCAAAGAGCACCCAAGATAAAATCTATGCAGGCTTACCGGGGGACATTGAAGTTCCACTGCTTCCCAAAAGGGTTGGGGGGGTTCAAACCCCCCCGAACCCGCGGCGGGGGCCGCTGAGTATGCTGGGGGGCCCTGCGGTGGAGGAGTCGGCAGCACCCCCGAAGTCTGTCGCTCCTCCGAACGGCGAGGGAACGTTGGGGTCCCATCGGCGTTGAGGAGCCTCCCCCTCTTGCGTGTTGAGGACTCGGGCAGCAAAGTGGCGCCATCGGTGCCCCCTGACAACGAATGTGGTAGGGCTCCGGCGTCCTGACGAGGTGCGAGGGGGCCGGCAGTGGCGACCGGGCGCGCTTCTTGGGGGTCGGGTCCAACACCGGAACTGGTGCTTTCCCTTTCCCCTTGTCAACAGAGGCGTCGCCGCCTCCCCATTGACGGTGCTGGGGCCTGCTTGAGGCGTCGTCGCTTGAGGGATCTTCGCTGCTTGGGGGAGCCCTGCATCCCTCAGCATCGTCGATGATGTTGACCCCCAGGAACGGGTCCCCGATCTGGCGTTGCGCCAGCCCGGACTCGTCGAGTGTCGGCATCACCTTCAGTAGCTGCCTCCTCAGCTTGGAGTGTGAGCATAAGGGGCGGCAGGCCATCGGAAGAGCCAGCTCCTCGGGGGAAATGTCGTCGAGGCAGACCCGGGTCAGCATGTCGTGCAGCTGCTGCTCGTCCAGGTTGGAGTCAGGGCCGGTCTCGAGCCGGGTGCAGTCCGATAGGCTGGTGAACATCCATGCTGGGCAGGTGCGGAGCTGGAGCAGAGCTATGCGACGGGACATGAAGTCCCTCAGCACCATGGCAGACGACAGCCCGTGGTCTGCCAGCATCTGGATCCTCTCCAACACCGGGTTGAATGCCTTCTCCAGCTCTGGGCGCTCCTCCCAGAATGACCGCTCGGAGTAGGGGATCCCGATGGGGAGGCACATCTGGTCGTGGGCTTCAATCTTGGCGATCATCCAATCTTCGCACCACTGCTCCCATCGTGCAGAGTTAAAGGAAGCAATGTACCTCATGGGGACCTTGGTGCGGCGCTGGAAGTAGTAGGTACCGAGGTGCTCCTTCGAGCTTATGCCGGTGGCCCTCAGTACAAAAAAGTACCTAAAGAGCTTCACCGACGGCATCACCCCCACGAACATCTTGCAGAGGTGAGCGAAGACCGCCAGCATGGCAATCGAGTTCGGCGCAAGGTGGTGGAGTTGGAGGCCGAAGGTCTCTAGGAGCATGACCAGGAAGGCGGATGCAGGCGGGACGAAGCCGGCCAGCACGTACGACGAGAAAAGCACCATCTCCCCGGCGGAGAGGCTCGGCGGCAGCTTCTCGGGACGGAGCCACTTCTCCTGCTCAGGAGCGTGCCAGTCGAGAAGCCGGCGCATGGGGGCCAGGTCGGCGGACCTGGACAGCCGAGACTTGGGCAGGATGCTCGCCATTAGGATCGAAGGAGGAGGCTCTGGAAGGGGAGATCGGGAGCTAGAGCGCAAGAACTGGGCTTGGGGCAAGAAGGCACGAGCGCAAGGATGCAGAAGTGGAAGAAAGGACCCTTAGGGGGAAGGTCTCTTTTTATTCACCCCTGCAAGCTAACAGACGCATCGTGTGAATCGCCGCAGCCTTAGTAGAAGAGTAACAGACCCGCATAGGCAATGACATGAGGGCCCGAACCGCTCGACAAGGAAGGCGAACCGAGTGGCTAACTATGCAGGAGGTAACTCGGCGGTTTCTGAAAAGGCAAAAGCAGCGGAAGTGCAGGGGCCACCTTGGGAATCGCCGCAGTTAACGCACGATTGAAGGCGGAAGTCATGTCGTGCGGTGCCTATCCAGTGCCTCAGCTTACCAGGAGGAGACGCGTCGCCACAACGGCAGGAACGTGTCGCCCGGGGAATTGCCCCGAATTGGAATCGAAAGAGTTGCGCGGGAAGATAAGAAAGAATACCCCACCTGCGGTATCGACGACTCTCCTGAGGTGGGCTCGGGGGCCACTGTCGGTACCCCACAGACCGGGTACCCCCGCGCACAAGGAGAAAATGGCTAAGGACCCGGCCTCTACTTAAGAGGCCGAATCCGAGGCTGCCACGTCGTGGAGGAAAGGACCAGATCCTACCTCTCCGCCGGGGAGGGCTCCCGGGCTGCCGCGTGGCCGGCAGAACTGCACCCTCGCCTCCCCGCTGAGGCGGGCTCCGAGGCTGCCACGTGGCCAATCGGAACCTCGGGGCCAGGCCCGCTTCCTCGCAGGGAAAGGCACTGGAACTACCACATGGACCGCAGGGCTGAGCCTCCACCCCTCCACAGGGGTGGGCTCCGGGTGCGCCACGTGGCCTGTACCATCGAGTGCTCGACTCCCCACAGAGGTAGGCTCCGGCGCAACCACGTGGCGGACGGCCAACTCAATGCGGTAGGACGCCGCAGTAAAGGAAGGTGTGTGCTGCTCGAACAGGCTTTAAAGTACGCGCGCCTTCCCCAGGCGAAGCGGAGTCGCGCATGCGTAAGTCAAGGCTCTAGTGTCCTGTCTTGTCCAAGTAGCCGGTACAGACCCACGCCACAAGATGAATGAATGGGCCGCAAGGACAAGATGGGCGGGACGTGCACCACCATCATCACCAACTATGTGTAGCCCTGGCGCACGACGCGGCGGGACAGCGCATTGACGCTCCTGACAAGGAGAAGTAGATAGCATTTAATCTTAGATCTTGTATAGGATTTGGCTCTCCCCGGGACCACCTGTCGGGGCCTTGGGCCTACCTTGTGACTGCAGAGTCCTTGGACTGTAAAAGGACTCTGCAGACGACCTTCACAAGGGATCGAAAAATCAGACTAAGGCTCATACACGCTCAAGCAAGGCAATTCACAAACACTCCCGTGGACGTAGGGTGTTACGCTCCAGCGGCCCGAACCATGTAAACCCTCTGTGTTCACCATCTCGCTGCGCTCAATCTCCTGGGACTAGCCCTCGTGAATCCAAAGAACGTCCACGGGCTGCTCTCTAAGCAGGTCCGGGGGAAGTGTCGTTTAAGACCTTCAACAGTTATCGTGCATGATTATCTCGGACTATTTACATTATCAAGACAAATGAAAGAGAAGAAAGGTTGTGTAAGGTGTGTGGATAGAACTGGATTTCTAGACCTCACTTCATCCAGAAAGATGGTGTACATGAGACACCGGCAGTTCTTGATAGATACACACAAGTATAGGAAGATGAAAGAACAATTTGATAATAAAGCCGAAAAAGATACTGCACCAAAACCTTACAGTGGAAAACTTGTGTTTGAAATGGTCAAGAACATTCATATTACTTTCTGTAAGGGCAAAAAATGTAAAGGAATAAAGAGAAAGAAAAGTACATTTTCAGGTGATACAACTGACATGGCTTTCGAGAAACAATCAATTTTTTTCAAGTATATTCCATATTGGATGAATCTGGAATTTTTCCATAGTATTGATTTGATGCACGTTACAAAGAATGTATTTGACAGCATCATTGGGACCTTGCTAGACATGCCGAGGAAAACAAAGGACAGATTAAATTCACATATGGACCTAGTAAATCTTGATTTGAGACCAGAGCTTTATCCAGCAGAAAAGGCGAACGGGAATCATTACCTTCCCCCAGCCAGCTACAACTTGACAGTAGAAGAGAAAAAAGCAATTTGTGAATGCTTGCATGGGATCAAAGTGCCCACGAGTTTCTCATCCCATATCCGCAAACTAGTCTTGATGAAAGACTTGTCTTTATTCGGCTATAATTCTCACGACTGTCACATGATGATGACAGTGTTCCTTGCCATTGCAATAAGAGTCATCAAACCTAAGCATATAAAAGTTGTCATCACACTTTTGTGTTACTTCTTCAATGCAATATCGCAAAAGGTGATAGCATGTGAAGATTTAGACTATCTGAAAACATACATCCTCGAGACTATGTGCAAGCTTGAGATGTGTTTCTCACCATCCTATTTTGATATGCAAGTACACCTAATCATACATCTTGTTGATCAGATAAAAGCATTGGGGCCACTATATTTACATCATATGTTTTCGTTGGAGAGATATTTAGGAGTATTAAAGAGTTATGTGCGGAACCGTGGTCACCCAGAGGGTTCAATTATGGAAGGATACACTACTGAAGAAGTGATTGAGGGTTGCGTTGATTACATCAAAGATGGAAAATCGATAGGTGTGCCTATACTAGTACATGAGGGTAGACTACATGGGAGAGGCAAAGGGGGTAAGAAAACTTTTATAGTTCAAGATTACAAGAATGTACACCATGCACATTTTGGTGTACTACAACAGCTTGCAATAGCTAAGTCATACATCGAGGAACACCAAATTGAGCTTCGCGAAAAAAAACAAGACTGCACAGAGGACTGGATCATGAAAGAGCACATACGATGTTTCACTGAATGGTTAATGGACAAAAATATACCATACGAAAACTCTATAGAAAAGGAAACAATGAAGAAGTTAGCTTCTAGCCCATCTGCTTTGGTGACATCATGGCAAGCATATGACATCAATGGTTACACATTTTACACTAAAGAAAAAGATGGTAAGAGTGTTGCACAAAATAGTGGTCTTCATATTGAGGATTATGATTCAGAAGGGCAGAAGACCACATACTTCGGGTTCATAGAGGAAATATGGGAACTCGATTATGGAGAAAGAATGGTAATGACTATATTTAAGTGCCAATGGGTCAAACATCCTGATGGTGTGAAAGTGGACAATTACAGGCTGACACTGGTAAACTTGAATAAAGTGGGTTATAAAGATGACCTGTGGGTTTTCGTCGATAGTGTTGTACAAGTTCTTTATGTACAAGATCCAAAAACTGGGAAGATGCACGTAGTTGTTTCTGGAAAGCAAAATATTGTTGGGATTGAGAATGTGGGAGATAATAAAGAGGAATATAATCAGTATGAAGAGATGTACCTTTTCACCGAACCAGAAAACATCAAGCGAGTCGAGAGAAGCATTAAAAAAGATTTGAAACCCTATATGTGAGAAGATGTCAATGCTGGAAAAAATGTATGATATATATTGTATATATTTGTATCATCTGAAATCAACTTAGAACAATGCTCTATTTCATCTTTAGATAGCATGTTTCGAACAATATTAAATTCAGTTTCTATAGAGAAGACTAATTTGGACAAGTGATCCTTTTCGGCTTGTCACCTATGATGATCAGGCTTGCCTTCCAACAGCTTGGTTCCAAACAACATATAGAAGCACAACTCTTGAAGCTCCTGTCAAGCTAATCCCTTCACAGCAAGCTATTGTAGATGCAAGTAACACCCGAGACTCATCATTCAGATTGTTAAAAGCTTCCATTGAAGTCTGACGATACTTCCCATCCATTTGAGGACATGCTTGGATAGGAGTAGATCCACTTCAATATAAGTGGATTGAGGTGGATTGAGGAGAAAATTAGTTCATTCTTCACTCCAATCCACTTCAATCCAATTAGATTGAGTACACCCAAACAAGCCCTGAAAGATTTCTTTCTCTTCTATCCATTTTAAAAACTTACAAAGATACTACTTTATCAGTTCTAATGGCTGAATATATTGACTACAAATCAGTACCATCTATCTTAGTGCTTCACACAAGCGACAAAGCGAAAAACTTCAATCACAAATCTAGTTTTTACCCTTTTCATGGGAATATGACATTAATATTTCAAGCATAGATTTTTCAATAAGTGAAGCTTCCTCATCAGACATGTTAATGATAGTTACAAGTGAAGGGTGTGTCAAAGCTAACGAAATCTCAACGGGATTGAAGACAAGGAGATGTTGCATATGAGTGACATTGTCCAGGTTAGACAATATGAAGCTATGATGGCAGCCTTCAACAACATGAAAAGTGATGCCAAGTTTATGTTTGCATCAACCAAGGCATATTGTGAGGGCATAACACTTGTTGGAGCATCACGGTTATGCTTGCCCCAACAAGTGTTATACCCTCACAACACGCCTTGGTTGATGCAAGCATAATCTTAACATCACTTTTCATGTTGTTGAAGGTTGCCATTATAGCTTCACGCTGTCTAACCTGGACATTGCCACTCATATGCAGGATCTCTTTATCTTCAGTCCAGTTCAGATTTCGTTTGCTTCGACACATCCTTCACTTGTAACTGCTATTAACATGTGTGATAAGGAAGCTTCACCTATTGATAAATCTATTCTTGAAATATTAAGGTGAAATCCCTATGAAAGGGTAAAAACAAGATTTGTGATTGAAGTTGTTCGCTTCCTCACTTGTGTGAAGCACAAAGAGGGTAGGTACTGATTTTTAGTCAATATATTTAGGCATTAAAACTGAGAAAGGAGCATCTTCCTAAGTTTTCAAATGGACGGGAGAGAAAGAAATCCTTCAAATGGATGGGAAAATCCATCTTCCAAGGATTGTCAGGCTTCAATTGAGGCTTTCAACAATCCAAATGATGAGCCACGGGTGTTACTTGCATTTATAAGAGCTTGATGTGAAGAGATTAGATTGACAGGAGCTTATCAGTATCACAGGAGGTTCTTAATTAACAAGCAGCCAGTGAAAACAATGACTTTCCCCAGGTGGTTCTTCAATAAAAACCGCTTGTGATGATTGAACCAGTACATACGATTCTTAAACAATGACCGCCCGTGAAAATCATGTATTTACCCAGGCGTTGGTTAATTAAGAACCGCCTGTGAAGTTTGTTACATTACAGGTGGTTCTTAATTAATAACCACCTGAGAAAATCATGTATTTACCCAGACAGTTGTTTTTTTAAATCTGCCTATGATGTTCGGTCATCACAGACATTTATTGTATCATTCGTCATCACAATCGCATTCTTTTACGGACCGCTTGTGTTTGAGAAATTGAGGCTCCTGTGAAAATGCTTTTTGTAGTAGTGTGATTTTCAGGGGCACGGGTCGCATTGTTGTCACACCTTTGCATGCGACAACAAATATATCCATATCATTGCGGTAATGGAGCGAGGCAACTCTGCCCTAAAAGTGGAGCGAGTAGTTATCGTTATCCGCCTTCAGGCAAGCTAACCATGGAGGGGAACTAGGAAGGCATCACCCAACGTACACAGGTACCATCTGTTGTTCTTTGCTTTTGGTCGTCATGGGCACACGCTCCGCTTCGCATTGGTCGTGATGATCACACAGGTACCCGTCTATTGCCTTCCATTAGGAAAAGGTGTGTCTAGCAATGTGCGTCTAACAAAGTGTGTCTCCTATTTACGAAAGAAATGAGACGTTCTTCACGGAAAGCCCGTCTCCTTTGTCTTCACTTACAGATAGACATGAACACATCGCTAAACAATTAACACATTCATTCATTCACAATTGAACACACAAAATATTCATCACCCAGATGAACATATATAACACATTCATTCATTAACAAATATATTACAAAACACAAGAAAAAAGTACAAGATACAAGAAAATTAAAATAACATCAACTAAAGAACAACTAAAGAAAACCTAAACCCTACTCCTCCCTCTCCTCCTCCTACGCCTGCTCTGGCTGCTCTGGCGGTTGCTCTGGCTGCTCCGCCGATTGCTCTGGCTGGTCCGAATCTGGCAGTGCAACCTCGCGACCGAGGTTCCTCGCCATATTCGCCACCAAGATACTGCAGCCCTCGGCGCCGAGCACCTTGGTCATCGTCTCGAGCAGCCTATGGAACCGGTCGAACAACCTGTCGAACAACAACTCAAGTAGCTCGTTGTTAAGCCTCTTGGGAGCGGCAACAATGTTTCTTGCAGGGTGGCTCCCTCGGCAGGCTTGGCCGCGAAACATTGGCTACGGTGGGTTGTCTGCACAGAGAAGACGAACGAAGAGAATATGAGCGAATGATTACGCCTTATATAAGGTCTATGCGGAGAAGAAAAATGGAGACGCACTTAGCAGCGAAGTGCGTCTCCTATGCTCGACATCTCCCTCTCCCCTGCTAAAAGGGAGACACACTTATATGAAAAGCGCGTCTTCTATTCCTCACGTCTCCTTTAGCTTCGTGATTTTCTCCATTTTGCTTCGGTTCACTATTGATATCCCACATCACTGAACTTAGAGCACATTCACTTGATAACTAAATCATTCACTTGTCCAGAAAATAATCAAATCATTCCTTATGATTACTGGGGAAAACAATGAACACACCACACATTCATTCATTCACACAGTGGCCAATGTTTTGTAATATATTCATTCACACATATGAACACACAAGATAATATTTATTCACATAGATGAACAAAGATAAATTTCATTCATGAACACAATATATTACAAAATACAAGAAAAAAGTACAAGAAGACACAAGAAAAGAAAGACATCAACTAAAAATAACAAAGAAAAACTAAATCCTCCACCACCTCCTCCTCCTCCTCCTCCTCCTCCCTTTCCTCCTCCAGCGGCGACTATGACGCTGGTGCTACACGAGCCTAGACGGCTGCGCCGGTTGCTCCGGCTGCACTGGCGGTGCAACCCCGAGACCGAGGTTGCTCTCCATCGCCTCCACCAGGTTTTTGCGGCCCTCGACGCCGAGCACCTGGGCCATCATCTCGAATAGAATGTTGAGATGATCGGCCATCCCCATGAGGGCGGAGAGGTAGTGGCCGATGGTACCCATTCCAGTAAATTGTGGTAGGGTACCCAGACCTAAGGAACTCATGGCGCGAGACGTATTGTTGTACGCCTCTTGTGCCATAAGGAGGTGTTGCTTGGTGTTGAACCTCTCGGGGAAGTTGCAGCACAATTTCTTACACGGTGGCTCCCTCAGCAGGCTTGGCGGCAGAAGGTCGGCCATGGTGGTGGTGGGTCATCAGCGCGGAGAAGAAGAAGAAGAAGAAGAAACGGATGCAAAATGAGCGATGTGCCTGTGGAGAACTGACGGGTGATGGCATGTCTTAAATAAGGTCTGCGCGGAGTTGACAATGGAGCGGTTGGTTTCCAGCGCATTGATGGAATGATGGGACACATCAATACCACCTCGGGGAAACAAAAGGTCGTGCACGCCGTGTGGGGACCGGGGTCCACACTTTCCAGGAATCGCATTGGGTGGTGCCGTGCGATGCGACACCCAACAGCACTTATGTAAAGGAACCCGTATTACATAAATCATTTGCTGAAATTTACAAAGATATTAAGTTTACAAATAGTTTATAAAAATAGACTACAGCGGAAGATAAGATTACAACTCTCGTACTCCAGTCTAATAAGCAAAAGAGAAGCCGTCCAGCCCACGGACGCTCCTCACTAGCCACGAAAACCAAACAGCAGTGGCATGGTTCCCACATGAGTATATTACTCGGAGAGTCCCGAGTCTCATCGGACAACCATAAAGGTTAATACCTGCAAAACAACTTATATAGCAACCGTGAGCACGAAGGCTCAGCAAGACTTAACCGTCTCACCTAAACATGAAACTCTACATGAGGGTAAAGACATAACATAGGATGGCAGATTTGCGTAACAGACTCGCCTAATTATGGGTCCTTATTTTTTAGATTTATAGCAGCAGCTTAAACCTTGTGCGGGGCAACATCGTAACTCCACAATCAAACAAGAAACACTTCATCATGATGCTGCATGCCCAAGGTGGAAATTAAATTTAGTGAGCACTATACTAATGCATACAACATAGCAATACCATGATAATATAATGTTCATAACAGCAGCAATTAATTCTCATCTCAAGTGCAAGTATTTAACTATGTCACAACTCAGTAAACAAGTGATACTCATATTCGCGAGGGACAGTGATTGGAATCAATGAAACCCGGAAAACACAACACGTATGCTCGTACTGGAAGTCACATCGGTGCACTCCACGGATGTCGTACGCAGCCACCTTTCTCAAGTTCCGCCCAAGTTGAATCGATTCAATCGTCTAGGACAGTATACCCACTCACGGTGCACCCTTCCGCAGTGAAGATGTCGTGAGCAAGTTTCCGTCTACTGTGCTGCGGCCGAAAGCCTGAGGCGATCGAAAAAGTCTCAACAAAAGCTTCCCAAGGTACATCGGTTTCCTGGATCCCATATATCCAGTATGACTCCGGTACAGTTCAAACTTGCTCAGCAGGGCGGCATATGGATCGGTCATTAACCGACACAGGCAGGGCTACGCACCCAATACCACGTCTTGCTGCATCCTATGCCCCTGCCCGGTCTCATTTTCAGATTACTACTTCATTCTCTTTGAACCAATCCCGTGTGAAAAAGTCCTAGCCATGCGAGTAGATTCCAACTACTCGACTTCTACCGAATCCTATACAACATTTAGCATAGCATAGTCTACACGATGACTTGACAACTATCCAAATACTCCATGGGTTGATCTGGTCATGCAAGTGGATTTTCAATCACCTTAGCCCTAATGCACATGACTCACCCTAGACATAGGTGATACAAATCAAAATTTTGTAATAGCGCTTAAATGCAAACCGGTGCTTGCCTGGTTGTGAGATGGTGTCAAAGTTAATTTGCATAGGGATGACTTCAAGTAGCTCCGGGGTCCTCTTGAGCTCGGCAACTAATCGATATGCAAAGAATTATGCAAGTTAATCAATACAGGTATTATATTATAGTTCAAAGGAAAGACAGTTAAGTATATTAATTTAAGCTTAATGGTTCTGGAAATTTTACAGGGGACATGAGGTGCTATGAGGAAGATCTGGACCAAAAATTGGAGATGTTAAAGGAAGCTCGTTGTCTGTAAAATTCCAACGAGTACAAGCCTTCTCTGAATTTTGGTTGTAATTCTGGAGGTCTATCATGGATACCAGTGGTTGTATCATACAGAGGGGCTCTCACTATTTCTAGGAAATATTTTTTCATAAATTTATAAGCTTCCTATTGGGAGATTTTGAATTTAGAATTTTGGATAAATTTCTGAAATAGTTCTGATGTTTTTGGGCATTCTATGAGCTGTTAGGAAAATCTCCAGATTGAACTAGGTTATTGAAGACCAATGAAGCTGAAATTTTTACAGGAATTCTGAAACTTACTACAGAACATTTTCGCAAAATTTCATAGTTTTCTATGAAGTTAATTATTATATAAAAATCAAACATTATTTTGCTTTAAAGGGCTCTACAGGAAAATCTAGGGATTTTAATGAAGATTGGGTTGTAGTTCTGATGATTGTAGACAAATAGCAAACCAACAAAATTGGTTTGAAAAATTTTGAAGCTTTATACTGAGAGTTATTCAATTTAGAAGTTTGCACAAGTTTATGTCCAAACTCTAAATGAATTTGACTATTTTTATGTGCATAAAGAATACACAGGTTATCAGACCATGTAAATTAAGTCTAATGACCCTGAAATATTTACTGGGGTTCAAGGATATTCAAATGAAGTTTCTGGAAAAATTTGAATTTTTTCCAAAGAGCAGAACTATTGGAATTAATTCTATAAGCATTTTGCTTATTTGAATTATGGAGAAATTCATATGGACTTTCATACAAATCCAAATGCTCCAATGGAAATTAATCGTTATGATGGTTCTAAAAAAATTATTTGGGAATTTGTGGACAAGTATCCTAGGAGATATATATTTTCCACGTTGGGGCAAAATCTGGAATTAAGTTTAAATGGGAAAGTTTAAATAATCCAGAGGGCCCACGGGTTTAAAATGGACCAATCGGGTCGAAGCAACACCGGGCCACAGAGAAAACATACGTAGCCACATGGGATCCACAGCCGCACCAGATCCGAGCGCGCGCGTTACACTCACTGACGGTTGGGCCCCACGGGGTCGTCGTCTACCTCCCGCCAGGCGCACGACAGCGGCGGTGCCTCGCCTGAGCTCTCGCCGCCCGTCGATACACGGCATGTCTCCTCTCCAAACTTGCCGTCTAACCCTATTTCGAGGTGCTGAGCATGTCGGTGGGGTCAGCGCACGCCGGCGATGGCTGGAAAGGCTTGCGCGACGGCGGCGGTGGCAATTAGGGTTTTGGCCACGTCGGCCGAGCACTATGGTGGATAAAACTGATCGGGAAGACCTCGGGAAGATTCATGGGAGTATGGGGAACAAGAATCTGGCCCTAGGAAGGAGAGTAATGGCTTGGAGAATGGTAGCGCTGATGGACCAAGGAAGGACAGACCGGCGGTTGGGGAAAAATTGTATTCCGGCGTGAGGCGTGAATACTGGATGAAACTCGATGGATCTTCTTCGAGGTGATGCGCCTGGCCATATAGAACAACATAGCACAGGTGCACAAGGAAAAATTAACTGTATAGAAGGAATTTCACACGCGAAGCAACTCTACTCATAACCGAAGTTCGTCGGGAGAAAAGCAAATACGGGGGCTAGGAGGCATGTCATGGGCTGAAACTTTACGAGCAGCTAGAACATGAGCAGGCGAACCTTTTTCCTTCTAGGACCAAGGCAAGATGATGGCTGTATCATCGGGTCGATGTTGAGCAGAGGTGCGGCAAAACAGGGGAGATTTCCGGTGGCCTCGATTTCGAACTTAACGGCTTCGGGGATGGCCTAGCTGTGAAAGAACTTGATCACAAAGCTGTGCAAGACGTAGGAGAGTGAGGAGAGGCAAAGAACAGTGCTTAACACGGAGTACCTTTTCTGCAAACCGGCTGAACAGAGAAGGAATCGGTAGAGGAGTGAAAATGGTACTGGAGGCTTCAAGGTGAAGGAAGAGCAAGCTAGGGGCATGGAGGGGGCTTAAATATGAGGCCAGGGTGAGCTGGGGGCAGCTGGAGTCGGTCACCACAGTGCAAGCAGCTGCCTGGACTTCGCATGCATTGTGGTGTCACTTGGAGAGTCAAAACAGCACTTTGCTTTGGATGACAAGTGGGTCCCACCTCATCCTCATCCTTTCCCCGTCAATTCTACCACCTAATTCATTCCAAAATTTGCTAGATATTTGTGGGATGGCTGTATTAATCATATATAATTTGATTTTGAATTCCCATAGTTGATTTGACAAAGTTTCATTTAAATTCAAACTTGAATTTGAATTTGAGTTGAATTCAATGTAGCTATTGAATTAAATAGCAAACTTGCTTCAAAAATTATGAAACTTTGCAGGGATGCTATTTGGAATATTTGGAATCCATTGGTCATCTCAAATATTCATGTTAAATTTATTTAAACAGTAGCTAAGTTTATTTTTTGAATTTCCTCATTTGGAGTTTCAATTAATTTGTTTTTCTCAATTCCTTTTTAATGCTTTTTGTCATTCAAAATTTTTTTCCTAACTCAACTTTGAATTATGGAAATTAGGGCTTTTACATTCCCCCCCCCCCTTAAAAGAATCTCGTTCCGAGATTACAATGAAGAGACGGAAGTAGGAGAGAAATTACCGGATATGAGACGATAAGAAATCCGGATAGTTGGAGCGGAGATATTCTTCGGATTCCCAAGTTGCTTCTTCAACAGTATGGTTGCTCCACAACACTTTATAGAACCACAGCGTGCGGTTCCGCGTTGTTCGAGTCTTCTCATCGAGAATCTGAACCAGATTTTCGGAGTACGTCAAATCCGGTTGCAATTTGCCGATGTCGTCAGTGTGGACTGCAGTTGTGAACTTGAGACATTTCCGGAGCTGAGATACATGGAAAATGTCGTGTATACCAGCGAGAGATGCCGGTAATTCCACTCGATAAGCCACAGGTCCGCACTTCTCTGTGATAGCAAATGGGCCAGTAAACCGGGGAGCTAGCTTTCCTTTTACTCCGAACCGGTGAATTCCTTTCATCGGTGACACACGGAGGTACACATGATCCCCGACATCGAAGTGCAGCAGGCGACGCCGCTTGTCTGCTTAATTCTTCTGTCGAGATTGAGCCGCTCTTAGATTTGCTTGAATGACCCTAACTTGTTCCTCGGCTTCATTGACTAGATCAATCCCGAATGTCACTCTTTCGCCGGACTCGCACCAATTCAGTGGAGTGCGACATTTTTGGCCGTAGAGAGCTTCATATGGTGCCATCTTGATACTCGCTTGATAACCGTTGTTGTACGAGAATTCCGCCAACGGCAAATGATCGTCCCAATTTTTACCGTGGTGGATGGCACATGCACGCAACATGTCTTTAAGGACCTGGTTCACCCTCTCGGTTTGTCCATCGGTCTGGGGGTATGCGGAGCTTGTAATCAGTTTAGTACCCAACGAGGCGTGCAGTTGCTCCCAGAAATGGGCAACGAACAACGAGCCTTGATCTGAAATAATCGTGCGAGGAATGCCGTGTAGGCACACGTTTCTTGATAGGTACAACTCCGCATATTTCTTGGCATTGAATCCGAGATTTACCGGAATGAAGTGTGCTGATTTGGTTAGTCGATCGACTATCACCCAAATCGAATCATGCTTCCGGAATGTGAGTGACAATCCGACTATGAAATCCATACTCACATCCTCCCATTTCCATGCTGGAATATTCAGCGGTTGCAGCTGTCCCGCTTTCTTCATATGGTCGGCCTTCACTCGCCGACACGTATCACACTCGGATACGTACTTCGCTATTTCCCGCTTCATCCGTGTCTACCAAAACTTGGTCTTTAAATCTTGATACATTTTATTGCTGCCCGGATGAATAGAAAATTTTGACATGTGAGCTTCATCCAATATTTTCTTCCGAAGCTTAACATCTCGGGGTACAACTATACGTTCCTTGAACCATAATGTACCGTGATCATCTTTCCGGAAACATTTTACTTCCCCGCTGTCCACCCTTTCTCGTATGTGTGACATGCCCTTGTCCTTCTTCTGGGCTTTAATAATTTCCTCTCGGATAGTGGGAATGAGAGCAAGATTATTGAGAGCCCCATATGGAATCACATACAGACTTGGTTCCTCATCTTCCATTTCAGCCATGGTGATGTTGTGGACATGGGCTTTCTGAATAAGCACGTCGGCAACCACATTAGCTTTGCCGGGATGATAATGAATCTCAATCTCATAATCCTTGATCAACTCAAGCCACCTTCTCCCTCATGTTCAGTTCCTTCTGAGTGAAGATATACTTCAAACTTTTGTGGTCGGTGTAGAGGTGTACAAGATTTCCAAGCAAGTAATGCCTCCACATTTTTAATGCCAATACCACGGCAGCGAGCTCAAGGTCGTGAGTCGGGTAGTGCTGCTCGTGGTTTCAGAGTTGGCGAGATCCATACGCGACCACACGTCCTTCTTGCATAAGAACACAGCCAAGTCCAATGCCAGATGCATCACAATAAACGTCAAACGGTTTTGTCGTGTCCGGCTGAGCAAGAATCGGGGCTGTTGTAAGGTGATGTACTAATGTCTTGAACGCTTCTTCACAAGCTGAACTCCAAATATATTTGGTTCCCTTTTTCAGCAGCTCCGTCATCGGGTTCGCGATCTTTGAGAAGCTCGGGATGAACCTCCGATAATATCCCGCTAAACCGAGGAAACTTCAGACTTCATGTACTGACTTCGGAGATTGCCATTTCAGTACTTGAACAATTTTACTTGGGTCCACAGCGATGCCCTCAGCTGAAATAATGTGAATGGCACTTGGCTGATCCAAAATTCACACTTGCTGAATTTTGCGTATAACTTGTGATCTCTCAACCGCTGCAACACAATATGCAAATGTTTAGCATGCTCTTCCTCTGACTTGGAATAAACCAATATGTCGTCGATGAAGACCACGACGAACTTGTCCAACTCCGGCATAAATACTGAGTTCATGAGATACATGAAGTGCCCGGAGCGTTGGTGAGACCAAAAGACATGACGAGATACTTGTATAATCCGTATCTTGTCGAGAATGCCGTCTTCGGTATATCCTCTGGTCGGATTTTGATTTGATGATATCCGGACCGAAGATCCATCTTTGAGAACACCCTCGCACCAACAAGTTGATCGAATAAAATGTCGATGCGGGGCAGCGGGTACTTGTTCTTTATAGTCACGGCGTTGAGCGGTCGATAATCCATGCATAACCACAATGTTTCATCCTTCTTCTTGACAAACAGCGCCGAGCAGCTCCAAGGTGATGAGCTTGGGCGAATAAAACCCTTGTCCAAAAGGTCTTTCAAATGCTCCTTTAATTTAGCTAGCTCATTAGGCGCCATTCGATATGGTCTTCGAGAGATCGGTGTGGTTCCCGGTACAAGTTCAATCTTGAACTCAACGTCACGTTCAGGCGGCATGCCTGGTAAATCATCAGGAAACACATCGGGATACTCACGGACCACCGGAATATCTTCAAGTTTAATTGCTTCCGTGTTATATGCAGCTGCACTGTCCTGCTCCAAACTGTCCAAAAACAGCTCATGTTGTCCGTGCATCGGAGAGTCAATTTGGATAGTCCGGGTACCGATATTAAGAATGGCACCGTGACTGTTCAACCATGACACTCCCAATATTATGTCGATCTTCAATCAGCGACGTTGGATATATTTTGCCCCCAAACATAAAGCTGCTCGGGGAACAATCTGACTAGCCGAGATACTTCCACCTGGTGAGCTTATAAGATAACTTTTCTTGGGAGTATTGGTGGATAATTGGTGCTGATTCACACATGATTTACTGATAAAATTGTGGGTAGCACCGGAATCAAAGAGTATGAGGACGGGTATATCTTTGATAGCAAACATGCCCGCTAACACCGGTGCTCCCTCCGGAACACTCTCGATTGATATGTGTTGAACACTTCTGGTTTGCCGTGCTGTCTTCTCTGGTTGAATACGGGACTGAATACACCGTTGTACTGGTACTTGCCTGCTACTCAAGATCTTCTCTGGGCAATCATTGGTATAGTGCCCAACACGGTCACATATGGAACACCTATACTGATTCAACGTCCCACTGACTTGAGGCCTGAATTGTCCTGCATCTCGCTGCGAGATAAATGCCCCTGGAACAATTTGGGACTGTTCTTGCTGCTGATGTAATGCTGGTTGAAAATCTGATACTTCGAACGGTCGACTCTGATACGAACTCGGTTGTGCAGCCGGCTGCCATATCTGACCGAACGGTGATCGGTACACCATACGGTATTTCTGAGGAATATTATGTGTGGTGTCCTGCACAGCAAGTCTCTTCTTTGACTCCTCTGCGATCCGCTCACGTGTGGCATCCTCTTGCGTAATTGCGGCATTAAGCATAGCGTTGAACGAGCCGTGATTGAACAATGCAAGCTTGTCTTTCAACATGGGGCTTAGACCCCGATAGAAGTACTCTCGCTTCTGATCCTCCGTACTCACATACTCCGACGCATATTGTGCTAGATTAACAAAGACTTTGGAGTATTCTTGAGCACTCCTTTCTCATTGCTTCAAATCAAGAAATTCCTGCAGCTTCCTTCTCACAATGGCAGGAGGAACATGATAGGCATGGAATGCCTTCCGGAACTCTGTCCAAGTGAGTTGCTGTCCAGCGGCCAAGGAGGCGATGTGGTTCGCCCACCAAGCACCGGCGATGCCATGCAGTTGCTGTGCTGCATATAAAACCTTCATAGGGTCACTGCACTGCAGCAGTCCGAACTTAGCTTCAATGGTGCGGAGCCAATGGACCGCATCTAGAGGTTCACCATCACCACTGAACACGGGGGGTGCAGTTGCCAAGAATTCTTGATAGGTTGCTTGCTGAGGTTGATGATTGCCTTCTGCTTGACGTCGCCCTTGATTGGACGTAATCTGCACGAGGGTTCGCAGCAGTTCGGTCCGCTCGTCGCGCGAACCCAGCATGTCTGCGATATCATGCGCCAATGTAAGCGGAGACGGAGGTGGCGGTTGCGCCGGTTGTTCTGGATCTCGGGAGCCATCCCCTCCCTGACTTTAACCACCGACCTCGTATGTTGTGCGAGTGCGCACCATTCTGCAGTTACAGTCATTAATCCAACATGAGATGTGATATTGCAAGATCACACTAGGATGAAAACAATAGTGTGTGCATTGATAGCCGAATTTGCATAACGGTCATATATTGGTAAAGTATAAACTTTATACACAATACATCTGGACCAAGGTTACAATAGCGAGTTCCAAAATAATGAACTCCATGGATCGAAGTTCATTTCGACTATTGTTGGTCATGACGGGACGTTATGCGCGTTATCGTGCATAAACACACCTTTATCTTTAATATGACACAAACATGGCCATAAAAGAAAAGAGGTTTGAGTGAGTCAAACCATCAATTCTACTGGTAAATAGTTGAGTATTGACAACTGGTCTGTTACGACACTTCTCAAAGTGAATTCGAGGACCAGATTCATAATGAGACCAAATTATGTCAAACCGATAAAGTTTCTGTTGAAACCTGACCAGTTTGTACTCAAACATAAATTTAACCCAGTAAATGGCAGAATCAGATCTTGAGGTGAACTACAAAGTTGAAGTAAACTTCATGACCTTTCCAAAAATTATTGGTTTTCCTTCAGATAGTTTCTGGTTGAGATGATATGGAATTGTAAACCTGACAGTTTTTCTGGAAAATTTTGACAGCATATCCTTTGTTTATGCTGAATTTGGCCACAATTTCCAGATATAAAACATCAGATTTGACAAAAACCACAAACTATAAATTTGTAATTAATATTAAAAGTATTCCATAAATGTCTTGCACGATCCGGTTCGAATTTTCTAGAGTGAGACATGGTGAAAACAATCGGAGTCCAGAAAGGGTTCCAGTTCCTGTCCAGTTTTGGCAGAGTTTGGAACTTTGAATTTTTAAACAGGTTAGAGGGAAATTCAGTTCTGGAGTTGAACATAAAAGTTTTGGAGTACTTCCTACACTTTCCATCCATGTATGTTACATATTCATTGGAGGTTTCTACTGGGAGATATGTTTTCTCAAAGTCAGGTCTTTATACGGTAGAAAACAGAACACTCTGTTTCTGAATTGGTGACTTCAAAACCTACTCCAAATTTGAAAACTTAGTTCAAACTCAGAGCTCGATAGATAATATAAGTATTTTTACATCTTCTCAGTTCCATTTTACAGAAAAGTGGTTAATGCATCAATGGAGTATATGTCGGTACTACGTGCCTCTCAAAGCCAAAATTCTAAGCCGGTATTCCGGCATACGTCTCAATGGTGGCCTTAATGACGTTCACTCGCAAACAATTTCTAAATGCAATACAATCACGTGGTCAGTGTACCTATCACTACACACAAACTATTGATCAATCATATGGTGTCGTACGATACAGCCCGCACGGGCGAACAGTTCACAATAATGTATATGAAAGTAAAAATATTCGTCCCATATCGTTCCATATGGGCCGCCTCGAGTTAAGCCACGTCTCGAGGTACATGACCGGGTTTTCTACCACCCGACGGGATCCCACGTCTTTGCATAGTGCTGCACCAGTAGGAGGCGCATCGGGTTATGTCCCACCCAACGGGGGCTCCCACTAACTTTGAAGCACGCTGGGGTACTGCGTGTCATATGTTCTCAGAAACATGGAATGTTTCAGATACTCATATTAACTCTTCCGTGCAAATCCACAGAAATATTTCCATGCTACCTCTCGCATGGTGAGCTTACCGCAATTGATCCGCTTACGGTGGCGTACCTTACCTCTTACCTGACGTCGGAGCGTTGTTACAGAATAGAATAACACATAAGTTAGTTTTTCCACCTTAATAACTTATGCTAATATAGTCCTTATGTGGGCCTAGTATCGTATCCTCACCGTATCCTATGTTTTTCTTGTAATACGATCATTTATAAGCGTGCTATTCCCAATGCGGCTCTGATACCACGTCTGTGGGGACCGGAGTCCACACTTTCTAGGAATCGCATTGGGTGGTGTCGTGCGATGCGACACCCAACAACACACATGTAATGGAACGCGTATTACATAAATCATTTGCTGAAATTTACAAAGATATTCAGTTTACAAATGGTTTATAAAAATAAACTACAGTGGAAGATAAGATTACAACTCTCGTACTCTAGTCTAATAAACAAAAGAGAAGCCGTCCAGCCTACGGACGCTCCTCACTAGCCACGAAAACCAAACAGCAGCGGCATGGTTCCCACATGAGTATATTACTCGGAGCGTCCCGAGTCTCATCGGACAACCATAATCAAGTTAATACCTGCAAACCAACTTATATAGCAACCGTGAGCACGAAGGCTTAGCAAGACTTAACTGTCTCACCTAAACATGAAACTCTACATGAGGGTAAAGACATAACATAGGATGGCAGATTTGCATAACGGACTCGCCTAATTGTGGGTCCTTATTTTTCAGATTTATAGCAGCAGCTTAAATCTTGTGCGGGACAACATCGTAACTCCACAATCAAACAAGAAACGCTTCATCACGATGCTGCATGCCCAAGGTGGAAATTAAATTTAGTGAGCACTATACTAATGCATACAACATAGCAATACCATGATAATATAATGTTCATAACAGCAGCAATTAATTCTCATCTCAAGTGCAAGTATTTAACTACGTCATAACTCAATGAACAAGTAGTACTCATAACTGCGAGGGACGATGATTCAAATCAATGAAACCCGGAAAACACGACACGTACGACCGTACTGGAAGTCACATCGATGCACTCCACAGACGTCGTACGCAGCCACCTTTCTCAAGTTCCGCCCAAGTTGAATTGATTCAATCGTCTAGGACAGTATCCCCACTCACGGTGCACCCTTCTGCAGTGAAGATGTCGTGAGCGAGTTTCCGTCTACTGTGCTGCGGCCGAAAGCCTGAGGCGATCGAAAAAGTCTCAACAAAAGCTTCCCAAAGTACATTTGTTTCCTGGATCCTATATATCCAGTATGACTCAGGTACAGTTCAAACTTGCTCAGCAAGGCGGCATACGAATCGGTCCTTAACAGACACAGGCAGGGCTACGCACCCAAGATCACGTCTTGCTGCATCCTACGCCCCTGCCCGGTCTCATTTTCAGATTACTACTTCATTATCTTTGAACCAATCCCGTGTGAAAAAGTCCTAGCCACGCGAGTAGATTCCATCTACTCGACTTCTACCGAATCCTATACGACATTTAGCATAGCATAGTCTACACGATGACTTGACAACTATCCAAATACTCCATGGGTTGATCTGGTCATGCAAGTGGATTTTCAATCACCTTAGCCCTAATGCACATGACTCACCCTAGACATAGGTGATACAAATCAAAATTTTGTAATAGCGCTTAAATGCAAACCGGGGCTTGCCTGGTTGCGAGACGGTGTCAAAGTTAATTTGCAGAGGGATGACTTCAAGTAGCTCCGGGGTCCTCTTGAGCTTGGCAACTAATCGATATGCAAAGAATTATGCAAGTTAATCAATACCGGTATTATATTATAGTTCAAAGGAAAGACAGTGAAGTATATTAATTTAATCTTAATGGTTCTGGAAATTTTACAGGGGACATGAGGTGCTATGAGGAAGATCTGGACCAAAAATTGGAGATTTTAAAGGAAGCTTGTTGTCTATAAAATTCCAACGAGTAGAAGCCTTCTCTGAATTTTGGTTGTAATTCTGGAGGTCTATCATGGATACCAGTGGTTGTATCATACAGAGGGGGTCTCACTGATTCTAGGAAAATTTGTCTCATAAATTTCTAAGCTTCCTATTGGGATATATTAAATTTAGAATTTTGGATAAATTTCTGAAATAGTTCTGATGTTTTTGGGCATTCTATGACCTGTTAGGAAAATCTCCAGATTGAACTAGGTTATTAAAGTCCAATGAAGCTGAAATTTCTACTGGAATTCAGAAACATAATACAGAACATTTTGGCAAAATTTCATAGTTTTCTATGAAGTGAATTATTAGATAAAAATCAAACATGATTTTGTTTTAAAGGGCTCTACAGGAAAATCTAGGGATTTTAATGAAGATTGGGTCGTAGTTCTGGTGATTGTGGACAAATAGCAAACCAAAATAATTGTTTTGACAAATTTTGAAGCTTTATTCTGAGATTTATTCAATTTAGAAGTTTGCACAAGTTTATGTCCAAACTCTAAATGAATTTGACTATTTTTATGTGCATAAATGATACACAGGTTATCAGACCATGTAAAATAGGTCTAATGACCCTGAAATATTTACTGGAGTTCAAGGATATTAAAATGAAGGTTCTGGAAAAATTTGGTATTTTTCCAAAGAGCAGAACTATAGGAATTAATTCTATAAACATTTTTCTTATTTGAATTATGGATAAATTCATATGGACTTTCATACAAATCCAAATGCACCAATGGAAAGTAATATTCATGATGGTTCTAACAAAATTTATTTGGGAATTTTTGGACAAGTATCCTAGGACATATATATTTTCCAAGTTGGGACAAAATCTAGAATTAAGTTTAAATGGGAAAGTTTAAATAATCCAGAGGGCCCATGGGTTTAAAATGGACCAATCGGGTCAAAGCAACACCGGACCACAGAGAAAACGTACGTAGCCACATGGGATCCACAGCCGCACTAGATCCGAGCGCGCGCGTTACACTCACTGATGGCTGGGCCCCACGGGGTCGTCGTCTACCTCCCGCCAGGCGTGCGACAGCGCCTCGCCGGACCTCTAGCCGCCCGTCGATCCACGACACGTCTCCTCGCCAAACTCGCCGCCTAACCCTATTTCGAGGTGCTGAGCACGTCGGTGGGGTCAGCGCACGCCGGTGATGGACGGAAAGGCTTGCGTGATGGCGGTGGCGGCGATTAGGGTTTCGGCCATGTCGGTCGAGCCCTATGGTGGATAAAACTGATCGGGAAGACCTCGGGAAGATTCATGGGAGTATGGGGAACAAGAATCTGGCCCTAGGAAGGAGAGTAATGGCTTGGAGAATAGTAGCGTCGATGGACCGAGGAAGGACAGACCGGCGGTTGGGGAAATATTATATTCCGGCATGAATACTGGATGAAACTCGATGGATCTTCTTCGAGGTGATGCGCCTGGCCATATAGAACAACATAGCACAGGTGCACAGGGAATAATTAACTGTATAGAAGGAATTTCACACGCGAAGCAACTCTACTCATAACCGAAGTTCGTCGGGAGAAAAGCAAATACGGGGGCTAGGAGGCATGTCATGGGCTGAAACTTTATGAGCATCTAGAACATGAGTAGGAGAACCTTTTCCTTCTAGGACCGAGGCAAGATGATGGCTGTATCGTCGGGTCGACGTTGAGCAGAGGCGCGGCAAAACAGGGGAGATTTCCGGCTGCCTCGGTTTCGAACTTAACGGCTTCGGGGATGGCCTAGCTGTGAAAGAACTTGATCACAAAGCTGTGCAAGAGGTAGGGAAGTGAGGAGAGGCAAAAAACAGTGCTTAACACGGAGTACCTTTGCTGCAAACCGGCTGAACAGAGAAGGAATCGGTAGAGGAGTGAAAATTGTGCTGGAGGCTTCAAGGTGAAGGAAGAGCAAGCTAGGGGCATGGAGGGGGCTTAAATAGAAGGCCAGGGCGAGCTGGGGGCAGCTGGAGTCGGCCACCACAGTGCAAGCAGCTGCCTGGACTTTGCATGCAGTGTGGTGTCACTTGAAGAGTCAAAACAGCACTTTGCTTTGGATGACAAGTGGGTCCCACCTCATCCTCATCCTTTCCCCATCAATTATACCACCTAATTCATTCCAAAATTTGCTAGATATTTGAATTCCCATAGTTGATTTGACAAAGTTTCATTTAAATTCAAACTTGAATTTGAGTTGAATTCAATGTAGCTATTGAATTAAATAGCAAACTTGCTTAAAAAATTATGAAACTTTGCAGGGATGCTATTTGGAATATTTGGAATCCATTGGTCAACTCAAATCTTCATGTTAAATTTATTTAAACAGTAGCTAAGTTTATTTTTTGAATTTCCTCATTTGGAGTTTCAATTAATTTGTTTTTCTCAATTCCTTTTTAATGCTTTTTGTCATTCAAAAATTTTGTCCTAACTCAACTTTGAATTATGGAAATTAGGGCTTTTACACGCCGGTCACACACATCTCTACACTACCACCGCCAAAATTAAGTTCTCTGCAGTCCTCGTACCTCGCGTCTCTCTTTCAACAATGGAAGACGCGATTTAATGTCCCGCATGTCTCGCTTTTGTCTTGCACATCTCGCGTTCATCTCCCTCGTCTCTTTGCCTCTGGTGCTCCTTTACTAATCGACCAATGCTCCTTTACTAATTGTCCACCCTTTAGTGCGACTGCCGCCTCTATTTGCCATCACCGTCATCATCGTCGCCAACCTCGTCATCGTCGTCATTGTTCATGGCTGGATTAGATATCGGCTGTGCATGTAGCCGACTGAAGGAGGAGCGCTTGGTGTGGCGGAAGAACCATCCCCATGTATGTACATATGTTACACCGGTCGCATGGTTGTATATATGTAGCTCTGCAATGGACTGATGAATGTAGTTTTGTTTCCCATCTTGTTTGTTTTTGGTATTTCTAATTTCTTTGCGTAGGGTTTCTCTGTGAAGCCTGAGTCGGGAAATTTATTGAAGTGGCAGTGCATCGTCCCCAGTAAAGAAGGGGTAAGTCATGAAGAACAAGCACAATCATATGAGTATAACCATCATTCTCTTATTATTGAATTTCCTTTGTAGACTGACTGGGAAGGTGCTTAGTACCCCCTGACAATCTCATTCTCGGAGGACTATCTGTTGGTGCCTCCAAGATGCGCCTTTCAACGTGGTTTCTTTCACGTGAATGTTCATCACTCAGGAGCACTCTGCCTTGGGATTCTTGATCAAGAGACTTTAAGATAGAGTTATTTTGTTAAGTAATTAGTAATTGTTGTCGACCTTATTTGAATTGGTTTCTCATGTTGCTTAAGATGATATTTCTTAGAGGTGGTGGTCTGGTTCTACAATCAAAACTATACTACTTTCAGCATTTGCTTCATCAACCAAATGCGCCCGATGTTGAAAATGATTGCTATAATCTACTTATCAAGGTTAGTAACTTTGTGTTAGTGATCAACATAGGTTATATATCATTCCTCATTCCACATTTGTTAATTTAAAGAATGTCAATATTTTCAATATCTAGAGGAATATAAGAGACGTGTTCAGGAGCAAGTTGGTTGGTACAGTTTAGATTGAACGACGAGAGCCTCATAGGAATAAGTTTAGAATCGAAATATATAGTTTAGAGGGCACACAATGTGTATGAACTATGAAATTATCTCTAATTTACAATGTCATTGCATTTGTTTATCCCTGAATTCCAATTATATCTCTTAATTGCAATGTCATTGCGTTTGTATCCCTGCAGCGAACACTCATGATGTTAACTCTGCGCGCAAGTGGCAACGGACGCTCACGATGTCGTGCGAGTGGCAAAAGAGAGATGAGCACATGAGGGACAGGCAAATGAGAGACGCACGGTATTAAGGCCTGTGGGAGATGAGCTAATGCGAGACGTGCCTTACCTAGACTCGTCTTCGATTCATGCCGAAGATCTTTTGTCCCACCACGAAAAGCTCAGCGCGTTGCAACGATCATATAAGGCATTGCGAACAGTTGGCCGTTGGACATGACCACATGCAAAAGATGGCGTCGCACCCCTGAAACAACAACTTTCGTATGCGGCGTGCCCGTTTGGCCACAATATAATGAGAGACGAACATTAAACAGGTGCGTCTCTGATTTATGACCTCCATCAAAAGGTAGACGAGTTGTTTTAAGGCCCGTGGGAGACGAGCTAATGTGAGACGTGCCTTACACAGGCTCGTCTCCGATTTGTGCCGAAGATCTTTTGTCCCACCAAGGCATTACGCACAGTTGCTAGTTGGATATGCCCATATGGCAAAGATGTTCCTGGCTTCAGCACACTGTGGAGCATATTTGGCATACTGGGTGCCCGTTCAACCACAAAATAGTGCGAGACGAGCATTATATACGTCTGTCTTCGATTTTTGATGCCCGTTTCAGATGAGCTAATGCGAGACATGCCGCACCTGGGCCCGTCACCCATTCATGCGAAAATCTTCTGTCCCACCACAGAAAGCTGAGCATGTTGCAATGATCATATAATGCATTGTGCGCGCATAGTTGCCAGTCGGACGTGCCCGTATGCAAAAATGTTGTTTCTGGCTTCAGCACACCATGGCACATTTTTGCAAACGGTGTGACTGTTCTGGCCACAAAGTAATGTGAGACACACATTATATATGTCCATCTCCAATTTTTGGCTTATTTTTTGCTCTCGCACGATCTCTAGAGAAAATTTTCGTGCTCTCTCCCTACACTTTGGCGAAATTTTTTAGCTTTCGCGCGCTCTCTCGACCTACAAACCGCAGGTCCTGAGCACGCCGCCTCCGTCTCTCTTCCTCAACTTGCAATTCGTCATTGTCGCGCTGCCGCCGTCGACCCCGACCCCGCCGTCAACCCCAACCTTCGTCATCAGAGAGTTGAGCACACTAAAGCACGCCGCCTCGTCCCCTATCCTCAGAGCATGCCGCCGCCTCGACCCCGACCTCAGTAATCCGTATGAGCACGTCGCCGCCTTCACATAAGTGGAAATGTTTCCCCTGTCCCCAGAGCATGACGGCCTGCTGTCATTAGAGAGTTGAGGAACCGCCGCTTCGGCGCCTCTACTAGCTCATCCCGGAGCACGCCGCTGCCTCGTCCCCTATCCTCGGAGCACGCCGCTGCCTCAACCCTGCCTTCAGAGCGTGCATTCCAGTGATTTTATTGAATTTGAAGATGTCCAATGAAGGCTCATCTTTAATGAAGTAAATTATCCAAAGGGAGAATTTTCATTACGTATACATTCATCTTCCTTGTTTATGTCCCATGTAGAAGTAATGTATTTGTTTTGACTATCAATGTATATAATGAATTCTGATTCACAAACCCTTGAAACTGCAGGACCCCTGGTTGACACTAGCATTTGTCATCCCAGTGAGTTTGATTTTTACCTCTGCAGATATGCTGGAATCAAGGTACCTATGCAATAATTAGTGTTTCTCTCACGAGTTTTTGATATCAGACTATAAATGCATCAATGGAATGTAAATTATTTGTTTTTTCAGGGGACAAGCACGCCAACTCACTACCATGTCCTTTACGATGAGAACAATTTCTCTGCTGATGCTTTGTAGATGCTCACCAACTGCCTGTGCTACAAGTAAGCTCGGTTCTTCATTCACTAACAGTTCCTATGTTTATTACCACTATATACCAATTTGTTCCTAAGCCTTCAGATATTTGCTCCCTTATGTGACTGGTTAACCGAATGTGACTACAATTTGATAATGTTTTATATGATTTCAGTAATTTTATTGAATTTGAGGATGTCTCAGTCAGAGCATTAGAGGCTATGAAGGCTCATCATTAATGAAGTCATTGATCAGGAGAACTTTCATTACGGTATACAGAATTAGATGATGACAGTTATGATGTGTGTAATTAGTTATATTGTAATTAGGATGAACAGAGGCATTCTTTGTTGTGTAATTAGTATACTTGATAACCACGATTGACACTTTGTTAATATTTGATTGATCAATATAATTTAAGGTATTATTTTTTTGGCTATACATATGTTCATGTATGTGTATGTTGCTGACATTGGCAATGTGAGTGCCAAATCCTAGCTAGCTGCAGGATGCAACTGGCAGTCAGGATAATCAGGGGTGGGGACACCTAATAGAAGATCCTGCCTGTAAACAACCTGCGATGAGCTGTAACAGAGACCATCTCGGATTACTTAAATAAAGGAGACAAGCATTCATAAAGCATGCCTTAGATCAGTAAACAAATCTGCGGTGGACTACAATAAACCGTCTCGAATAAATTAGTAAATCTGGGATGGGTTGTGTTAGTGCTTATCTCGCATGTATGCTGATGGGCGACGTGCGCGCCTCACGTCTCCAATGACCCCATAAAGAACGTCTGCTATGACACAAAAAAGGAGACGCGTTTCCTTTGAGCATATCTCGCACTTAGGATGATCGGCGACGCGCCAGTCGCTCGTCTCTGATGACAACATAATGCGAGACGCCACGACGGAGACGCACAGCTTGTTCGTCTCCCTTATTCGTTGGGGTACATCTCGGATGAGCCTTTCCTACGTAGTGTACTTTTTTCGTCTCCAAAATTTTATCGCTTTGTAATTTATTTTTGGACTACAAAGGGAAAAACTTTTGAGATGGAGGAAGTATAATACCATACATGTCATACAAACATGTATTAAGTTACATTTAAATGTGGTTGGGATACGAGGCACCAAAATAACAATGGTTGGAAATCAGCAGAGCGTGCTGGTGCCATACGCACCTGGCTGAGGTAGCATAGGACTAGGTCTTATTTTGTCATCTACACACTCTTTATCTTGATCTTCTTCTGAATGTCCGTGAGAAGCGAGGGTGGATACGGAATGTACTGAGCAAACCCTAATAAGAGGTGCAAGATTCAATTATCATGGAGATAAAGATAAAATAAGTATCATAAGCAAAAAAGATAGAATTAAAAGTACCATCTTGGAAAATAGGCCATAATTTGTGGTTATAAGGATCAAGGTGGACTCGAAATCATTGACATCTGAATCCAAAATAAATATTTGTAAGTAAATGAATTATAAAATTGCTTAATAAAGAAGGGATATGGCAAATATTGTTTAGAAATAAATATCTAAACTCGAATCTCTATCACAAGTTGAGACCAATCTTCAAGACTCTCATTTTTTGAAGGGTCTAATGAAAATAAAAAAAAATAATGTTGTAGCTTGTGGTTCTTTTAGCATCAAAGACGGGACACGGCCAAGATTTTGACAGGGTACTCCCTCGGTTTCTTTTTATTTAACGTTGATTAGTTCATTTTAAACTAATCAGGGTCAAATAAAAAGAAAGAGTGGGAAAAATATATGTAGAACTTATAAAGAGCTGCATATCCTATCTTATACTCCCTCCTTCCCACAGTAGTTGTTGTTAAGACAACAAACTTAGTTCAAAATTGAACTAAGTTTGTTATTCTAACGACAACTATTGTGGGAAGGCGGGAGTATAACATTACTTATCATCGATATGATTTTCAGGGACACGGGGCGCGTCGTTGTCACACCTTTGCATGCGATAACAAATATATCCATATCGTTGCGGTAATGGAGCGAGGCAACTCTGCCCTAAAAGCGGAGCGAGTAGTTATCGTTATTCGCCTTCAGGCAAGCTAACCATGGAGGGGAACTAGGAAGGCACCACCCAATGTACACAGGTACCATCTGTTGTTCTTTGCTTTGGTCGTCATGGGCACACGCTCTGCTTCGCATTGGTCGTGATGAGCACACAGGTACCATCTCACTACCATGTCCTTTACGATGAGAACAATTTCTCTGCTGATGCTTTGCAGATGCTCACCAACTGCCTGTGCTACAAGTAAGCTCGATTCTACATTCACTAACAGTTCCTGTGTTTATTACAATTGTATACTAATTTGTTCCTAAGCCTTCAGATATTTGCTCTCTTATGTGACTGGTTAAGCGAATATGACTGCAATTTGATAATGTTTTATATGATTTCAATAATTTTATTGAATTTAAGGATGTCCCAGTCGGAGCATTAGAGGCTATGAAGGCTCATCAATAATGAAGTCATTGATCGGGAGAACTTTCATTACGGTATACAGAATTAGATGATGACAGTTATGATGTGTGTAATTAGTTACGTTGTAATTAGGATGAACAGGGGGCATTCTTTGTTGTGTAATTAGTATACTTGATAACCATGATTGACACTTTGTTAATATTTGATTGATCAATATAATTTAAGGTGTGATCTTTTTGGCTATACATATGTTCATATATGTGTATGTTTCTGATACTGGCACTGTGGTTGCCAAATCCTGGCTAGCTCCAGGATGCAGTCGGCAATCAGGATAATCAGAGGTGGGGGCACCTAATAGGAGACCCTGCCTGTAAACAACCCGTGACGAGCTGTAACAGAGACCGTCTCAGATTACGTAAATAAAGGAGACAAGCTTCTATAAATCCCGTATCAGATCAGTGAAGAAATCTGCGATGGGATACAATAAATCCCGTCTCGAATCAATCAATAAATTTGCGACGGGCTGTGTTAGTGCTTATCTCACATGTATGCTGATATGGGCGACGTGCGCGATTCACGTCTCCAATGACCCCGTAAAGAACGTCTGTTATGACACAAAAAAGGAGACGCACTTCCTTTGAGCATGTCTCGCACTTAGGATGATCGGCGACGCGCCAGGCGCTCGTCTCTGATGACAACATAATGCGAGACGCGACGACGGAGACACACAGTTTGTTCGTCTCCCTTCTTCGTTGGAGCACATCTCGGATGAGTCTTCTTACATAGTGTACCCTCTTCGTCTCCAAAATTTTATCGCTTTGTATTTTATTTTTGAACTACAAATGGACAAACTTTAGAGATGGAGGAAGTACAATACCATACATATCATACAAACATGTATTAAGTTACATTTAAATGTGGCTAGGATACGAGGCACCAAAATAAAATGGTTGCGAATCAGCAGAGCGTGCCGGTGCCATACACACCTGGCTGAGGTAGCATAGGACTAGGTCTTATTTTGTCATCTACACACTCTTTATCTTGATCTTCTTCTGAATGTCCGTGAGAAGCGAGAGTGGATACGGAATGTACTGAGCAAACCCTAATAAGAGGTGCAAGATGCTTTATGCATGAGCGAGTGCCTTAACAAGAAATGTTCATACGGCTTAGTTTGCTACAAACATTTTTATGAAAAATTCACTTTCTATAGAGATCTATATTAGAACCATTGTTTAATGCTTAAATTACAGGTAGATCCTTTGGAATTGTTTTGTTTTACATAACACATCTCAAAAGTGCCTGTTAATATAGCTCAATCATGAAAGTACATATTTAGTGTATTATTAAATCTAGAGTTTATAGATGGCCTTATGAATAAATATAGAAATACTATAAAAAATAAATTATCTAATTTTCATGTTATCCCTCTAATAATCACTATATTGCCACCATTTAAACCAAAAACTTTAAGGCAATATTCCCTCCATCCTATATTACTTGTCACTTAAAACAAAAAAAATAGTTCATTTTGAACTAAATTTTCTGTACTAAATGACAAGTAATTTGAGATAGACGGAGTACAATAAATAATTTATGACTTGTTATTGAGTAATCCTTGATTAGGCGAATGAATGAATGTCTTTTCATGTGTTCCAGAAGAAATTTTCAACCTGGTACCGAGTGTAGTACAAAAGTTTATCCAAGAAGTGGCTGCAGGACACAGTTAACACCACTAATCTATTACTTTTCAAAAAAAAAACGTAATACCACATGTTTAACAAGAACATCTCGCGTTTTAACTGTTTAATTAGTCAAAAAATCTGGCAGAAAACGTTTGCTTGACGGCGCCAAGTTGGTGGTGTCTGTGGGAGTGGTCCACCCACACGCGTATGTGCGCTCACTCTCTCTCTCTCTCTCCTCTCTAAATAGTACTACTAGTACAAAGGGACGTCACGGTCATGAGCAGGCACGCATGCAAGATCATGCAATCACACACGCCTAAGGAAGCTTAGATGGAGGGCCAGAGGTTGCCGTTTCAGGAAAGCGGACCTGATCGATCATTGGCGTCCTTACCGTTGGACTACTTTGAGGCTCAAATACACGGTGGACCGTGCTTGCTTTTGGATGAGCATTTGGCTTTAGCATGAGTAGGTGGAACCGTGCCCAGATAATGTTTTGGATTTAACATGAGTAGGTGGGATCTGATATGTGAAACAAAAGCTTTCAGGACTCTGCTTGCTCCTGCTGCCTGCCCGGTCGACATCTGTGATCTATCTCCAGATAACTGAGTTAATGGCCAAACTATGTGAATCTTTCTCACCATCACACACGAGGCATTTGGCAAGGTGATCCCGTGACCCTTTACATACCCACCATTCCTCTTATGTGTTGAAGGCTTCTCGAGTTTGTTAGAACATTCAAGGCAAAATTTCCTAGCAAAGGGCATTAAAGTGAGAATACACGCACCATGGATGTCCAATCTACCTTTCGCAGATGAGTGCTTACTGTTCACTCAGGCAGTACTAGCTAGTTCACTATGTGCAAGAGACGCGCCGCCCAGGAGGTTCCCCGCAAGCCACGGCAGAAACATCCCACTCAACCGGCCACCACCACACCACCACCACCACGTACCCGCATCTTCTGTTCCCTTCCTCCCCCAGCTGCCGCGCACTACTCTACTGATCTCGCCATTCCGGCCTCCGTAACACTGTAACAGGTACGTCTCCTCTGCGGGAGCTGCGGCGGCGGCCGAGGTCCGGCCCGAGGAGCACGGTAGAGGTACGGTGTGGTGTGTCCGATCCCTTCTTCCTTGCCTGCCTCTTTGAGTAGCATGTGGGTCGGGGTTCGCGCGTGGCTGCCTGGCTGGTGCTTGAGATAGTAACTCAGTGCTGTAAACCTCCCGTCCTTCTTGTTTGAAGCATGAAACTTCTTCATCTTCTGCTGTTGCTACATCACTGCACATGCTTTGTAACTCTCTTGGTAAGTTACTGTTCCCCACTTCGCCTCAGTATGGGGAGGGGGTTCTTTGTTTTTGGATGTGACGAGCGATTTGTATGGATCGATCTGTGCTCGGGGCTCTGTTGCTTCGGCTGTGTCCAGTACTCCAACGTATGAAGCTGTAGGAGTAGAAAGAACGAAGCTATCAGTAACAAATGTAGGATAAGACAAAAAGAAAAAAGGTAAAAATAGTCATCTAACTCCTAAACTTTAACTCAAAGCTTAACTTTATCCTTCAACTTTCAAAAGATTCAAGATTGAGTCTCCAAACTTTAGTTGTTAGCTTCAGTTTCATTCCTGATGCTACATAGCTATCCACATAGCACACCCTCAGCTTTAATATCGGTAAAATTTCACTGGTTTTCTCTCAAAATGTAACTCTGTGTTTTGGATCCATTTAAACACTCATGTTTCTTAGAATAAAAAGTATTATTACTTGATTTTTTTTAGTTTTTTGAATTCAGTCACAATAAAAATAAGAATATATGTTCAAATAAGCTCCACGTCAAAAAAAGTGAGCTCAGCAATGTCTCTTGACCAAGATAGATACACGACCATAGCACATTTTGTCAAGATGTTGAATCAACATATAAAATATAAAAACATATAAAATATCTTTAAGTTTATGTGGAAATGATATGTTCAAGAATACAAAATATATTCATATTGGTCATCGTGTTATTTTATTAATTCTAATAAACATAGTGGTCAAAATAGATTTAAGATAAAATTGCAGTTTGAAAGAAAAATTAATCGGAAATTTGAATTCCAACTCAAGGTTGACATGGCGTGCTATTTGGACAATCACATCAGACTATAGACCAAATTGAACCCACCAACCATAGTTTAGGGACTAGATTGAACATTTTAGAAATTGAAGGATAAAGTTTTGGGCTTTCAGCTAATGTTGTTGAATAAATTTTATTATTTTGCCAAGAGAAAAAACTAAAAATAAGCTTTTATTGATCTCAGGGGCAACCATGACTGTCAAGATGGTGGACCTTCTACTTCTGTTGACGAGGGTTGCGAGTCTTGCTCTCGCCAGCGCTGGGCTTGCCGTCTTCGACGAGACTATCTCCAGCAATAGTGTCTTTAAGTAAGGAACTATATCTGTAATCAATTAATGCACACTATCTTCTTCCTTAAGTTTAACCATGCATATGCATTACTGATTAAGAATCGAACAGGCTGATTCAATTGATTTCTTTTTTATCTCCTTTTAACCAGTTTGGCCAACTTAGTTTTGCTGTGCCACGCGTTTACTACTGCCGTGGAGGTCGCCGGGCAGATTGTTTGCTTTTCCAGGGGCTCAAGGCCAGTTCCCCAGGACCTCATGTTGTGCTTCTGCCTGCTCGCTCTGGACTGGGTGCGCAACACATGCGATGCATTTATATTTTATGTCGCTCATGCACATATATAATTTGCTAACTTTTTGATGCTGCAGTTCCTTGCGGTTGTTACCTTTGGTACAGCCTCTAGCACTCTTGGGATCACCCTACAGATGCACAGGATGAAGATCCTCGTTCACTGGTTCGAGCCGAACCTGGTGTATGGGGTGCTGGGATTGGCTGCAGGTGTCTGCTCATCAGCCACCGCGTGCTTAGACGTCCTTATTGCTTCCAGGTGGGGCCCACTTTGGTTTCACCAGGAGTAGACAACACATATGTACTGTATTGTGTTTTTCTTTTAAGAGAAGGTACTGTATGGTGGCACTATATGAATATATGCACTCTATAAGTCAACAAATGGAATATACAATTACCTCTGTTTCATTTTAAATGGAACGGAGCAGTTGTTAACCTGTCGGTGCAGATGTGGGACAAACTGACCTGTCTTCCAATTACCGTTTGTTTACCGCGTGATATGTGTTACGACTTTTACGTTTTTTTTTTGAAAATCAAGACAGGTGTTGTGTCTTTTCATTAATAGGAGTAAAAGTCGGAGTTACAGAAATTAAAAAGGTCGTGAGCTTATGTTACAAAAAGCGTAAATAAACGTCAACAACATGTATAGTTCCGGAAAACAGAGGAGAACCGATCATTTTGGAACTTTAAATAATGTTCTCCTCGGCACTGAAGCTTCTTTTACGCTAATTCTAGTAATTAACATGAAAACTCCCAATTCTCAAACATATAGGTATCTAGATCGAAACCGAAGCCACAGAGTGGTCAAACACTGATCGAAACACCGATCACAGAGGTTAAGCACCAATGAAGTTAAAAAGAAGCAACATGTCTAGAAAATTCGTCTTTAAATCTTCCCAATAAACATTAAGTACAAGTAGTGCAAACCTATTGTGAACGAACGAGCTGCTGCCACAGGTCACTTAACTGATGAAGCATATCATCTATCCATGCTTGATTGGAAGAGAAACCTGGCTGCAGCATGCCGCTTGTCGTTAACCTTGCGTTGCGTCGATCAGCTGTTGTGACCGTGTACGGTACTGGTCGGGCGATATGGGTCGTCGACATGAGATTAATTTGTGATGCATGCATGGCTAGCTGGCTTTGATGTTTGATCCTTCTCCTTTTAATATATTTTTTGCGACGAACCGGACGATGAAAAAGGGAGCACTACAGGAAAAGCGATCATTTGCGACGGCTGGTTTTATTTGCGACGGCCAGCCGTCGCAAATAGCTTAAATTGCGACGGCCCGCCTCTGGCCGTCGCAAATAAGGCGGCCGTCGCGATTAAGTTGCTATTTGCGACGGCCTTCGGACTGGCCGTCGCAAATAAGATGTTATTTGCGACGGCCAACCCTAAGACCGTCGCAAATAACGGAGCCGTCGCAATTAACATTTATTTGCGACGGCCGTCCAGAAGGCCGTCGCAAATAGGATTGAATTGCGACAGCCGTGAGTCGAGGCTGTCGCAATTAATTAGGCCGTCGCAAATAAGGGCTTATATCGGGACGCTCCACCCCGACTCTTCATTTTCCTCTCGTCACACCCCACCGCCCTGCCGCGCCCCCGCCACCGCCGCTGCGCCCCCGCCGCCCTGCCGCGCCCCCGGCTCCGCCGCCGGCCCACCGCCCTCGGCCCCCCGTCCGCGCCAGCCTCCGCGCCCGCCGCCCTCGGCCCCCACCGGCGGCCCCCGCCGCCTGCGCCTCCGGTCCGCCGCCCTCGACCCCCACCGGCGGCCCGCCTCCGCGCCCCAACCGCTGCCTGCGCCTCCGGCCCGCCGCGCCACCGGCGTCGCCGCCCCCGACCGGACCGCCCCCCGCCCCCGGGACAGCAGGTGCTCCCCCTGTTTTAGTTTTTTTTTTCAGATTTAGTCAGTGGCGGACCTAGGTTTTTACTAGAGGGTATGCCGCAAAAAATTACATATAATTTGATAGTTTTTGTCATTGTGGTAAAAGATTACAACATAAATTGGGAACAGTGAATTGTAATGATAGGTCTTAAAGTAAATAATTTAGATGTAATACTAAGACTTTAAATATATATACACACATAAAATTATAGACTTATAATACAGCTTGTTTGACTTTTTCTGTGGTCGCTTCTTTGCATGTTTTTTCCGCAACCATTTCAATGGAGTAAGATTTGAAACAATTAAAATAAAAAAGACGTGATATCTCTGCATCTTTTCATAACAGAACCCAACTCGTCATCTCTGCTTATTTTCATAACAGAACAATTCAAATAAAAATGCATAGAGCCAGACGACTAGGGTTGCACGTTAGGAAGATTAGACAGTCGATCAACATTTTGGTGAGAACGCCATCATACAGAGACACGCGCGCGGTGACGCCACAGTCGTCTCGTGTAGCTGACTAACCGCGTAGGCCCAGGTCGATCAACGATCTTCTAGCGTTTGCTGGCACAGATGGATTCGGCTCAAGTGCGTCTGCTCACAGCCTCGTTGTTGCAGCTGGATGGTATTGCCAGTTTGCCACCGATGGTAAAGCTGCGGTGCTGCCTCCCGCATGCCTGTTAGCTAATTAGTCGTTGGCTGGATGAACCAAAAATACATTTACCGATCCTTGACTAACCAAGTTACGGTAACTTGTTTGTCAATGCTGAGCGCGTCAGTGCGTGCATGCCAAGCTCGTGAGTGTGTGTGACGTCAGCGCCTTCTTGTACTTGAATGCGGGCCGACGTCAGCGCCAGCCCGCCACGCCCCTGCCGCCCCCAGCCCCCCGCCGCCCTCGACCCCTGCGCCCCCGGCCCCTGCGCCCCCGCCGTCCGTCCGAAGCCGTCGGCCCGTTGCTCCACGCCGCACAAGTAAAGTAGGCATTAGTTGTTAATTTCTAGATAATTAGTTGTTAATTGATGATTAGTTGTTATGCTATTTAGTTGTTAATTGTTATGCGAATTAATTGTTAGGTTGTTGTTAATTAGTTGTTAATTCTCATTAATTGTTAGCAGTTGCTAATTAGGTTTGAATTACAATTAATTGTTAGTTAGTTGTTAATAGTTGACCATTCTAATTAATTATTAGTTAGTTGTTAATTAGTTGTTAATTGGATCTTAATGTTACTATATATGCTTAGGTTTAATTTAATAATGTTTAAGATTTGTATTATTGCTCTCATTTGAATTATGGTTATGTTGAATTGCTTAATTTTGATTGCTTGAGTGTTCAAGTACTATATATACATAAATGGGCTTCAGACCAGCTTGACAAGGCCCGACAAGGCCCATTTAGTGGTAAGGTAAAGTATGCATGTAGACGGGCACGAAGGCGAACGACGACGGTGAGGATGGCAAGCACCTGCGCGTGGATGGCGTACTCCGACGAAGTGGTCGTGGAATTGTCATCTGAGACCAACTTTCCTCTCACTCTTTCTCTAGTTCTTTCCTCTCTCTTAAATGACCTGAAAATGAAAATGAGCAACGTAACCTATAGCAATGTATTACCCGTTTCGGATCGGCACGTCTCACATGCCATTGGCATGTGAGACGTGCAGGTTCGGAATTGTCCCTTTTTTGGACAGCCTCGGAGTGACCGAGGGGGCGTGGCTTGTGACGAGACGCGGGTCCGGATTTGGACGAGATTTCGGTGGCGTAACCCTGTTGTTCTCTGCTGCACCATTTTCGGGCGTGCAGTGGAGAACAGCGGGGTTATGCTGCCGAAATTTCGTTCGAATCCAGATCACGCGTCTCGTCATGAGCACGCTCCGCTCGGTCACTCTTGGGTGGGTTTAGGATCTATCTGCCTAGGTTGTAGGGCCGTGACATAACACAACAATACATTAACGACAATTTCTTTCGCATTAAACTGCAGAGTCAAAAATGGGTGAAGACCGCAGTTGGATGTATACTGGCTGGAAGAGCAGAAATGGTGGTCACTCCGATGAGTGGTTTATCAAGTTAGATCAATTTTTGGATCGAGCATTTTCGTTGTCAACGGAAGATATAGTGCGGTGCCCATGTACAAAATGCCGAAACACTAAGTTTTTGAGAAGATTGGAGCTTTCGTTTCACTTATGTCGAAACGGTTTCACTCCACAATATGAAGTGTGGACCTTCCACGGCGAGACTAATTCTCGAGTCATAGCCGAAGTGGATGAGGATGATGATATAACAGAGGTTGATAGGATGGATGAGATGTTAGAAGCTCTTGAAGTGGAGGATCCTCTTACAAATGAGGCAGAGAAGTTCTTCGAGGAGCTGAAGAAATCACAAGAGCCGTTGCATGAACACACGGCTGTGACCGTACTTGCTTTCTTGACCAGATTTATGGCAATTAAGTCCAAGTACTTTTTTCCATCAACTGCTACAATGATCTCATGAAATTGATCTGCAATATCCTTCCACGACCTCACAAAGCGCCACCAGATATGTATCAGTCAAAGATCAAGATATCTGGTCTCGGTATGAAGTATGAGAAAATTGATGTGTGCCCAGACAACTGCATGCTATTCTGGAAAGAGCACGCCAATGAGAAGATGTGCTTGAAATGTGGTAAATCGAGGTATGTCGAAGTTGTTAATGACGATGGCGATAATGTGATGACAGATGTCGCACATAAGCAGCTTCGTTACTTGCCTGTGACACCTCGGTTGAAGCGGATGTTTCTTTCAAAAAGAACCGCAAGACACATGAGATGGCACAAAGAAGGTAAACGTGAGAACAAAGAATTCTTGACGCATCCGTCCGACGGTGATGCATGGAAGGCGCTAGACCGTTTCGATCCAGACTTTTCTCTTGATGCGAGGAATGTTCGCATCGGATTAGCGACAGACGGATTTTCACCGTTCAGTACGAATGCCGCGCCATACTCATGTTGGCCTGTCTTTGTCATTCCGTACAACCTGCCACCTGCTTTTTGTACGAGGAATGAGTTCATGTTTCTCAGCCTCATTGTACCTGGACCTGATCATCCCGGGTCACGTCTCAACGTGATGTTAAAACCGCTGATCGAAGAATTGAAAGTCTTGTGGACAGGAGTCGAAGCGTACGACAATTACAAGAAGCAGAAATTCAACCTTCGAGCTGCTTATTTGTGGTCCGTCCATGATTTGCCGGCATACGGCATGTTTTCCGGATGGAGCACTCACGGTCGTCTGACGTGTCCGATATGTGCTCCAGACACGGATTGCTTTCGACTAACTCATGGAGGTAAAATATCTTATTTCGATTGTCACAGACGTTGGTTGCCCTCGAATCATATATTTAGGCAGCAGAGGCATGTCTTTCGAAAGAACACTGTTGTCACTAAAGGACCACCGAAGCGTCTCAACGGGTCAGAAATTTCTGATATGTTGGACAAACTGGTGCCTGATGAAGGTCGTCCTGGATATTTCGTAGGTTATGGAGAGGAACACAATTGGACTCACATATGTGGACTTTGGGAGCTACCATATGTGAAGTCGTTGATTCTAATGCACAACATTGATGTCATGCATCAGGAGTGTAATATGAGCGAAAGTATCATAAGCACTTGCGTGGATATGCCTGGCAAAACGAAAGACAATTATAAAGCTAGACTAGATTTGGCAGACATTTGTCACCGTCCAACTCTTGAAATCTCTGAAAGTAGTGGAAAGCCACGTGCTTCTTTCTGTCTTCGATCGAAAGAAAAGAAAGAAGTTATGAAATGGATGAAAACTTTGAAATTCCCAGATGGTTACGCAGCTAGCCTGAAACGAGCCGTAAATGTTAACACAGGAAACCTCACTGGGTTGAAGAGTCATGATTATCACATTATAATGGAAAGACTCCTACCTGTTATGTTCCGAGGCTATCTAGATGATGCGGTGTGGAAGGTTTTAGCCGAGCTCAGCTATTTCTATAGACAGCTTTGTGCTAAAGAAATCAAGATCGGGATGATGGATAAGTTAGAGAAGGAGATACCCATACTTTTATGTAAGATGGAAAAAATTTTTCCACCGGGTTTCTTCAATCCAATGCAACATCTGCTTATCCATCTTCCATTCGAAGCTAAAGTTGGCGGTCCTGTGCAATATAGGTGGATGTATCACATTGAAAGAGCGCTACGATATCTGAAACCAATGGTTGGCAACAGGGCAAGGGTGGAAGGGTGCATCGCTGAAGCATATGCTCTTAAAGAAGTTGGATACTTTTCAAGTGTCTACTTTGCGGAAGAAAACAATATCAATACTTCGGCTATGCGGTACAATGTGGACGAAACACCCCCTCTAAGCGGCCTTTCCATTTTTCAAACGAGAGGCACCACCGTTGGTAGCTACACGACCTACGTGCTATCCGAACAGGAAAGGACTGTTGCTTTACTCTACATGTACGCAAATATAGAAGGCATGCAGGAATACTTCGAGTAAGTGTTTCTCCTATGTTTATGCTAATCTACATATTTTGCTACACATGTACTCTAAAAGATGTTTTTTCATGTTCAGCGAGTTCCACGGACAATATTGGCCACATAGGCATCAACCTACGGCCAAACAAGTAGAAGCGATGCGAAAGGAAGGAATAAATGGGGGACAGAGTTTTCTATCTTGGTTTCGAGAATATGTAATATTCTCTCGTCTTCTATGTATTATAAATTACTATTATTAAAGAAGTATTATATAATTTTCTCTCGTCTTTTATAACAGTGTCGGACTCACAGTGTCCATGAAGATTTGCGGCAGCTATCTTATGGATTGGTGAATGTTAGAAGCTATGGTCGATATGACGTAAATGGCTTCCGATTCCGTACAACTCATTTTGAAGCTCATCGTCCTCTTGCGGCAACATCAAATTCCGGTGTTGTGACGAGAGCAATGGACACTCAAGGGAATTTAACCGATTATTATGGTATCATTAATAAAATCCTTGAATTTACTTTTACCGGAAATAAGACCCTTCGAGTTGTCTTCTTTGACTGTGACTGGTTTGATCGTACTCATGGAACTCGAGAAAACCAATTTGGAATGGTGGAAGTGAAACATAAGGACCGACTACGGGGTTACGATACATTTGTTCTTGCGCATCAAGTTGAACAAGTGTATTATCTACCTTATCCATGCACGAAGCTCAGTGCTTGGTGGGTGGTATATAAGGTGAATCCTCGTGAGCGGCTATATACTCCTGGGGATGATGGTTACCATGATAGCGAAGACGTTGAAGAAGTGTACCAAGAAGAAGAGTTGCCAGACACTTTTATCGTTGAGCTTGGTGCAGGACTCGATCAATTAGTTGGAGATGTTGAAGACGTTGAAGATGTAGAGGCAGATGATACGCGAAAACGAAAATTAGAACAGGCCACGATGGAAGATCGTTGGGCTGGTTTAAGGAGTAGGGCACAGACACATGACAATGATGTTGATGAATTTTGAAAGTGACTACAAGTAATGTTTTCTTGAAGATAGTAACATGAATTTTATATATTTTATTTGCATATTTACTAATTATCTAATTACAATAGGATGGCGTCAAAGAAGGGTAAGAAGGTGCCGCCGACGAGGGGGTTCTACCCCTCTAGACCTGAGGACGCTTTCGTTGGTGCCTCGTCGACTGGCAGCAGACGCTCTCAGCTGCTGGGGCACGTTCAGACCAGCTCTAGAGCTTCGTCACAGGTAAATGTCACTCGTTTTTGACAAATTCTTTAAATTCAAATTCACATTAAACTTACTTATGAATCATTTGAATGTTGTAGTCCTCACCGGCTGACTCAGAGGCTGCGGCGCCTTCGGTGAGCCAGCCTTCGGCGAGGCAGCCCTCGGCCAGCCAGCACTCGGCGAGGCAGCCCTCAGCGAGTCAGCCCTCGGCCAGCCAGCTCCCGGCTGGCGATGACTTTGTTCCTAAGGCCTTTGACTCGGCTGGTGAGGAGCCGTCTGGGTCACCTGACGTGGCGCCCCAGCAGACGCGGAGGACGAGGAGGACTCACTTTGTCAGTCCTCCCGCGGTCCCTTCACAGAGGATCGTGATTCGTCCAGTCGGAGACAGGTAATAAAAATTATAGTTTTCAATTTTAGTTTCTTTTGATTACTTAAGTAATGAATGAATGAATAAATATCTTACAGGAGTTGGGACGACTTGTCTTTCACCGGTGAGAAACACCAGAGACCGGTGAACGGTGTCCTCGGGTCCATAGTGCGTTTGCACTATCCCGGGGTCATCGACGGAGTGCCTGCTCTTTCGTGGGAGGACTACGCACGTGTCCATCACCAGGAGCACGGCAACCTTCAGGAGGCCGTATGGGCCGATTTTATGGTAAGTATGTAAAAAAGTTTCTAAGTTACAACTATTAAACTCTTTTAGTGCACATCTCTTCAATATATTCTTTATCGCAGGCAAGATATACTTTAGAGGACCCGGACGACCATCGCATGTTTGAGGATGCGAGGCGAGTGTTTCACTTCAACGCTGCCAAGGCGCTTCGACAAGCTTTGTCGAACGCCCGTGTTCAAATTATTAATGAGCACTTGAAGGCGAACCAGCAGCACGTGTTACACTTCCGGCAAGAGAGCGAGAGGCACCTGACGGAGGAGGAGTACGCGCAGGTACGTGGAGTGTAGTAAGTATTTTTTTCTGATAATGTCCTCGATGGTACTTTTAACGACTTTCAACTATGTGCAGGGCCACGTGAGCTGGTTGCAGGGTCGGAACGATGTATTTCGGGCCCTTTGTCGCTACTGGGCTAGCGACGAGTTTAAAGCTAAGTCCGGGAAGGCTCGAGACTGCAGAGGGGTGGAGGGGAAGAGCAGACACGGGCAAGATAACCACTTGTGTTTAGCTAAACGCATGGTAAGTGTGTGTAACTTATGTTTATATATTAATAATATATTGTTCGTACTAACATGTATTGACAGGAGCGCGAGACGGGGGTGCCGCCCACCCCTGCTGAGGTTTGGAAGAGAGGTCACAGGGACCCTTCTCAGCCGACGGGGTGCAGTCAGGCTGCAGCCGAGCGGTTGGTAAGTTTAGAAACCATTCATATTACATATAACTATATAGATTGTTGAACTTACACGATTTTATTGTTTTGCAGGCTAAGTACGGGGAGGAGGCTAGGAAGATACACGGCCAGGATTTCGATTGGGAACGTCAACCGATCGATCCTCAAGCCGCGTATGCAACCGGTGGTGGAAAAGCACACGGAAGGTGAGTTTGCAAGTCATTTTATCGTTTTCAATTCAAAGTATTCAAGATATTTTAATTTCATATTACTGACTCTCTTTTTTATAGGCTCGCCATATTCGACGGAGTTGTCGACTCGAGGGCGGGTAGACCTGCGAGAGGCAGCTCCACGCAGGCTTCGGGTACGGGAGGTCGCCGCTCGCAGAGGGACATTGAGATGCAGTCCCTCCGAGAAACTGTAGAAGAAAATGAATGGCGACATGAGGAGGAAAGGAGGGCGATGGAGGCCACGATCCAAACCCAGGCAGCAGCGTTGGCGCAGATGCGGGAAGCAATGGAGGTAACAATCTAAAAATTAAAATTCTCATTAATTCAGCTTAAATGACTTACTAATAGGTAGCATTTAATGTTTGCAATGACAGGCCATCGCTCGGGCGCAGGGTCTGGGAATCCAGCTACCGGTACTACCACCGGTCCTCCCAGGCGATCCTTCTTCAGCGGGTCAGGTAAGTCTCTATGTAATCCTTCTTCTCCAGCGTAATAAGATTGAGATAGATGAAAGAGAGAGATAGTTAGATAGAAGAAAATGATTGAGATAGAAGAAAGAAAGAGATAGAAGAAAGGGAGACAGAAGAAAGAGTGAAAGATAGATAGAGTAGGATGGGAATGAAGAGAGAGTAAGATGTAGATGGAGATAGAGAGAGGGGAAGATAGAGGGAGGGAGATGTAGATGGAGATAGAGGGAGGAAGATAGAGGGAAAAGGATAGCAATAGAGAGATAGAGTGAGCAAGAAAGATAGAGTGAGAGACAAATAGAGAAATGAAAAGAGAGAGGAAGAGAGGGTGATCTAGATGAAGATAGAGGGAGAGGGAGGGAGAGAGATGTTGATGCATATATTCTAACTCTAAGTTTTATTAATTGCAGGTTTAAGCGGTTTATTTAATTATGCTATGCATAATTAAGCTTAAGCGGTTTATTTAATTATGCTTAATTTGCTTAGTTTTGCTTAATTTGCTTAATTATGCTTAGGTGGTTTATTTAATTATGTTTAATTATGCTTAAATTTGTTTAATTATGCTTAATTGGTTTATTTAAGTTGCTAATTTGCTTATGCGTTTAATTATGCTCAAGTGGTTTATCTATTTATTCTTAAGTGGTTAATTGCACCATGAGGAGGGCAGCGTCGGGGGCGGCCGACTGTCGGGTGCCACAGCCGACTGTCGAGTGACCCCTTCAAGATCTCGATTCGCTTCGGCAAGCTCTCTTTCAAGAAAGAAAGTGCTAGTGAGATCGTGTATTTCTCGGCGTTCACCATGGTGGGGCTCATCTCGCCATTCTCCATCTTCTTGTCGATGTTGCTGGACTTCTACGGTTTGCAACTTCACCACCTCGCCCCCACTCCTTCTTGTTGGTGGCAACTTTCATCCATTTTTGCGAGATGTGGGTGGGTGTGCCACCCTGCATCATGCTCTTCCGGACCTTCTTCACGGTCCGCACAACCAGGAAAGGAAATGATTCTGTTGGCTTCTACTACTTTGTGAAGCGTAGAAATCCACCCTTCAAGTACTTGAAGTCATTTTATTTTGGGAAGTGGGATGGCTGGAAGAAGGATTGGGTGATCATCAGGGTGTATCATCATGATAGGCTAGAGCTGCCTGACGGCCTTCCCACCACCGACACTGACACCTGGGAGGTGCTCCTGAAGCTGACAAAATAGTACAATCCAATCTTGTCAAGGATCCAGAGTTGCGTGGAAGGAGGGGTGACCCCTCTAATGGTGATTGCGAACTTCCAGACCAACCATTGGGCCCCGCTGAAGAAGGGGGAATGGCCTGCATGGGCATTCAGTGGAGAAATGGACCCATACCAGATTGATGTTGGTCTTGGGTCAAACTATGATGAAAAGGCTTTGAAGCTTCATCTCAAAAAGTTGTACCACAGAACCATCAATCCTGACGACCTAACACCTCCAGCAGAGTTCTTACCTCAACATGTTTCCAGAGGTCAGGAGGGAGCTACAGAAAGAGATGTCAAAGCTTGATGACTTGGGCATTGTGGAGAGACGTAGGAGCACTCCTCCAGCAGGAATTGTGATCACTGGAGGTCCTTGTCCACATGGAGGCTCTGGACTTGCACCAGCCAGTGGCAAAGGAAAAGATCCCGCTACTCCGCCAATCTCTGGAACTCCTTGTCCACATGGAGCCGCCGGACCTGCGCCAGTCAGTGGCAAAGGCAAAGGTCTGCAGCTCTGCCTTCCAAAAAGTCAATCCCAAGCCAACACAAGGGGAAAGATCCCGTCGACGCCCTGAGTCACAAGTGGATTGACAAGAGGCGACGGGAGCTCCGTGAGGAACGCCTCAAGAGAAGCGACCCCTCAGCCCCGGTTGAAGTCTCTACTGGTTCTGCCTCCATCTTTGGTAGCTCCTTCAGATCCAGTGTCCACGGAGGGCACTAGGTCTAGCAAGTCGACCCCGATCCCAGTGCCATCGGCAGGCTCTGGGTCCATAGTCCCTTCTCAGCCGAGGGAGATCCTGACTGAGGCAATGCCAATGGCTGCTACAAACCTCGGGACGAAGTTTGGGGCCTCTGGTTCATTGACGACAGTGGGCTCTGGCTCCGGTCGTCCAAGGAAGAAGATCTGTGTTGACTGGAGCGGCAACGTCCCTAGGTAAGGGTCAACTCTTTAGGTTGTGTCTTGATTTTGCTTTTTGCTTTTTCTTGAATTCTCTATCCTCTATTTCCAGAGTGTCGAGAAGAGGAATTGTTGCTCTGGTTCCTGCCGCAACCACAGATACTGCGCAAGCTGAGGCTCCCGCCACTACTTTAGCCCCTCCTCCTATAGTTGTGGTAGACGACACGATAGCTCCAACGCCAGCTATCATGGAGACAACTTCAGCACTGAGAACAAAAAATCATGTGGTTGAGCTAGACCACGAGGAAGAAATGCCTGAGTAAGCTCCAGCTGTCTCGGAGCCAGCTGCGAAGGTTCCGACATCAACGCTGGAAATTAATGAAGCTCCGATAGAAGAAGTCCTGGTGCCAGCTCAAGAGGTGATGGCTCCGGAGGTGGTCATGCCTGATCCTGCACAAGGAAATCCAGCTGTGGGACCTTTGACTTCTACACCAGAGGTGGATGAGCTTCCAGAGCTCAATGCTACTAACATCAAGCTATTAGATTCTATGCTTGTGCCATGGGCTTCAACGATCATTCTGGAAGACTCGGGGGAGCCAGATGAGGAAGAACCTATGGAAGGTCCTAAACCAATCCCCCTGGATATGTCTATAGACAACGTCTACTCCAGCCGCTGCCAAGTCCAGCTCGCCTTCGACTACGATTGCAAGGCCCTAGAAGAAGAGCGTGAGACCCTGAGGCACTGGCGAAGACTGCTGCACTTCAAGACAAAGTTGACGCAGTCTCAGCTTGCTGACCAAAGGGAGTGGCTAGAATCGGAGAAAGCTTGACAGTCGCGCCTGAACAAGGCGCTGGATGAATGAGAGGCTGCCATAAAAGCTCTCGATAAAAAGACCTAGGAGATCTATGAGAATGCTCAGAGAGCCAATGAAGTGGCCGAAAGCTTTTCAGAGAGTCTCAACATTGTGAGGGAACAGTTTCTCAAACGTCAGGATGAATTGGACAATAAGGAGGATGAACTCCAAAACGGAGAGAATGAAATCTCTCAGAAGTTGGCACACAACAAACAGGACTTGGCTGATCGCGTGGAAAAATTCAAGTCCTGGTGCGATCAAGAGAAGCACCAAGTGTGGCTGGCAGGAGAAGAAGTCAGCAAAAGAGAAAATGCTATCTCTGTTAGGGAGGACAAGGTGAAGACGAAGGACCTTGTGGAATGGCAAGGCCGCTTACACCTCCGAGAAAGTAGATCGCTGACCAAGAGAAGTTGATGGCTGAACGGATCCAGCAGCACGCCAAAGTTGTCGATCGTTTCTCCAAGGAGGGTTTTGCGGAGCTCTCTTCTACAAGGAGGTCGCTAGAGGAGCTTCGGAGCGCAAGAGCAATCGAGTCCCAGCAAGTCTTGGACTTCCTCGGGTGATAAAATGAAGTTCCAATACCTTTTGGATTTAGCCCGGTCCGATGGGCTGATCCAGAGCCAGAGATGGACAAGGCACTGGTGGCGCTTAACTCCGCCGGCACTAAGCTGGATGCTCTGGGAGATGTGGTCGTTGACCAGATCGAGACTGAAGGGAAGTCTCTATCTAAGAACATCGTAGAGTATGTGCTGACGTGCTTCCGAAGTCGAGACCCCTTGATGTCTCTAGCTCCAATGGTCGAACGACCCATCGCCCAGGAGGAGGAAGCTGCCATGGCCAGCGTCCAAGAAGCCTCCTAGAAGGTTATTTCATTCTTCATAAGGGACTCCAGTAGCTAGGACCTTTTTTTTTGTACCTTCACCTTGTAAATCTACAATTTCGAATGAATGAAACCCTTTCAAATTCCATTTTTGTCCTCAATACATTGCCCTTTATCTTGTTGGCCCTCGGGTAGATGCGCTCAATTGATTTAGGACATCTACCATAAGGAATTTGACAATATCTTGAAAACTTGATTGCTCAGAACTCGTAGCCAGCATGACAGTTCCATGTTCTGAGCCCTGCTTCCGAAATATCCAAAGACCCTTTGTTACATCAATGGCGATCCCCTTGGGATTTGTTGGAGCTTGTTCGCTTCGACGGTGCCCACCGTCAACGCGTAAAATGTTGACAGCGGGCCCCCTGAGAGTTGTCGAAGCCTAGTTGCTTCGATGACGCCCAATATCAATGCGTAAAACATCGATGGCGGGCCCCTAGGGGTTGTCGGATCTTAGTTGCTTCGACGATGCCCATTGTCAACGCGTAAAACATCAACGGCGTGCCCCCTGGGAGTTTTCGGAGCATGTTCGCTTCGACAGCACCCACTGTCAACGCGTAAAACGTCGACGATGTGCCCCCTGGGAGTTGTTGGAGCTTGTTCGCTTTGACAGCGCCCACTTTCAATGCGTAAAACATTGATGACGGGCCCCTGGGGGTTGTCATAGCTTTGTTGCTTCGACAACATCCACCATCACAGTGCATATTACCGTTAATTGTTCATTTTTCCTGCACATAAGAGACAAGAAAAGCAGTAAAATTCGTCCTCTTGTCTATAGCTTATTTGTGACTTATTACCCTTTTTTGAATTTTAGATCCTAACAAACTCACTATGATAATATAAGTATATTGATTAAACTTCCGTAGATCCGAATGCTTTCTGGACCCGCCTTACTGAGACCCACCATAATAGGTAGAGTGGCGTACTTAGGATGCTGGACCAGGCTAAGTCAATAGCGCACTCTAAACCTGTCATTGGCTTTGGTTTTCAGGCGAGTAGGTCATCTAGCAATACTAAAATCCGATAGAAGATTACTAATAAAACTTATATATCACATGAATCTCTAGGACTAAATTTCAAATGGGTTGCGCAACATTGATATTGACAAGAAGCTAAAAGATGATAAAATAATGAGCTTGCGCAAAATTAATGCACATAGAGTCTGTTTGCACATAAATGTATTTCATTATAAGTCCAAATAATAGGGAAGACAAGGACACACTTAAAATACAAGATCAAGTTAAGTGTGTTATTCATTTGGTAGTGACCCAAGGAAGGTAAAGACACACCTAATGTACAGGACCAAGTTAAGTGTGCTTTTGATCTAGGACCAACCTAGCTCTGTTCATAGACTCTATGAAATACATTTTATAGAAATACAGACTCACCTCCGTGTAACTAAGTGTAGAACTTATGAAGGTGCTCTATGTTCCACAGGTTGAGAAGTGGTATCCCATCCTCTGTTGCCAGGAGGACGCATCTAGGACGGGAAACTTTGATGACTCAAAAGGGACCTTCCCCGCTGGGGGAAAGTTTGTTCATCCCTTCTCGAGCAAGTATTCGCTGCAGCACCAAATCACTTTCTTCTAACTGTCGATTGTGCACATACCTTTGGTGATAGCGTCGGAGCGCCTGACGATAGCACGCGTTTCGGATGGATACTTGGCACCTTGCCTCATCGACGAGGTCTAGGTCTTCACGCTGGAGCTGGTCCTGTGTGGCTTTGTCGAAGGTCTGGACCCAGAGAGAACCCATGGTGACCTCTAGAGGAAGGAATGCTTCAGCGCGGTATACCAAGAAGAAGGGTGTCTCCCCTATTGCCCGACTGGGTGTTATCCGACTCGCCCACAGTGCATACATAAGCTCTTCTATCCAGTTGGCGCCATGTTTCTTCAAGCGCTCATAAGTGTGCATCTTGAGTCCCTTGAGTATTTATTTGTTTGCTCTCTCAGCTTGGGCATCGCTTACTAATGTGTCGAGGTCTTTGCAGTACTCTTAGAATGTTGCACTTGTGAATTGGATTCGTTGTCAGTGATGACTCTGTTCGGGACTCCAAATCTACAGATAATGGACTTCAAAAACTTGATGGCAGATTGCTTGTTGATTGTAACAACTGGAGTTGCTTCTGGCCACTTCGTGAACTTGTTGATGGTGACATATAAGAACCCGTACCCTCCGACAGCTTTTAGGAAAGGTCCCAAAATGTCCATCCCCACATAGCAAATGGCCACATGGGAGGAATCATCTGCAGTGACTATGCTGGTGTGTGAATCTACTTCCTGAGGAACTGGCATGCTTCGCACTTCATGACCAGCTCAACTGCATACTGAAGTGCTATGGGCCAATAAAAACCATATTGGAAAGCCTTACCGACCAGCGTGCGGAATGATGTGTGGTTCCCACACTCGCCTCCATGGATCTTTGCAAGGAGTTAACAACCTTCTTCCTGGGAAATGCACCGCATTAGAATGCTAATGGCGCCACATCAGTAGAGATCCCCTTCTACCAACGTGTATCTTTTACCCAATCTGACAATTCGCTCGGCGGATACACCATATTCAAGAAGGATGTTGTGTTTCAAGTAGTCATGAACCTCCGAGATCCATGCATCAAGACTGACTTGAGCTTCCGGATATTGCGCGCTTGGTTGCTCGAAGCTTCCTGTAGCATCTACGATGCTTGGTGGACGCCATGGTAACAGGGCCACTGGGACCGCTAGCTTCGAGGTGCTGGTCTCGCCTCCATCACTCAGTTTGACAAGCTGAGTGTTAGGTGCTGGTAATCTCCTGACAAAAGCCCCGTCAGGTGCTCGAGTCCCGGTTGAAGCCTTCGTCGAGAGGTCATCAGCTTTAGCGTTGTCGACACACTAGACATGGCAGAGGTCCAAGACGTGGAAGTCTTTCTGCAACTTTTGGACTTCAAGTAGATAAGCAGCAAGTTGAGGGTTATTGCAACTGTATTCACCTTTAACTTGTTTCATGATGAGTGGCGAGTCACCCTTCACCAGGAGCTATCGGGCGCCATATGATAGCACCACCATGAGTCTGAAGATGAGAGCTTCATATTCTGCTATGTTGTTGGTTGCCTTGAAGTCGAGGCGCACCATGTACTTGACCTTCTCCCTAGTCGGAGCAAGGAGAAGGATTCCAACTCTAGCCCCCTACTTTTGCACAGAGCCGTCGAAGTAGAGAGTCCAATGAGTCTTAGTGAAGACCATTACCTTAGGCTCCGACTTCTACTCGTTGAGGCCCCCTGGAGTTGATGAAGAGGGTTTCCACTCCGCCACAAAGTTATCCACCGCCTGACTCTAGATTCCATGTCGAGGCAGGAATTCGAGATTGAATTATGCCAACTCCGCAACCCACATGGCGATATTTCCCGTTGAATTTGGGATATGCAAAAAAGCTCAGAGTGGATAAGAGGTTACCACTGATATCTGGTGGGCTTGGAAGTAGTGACGAAGCTTCCTTAAGGCAATAAGGACTACGTACAACATCTTATGCACGTCAATGTACTGAGTCTTGGCGTCATGAAGTACTTCACTGATGAAGTACACTGGTCGCTGGACAGTTCGGACCCTCCCAGAGGAGTCCGAAGCTTCTTCTTCACCAACCCAGACCTTCCCGGAGGGGTCCAGATCTCCTTCTTGAGTAATAGATACTCCATCGGATGAGAGAGGTTGATCCACAGGCATCTTGCCTTTAGGATCCTGCCTAGGGGCTGGGACCTAGACTCGCCTTCAGGTAGCTCCGGACCCTCTCGGAGGGGTCTAAGCTCCTGTGTTAAAGATGTTTCTGGTCTTTCTGCAACCAGAACCATGCTGACAACCCCCGTAGTGGTAGCAATGTAAAGCAGAAGAGGCTCACCAGGCCCCGAAGCTACCATGATTGGTAGTGCGGTGAGGAGCTCTTTGAGATCTCGGAATGCTTCTCTGCTTCTTTGGACTAATGGAATGGTCCGGACTTCCTCAACAACTTGAAGAAGGAAAGTGCCCGCTCTTCCAGCTTTGAGATGAACCTGCTGAGCGAAGCTAGACACCCAGTAAGCTTCTGGACGTCTTTTATATGAGTTGGAGGCCGCATCGCTTCAATGACTTTTATCTTGGTCGAATTTGCCTCAATTCCTCGGTGAGTCACCAAGAAACCAAGAAGCTTTCTGGAGGTAACTCCGAAGACACACTTGTTCGGGTTGAGCTTTGTGCATGTCAGGCGCAGCTTGTCAAAGACGGATTGAAGATTGTCTAGGAGTGAGTCTTTGTACTTCACCTTGACAACAATGTCATCGACATAGACTTCCACTAGGTCCCTATTTAGCTCCCCAAAAGTTTTGTGCATGGCTCACACAAAAGTATAGGCATCATTTTTAAGACCAAAAGGCATGGCAGTGTAACAATACAACCCATCTTCTGTGATGAAGGCGGTATGCTCTTTATCTTCCTTAGACATTGGAATTTGATAATATCGAGAATAAGCATCTAGGAAACACAGTAGTTTCCACCCGAAGGTAGAATCCACTATTTGATCTACTCTTGGTAGTGGAAAGGGGTCTTTTGGACATGCCTTATTCAAAGTGGTGTTATCGATGCACATCCGAAGCTTCCCGCCAGCCTTTGGCATGAACGTTGGGTTTTCCAGTCACCGTGGATGATGAACCTCCCGGATGAATCCAACGTCAAGCAACTTTTATCTTTTCTGATAAAGTTCTGCCGCTCAACAGATTGCTTTTGGGGCTTCTGTTGTATAGGTCGTGCATCCGGGTATATCTTCAGACGATGCTTGATCACCTCCTTGGTGATGCCAGACATTTGTGACAGTTGCCATGCAAACATGTCGACATTTGCCCAGAGGAAAGTGACAAGCGTGAGTTCCTATCTGTCACCCAGACCTCCCGATATACAAGTGATCTGGGTGGCATCAGAACCAATTTGGACAACTTTGACAGGAATGTCGGTGTTGCTGCTTGGTTGCGCACAAGGTGCAGCGAATGAGTTGCGCTGGCGTGAGCTTGGTGGTTGTTGAGCAGCTTGCTCCTTGCTGGATTCCTCTTCTTGCGTTGTTGCAAGTGCATGAAGTTCCTCTAGCACAGTAACCCCAGCAGTGCCGCCCCCTCGGATCCAAAGGACGTCTGACAGAGTTAGCATCTTCAACACGAGGTAGCCGTAGTGGACCATGGCCATAAACCTATACAAGGCTGGCCTGCTTAGGATCGCTTTGAAGGGGAGATTGATGTGCGCCATATCAAACACCAGCTCCAAAAGTCAGCGGTAGAGTAACCAACCCGAGAGGCGTTATGGCTCCCAGACCTACTCTAGAGAATGGGCGTGAGGGCCTGAGGTCCGAGAGGTTGAGTTGGAGCTTCAGAAAAGCTGAGAAGCTAGGGAGGTTGAGGGCCGCGCCTCCATCCACTAGGACATAGAAGAGATGGATATTTTTGATAGTCGAGGAGACCATCACGGGCAATTGTCCAGCTCCTACCATGTTTTTCGAACAATCCAAAGCATCAAAAGTAATGGAAGTATCCATCCACTTCCGATGGGGTTTTGCCTTGGTGGTAGGAGCAGCGGCAGCCATCTCTCGACACATAGTCTTGAGAATGTGTCAGGAGTTGATATCTGAGGACCCTCCATACATCATATGGAGATTCTTCCGAAACTCATTGACATAGATGTCGGATTCATCGTTGACGGTGTTGTAGACTGCCTTTAACGCCTTCTTGGCATCTTGGAAGCCTAGCTCCTGATCGGACAGAGCTTCTTCACCGACTTTCTATTTTCCCTCCCGCTGACGGGAAGGAGACTCTTCTTGACACTTGTTGCATTCAACAAGCCTCTTGACCTCACAATAATCTTCTAGATTGTGGCTTGTCGATTTGTGAATCAAACACCACATCTTTTCACCATCGCCGTCTTCAGACGATGGTCGAGGTCGCTTGTCAGGGCGTGGCCCCCGGCCACCAAGTGCTACAGCAGCGGCAGCGGTAGGTGTTTCGGCAAGTGACTTCTTCTTGCCACTTGACTTTTTCTTCTTTTTACTACTGCCGGAGGCAGTAGCTTCAGCTTTGGAGGTAGATTGCTTGGCCTCCGCAGCTGGTTTGGAGTGCATCTCCGGCCCTCCACAGCTCTAGCACATTTGTCAACCAAGCTGAAGAGTTTCATGACGCTACTGACATTCTTGGTTGCCAGCTTCTCTAGCATCTTCTTGTCTCTAACTCCCTGTTGCAATGCAACGACGACAGAAGCGTTGGAGATAGAAGGGGTGGTGTTCCGTACCTGAGAGAATCGCTGGATGAAGGATCGCAACGACTCTCTCCTGACTTTTGTTACACGGCAATGAGGTCCAGCTCAGTGCCAGGCCGGGTGTAGGATCTCCTGAAACTTGCGGTGACCTGGCGACAGAGTTCCCCCAACCTATAGATGGAGTCGGGAGGTAAGCTCATAAATCAGGACCTTGCAGTCTGAGTTAGAGCCACAGGGAAGTAGTTGGCCATCACAGCCTCATTGTATCCACCCGCGAGGATGGCGGTGGAGTAGATTTGATGAAACTCGACAGGGTTGACTGTCCCACTGTATTTCTCTGGCAAATGAGGCTGAAACTTGGGTGGCCATTCGACCATGTGAAGATGCATGGTAAGAGCCGAACAGCTGCCCCCAACTCCTAGAGGAGAAGGGTTTTCTCGAGCAACTCGCCTCTCGCGAGCATGCTCGCTGTTGACGCGGCTGTCCTGCCTCATTTAATGGCGGTCGAGCTCCGACCGGAGGTCCTTAGTCGGGAGCCTCGTCGCCGTGTGAGTACAGCAAGCCCTGGAGGACAGTGATGTCACTTGCTGGGATGACGCACATCTTCTGGGCTGCGATGCTAGAGGACCAAGTCTACCAGACAAGGTCCTGTTATGAGTAGGTGCCTGCCCTGCATGGGGTAGACCTTGGTTGTTGATCGCATTGGCTGCAGCTGCAACCAGATTTTCAACGTCAGCGCACCATTGTTCTAGCACGGCCGGAGGAGCTTCCAACGCTGGAGGATGCTGAAGTAGAGTTTGCGCTGCATCTAACACGTTCTCTGGGTTGTTCGTCGATTTTTTGACTGACGCAAATTCACCATTATGTTGTCCAGCATTGGCTGCCGGAGCAGGTGGTGGTGGTGGTGCGACACCCACCAGAACAACAACGTTGGCCGGCTGCTGCACATTGGATGGGTTCCCCCCAATGGGTTGCACACCCGGTCCATTGGAAGAAGCGGCCTCGGAGTTCACCATCTTGTAGATCTTAAGAGAGCGCCCTTACTTGGCGCGCCTAATGTCGAAGTGTGGACTAGTACACCTCTCTGGGTACTACTAAGAAGTAGTCCGCGGAGGTTCGTATTCGGATGGGGCGCTAATCAAGACCAATACCAAGGGTGAACAAAGTGGATTTTACGTGGTTCGGGCCGCATGAGCATAATACCCTACTCCACTGGGTGTTTGTGTATTGTATGAGTGTACGTATGCCTGGGCTTAGCTGAGATTGGATTCCCTTTCTACTGTGCAGTGCAACCCTTTTATATGCCAATGACTGGCTGTTATATTGTGCCTTGGACCGACATGTGGCCCTTGCTATAACAACCATCCTATACATGATCTATTGTGTTATGGGTGGTTAATAACAAGATAACGTGCCTTAACAACAGAGTTACTGGTCTTGATAGTCCTTTGATCGTGCGTCATTAATATAGCATTTATAACACGTTAACCAGGTCTTGTAATGGCAAATTGATGGCCCTTGAATGTCCGCGCCGTTGGAGATTTCGCTGTCTTCCTGTTGCGGACTTAGGTCCGGAGCTACTGGACACCTGGAAGCTTTGGAGCTTCCCTCTGAGGGGAGGCAGACCCGAAGCTACTGGGGACATGGCAGCTCTGGACATTTCCCTGTCGGGGAGGCAGGTCCGGAGCTATTGGACACGCGGCAGCTCCGGAGCTTCCCCTATCGGGGAGGCAGGCCCGGCGCCCCTGGACACATGGCAGTGCCGGAGCCACCCTAAGGAGGGAGGTAGGTTCAGCACATCGGGACACGTGTTGCCATCGAAAGTCCACGATACTGGAAGGTGGAACTCGATGCGTCTTCTTCTGATACAAAGAGATACATGGTATACAGAGTATTGACAAAGGCACTGACCAGAAATTTAATATACATGGCGGCACAAGTGCCACCCAACTAATAAATGCCATCACCGCAGTAGGGGACCCAACGATAAGTTATAGGGGGGGGGGGGCTAAACATTATATAAAAAAAGAGGAACTTAAAAAAAATTCAAGTAATAGAGAGGATCAAACTGTAGATCTCAGATTTTGACGTTGTCTGTGCTAGCCAATTGACTAATCACATGGCTACATATAGTTATAGAACTATTTTGCTAATACTCTCTCTTCTCAACCATTAAAATTGTAGGAGGGCTCAAGGGGGGCTCCATTGTTCAATGGCTACTTGGGGGGGGGGGGGGTGGAGCCCCCCTGCACCTTTAGGTCCACCCCAACATCACCGTGGCAATCTCGATAGCAGTACAATTCTTCTCTACACATCTACCAAAATCACGGCCTACGAGGACAATAATGCTCATTGATGCACTTGCCGTACAAAATGTCACTACTCCTATGATCTACAGCAAAACACAAAAAGGATATTAGCCAGATCGCCCATGTACAGAGAAAGTAGCTACAACAAGGTAGCTGGGCACAAGAAAAACTCTTCAATCCTTTCAGGCAAGTTAATACACAAATACATGCAAACTCATTTAATGAGAAACAAAGAATAACAAATGGACATGAAGGCATATATGTAGTCAGTTAGGGCTATGACAGCGAGCACCGCAACTGCAAAGAATGTTTGCACAAGATGGGGGCCAAGGCCGGCCGGTCCTCATCTGCACACCTTGCAAGTTCATGACATGTTCCCCATCCGCCTGCTCCTTTCCTTTAACCTGCGGCGGCGGCGGCGCCTGAACCGGATGGACCAGCGGTTGTGAAAGTGCATCTAGGAATCCCTTGTGGGTTTTGGATGATTTATGACGAGCAAATGAGATCCTAACCTATTTGTTGAGATGAGCACAAGTTTTAATAGAAAAATAAGCAAAGTGCCAAAAAGAAGGGAGAATGATGAGCAAAGTGGAAATGAGCTCAAGAAAGAAGAGTAGTAGATCATTGTGTATGGAGTGTGGTAAGTAAACACACCCCAAGAGCCCAATCACAATTAAACACACACATTGCACAAAGTTATACAGGACCGGACTAGTCCGAATGTCACCAGACTAGTCCGATATCCTCTCTGCACAAAATCGGACAAGTCCGATATCCATCAGACTAGTCCGATATCTCTTTGACTAGAATCGGACAAGTCCTTCCCTGTGCAGACTAATCCTCAAAACACTTCACAAGTCACACAAAATCGGACAAGTCCGATCACCATCAGACTAGTCTCATATTCGTTCTGTTCTAAATCGGGCACGTCCGATATTAGAACGGACTAGTCCGAAAAACCCTCTGACCTAAATCGGACAAGTCCTCTAAGTGCGGACTTGTCATCCAATTCACTTAGGGTTTCACATGTCCGGACAAGTCCGATAACTATCGGACTAGTCCGAAGATTTCCAGAAGAGAAATCGGACAAGTCCGCCCCTAGCCGAACTAGTCCGATATTTCGGGACACTTAGGGTTTGCTACACACAACACACCGGACTAGTCCGGTGTCCACCACGGACTAGTCCAATATTTCTAAACCCTAACGGTCACTTTTAGAAACCCCATATAAATAGAGGTGCACGACCCAACTTTAAACACTCTCGAACCCTAGCACTATCACACCTCCCAAGAGCCTCAAAAACCACATCTCTCCACGAAATTAAGTGCAACAAAGATCAACCCTTTGAGGATTCAGTGTAGATCATTGGAGAGACACGTTCAACACTCATTGAGCTCTTGGTTTGATTCTCTAACACACTCCTGTGATTTCATTGTAATCTTTTGAGTGTGTTCTTGGTGGTATTTCGTATTGTAATCTAAGGGAGCTCTCAACGTGTGAGAAGCCCCCTTTGAATTTGATTATTCACCCCTTTGTGATAAGTGGAAGAGGATTGGCCTTCGTGGCGATCCGACGAGGGTAGGGTTGGAGAAGACCCGATCCTTTTGTGGACTCCTCAATGTGGATGTAGGTTGCCTCTGTGGGAACCGAACCACGGGATAAATCTCTTGTGTTCTTGTTTTGTGTTCATCGTTCTTTGTATCATATCAATCTAGGGTTTCAATTAATCTTTCTCACTTTACGTTGAAATATAAAATTTAAGATTGAATTGTGATATACCCTTGTACATAATCTTGCAACACATAAATTACAAGTGTATTTCCGCTGCTACACCCTAGAATCAAACTTGATCAACCTAGTCCGTACACACCGGACTAGTCCGCACTTTACTGGACTAGTCTGATATCTCTGGTTTTGAACTAGTTGTTAAGTGTTGCAGGTTCCAACAAATTACAAAAAGGCCTATTCACCTCCCCTCTAGGGCACATTCAATTGGTATCAGAGCGGGTTCTTTAAGAAAGAGACTAATCGCTCGAAGAAGATCATGTTGGACATGAAGGACATCCACAAGAGCAACAACCAAGAAAAGGTTCATGATGAAAAGAACCTCAAGGTGGAGAAGCTCCTCGAAGCCATTCGAGACTTCGAGGACGACGATGAGGAGACGCTGGAACTGAAGGCGCTCCTAAGAAAGAAGACACTTTCCAAAGGGAAAGTTAATATTGAAGAAAAGAGGAAGGGGAGTAGTCACACCGACTACTTCCGATATCCTTTTAACTATGATCGTCTCAATTCCAATAATAATCATTATTTGTCTATCCCACTTGGAAAAGCCCCACATTTCGATAGAAGTGATTACTCAATGTGGAGGCAAAATATGAAAATGCATCTAATTTCCCTCAATCCAAGTGTGTGGCATATTGTGTGCACAGGGATAGATATCCAGGACAACGATGAAGAGCTCACACCAAGCCAAGAGCAGGCTATTCATCAAAATGCTCAAGCCGCGGTAGTAATTACCTCTTCGCTTAGTCGAGACGAGTTCACCAAGGTGGATGGACTCAAGATTGCTAAGGAGATTTGGGACACACTACAAACTGCACATGAAGGTGACTGTCATGTGCGTGAAGCAAAGATCGAAATGATCGAAGGCGAATTAGGAAGATTCGCAATTGAAGAAGATGAGTCAACCCCAATACATGTACAACCGATTGAAGACACTCGTCAACAAGATCAGATCATACGGAAGTAAGAAGTGGAATGACCACGAGGTGGTAAAGCTCATCCTTAGAGCTTTCATGCCTCGCAACGTCACCCTATGCTCCATGATTAGAGAAAGCCCCGGATACAAAAGGATGACTCTGGATGAATTGCTTGGAAAGATCATAAACTTCAAGATGATGGAAAAACAAGCAAAGCATGTCAAGGAGAGTGCTGACCTCACCTCGGCAAAGAAGAAAGGGGTTGCTTTGAAGTCCACCCTCAAGCCCCTATCTAAAGAAGCTAGAGAAGCACAACTAGAAGAAGACAGTGACGACGAGAGCAGTGAATTAGATGAAGAAGACATGGTATTGTTCATGAAGAAATTCAAGAGAATAATGAAGAAAAGACAAGGCGCCAAATCAAGCGAAGGAAAGTACAAGGAAATAAAAAAGCCAAAGTTGAGGCGGGCATGCCATAATTGTGGTGAGTATAGCCACTTTATAGTTGATTGCCCATATGAAGAGAACAAGAAAAAGACTAAAGAAGCCAAGCCTCAACCCAAGAAATTCTTCAAGAAGAAGAAACAAGCCGAACAAGCTCACATAGGGAAAGAGTGGGACTCAAATGATGAGTCCTCATCATCCGAAGAAGAAGAGATGGCTAGCGTAGCCATCAAGAAGACATCCAAGAAGTCTATCTCTTCCCTAAACTTGGCGCAAGGAAGGGAGATGGAACTTTCCTTATGGCAAAGGAAGGTAAATGCAAGGTAACCATTAAACCCCCTTCCGTGCATTCCTATTATAGTTATGATGAAATCAATAGTGATACTGAGGATATGCTTATTGGACTAGATAGGAAAAGAGCCACAAAAATGAAAGTTTTGCTTGATCAACTTTTTGAGAAGGAGAGGTTAATACATCGTCAAGAGGACATGATAATCTCCCAAAAGGAGGAATATGTCGAACTTGACAAGCTTCTAGAACTTGAAAAGGAACGAAGCAAATCACTGGAGCTTGAGTTAGCTTCAAGCAAGGAAACTTGCTTGGAGTTAACCGACTCAAATGCTACAATCAAGGACCAACTTGCTGACCTGATCAAGGTTAACAAGATCCTTGAAGTGCAAGTTGAGTCAGTCAAGCAAGGTGAACCTTCATCCTCTTCAAGTTCAGCTTCTCAACTCACTAAAACTGAGGTTGCTTCTACTTGTACATGCAATAAAATTGACATCAGTTTGAAAGACAAGCCGACCTCTACAGGATAAGCATCCTACCCAAAGTGGCATATTTGACAGGGATAAGATCAAATATGCACGTAGTGCATACTTGGTCCAAAGACCTCCAAATGTCAAATAAGGCATTGGTTATTCTTTTGGTGAAAAGCAACATGCTAAAAGCCATAAGAATAACAAGGAAAGGATTGCCTTTGTAAAGGGAAGACTCTCTCAAACTGAAAAACTTTGAACTAGTCCGGTCGGGGCCAGACAAGTCCGATCCTCTGGACACGTCCGGCCTCCCAGACTAGTCCTGCACATAAACAACAACAATTATTGTTTAGAACTTTTGATGCCTCATATGTCTTAATGAAAAATAATTTTGGCAAATCTTATGCTTATTATGTTGGGCCACACCATGAGAACACCAAGTCTCATGTGTGGGTGCCCAAATGTCTTGTAACTAACCTCCAAGGACCCAAGCAAGCTTGGATACCTAAAACCAAAGCATAATCTGTTTTTGCTGGCCTATTCCTCCGGTGGATCTAAATGGGTGCTAGATAGTGGTTGAACCAACCATATGACCGGAGAAAGAAGAATGTTCGTTGAGTATGAGGAAAATGAGGATCCAAACGAGGGCATCTATTTTGGAGATAATAGTCAAGGAAAGGTGCTCGATATCGGTAAAATTGCAATATCTTCTAAACACACACATTCTCATGTCTTACATGTTGAATCCTTAGATTATAACCTGCTGTCCATATCTCAATTATGTGACAAAGGTTACAATTGCTTGTTCACTAACGAGGGTGTGACCGTTTCTAGGAGGAGTGATGGTTCCATTGCATTCAAGGGTATGTTAAAGGGAAAGCTCTATCTTGTTGACCTCAACAAGGATAAAGCCGAACTTGACACATGCTTTATTGCAAAGACCAACATGGGTTGGCTGTGGCATAGACGGCTAGCACATGTTGGTATGAGGAACCTTCAAAAACTCCTCAAGGGCGATCACATCCGAGGTTTAAAGGATGTTGTGTTTGAGAAAGACAGGCATTACGGTGCGTGCCAGGCCGGGAAGCAAGTTGGAGCACCTAACCCCGCCAAGAACGTCATGACTACAACAAGACCGCTCGAGCTACTTGACATGGACTTGTTTGGTCCAATTGCCTACATAAGCATCAGCAGTAACAAATATGGTTTAGTAGTTGTTGATGATTTTTCTTGCTTCACTTGGGTTTTCTTTTTGCATGATAAGTCGTAAACACAAGGAATACTCAAGAAGTTCTTCAAGCGAGCTCAAAACGAATTCTCATTGACAATCAAGAACATTCAAAGCGACAATGGCACGGAGTTCAAGAACACACAAGTGGAGGAGTACCTTGATGAAGAAGGCATAAAGCATGAATTTTCAGCCCCGTACTCCCCACAACAAAATGGAGTTGCCAAAAGAAAGAACCGAACTATCATAGAGATGGCAAGAACAATGCTCGATGAGTACAAGACCTCGGATCAATTTTGGGCGGAAGCAATTAACACCGCTTGCCACGTCGTAAATCGACTTTATCTTCATCGACTACTCAAGAAGACATCCTATGAGCTACTTACCGGTAACAAACCCAATATTTCATATTTTCGAGTTTTCGGTTCTCCATGTTATATTTTAAACAAGAAGCCCAGGAATTCAAAGTTCGCTTCGAAGTCCGATGAAGGTTTCTTGCTTGGTTATGATTCGAACACTTACGCCTATCGTGTTTTCAACAAGACCTCCGGACTTGTTGAAGTAGCACGTGACGTAGTGTTCAATGAGACTAACGGCTCCCAAAAGGAGCAAGTTGATCCATGTGTACTAGGTAAAGAAGAAGCTCCCTGTGAAGCATTGAAAAAAATGGCCTTAGGTGAAGTTCGACCACAAGAGTCACCTCTACACGTGTATGAGGAAGATGAGCCACAAGAGGAGGTCAACGATCAAGGGGGAGCTCCCACACAAGATCAACCACAAGAATACGAAGATAATCAACAAGTCAATGAAGGCAACCATTTAGGGGGAGAAGAAGATGATCAAGAAGATACAACGCCTCAAGTGCCACACCCAAGAGTACGCCAATGCGTCCAAAGGGATCACCCAATCAACAATATCATCGGTGACATCCAAAAGGGAGTAACCACTAGATCTCGTATAACTAACTTTTGTGAGCACTATTCATTTGTATCCTTTTTGGAACCGTGCAGGGTTGAGGATGCATTGAAAGATCCAGACTCGGTGGTGGCAATGTAAGAAGAATTGAACAACTTCAAGCGGAACAAGGTGTGGGAACTCGTGGCAAGACCCAATGCGAACATTGTCGGCACCAAGTGGGTCTTCCGCAACAAACAAGACGAACACGGGGTCGTGACAAGGAACAAGGCATGACTTGTGGCCAAAGGGTATTCACAAGTCGAAGGTTTGGATTTCGATGAGACCTTTGCTCCAGTAGCTAGACTTGAATCTATTAGAATACTACTTCCATATGCTACTCACCATGATTTCAAGCTGTATCAAATGGATGTGAAAAGTGCCTTCCTCAACGGACCAATCAAGGAGGAGGTGTATGTGGAGCGACCCCCCGGGTTTGAAGATGAAGAGTTTCCCAACCACGTATTAAAATTGCGTAAGGCTCTCTACGGCCTCAAACAAGCTCGTAGAGCTTGGTATGAGTGTCTTAGAGATTTCTTAATTGAAAATGGATTTAAGATTGGCAAAGTAGATTATACACCATTAACAAAGAATTTTGACAATGATCTTTTTCTTTGTCAAATTTACGTTGATGATATAATCTTTGGATCAACTAATCAATATTTATGTGAGGAATTTAGTAAAATCATGATAGATAGGTTTGAAATGTCAATGATGGGAGAACTAAAGTACTTCTTGGGATTCCAAGTGCGGCAACAAAAGGAAGGAACGTTCATAAGCCAAACCAAGTACACACAAGACATACTCAAGAAGTTTGGTATGGACAAGGCGAAGCCTATAAAGACTCCCATGGCAACAAAGCAATAAATGGCCACTTAGATCTCAATGAAGATGGAACTAGGGTCGACCAAAAGGTATATCGCTCCATGATTGGATCCCTACTCTATTTATGTGCATCTAGGCCAGACATTATGTTGAGTGTATGTTTGTGTGCAAGATTTCAAGCCAATCCTAAGGAGTGTCACTTGACAGCCGTAAAAAGGATCTTGAGATATTTAGTTCATACACCCAACCTTGGTCTTTGGTACCCAAAAGGCTCAAAATTCAATCTCATTGGTTACTCCAATGCAGATTATGCCGGATGCAAAGTAGATAGAAAAAGCACCTCCGGTACATGCCAATTCCTAGGGAGATCCTTAGTTTCTTGGTCCTCCAAGAAACAAAATTCAATTGCCTTATTCACAGTCGAAGCGGAGTATGTTGCAGATGGGAGTTGTTGTGCACAACTCCTTTGGATGCGACAAACTCTAAGGGACTACGGTTACAATATGAACCGTATTCCACTCCTTCGTGACAATGAGAGTGCCATTAAAATTGTCCACAACCCAGTTGAGCACTCTAGAACCAAACACATAGATATAAGATATCACTTTTTGAGAGATCACTCCATGAAAGGAGATATAGCCATTTCCCATGTCAACACCCAAAAGCAATTGGCCGACATATTCACCAAGCCACTTGATGAAAAACGCTTTTGCGAACTCCGAAATGAACTAAATATCCTTGATGCTCGGAGTGTGGCTTGAAATATTGCATACCTGTATGAATTCTTCAAAATATGTTGATTGGATTGTGAAAATCATCTCTCTCCATTTTCTTCTGAAAACTATGTTAATTATTAGATCTTGGTAAATTATGATCATTGCTGGATTGTTGTATGCTTACTGATCATATTCATCAAGATTATTTGATTTGATTGGCCTCCCTATTTTCTAAATATGTACCTTCAAATACATATGAATGGGCTAAGAGATTCTTGCCTGGTGACCACGGACTAGTCCGTGGTTACCCGGACTAGTCCGCCCATGCACACTAGTCTGTAGAGTGCCGGTTAGGCAGGACTAGTCCGGTAGACCACGAACTAGTCCGATATAGTCCTCTGGAAAAGTTCGGACTAGTCCGGTCATCTCCGAACTTGTCCGATTTTTCATGCCCATAACCCTAGCCGCCGTCAAACGCTAATTTCCTCACCTCCACTCTTGCCTCACGCGTTCTCTCTCCTCCACTCGAGCTCCCAAGGCGATTTCTTGATTTCTCCATCGGAACTTCGCATGTTTGGGTGGAATTTGATCGTCATCGCATCGGGATTGAAGTTCTCGGACAAGTCCGGCCTTCAACACCCTCAGATCCAAGTTCCAGTCAATTTCTTCGGTAATTTTCACTCAAACCCTAGAAATTCCAAATTTCTTCATTGTTGATCGAATAGCCTAGCATATTTCACTATATACATGCCTCCTTGATGTATTACGTTTATGCTACGCTTGTTTTGCATTAGGAATCAACTTTTGTCCAGTCTCTTAGGTTTTTGAGGATGAACACCGGACTAGTCCGGTCCATGCACGGACAAGTCCGGTCCCCCGAACTAGTACGTGCCTGTACATCGGACAAGTCTGATTTTTTTGAACTCAAAACCTAACTTTTCAATTCCTCAATGCAATTCCTTGCTATCCTTTCACACCTATGCCTTGTACCATTCGTTCTCAATCATGACACTCATTCTCAGGTCATGTCGATCTCGAGCAATGAAGTTTCCGACTTTGAGGCCGAGATGGACCACGAGGTGGCACCTCGGACCTCGACGAGTCTTGGCAAGAAGCGCCAAGAGAGACCTTCCAAGCCAGCTCCATCTCCTCCACAGGCTCAGAGGAAAGTGCTAGCGAAGAAGCCGGCCTCCAAGGTGCCAGCTTCTAGGGCTACCACCGGTGGTGGCCCTAGCTCGGCAAGTGCCCGCCTAGCCAAAGGCAAGGGCAAAGGGATAGCGACGGGTCCAGTTGGCCCGTTGAAGCTCCATGCTCCGAGGGAAGGGGTCCGAGACCCCACTGAAGAGAAGTTCAACGGGAAGGGCAGTGATTTGGCGGCAAAGTTTAGAAGCATTGATTGGTATGGACGACCAAAGCATGCTGTCGACGGAAGATTTTGGTGCAACTTCCATGCAAATTTCTACAAATCTGTGTATCTCCCAATGAAGACACCGGTTGTGCACAGTCAATGGATTGATTGTGCACACTTTGAGAAGAAGGGCTGCTCCCCGTTCACTGGAGTGGTGGAAGCTATTGAGAGGCATGGCCTGAAGGATCTCTTTGCCTTCAGGAACAACTGGAATGATGAGGTCATTGCACAATTCTTTGCAACATGCCATTCCTCAAGTGAAGATGAGGAAAGTGTTACTTGGATGACTCATGGATCCAAGTACAGTATCACTCAAGAAGACTTTGCAAGCCTGCATCACCTTGACACCTCAAGATCTGACTGCTTGTTCATACACAACATAGGTGTCATTGAGAAGGATAAAATGAAGTTCCTCTATGAGCCGAACTCTAAGTTCAACCCTCCATCCACGAAGAACATGAAGCCGTTCTTTGTGGTGCTCAACAGAGTCTTGAGGGAGACCATCATTCCCAAGGATGGAGATGCCGAGAGTGTGCAGGGTTACCTCCGAACATTGATGAGAGTGATAAGCAAGGGCCGCCAGTTTGATGTGGCGGACTACATTTGGAATAACATGGTTAACAGATCCTGCACATCCAACATGTCTTGTGGGTATGCTCCATATCTGATGTTTGTGATCGAAAAGGTCACTGGGATTGAATTTGTCAAGGATGTGGAGCATCTACCCTTGAGGCCTCAGATGGCTCAGAAGCCAAGTATCCAAGTTGCTCCCTTGCCGGCCTCCAGTCCTGAGGCACCGACAAGAAGGACTAAAGATGCAAGAGCTGTCTCTGCCAGTAGGGCAGCCCCTCAAAGGGGATCAGCCAGTGGGATCTTCAAATACCTGGCTGCCATCTTCGCTTCCTGCAAAAAGGTCGAAGTGAAGACCCATAAGCTCAACAAGAGAAGAAAGGAAGATATGAAGTATGTGAAGGCAAATGTGAAGAAAATTTGCCAGAAACTGGAGATCAAACCCATTGGGTCTCTAGTAATCTCTGAATATTCAGACTCAGATTTCACCGAGCTCAGGCCCTTGACCCCCTCCGAGCTTGCCTACTTTGGCATTGGGGGCTCGAGTGACTCCGCACCTCCTCCTCCTCCTCCTACTCATCGGCCTGAAGATGAAGATGATGAAGCCTATGATGAGAGGACTGGAAGCAAAGAGTGAAGACCTTAGGACACTCCTCTCCTTCTTTTTGGTGTCTTGATGCCAAAGGGGGAGAGATTGAGGGGGAGTCTTAGCCTTAGCTGTAGGATGCGAGGAGAGAGCACTCTTGTATGTTTTTTTGACTATTTTGTTGGTTCTAAAGCTTTATTTATGTTCTTAAGTTAACTATGGTTCTTTGATGCAATGTTATGATCTTTCGAGAGTAAATGTTGAGTTATGTGATTTTGCTCCAAGAATGACATATATGCTTGCCTTTGATTGATTTATGTCATTCTCATTGTTTCAACATACTTACTTATGCATCCCACCATAAAGAATGCACATATGGATTATGTTTTCACTACTTGATGTATTTTAGACCCATATGTGCATGCTTTATGAAAATCTCCATTTTTTTCACATTTTGTGAAATCTCAATTGGTTGTCATCAATCACCAAAAAGGGGGAGATTGAAAGTGCATCTAGGAATTCCTTGCGGGTTTTGGATGATTTATGATAAGCAAATAAGATCATAACCTATTTGTTGAGATGAGCACAGGTTTTAATAGCAAAATAAGCAAAGTGCCAAAAAGAAGGGAGAATGAGGAGCAAAGTGGAAATGAGCTCAAGGAAGAAGAGTAGTAGATCATTGTGTATGGAGTGTGTTAAGGAAACACACCCCAAGAGCCCAATAACAATTAAACACACACATTTCACAAAGTTATACTGGACCGGACTAGTCAGAATGTCACCGGACTAGTCTGATATCCTCTCTGCACAAAATCGGACAAGTCCGATATCCATCAGACTAGTCCGATATCTCTCTGACTAGAATCGGACTAGTCCTTCCCTGTGCGGACTAGTCCTTAAAACACTTCACACGTCACACAAAATCGGACAAGTCCGATCACCACCGGACTAGTCCGATATTCGTTTTGTTCTAAATCGGGCAAGTCCGATATTAGAACGAACAAGTCTAAAAACCCTCTGACCTAGATTGGACAAGTCCTCCAAGTGCGTACTTGTCACCCAATTCACTTAGGGTTTCACATGTCCGGACAAGTCCGATAACTATCGGACTAGTCCGAAGATTTCCTAAAGAGAAATCGGATAAGTCCGCCCCTAGCCGGACTAGTCCGATATTTCGGGACACTTAGGGTTTGCTACACACAGCACACCGGACTAGTCCGGTGTCCACCACGGACTAGTCCGATCTTTCTAAACCCTAACAATCACTTTTAGAAACCCCATATAAATAGAGGTGCACGGCTCAACTTTAAACACTCTCGAACCCTAGCGCCGTCACACCTCCCAAGAGCCTCAAAAACCACATCTCTCCACGAAATTAAGTGCAACAAAGATCAATCCTTTGAGGATTCACTCTAGATCATTGGAGAGTCACGTTCAACATTCATTGAGCTCTTGGTTTGATTATCTAACACACTCCTGTGATTTCATTGTAATCTTTTGAGTGTGTTCTTGGTGGTATTTTGTATTGTAATCTAAGGGAGCTCTCAACGTGTGAGAAGGCCCCTTTGAATTCGGGTATTCACCCCTTTGTAATAAGTGGAAGAGGATTGGCCTTCGTGGCGATCCGACGAGGGTAGGGTTGAGAAGACCCGATCTTTTTGTGGACTCCTCAACGTGGATGTAGGTTGCCTCTGTGGGAACCGAACCACGGGATAAATCTCTTGTGTTCTTGTTTTGTGTTCATCGTTCTTTGCATAATATAAATCTTGGGTTTCAATTAATCTTGCTCACTTTACGTTGAAATATCAAATTTAAGATTGACTTGTGATATACCCTAGTACATAATGTAAAATCCCACTTTTTCCTTTTATGTGAAGTTCAGCTACAAGTGTTTATCAAACACAATGGAGGTCAATATAGTGGTGCACATGAACTTGACCTCACTAAAAAGTTTTCTTTCTACTCATGTTTAATTTTATTAACATGAGGATTGGACTTCACCCTAATCCTAGAACATTTTAATTAAACCTTTCTGCAAAGTTGGGTATTTAATTAATTGAAATGGCTAGGGCAAATTATATTGCAGCAATATAAAAATCAAAACAAATGTAATTTGATTATGTTGCTATGTATATCTGGCCCTGACAAAAGGATTCAAATCCAAGGCTCCAAATTTTTCCATGGCCTCTTAAATATTTTAAATAGCTTCTCGGAAAATTTTCAAGATTTTTGAAGCACGTCTTCCATTTAGTTGGACACGTACGGAGGGTTTATTTCGTGTCGATCTCAAATTTAGCTTTGCACTGAACCTTGCCCAAATCAAACCACAATTTTTCCTAAGACCTTTTATGGTTCAGTGAGCTTTGTTTCAAAGTTTGGTGATTTATGGACCTCAGTTACAATTTATTTCAATAAGGTTTATAAACAAGTTTCGTTTCAAATTTGAATTTAAATTTGAAACAAACTATCTCCAAATTGAAATCTGATTGCAGATTTGAGTTCCTCATATTTTTCTTAGCTTGCCTGTAAATTTTGGGAATTTTTGGGCAATGTTTGAGGTGGAATTTAGAGGAACAGAGAAGAGGGAGTAGTGGGGCCGCATGTCAGCCAGGGAGACCGTTTAACCACCCTGTTTTCTTTCTCCGCGCAACACTGCAATGGCTGCATGCCGCCAGCGCGCCGTTCGGCCGTCGGTCGCCTCCAGCTGCCCTGCTCCTCCTTATCTACTGTGGTAAAGGCTATATATTCACCCCACCGTCGACCGAAGTCCCTCCTCGGTTCACTTTTCGCTCGCGCCGCACCATTTCTCGCCGCCGCGACCACCTCAGTTCCACCCGACGCTGCTCAGCCTCGCCACCGATACAAGTCTCCCCGTCCTTTGCAGTCTATAGGAAAAAGGTGTGCCATGATCTCGTGTAGGTTCTGGTTAAATTTGAACTCATATCGTGCATCCTAGCGTCCGTATTCCGTGAATTACCGAAGCACTTTTATAGCTTCAAAGCTAGTTCGTCGGTTTAATTCCGATTGTATACACAATAATTCTTTGATCCAGTTAGAAGACATGATCTACGTATCCTAGCGCACCTTCCCTACAAAAATCAGAAAGAACCATTGACTAATTAACGAGTTATCCAATTTTTCCCCTTCCGCCATTGGAGGAGCTCGGTTCACCGTCGACCTTGGTGTTGCCGGCTATGGCACGAGCTCTAGACCCTCCTAAACTATTTCCCATGCTTCCAAGATGCTTCTCGAGCTTTCAAATGAGAGTTTTCGCTAGGAAATCGAAGGTCTCGACATAACCAAAACCCTAGCACCCGCCGCCGCCGTCGAGAGTGGTTTTTCAGTCACCCATCACCGTCGGGGGTTACTCCAGCGCGTTCCCGGCGCGAAACTAGGGTGGGGCGGTGAGTACCGAGACCTCCCGTGGGACGAAAACTACCACCGGCGAAAGCGCCGCCACGCGCCGGCGTTTGCGCCGCCGCCCGAGCCCGTGGCCAGAGGTTGAAGAAGGCATAGACGCGGGTCCCACCTACCAGTGAGCACAGCGCGGCTGGGATCAGCCTGTGGCCATGGATCTTCTGTGGCCGCATGGAAATACTTATGGCCTCCGGTGTGGCTGACTCCTGGTTGGCTTATTTTAAATCCAGTGGGCCCAGACGCCAATTTCAAAGCTAAAAATTCCAAATTGATGCATAACCATTTCCAAGCTTTAAAAATCAATATGTCTCTGTAGACTGCTCCAAAAATATTCAAACAAATTTTTTTTGAAAGCCCTTGAGCTCTAGTTTCTGTTAGTACCAATTAAGTTCTGTGAAACTTACTTTTAGAATCGGTAGAAAACAATCTTTCCAAATGCAAATACAATTTTTCCAGGTGAACTTTCCACTGGAAAAATCCCCAAAATTCGCATAAAATACATTGTCCTATTATTGTTCACCAGAAAAAGTTTGGGAGCCATTGCACCTGTATAACCCTCTGTATAGTTCATTTTCCTTTTTCAGTCATTGAATTTTCCAGATGTTCAGTTGCTTTATTATGTCCCAAATTAGGACTGAACCTTCCTTCAGTCATACACTAGTTCCTATAAAAATCTTGGATTTAATTGACTTAATCTCCTAGTCATAATTCTGTTGCAAACTGAATATTAATTGAAAAGCTAAAAATTCAATTATAAAATAATTCCAGAAATTCTTGCCAACTTTGAAATTCAATAACTCCTTCACCAAGGCTTAGACATTTATGAAACCAATGTTGCTAGAACCAGGACAACCTCCTCTATTATGATTATCAACTGGCAGCTATGTTGAAGCTACAATTTCTTCTCTAAAATTCATGAGAGTTTATTGCTTGCCATAATTTTAGAGACAACAAACTATTTTGATCATCTCCTGTTCTTTGCAAGAGCTTCTATCATATTCCCTAGTATCTACCATCAAAGTTCCAAAGCCAATTAGGTCATTATCATATAATGATCACCATAGATTAAATTATGGTCTTGGTAGTAATTATTTTTCAAAGTCATTCATATACATATTATATGCATATCGTGTAGTGACCGAAGTCGAGGAGGAACCAGAGACCTTGGAAGTACACCTGCCGGATACTAACACAGACTCAGACCTACAACCAGGCAAGCCCCAATTTGCATTTAAGTCGTTTATAATGTTTTGCTTTATCACTATGTTGATTAGCATATGAATTGTGCATTACGTTCAGGATGCTTGAATACTCCAAATGCATGACCCACTATCGCATTGGTTAATTGGGTAGGTTGCTAGCTCGACGTGTAGAACTGCTATGCTAATGTTGTAGGTGAACCGGTAGAAGTCGAGTAGTTGGAATCTACTCGCGAGATAGAAATTTGACACTCATCTACACTGGGTTAACAATTATAGAAAATAACTGTTTAAACTAAACTTGAGACCGGTCAGAGATGGATAGGAAGCGGCAAGACATTGTCTTGGTTGCATAGCTCTGACTGGTCAGTTAAGGCCCGTCTGTATGTGGCCCCTTCGAACAAGCTTGACTTGTACCGACGACATACTGGACATATGGACTCCAGTAAACTGACGTAACTCGATAACTGGGATGTCGAGGCCCATTAACTCACCATCGATAGGGGTGGGTTGAGGACAGTAAGGTGTAAATCGGTCGGCGGACACAAGAGGTGTTCCGTGCGGAGACCTTCTATTCGCGGAGGTGAGACGGGTTCGACGTTCGGGTTTCTTGTGAAAGGTGGCCATATACGACTAGTACTAAAGTGTTACGTAGGTACTGGTGTACTCGCTGACACTTCCGAACGTGCGTATGTGTCATGTTGTCCGGGTGTGTCCTGATTGCAATCACCGTCCCTCGCGGTAATAGAGTACCACTTGTTCACTGCGCCGTGACGTAGTAAATACTAAAGAATCTAGAAAAATATGTTATATTGAATTATAATTTCTTTGCAACCTTGTATGACTTAGAGATAGTAAAATTAAAGTTTACAGTTTCCCCATACTTTAGCTGTAATAGCATTATGTGCTCTAGGCATGTCATATAAAGCTTTTCTTGTTTGATTGTGGAGTCTATGATGTGCCGTGCCTGGAGAATGTCATTTTCTACTTAAAATATGAATTTAAGGATCTACTTGTAGGCGAGTCGTTTATGCTTCATCTTACCTATGCTTAGTATTCACCCTTGCATATGTCTAGTGAGATGGGTCGGTCTTGCTGAGCCTTATGCTCATGTTGAAGTTAACGAGTTATGCAGGTTATACGATTGACGAAGGGTTTGATGATGAGACTGCACCACCTCCAGGGTGTACAGCCGAGTGGGAAGCCTGCACGCCGCCGTGATTTGGGTGTTGCTAGTGCGAAGTATCTAGGACATGGATGACTTTTCTTTTACATAGCTAGTGCTGAGAGCGTAGCTATGATATATATGTTTCTTTCCTTCCGCTAGTATTGTAAAACTTCCGCTATATGATAAATAAAATACTTCGTCTTGTATTTTATTCTCGTTCTGTTCTTGTATACTGCTGGGTGTCACATCGCACGACACCACCCAATGAGATCCTCGGATGTCGAGATTCCGATCCCCACAGACATGATATCAGAGCATCATTGGAACAGTGTACTTGAAAAGAACATATTTTCAAAAATTAGGATTTGAGTGAGGAATTAGCTATATGCCCTTATAAGGAATATTATTAGTATAAGATATAAAGGTAGTAAACTAACTTATATGTTATTAATTCTGTAACGACGCCCCGACATCAGGTAAGAGGTAAGTTACGCCACCGTAAGCGGATCAATTGCGGTAAGCTCACCATGCGAGAGGTAGCATGGATGCTTTCCGTGGCTTAGCATGGAAATGTTAATAGGAGTCTCTGAAGCTTTCTATGTTTCTGAGAACCTATGACACACGGTACTCCAGCGTGCTTTAAAGTTAGTGGGAGCCCCCGTCGGGTGGTGTATAACCTGATAGTATGCATCTCTAGAACCATTCATGTTCTATGGGAGCATGCGAAACACGTATGCCCGAGCGTGTATAAGCCGGATCGTACGGGAGTCTTTGCTGTACAGACGTATTTACAGCCATGTACCTCGAGACATGACCTCGCTCGAGGGCGACTCACACCAGAGTCGTATGCATTTATTTTCATATGTATTATTGTGACTGCCTGTCGTGTTTCCCTATACCGCCCTTGAGGTGTGACAGTGTGAAAGGGGATTGTTTGTCTTTTCCAGCATTGACTATGGTAGAAGACCGTGTAGAAACTGTTTGCGAGAGAACGATGTAGGAACCACCTATAGACGTAACCGGATATACCGGATAGAATTTTCTTTGGTGAGGTACATAGTACCGTCAGTATCAAACATGATACTTGACCATCCCCAACGACAGAATGGATTCATAGTGTTTTGGAAAGTCCGAATATCAGATGCTGGTAGGTTTGGACTCCGAAAAAGGGACTCCGACTCGATAAGGTAGATAGAATCAAGATTCTTGATTTCTGGCAGAAGTTGCCTCGACTTTGCCGGGTTGTAATCTTGGTTATCTGATAGATAACATAAGAGTATCATATATGGATGGAAATCTCGTGAAGACCTCTACAACTTTTCTGTTGACCATCAGGGCAGAAAAGTTTGATAATCTGTTGAAATCTGGAGTATACTAAAACTGCTCCAGATGACCCTCCCATAGTACCAGTTCCAGTAATATTGCCATAACTCTCTGTAGGAACATCTTCTGCCTTATTGTGATACATGTCTCGAAATATCAGAAGAAGATATACAAGTTTTATGTTTATATTCTTTCCTAATTCGAATTTGATACAAATAAAATTTGAAAATCAAAACAGTGAACTGCAGGACTGCTGGTGCAAACCAGTCAGTTCAACTGTTTAGTTTGGATAGTTATAACTTTTAATCCAGAATAGTGACATAATCACATATATACATTTTTGGAAATCTTAGAAAGTCCTCTATCAACTTTATTTTTCATTCATGATCTGAATCTGTGTACATCTGTGTCTAATTCCATTTGTCGCAAACTTGGTTCTGGCAGTCCAGAACTTGAAGCAGTTTGCACATGTTTGTGAATTCGCGCGCGATACCTGTATAACAAACTTTTCGGGGGGTAACTCTTTTACTTATGGATTATTAACTTGATGTTATACAAAGTTTATTTTTTCATTACCTCAAAATATTGTCATGATATCCCTGTATAAATTGTGGACATGACTACATATACAGGGGAGGTTCTGTCAAAATTTCCAGAAAATATGGGTCAACTTAAAACCTGTATAGATGCTATTTCCTAGCTCACTTGTAGCTGTATGAGTACAATCTGAAATGTTTGGAAAGTATACTACAACTTTGGTATTCAACTCCACCTTTGATTCTGACAGTTCCTGTATGAAACTGTGGGGTTTATACAGGGAGATGGCAGCGGAGATGATCCAATTACCTAACGGTTGGGTGCACACGACGTGCACTGGCGAAGGCGGGTTTCCGGATTTGTTTGTCTTGCTGATACGCCAGTGCGGATATGAGGAGGTGCATAGCTATTGGGGAAAGGAATTCCATGACAATAGGGTGAAGAGGTGTGTCATCTATGTCGACGTGCTTGCTGGTCCACCAAGCAACGGATGGGCCCCCTTTTCTATCAAAACAAGGGGTGTTCTGCTGGAAGAAACTTGGTGCTTCGCTGCAAGGGTTGCCATGGGGAGGTTTTGCCAACTTCACCATCGTCAGCTAGTGGGTACTCCGTATGAGTTCTTTCTGGTCAGCGGTAGAGCTGCTGAAGAGTGGGCTAACCGATTGACCGCAGATTATGACCTCCGCGGTGGAACATCGGTGTCAGCCTTAGCGGTGTATGCATTGGCATCACGTCGCGAAAATGGCACCCATAAGGCGTGCATTAAGGAGTTGGTGGATAATCTTAGGCAAACCATGATTCGGGGGGATCATTTTGAGCGTGAAAATAATTCGCTTAGAACCTCGATCGCTCTTCTCAACCAACATCTCCGCTTGAAAGAAGAGCAGTATGAGCTAATTGCTCAAGATCTGTTGAAGGCTCATGGAGCAACTCAAGAGATCGAAACTGAGTTGGTGGCAAGTTTATTTGATGTGCACCAGCTGGGTACTCGGTTGAGCACGATGACTGAAGATCGAGATCGGTCTAGGGCGGAGGCTCAGGACTGGAAAGCCAGTTGTGAACAAGCCCAGCAGGAACTCGACGGCTTTAGGATGTTTATGGTGCAGGCCGATGTACAAGCATTGGCTGTCACAAAAGCATCGATAATGGGCGAGGCAATAGCTTCTACTTTGGCACCCGTACCGGTGGTGCCCAATCCTGAGGATGAGGAAGAAGAAGATCCCGAAGAACTCGAGTACGTCGAGTAGGACGTATTGGAGTGGGATGTGGCAACACTTCTGCCGACACGGGGCAACATATAGTTTAATAGTTGCTCATGTGTTTCTTTTGTGACCATGTTTGTGTCATATTAAGAGTAGTGGTGGTTATGTCTAAGATGACAAGATGTGTACGACATCTCATGGGGACCAAGTATGGTAGAGATGTATTTCCATAGTGGAAGTCCATCATTTTGAAGTTTACTACTGTAAACTTGGTCACGAGATAATATATCTTGTATAAAGCTTGTACTTTATCAATATATGTGATGTTGTATATTATCTATCGCTGTCTACTGCATTACTATTTATATGGAAGGATGAACTTGAGGCAATGAGACTTACGGTGTAAATCGTTGTATTGCAGCATGGTGCGTACACGTACAGCCTAGGAAGTGGGAGGCTCAAGTGGGAGACAGGGGGATGACACCCCACCACCAGGGAAGAATACGCCCCAGATGCAGCCACCTCCACCTACACTTCCTAGAAGTCTCGCGGAGGTTCTCGCAGTAGTGCTCGGATCGCTTGACGAGCAAACCGAGTTGTTGCGGACCCTTGTACAGCATTCGTCCCATCAAGGGGGACGAAAAGCTGATGGGCCACGTCAGCCATATCCGTGTTCCTACTCGGATTTCACATCGACGCATCCGTCAGTCTTCAGGGAGGCCGATGAACCTTTGGAGGCGGACAACTGGCTCCGCACCATTGAAGGGAAGTTCGGTTTACTCGAGATAACCGAACAACAGAAGACTCTGTTTGCAGCTCAACAACTACAGGGTTCTGCTGGTGCGTGGTGGGCAAACTACCTCGCCGCACGCCCCGCAGGCTATGTCGTGAGCTGGGCAGAATTCCGGGAGGCGTTCTGCGCCTACCATATCCCTCCCGGGATTATGAGGAGGAAGCTTCAAGAGTTCTTGGAGCTGAAGCAGGGAGGAAGGAGTCCTTACGAGTACTCCAAGACCTTCAACTACTTGGCCCAGTATGCACAGGACCAAGTGAACACAGAAGACAGGAAGCAAGAGTGCTTCTACCAGGGTTTGAACCCCAAGATGAAGGACAAGCTTGCCTTGTTCAACCGCAACAGCTTCAACGATATTGTCAACACCGCGATCGTACAAGAGGACGCTACTCGAGAGCTGTCCTCAGACAAGAAGAAGAGGAGTGCTCCACAGGGCAGTGGAGGTGGTGCTCCTCAGAAGTACCAAATGGTGTATCGATCACCATCCGGCCAGAGGTGGCAACCGCCATCGCGACCACCGATGTTCAGTGGTCGCCAGTTCGACAACACCGGTTTCCGACCGCAACAGTAACAGGGGATGATCCCACGTGCACTTCCACCTCCACCGCGTGCACCGGGATTCCGTCCTCCCATTCATACTGGCCAAACCCCGTATACGTGTTTCACATGTGGACGCACGGGGCACTTCGCCAAGGACTGCCCGCAGACTAGGCAGGGCGGAGGACAGTCATCGTACCAGGGCACCAACCAACCCTGCAACCTGCCCAAGAAACCAGTCCCCAGACTCGATAACGTCCACCACCTCGCCATTGAGGATGTTCCAGAAGGCGCACCCGTAGCCACGGGTACGTTCTCTATCTTTGATCATCCCATAGTCATACTCTTTGACTCCGGAGCTTCCCACAATGTCATTAGCAAGTCTTTTGTCATTAAAAGTATGTTGCCTATTATCTCCACAAAAACTCTATATGTGATTTGCACTCTGGCAGGGAAGACAGTAACAAATGAGATGGTTCCTGGGATACCACTTAACCTAGATGGAACTATATATCTTACTTCACTTCCAATACTAGAGAATCAGAAGCTAGATGTCATCTTGGGACGAATGGCGTGGTTACAATACCATGGTGCTATTCTAGATCTTGTTCCTCGAAAAATTTATCTAAATTCTCCACTTCATCCTTCCCAAGTCCTCAATCTTGAGAGAATCATTCTAGTGAACCCATCTACTCACAATACCGAGGTTATTGAACTTAAGGATATTCTAGTGGTATGTGAGTATTCGAACGTGTTTCCCAAAGATCTTCCTAGTATGCCACCAGAAAGAGATATAGAGTTCAAGATTGAGCTTGTACCGGGAACAGTGCCGATCTCAAGGCAGCCCCACAAGATGGCACCCAAGGAACTTGCAGAACTGAAAGAACAGCTAACGGAGCTTGAGAACAAGGGTTTCATTCGTCCAAGTTCATCACCATGGGGGTTGTTCTTCATTGTTCGTGGAGAAGAAAGATAAGACCTTGAGACTATGTGTGGACTATCGTCCACTCAATGCTGTCACTATCAAAAACAAGTATCCACTACCACACATTGATATTCTTTTCGATCAACTAGTGGGTGCTAAAGTATTTTCGAAGATGGATCTTTGTTCTGGTTATCATCATATTCGAATCCGGCCCGAAGATATACCAAAGACAGCATTCTCGACGAGGTATGGACTGTATGAATACTTTGTTATGTCCTTCGGATTGACCAATGCACCGGCTCATTTCATGTATCTTATGAACTCGGTGTTCATGCCGGAATTGGACAAGTTTGTCGTGGTCTTCATTGACGACATCCTTGTATATTCGAAATACGAAGAAGAACATGCTCAACACTTGTGTATCGTGCTTCAACGATTATGGGACGACCAGCTATATGCCAAGTTCAGCAAGTGTGAATTCTGGATCAGCCAAGTGCCATTTTTAGGGCACATTATATCCGCAGAAGGGATTGCAGTTGATCCAAGCAAGATAAAGCAAGTACTCAAATGGGAGTCTCCAAAGTCTGTACATGAAGTTCGAAGTTTCCTGGGTTTAGCTGGGTATTACTGGAGGTTCATTCTCAGTTTCTCCAAAATAGCTAAACCAATGATAGAACTTCTGAAGAAGGGGAAGGAGTATGTATGGACAGAGGCATGTGAGGGAGGTTTCCAGGCATTGGTAAAACACTTCACAACGGCACCATTATTAGCTCAACCGGACACAACCAAATCATTTGACGTGTATTGTGATGCATCAGGAATTGGTTTGGGTTGTTTGTTGATGCAGGACAGACGAGTGATCGCTTATGGATCATGGCAGCTTCGGAACCATGAGCAGCACTATCCGACTCATGATGGAGCTCGCTGCTGTGGTACTAGCATTGAAGATGTGGAGACATTATCTACTGGGTAATTTAGTACATCTCTACACCGATCACAAGAGCCTGAAGTACATCTTCACCCAAAAGGACTTAAATATGCGACAGCGTAGATGGTTGGAATTAATCAAGGATTATGAGATTGAGATCCACTACCATCCAGGCAAAGCGAATGTAGTCGCAGATGCTCTGAGCCGCAAGTCCCATGTAAACAATCTCTCCATCACCTCAATGGGAGAAGAAGAACCGAGTCTCTACTTGGTTCCATATGGGGCACTCTACAACCTAGCTCTCATTCCTACTATCAGGGAGGATATTATGGCAGCTCAGAAGGAGCACAAAGGGATGTCGCACATTCGGCAAAGAATGGAGAAGGGGGAGATGAAATGTTTCCGACGTGACAATGAAGGTACCCTCTGGTTTAGAAACTGTATAGTGGTACCCCAGAACATGGAACTTCGGAAGAAGATACTGGATGAAGCTCATTTGTCCAAGTATTCCATTCATCCTGGAAGTAACAAAATGTACCAAGACTTGAGAAAGAAGTTCTGGTGGACTCAGATGAAGAGAGAAGTAGCAAAATACGTATCCGAATGTGATATGTGTCGACGAGTTAAGGCCGACCATATGAAGGCAGCTCGACAGCTTCAACCTTTAAGCATACCGGCTTGGAAATGGGAGGATATCAGCATGGATTTCATTGTTGGGTTGCCTCCCACTTTCCATAAGCACGACTCAATTTGTGTGATCGTTGATCGGTTGACGAAATCAGCTCATTTCATACCAGTCAGTGTCAAGTATGATGTAAAGCGGTATGCATAACTTTATATCTCCAGAATCTTGTGTCTACATGGAGTACCCCACACTATCATTTTAGATTGTGGATCAATTTTCGTTGCTCGATTTTGGGAGCATCTCCATGAGGCATTGGGTACCAAACTGATTCGAAGCTCGGCAAATCATCCTCAGACTGATGGACAAACCGAGCGGGTGAATCAAGTGCTAGAGGATATGCTTCGTGCCTGTGCCATCCACCATGGTAGGAATTGGGATGATCATCTACCATTGTCGGAATTTTCGTACAACATTGGTTACCAGGCTAGCATCCAGATGGCGCCATATGAAGCTCTTTATGGCCGGAAGTGTCGCACACCCTTGAACTGGTGCGAATCTGGTGAACGAGTGGTATATGGCATCGACTTGATAAATGAAGCCGAAGAGCAAGTATGTATTATTCAAGCAAATCTCAAAGCCGCTCAGTCTCGTCATAAGAGCTATGCAGACAAACGACATCGATCTCTTCACTTCGAGGTTGGGGATCAAGTTTATCTCCGGGTATACCCAATGAGGGGAATTCACCGATTCGGAGTGAAAGGGAAGCTAGCTCCACATTTCATTGGGCCGTTCGCAATAATCAAAAGATGCGGACCTGTGGCATACCAATTGGAGTTACCGCCGTCGCTGGCAGGGGTCCACAATGTGTTCCACATTTCTCAGTTGTGGAAATGTCTCAAAGCCCCGACGAATGTACGTATTGAGGATTTGGAGGCTCTCCAACCAGATCTTACTTATTCCGAGCATCCAACCCAGGTCGTTGGTGAGAAGACTCGCACCACAAGGAATTGCACCTTGCGTTTCTACAAGGTATTGTGGAGCAACCACAGTGCTGAAGAAGCCATGTGGGAAAGCGAGGAGTATCTTAAAACGAACTATCCGGACTTGTTAGCGGCACTTGTTCAGTAGCTCTTTGTATTTTGCCTTTCCTTTGTAATCTCGAGATGAGATTCTTTTAAGGGGGGAGGAATGTAAAATCCCACTTTTTCCTTTCATGTGAAGTTCAGCTACAAGTTGTTTATCAAACATAATGGAGGTCAATATAGTGGTGCACATGAACTTGACCTCACTAAAAAGTTTTCTTTCTACTCATGTTTAATTTTATTAACATGATGATTGGACTTCACCCTAATCCTAGAACATTTTAATTAAACCTTTATGCAAAGTTTGGAATTTAATTGATTGAAATGGTTAGGTCAAATTATATTGCAGCAATATAAAAATCAAAACAATGTAATTTGATTATGTTGCTATGTATATATGGCCCTGACAAAAGGATTCAAATCCAAGGCTCCAAAATTTTCCTTGGCCTCTTAAATATTTTAAATAGCTTCTCAGAAAATTTTCAAGATTTTTGAAGCACGTCTTCCATTTAGTTGGACACGTACAGAGGGTTTATTTCGCGTCGATCTCAAATTTAGCTTTGCACGGAACCTTGCCCAAATCAAACCACAATGTTTCCTAAGACCTTTTATGGTTCAGTGAGCCTTGTTTCAAAGTTCGGTGATTTATGGACCTTAGTTACTATTTATTTCAATAAGGTTTATAAACAAGTTTGGTTCAAAATTTGAATTTAAATTTGAAACAAACTATCTGCAAATTGAAATCTGATTGCATATTTGGGTTCCTCATATTTTTCTTAGCTTGCCTATAAATTTTGGGAATTTTTGGGCAATGTTTGAGGTGGAATTTAGAGGAACAGAGAAGAGGGAGTAGTGGGGCCCGCATGTCAGCCAGGGAGACCATTTAACCGCCCTGTTTTCTTTCTCCGCGCGACACCGCGACGGCTGCATGCTGCCAGCGCGCCGTTCGGCCATCGGTCGCCTCCAACTGCCCTGCTCCTCCTTATCTACTGTGGTAAAGGCTATATATTCACCCCACTGTCGACCGAAGTCCCTCCTCGGTTCACTTTTCGCTCGCGCCGCGCCATTTCTCACCGCCGTGACCACCTCAGTTCCGCCCGACGCCGCTCAGCCTCACCACCGATACAAGCCTCCCCATCCTCTATAGTCTATAGGAAAAAGGTGCGCCATGATCTCGTGTAGCTTTTGGTTAAATTTGAACTCATATCGTGCATCCTAGCGTCCGTATTCCGTGAATTACTGAAGCACTTTTATAGCTTCGAAGCTAGTTCATCGATTTAATTCTGATTGTATGCACAATAATTCTTTGATCCAGTTAGACGACATGATCTACGTATCCTAGCGCACCTTCCCTCCAAAAATCAGAAAGAACCATCGACTAATTAATAAGTTATCCACTTTTTCCCCTTCTGCCATTGGAGGAGCTCGGTTCACCGTCGACCTTGGTGTTGCCAACTATGGCACGAGCTCTAGACCCTCCTAAACTCTTTCCCATGCTTCCAAGATGCTTCCCGAGCTTTCAAATGAGAGTTTTCACTAGGAAATCGAAGGTCTCGACATAACTGAAACCCTAGCACCCGCTGCCGCCATCGGGAGTGGTTTTCCGGTCACCCATCGCCGTTGGGAGTTACTCCAGCGTGTTCCCCACGCAAAACTAGGGTGGGGCAGCGAGTACCGAGACCTCCCATGGGCCAAAAACCATCGCCGACGAAAGCGCCGCCACGCACCGGCGTGGGCGCCGCCGCCCGAGCCCGTGGCCAGAGGTTGAAGAAGGCACGGACGTGGGTCCCACCTACCAGTGAGCGCAGCGCGGCGGGAATCAGCCTGTGGCCAGGGATCTTCTGTGGCCACGTGGAAATACTTATGGCCTCCGGTGTGGCTGACTCCTGGTTGGCTGATTTTAAATCCGGTGGGCCCAGAAGCCAGTTTTAAATGCTAAAAATCCCAAATTGATGCAGAACCATTTCCAAGCTTTAAAAATCAATATCTCTCTGTAGATTACTCCAAAAATATTCAAACAAATTTTGTTTGAAAGCCCTTGAACTCTAGTTTCTGTTAGAATGAATTAGGTTCTGTGAAACTTACTTTTAGAATCGGTAGAAAACAATCTTTCCAAATGCAAATACAATTTTTACAGGTGAACTTTCCACTGGAAAATCCTCATAATTCACATAAAATACATTGTCCTATTCTTGTTTACCAGAAAAAGTATGGGAGCCTTTGCACCTATATAACCCTCTGTATAGTTCAATATCCTTTTTCAGTCATTGAATTTTTACAGATGTTCAGTTGCTTTATTATGTCCCAAATTTGGACCGAACCTTCCTTTAGTCATACACTAGTTCCTGTAAAAATCTTGGATTTAATTGACTTAATCTCCTATTCCTAATTCAGTTGCAAACTGAATATTAGTTGAAAAGCTAAAAATTCAATTATAAAATAATTCCAGAAATTCTTGCCAACTTTGAAATTCAATAACTCCTTCACCAAGGCTTAGACATTTATGAAACCAATGTTGCTAGAACCAGGACAACCTCCTCTATCATGATTATTAACTAGCAGCTATGTTCAAGCTACAGTTTCTTCTCTAAAATTCTTGGGAGTTTATTGCTTGCCATAATTTTAGAGACAACAAACTACTTTGATCATCTCCTGTTCTTTGCAAGAGCTTCTATCATATTCCCTAGTATCTACCATCAAAGTTCCAAAGCCAATTAGGTCATTACCATATAATGATAACCATAGATTAAATTATGGTCTTGTTAGTAATTATTTTTCAAAGTCATTCATATACATATTATATGCATATCGTGTAGTGACCGAAGTCGAGGAGGAACCAGGGGCCTTGGAAGTACACCTGCCGGATACTAACACAGACTCGGACCTGCAACCAGGCAAGCTTTGGTTTGCATTTAAGTCATTTATAAAGTTTTGCTTTATCACTATGTTGATTAGCATATGAATTGTGCATTATGTTCAGGATGCTTGAATACTCCAAATGCATGACCCACAATCCCATTGGTTAATTGGGTAGGTTGCTAGCTCGACGTGTAGAACTGCTATGCTAATGTTGTAGGTGAACAGGTAGAAGTCGAGTAGTTGGAATCTACTCGCGAGATAGAAATTTGACACTCATCTACACTGGGTTAATATTTATAGAAAATACTCCCTCCATCCCTAAAAGGATGTCGTTTTTAACACTAAATTTAGTGTTAAAAACGACATCCTTTTAGAGATGGAGGGAGTAACTGTTTAATCTAAGCTTGAGACCGGTCAGAGATGGATAAGAAGCAGCAAGACGTGGTCTTGGTCGCATAGCTCTGACTGGTCAGTTAAGGCCCGTCTATATGCGGCCCCTTCGAACAAGCTTGACTTGTACCGGCGACATACTAGATATATGGGCTCCAGTAAACTGACGTAACTCGATAACTGGGATGTCGAGGCCCATTAACTCACCATCGATAGGGGTGGGTTGAGGACAGTATGGTGTAAATCGGTCGACGGACACAAGAGGTGTTTCGTGCGGAGACCTTCTGTTCGTGGAGGTGAGACGGGTTCGGCGTTCGGGTTTCTTGTGAAAGGTGGCCATATATGACTAGTACTGAAGTGTTACGTAGGTATTGGTGTACTCGCTGACACTTCTGAACGTGCGTATGTGTCGTGTTGTCCGGGTGTGTCCTGATTGCAATCACCGTCCCTCGCGGTAATAGAGTACCACTTGTTCACTGCGCCGTGATGTAGTAAATACTAAAGAAGCGAGAAAAATATGTTGTATTGAATTATAATTGCTTTGCAACCTTGTATGACTTAGAGATAGTACAATTAAAGTTTACAGTTTCCCCATACTTTAGCTGTAATAGCATTATGTGCTCTAGGCATGTCATATCATCGGCAAAGCGTTTCTTGTTTGATTGTGGAGTCTATGATGTGCCATGCTTGGAGAATGGAATTTGCTACTTAAAATATGAATTTAAGGATCCACTTGTAGGTGAGTCGTTTATGCTTCATCTTACCTATGTTTAGTATTAACCCTTGCATATGTCTAGTGAGACGGGTCAGTCTTGCTGAGCCTTATGCTCATGTTTGCAGTTAACGAGTTTTTACAGGTTATACGATTGATGAAGGGTTTGATGATGAGGCTGCACCCCCTCCAGGGTGTACAACCGAGTGGGAACCCTGCGCGCTGTCGTGACTTGGGTGTTGCTAGTGCGAAGTATCTAGGGCATGGATGACTTTGCTTTTGCATAGCTAGTGTTGAGAGCGTAGCTATGATATATATGTTTCTTTCCTTCCGCTAGTACTGTAAAACTTCCGTTGTATGATAATAAAAGACTTCGTCTTGTGTTTTATTCTCGTTCTGTTTTTGTATACTGTTGGGTGTCGCATCGCACGACACCACCCAATGAGATACTCGGATGTCGGGATTCCGGTCCCCACATATAATCTTGCAACACATAAATTACAAGTGTATTTCCGCTGCTACACCCTAGAATAAAACTTAATCAATCAAACTTGATCAACCTAGTCCATACACACCGGACTAGTCCGCACTTTACCAGACTATTCCGATATCTCTGGTTTTGAACTGGTTGTTAAGTGTTGCAGCTTACGACAAATTACAAAAAGGCCTATTCACCCCCCCTCTAGGCCACATTCAGGTTGCCTTGCCCGCATCACCTCTGGCTCAAGCAAGACATGGGGTTGAAGAAAAGGTCGAAGATTGCAAAGCTGATGTCAATTTGAACTGCCTCTTGCACGATTAACCACTCCTTTCGATTTCAACTGATGTTGTTGTGCATCAAGATTTAAAGGTTTTCATCAACCAGTTTTCCACACCAAGTCCTATTATTTGCCCATGCTACCCCCCTTTGACACAAGCTAAACACAGAAATATCAACTTCATTTGGACGGTCCGCAATCTGTTCTTCTCCATAAAAGATGTGAAACACTAACTTCTCTAACATACCTATTCAATCAAGCAAAACTAATTCATTACGTATTATAAAATTTTTAATTATTAATTTCCTTACTTCTACTAATATAATTAAATAGATCTAAATAAATATAACACTTATTGCACTAATAACATTACCTAAACTATACTTCATCTCAAAATTCTCGTCACTCTCTAGTTCAAAAATAAACTAGTGACAAGTATTATAGGGTGAAGATATTATACTTATAATAGATTTTATAATGCAAATAAAGCTAATGAAAATATTATACTCTCTTTGTTCCGAAAAGTTTATTGCTTTACAGAGAGAGAACTTCACATTAATTATTTATACTATAAATTAAATGCATTTCTAGGATTAAGATAATTATAGCAATGTTGGAGAGATATAATATTATTTCTAGCATTTCTAGGTGTAAAATATTAACTGTGCTATTGGCTAAGGGCTTCTAAGAATTTTATTCAATTACGGGGGGTGTAAAAATGATGTATATAGCGCTAAACCAGAGTTTCAGTAAAAATCAGGGGCTAAACTCTAAATTCCAGTACGTAGAAACAAGTCTACAAAATGTACAGAGGCCTCAATGTAATAGTTAAATAGTATTGAATCAAGGCCGTTGGATATCAAATAGACAGGGCTGATCTTAAATATGAACCGGCATACTAAATTCTAATCTGCAGCGTCGCTTACACGATGCACGGCGGAGATTTAATATAACGAAGAGGGAGGCCCTATTGGATGGAACGGTCGACCCACACAATGTTGGATGGAATGATGGTTTTACGTGGTTCGGGCCGCCAGAGCGTAACATCCTACTCCACGATCTGAATATATATTGTATTGCTTGAGAGTCTAAGTCATGGATCTGAGAGTTCAAGTGCGCGTGTCTTGTAACGTTGCTACTCGGTCCTTTTATAGGAAGGCTGGGCACCTTACAAGTGGAGCCTGGGGCCCGACAGGTGGCCTCAGAGAGATCTTATTCTAAAAGATCTAAGGCTTCTTTGCTACGTTGCCTCTGACCGCGGCTTGAGGACTTGTCGTCTTGCCACCTCTGACGCCAGTGGCCCATGCGTAGTCACTGATGGTGGTAGAGGATGTCCCGTCCGTCTATCTTGTCGCCGTAAGCTACCCACTTGGCGGAGTGGGGTAGGCCTGCAGCGCCTTCACTGTGATACGATTGGATGCAACGGTACCTAAAATGAGGCGTGCACCGTGTCCTGCGCCTGGGGCAGGTGCACTACTTCAATGCCCGTCTTGGACAAGGCGCAACACACATTTACTCTCGCAACCTACTGGTCAGGGCAAGTTGTCGGATTTGCGGCAGCATCACAGCAAACCTTTGCGGGGGAGGCTGGGTCCTATACTGCGGGCCACATGGCAGCCCCGGGGCCCATCTCTAAGGTGAGCCAAGGGTCCAGGACTGCTGGACACGCGGTGGATCCGAAGCCCGCCTCTGCGGGGGAGGCCAGCCTGAAGCTTTGGACCACGTGGCGGCACCAGTGCCCACTCCTTTAGAGGAGCGAGGTCCCGTCCAGCTGGACATGTGGCAGCCCGGGAGCCCGTCTCCTCAGAGAAGTTTGGTCCCGTCTTGATGTTCACGTTGTAGTATCGGAGCCCGCCCCTCAGGAGGGATGGGGTCCGAACCTGCTGGACACGTAGTGCCGCTGGACCTTGCCTCAGCGGGGAGGCAGGGTACTTAGGCGTTTGTATCCTATGTGCGAGGGTACTCAGTATGTTGGGTACCGACAACATCCATTTATCATACGCATCAATTCAACATACACATGCATATCGACAAGTGCCACCGGGAGAGAGAGAGAGGGGCGGGAGAGGGATGTGGACCTCAGAGGCGGTGCGATGACGACATCGAGGAGGCGGTGCAGCGACGATGTCGGGGACTAGGCAGCGCGGCGACAATGTCGAGGAGGAGGTAGCGCCCAAGGCTCAGGGAGGAGGCCACGCTCACGGCGACGAGGAGGAGGCGACAGTGGCACACTTGAAGAGGCGGTGTCACGGCGTGGCGCCAGCTCATGGAGGAGGCGGCGCGGGCACGGCTCGGGGAGGGGCGGCCCGGCATGGCTTCGGCTAGGGGAGGTTGCAGCGTTGGTGGCTGCGCGCTCAGGGAGACGGTGGCGGCTCGAGGAGGCGACAACAGTGCTTGGGAGGCGGTGGTTGCGGGATAAACTCGTGCGTGGTGTGGGCCGTGCGCGGCCCGTGGGGTTAGGGTTATTTACTTTACGTACAACGGCCTGATAAATTACGTCGGCTTAGGGTTGGGTAGACGTGCTTAGTGCACTTAATTCTGTTGGTCCACGTACTTACATCGGCCTAGGGTTAGGCCGACATACTTAATGCTTTAAAGACCATCGGCTCCCTTAGTTACAACGTCTGCGGGCCTGTGGCCGACATAAGTCGTCTACAGTGGGTTGACGTAAGTTAGTAAACTTATGTTGGCCGTCCCGCGTAAATTACTTTGGTTGTCGTAAGGTTGCGAGTTTCCAGTAGTGCACTTTGTAGTTTAAAAATAAACTACAAAGCGATAAGATTTTTGGAGCGGAGGGAGCACACGTCTTTAACATGCGGTTGACAAGTCATTGCCTTGTGCTCACAAATTACACAGATATTTCAATTATCATAACGCAATAATCAGTGAGAGTCAACCAGCGCGTCTAGATAATATAAGTTATCTTACTCCCTTCATATCAAAATATTTAGGGTTTATTGTGTTTCTACCCCTAGTTTCAACTCTAATTGTGATTTTACCCTTGAAAACTAGGGTTTGTGATTTTACCCCTACTTTTTCAAAATGAAGTCACCGTTTATCCTCCATTTCTAACACCATTAAATCTTATTAGATTAAATGATTTAATAAAATTAAATGAACAATTGAGAAATAAAAGAGTCAAAACTATCCATCTTTGTTCTAATTTATGCAAAGAAGCTTTTTGGAAGATAAATATCAGAATTACTGATTTTTGGAAATTTTGAATTCAAATCCAAACATTTTTTTAGAAATTTAAAAACAAAAAAATTAAGTGAAATTCAAATAAATTCAAAAAATTAATATTCAAAATTTTTGAAATTTCATTCTAATTTAAATTTCCAAAAAATTATATTCCAGTTTCCAAAATTTCAAACTATTTTTTAAATTAAAATTTTTGGAATTTCAAACTTCAAATTTTCAGAATTTCGAATATAAAAATGTTAAATTTTGGATAAATTCAAAAAAGTTATCAAATTATAAATTTCACATCCAAACAAATGTTCAATGAAATATATCTTGTTATGTGATACTACTAAATACATCTTCAGTATGTTAACATGATAAAGTTATTTCTTTCTTTTTTTTTCTCATATTTAACACCGTTGACTATCCTTAACGGAGTAGGGGTAGAATTTTGTTTCATTTCAAAAAAACAGGGGTAAAATCACAAACCCTAAATTTGAAGGGTAAAATCACAATTAGACTTACAAATATGGGTATAAACACAATAGCCCCAAATATTTATCACTCTCTAATTTATTTTTCAACTAGAGTGTGTCAAGTAATTTAGGATGGAGGGAGTACTAATTAGAGAGGTCATTTGCTCATAAATTCCCACTTATACGGCTGGCAAGTGGTGTAATTGTCCCCTTTCCATTTACAGATCAATTGCTGCGGTGGTCTTCCAAGGCGGCTGATTATGTTGATAACTGAATAAGCTTTTTTACAGTTTATTAATGCCTATTAATTGGCGCACAACAAGCAATTCATGTGTTCTATTTTAGACTCGTGGCGAGGCCCATGGGCTGCTGGTAGCCTGGAGTGCTCCGTGTCGCGAGTGCCTCTAAAGTTATAGGTAGGACTACCTATGCAGACATTGGTTTTCATCGTACATACTGTCCTTTCCACAGGGCATCATGATATTCTATGCTCCTCCATTTTGAAATAAATGACGTGGTTAGTTCAAAATTAAATTATACGTAATAATTCATAGAGGGTGTCTGTCGGTACCCCGCAGACCGGGTACCCCCGCGCACAAGGAGAAAATGGCCGCCACGTCATGGAGGGAAGGACCAGATCCTACCTCTCCGCCCGGGCAGGCTCCCATGCAGCCGCGTGGCCGGTAGAACTGGATCCTCGCCTCCCCACTAAGGCGGGCTCCGGGGCTGCCACGTGGCCAATTGGAACCTTGGGGCCAGGCCCGCTTCCTCGCAGGGAAAGGCACCGGAACTACCACGTGGCCCGCAGGGCAAGGCCTCCACCCCTCCACAGGGGTGGGCTCCGGATGCGCCACGTGGCCTGTACCATCGAGTGCTCGACTCCCCACAGAGGCAGGCTCCGGCGCAACCACGTGGCGGACGGCCAACTCAGTGCGGTAGGAGGCCGCAGTAAAGGAAGGCATGCACTGCTCGGCCAGGCATTAAAGTACGCGCGCCTTCCCCAGGCAAAGCGGAGTCGCGCATGCGTAAGTCAAGGCTCCAGTGTCCTGTCTTGTCCAAGTAGCCGGTACAGACCCACGCCGCAAGACGGACGAATGGGCCACAAGGACAAGACGGGCGGGACGTGCACTGCCATCATCACCCACTATGTGTAGCCCTGGAGCATGACGCGGCGGGACGGCGCATTGATGCCCCTGACAAAGGGAAGTAGATAGAATTTAATCCAAGATCTTGTATAGGATTTGGCTCTCCCCGGGAGCACCTGTCGGGCCTCAGGGCCCACCTTGTGAATGCAGAGTCCTTGAACTATAAAAGGACTCTGCAGACGACCTTCACAAGGGATGACATTAGACCGATTGAAACCCACACACACTTAAGCAAGGCAATACACAAACACTCCTGTGGACGTAGGGTGTTACGCTCCGACGGCCCGAACCACGTAAACCCTCTGTATTCATCATCTCGCTGCGCTCAATCTCCTTGGACTAGCCCTCATGAATCTAAAGAACCTCCGCGGGCTGCTCCCTAAGCAGGTCCGGGGGAAGTGTCATTTAAGACCTTCGACATTTGGCGTGCCAGGAAGGGGGCTTTTTCCCCATGAAGATTTCCACCAGCAGCAATGGTGAACGACCATTCCAACGCCGGTACATCCAGGCCGCAGTCACGGCGATAGGCGGTCGCTGAAGACCAGGCATCATCTCACTCTAGAGCGGGATCCTGCTGTAGAGCAGCGTGGCCGGGACCTTCACGTCGCCCTGCTGTCACCTCGCCGGCTGCAGGTTGGCACGCCACACCATGGCGTACTCCAGCCGTGACGGCAGCTACAGCGCCGCCAGCAACAAGCCTGAAGAGTGCACTCGCAGCAGCGCGCGTGCTACTCCACAACCCACCTGCTGGAGATGCTCCTCGGGGAGCAGCTCAGCAGTGGATCAACGACGTCGACCACCTCGTCACCGCTGCGCTCAACGCACCTCCACCAAGGGAGACACATGCCCAGCCGATGCATGTGTCGTTGTCATGGACTCCAACCATCGACCGATGGATAGCAGACTCGCGCTCGACCAGGATCTCAGCAACAGACCTGAGAATCGGGCTGCGGCGCCACAGGTCGGGAGAAGACTGCCGAGTTACCATCGAGCGACAGAGGGAGCGGCGGCGCAACCTTTAGGCGGACTACAGTGCGCCGGGCCCTATTCCCCAGGCTCACGCCGTGCCACCGCCGAATCCAGCGTATGTTACGCCACCTCCATACCAGGCGTATGTCGCACCTCCACCTCCACAGGCATATGCTGCACCACCCCAGCCTCAGGTGTACATGGGCCCGCCTGTACACCAGGGGTATGCAGCGCCACAACCGGCGCCAGCCAGCCCCACCCAAGGGTGCGCGGCTCTGGCACCTCGCCTCCATTTTGTGGTCTCGCCACGAAAGTTCCGGCCACACATGCCGGAGAAGTACAACGGGAGTGTCAACTCGGGTGAGTTCCTACAGATCTACTCCACTGCGATACTAGCTGCAGGAGGCGACGAGGCCGTCATGGCCAACTACTTCCTCGTCGTCCTGACTGGCCCAGCCCAGTCATGGCTAATGAACCTGCCCCAGGGGTCCATAACCTCCTAGGACGAACTGTGCTGACAGTTTGTGGCGAACTTCGACAGTTCCTACAAGTGCCCCGGCACAGAGCTTGACCTCCACGCCGTCAGACAGCGCGCTGGAGAGTCGCTGCGATCATTCATCCAGTGGTTCTCTCAGGTACGGAACACCATCCCTCATATCGCTAGCGCATCAGTTATTGTTGCGTTCAGGCAGGGTGTGAGGAACAAGAAAATGCTCGAGAAGCTAGCCACGCACAAAGTGTGTGATGTCTCCGAGCTGTTTGTTCTGGCAGACAGATGTGCTAGGGCAGCCGAGGGACGCAACTGGCACTCCCAACCTTCCTCAGAAGCAAGGGAAGCCACGCCGACTGAGGAAGGAGCCTCTACAAAGAGCAGCGCCAAGAAGAAGAAGAAGGGCAATGGCAGGAACAAGCCAAAGCTCGGAACCCATGCGGTGGCAGCCGCGGCTCCCGGCGGAGCCCGGCCGCTGCGCCGAGACAAGCGTCCTCGGCAGTCACCAGAACCCGAGGAGCCTGACTTCAAGTGCCCTGTGCACCGCACAAACAGCCATAGTGCCAGTGAGTGCCGGGAAGTGAAGAGGTTCGCGGAGCGCTTCCGCGAGCAAAAGAAGAAGCAACAGCGCCAGGAGGGCGCGCCTTCCCTCCAGAGGGAGGGCAAACAGAAGGTCGACCCCGAAAAGGAGGAATTACAACGAGATGGGGTTCCAGGAACCCCAGAGGGCGGTGAAGGCCATCTTCGAGGGTGGTGACTCCGACTCCAGTAGCGATAAGGAGCGCCGCAAGACTCTCCACGTCATCTACGGGGGAGCCACAGATCCCACGTCCCGAAACGCCGTGAAGACTCTGCGATGGGCAGTGGCCGCAGTGGCCCCCGCTCTGAGCCCGGCTCCCCACCACAAGTGGATGAGCACAACAATCAGCTTCGACGCCTCTGACTGCCCGAAGAACATGGCGGGGGTAGGCGTACTCCCGTTGCTGGTGTCCCCGACCATCTCCAACGTGAAGGTCTTTCACGTATTGATTTATGGTAGGGCAAGCCTCAACCTCATCTCCACGGCGGCCTTCCGAAAGCTGTAGCTGCCGATGTCCCGGCTCAAACCCTCGAGCTCGTTCTCAGGTGTCGGACCGGGGCAGATCCTCCCATACGATAACATTCACCTCCCAGTGACATTTGGGACCGCAGAGAATTACCGTAAGGAGAGCATTTTGTTCGACGTGGTGGACGTCGACCTCCCCTTCAACGCCATCATCGGGAGGCCGGCGCTCTACAGGTTCATGGCCGTAGCCCACTATGGCTACCTTGTCCTGAAGATGCCGACGCCTTCCGGTGTCCTCAGGATCAGAGGGGACCACTCAGCTGCAGTATCCGCCTTGGAGCAGCTCTAGGCGCTCACAGCCGGGAGGGCTCTGGCTTCGGGGGGTGCAAAGGAGAGTCGACCAGAATAGGGTCCGACACAGCGGGCCTCCACTTCTGCACCCCATGTGCAACCAGTCAACGACAACGTCCCAGTAAAGGTCATCAGGATTAGTTCTGAGGCTGCCCAGATAAACCGTATCGTGGGGAACCTGGACAGCAAATAGGAACTCGCGCTCGTCACCTTCCTCCGGGACAATGTCGATGTGTTTGCATGGCAACCATCACAAATGCCCGGGATCCCTAGGGAGGTGATTGAGCACCATCTGAAGATCTACCCTGACGCCCGACCGGTGCAACAGAAGCCCATGAAACAGTCCATCGAGCGGCAAAACTTCATCCGTGAAGAAATGAAGAAGCTGCTCGATGCTAGTTTCATCCAGGAGGTCCACCACCCACGGTGGTTGGCCAACCCTGTTGTCGTCCCCAAGGCTGGCGGGAAACTCCGGATGTGCATCGACTACACCAACCTGAATAAGGCATGCCCAAAGGATCCATTCCCTCTTCCTAGGATATATCAAATAGTAGACCCAACATCAGGCTGTGATCTTCTGTGTTTCCTAGATGCATATTCTATTTTCCACCAAATACCAATGTCTAGGGAATATGAAGAGCACACTGCTTTCATAACAGTAGACGGCATGTATTGTTATGTCTCCATGCCTTATGGACTTAAGAATGCTCTCCCCACCTTTGTACGTGTAATGCATAAGACATTTGGGGACCTCATTAGAGACCTAGTAGAGGTGTATGTCGATGACATCGTGGTAAAAATTAGAGCCTGCACATCCTTATTAGACAGCTTGGCCCAGGACTTCAGCAAGCTGCGCACGACACGCACAATGTTGAACCCCAACAAGTGCGTCTTTGGGGTTTCTGCATGGAAGCTCTTTGGTTTATTGGTCTCACACCGTGGAATTGAATCTAACCCAAGATCAAGGCAATAGAACTGATGCGGCCACCGGCCCGCATCAAGGATGTGCAGAAGCTTACAGGGTGTTTGGCGGCCCTCAGCCGGTTCATCTCGAGACTGGCTGAGCGGGCGCTCCCCTTCTTCAAGATTCTACAAAAGTCGGGTCCCTTTGTGTGGATCGAGGAGGTGGAAGTGGCGTTCCAGGAACTCGAGAAGCACCTGACGACGCTACCCATCATGGTGGCGCCGGAACCCGGCGAACCACTCCTGCTCTACATCACCGCAACAACGGAGGTGGTCAGCATGGTCTTGGTTGTAGAGAGGCCGGAGCTACTGCCGCAGCAAGCACCCGAGGGAGCCCCCGGGGAGGAAGCTGAGCCTCAGGGCCCGCATCCAGCAGAGGACCCCCTTGTTGTGTGCTCCAGTGACCAAGAGCCCTCTGGGTCCCAGCCCCCGAAGGTCCGACCAGATCATGGGGGCCACATTCCCCAGGATGCAGACACATCGCAAGGAGCTCAGGACCCCCCAAGGAGGGTTCGGACCTCCCAACGGCCTGTCTACTACATCAGTGAGGTCCTCCATGAAGAAAAAACAAGGTATCTGGAGGTACACAAGTTGTTGTATGCAGTGCTCATAGCGTCGAGGAAGCTCCGGCATTACTTCCAGGCCCACCGGGTTTCAGTGGTCACCTACTTTCCACTAAAGACCGTACTCCACAGCCCCAACTCGACTGCCAATGTTGCCAAGTTGGCAGCAGAGCTGGCGGAATTCGAGCTAGAGTTCTTACCTCGACATGCAATCAAGAGCCAAGCACTGGTAGACTTCTTGGAAGAATGGACTCTATCACCAAGCAACCCAGGGGGCCCGAACAACGGAGAGACGGTGCCCAAGGCCCCAATTTTCACCAAAACCCCCTGCACATTCTACTTCGACGGCTCCTCGCGGAAGCAGGGGGCCGGGGCCGGGGTCCTGCTCCTCACCCCGACTGGGAAGCAGTTCAAGTACATGGTGCGCCTTGACTTCAAGGCGACTAACAACATGGCAGAATACGAAGCCCTAATCTTTGGGCTAAAGACTGCCCTGACCCTCAATGTCCGTCAGCTTCTGGCTAAAGGTGATTCCCAGCTGATCATCAAGCAAGCCAAAGGGGAGTGCAGCTGCAATGACCCTCAGCTAGCAGCATACTTGCTGCATGTCCAAAAGCTGGAGAAGGACTTTGAAGTCTTGGACCTGTGCCATGTACCCCGAGCCGACAACTCAATCACAGACGACCTGTCAACGAAGGCCTCCACAGGGGCCCTAGTGCCCGAAGGAGTCTTTGTAAGGATGTTACCGCGACCAACCGCTCGAGCAGCCGAACCGGGCGAAGGGGGCGAGCCCAGCACCTTGAAGCTGGCAGTCCCAGTGGCCCTACTACCATGGAGCCCGCCAAGGATCGTATGCGTCACCGGGAGCTCCGATCTACCGCGCCCAAGATTCAGAGGCTCAAGTAAGTCCCGATGCATGGATCTCGGAGGTCCGGGACTACTTGAAAGACAACATCCTTCCCGGAGAACATGCCCTGGCAGAAAGGATAGTTTGCATGGCTAGGAGGTACACGCTGGTGGAAGGGGATCTTTACCGGCATGGCGCCAACGACATCCTACTGTGTTGCATTACCCGGGAGGAGGGCTGCGACTTGCTCGCAGAGATCCACGGAGGCGAATGAGGGAACCACGCGTCATCCCGCACGCTGGTTGGTAAAGCCTTTCGGCACGGCTTTTACTGGCCGACAGCACTCCAGGATGCCGCCGAGATGGTCAGGAGATGCAAGGCGTGCAAGTTCCATGCCAAGTGGATCCACACACTAGCTCAGGCGCTGCAGATGATCCCTCCATCATGGCCATTCACTGTATGGGGGTTGGATATCCTGGGACCCTTTCCCAGAGCCGTCAGAGGATTCCGGCACCTCTACATCGCCGTAGACAAGTTCACTAAGTGGCTGGAAGCCACCCCAGTTGTCACCATCAACAAGCAGTCAACAGTCAAATTAATCAAGTCGATCATTTGTCGGTTCAGGGTCCCGAACAGAATCATCACTGATAACGGGACCCAGTTCTCAAGTGCAGCGTTCTAGGAATATTGTGAGTACCTTGGGATCCAAGTCTGTTATGCATCTGTCGCTCATCCAGAGAGCAATGGACAGGTCGAGAGGGCCAATGCAAAGATCCTCAAGGGCCTCAAGACTCGCACATTGTCACACCTTGATAAGCATAGTGCAAACTGGGTAGACGAGCTTCCGTGTGCACTGTGGGCTAGCCAGACATCAACCAGCCGGGCCACGGGGGAAACGCCTTTCTTCCTGGTGTACGGGGCATAGGTCATCCTCCCCACAGAAATTACCAGGGGCTCCCCCTGTGTCTGGGTGTACGACAAAGCCGCACAGGACCAGCTCCGGCGCGAAGACGTGGACCTCGTCGACGAGGGACGAGTAAGAGTGGCTCTCCGAAATGCACGGTACAGGCAGACGCTCCGGCGCTACCACCAGAGGATCGTGCGGAGTAGGGAGCTAAAGGTAGACGACCTGGTGCTGCATCGCATACTCTCCCGAGAAGGGGCTAACAAACTCTCCCCCAGATGGGAAGTCCCCTTCCGGGTTCCGGAGGTATGCCGCCCTGGGTGCGTCCGCCTAGCTACGGAGGATGGAGAGCGACTGCCCAACCACTGGAACATCGAGCACCTCCGTAAGTTCTACCCCTAGACCAGCGTTAGGACAGTTTTCTTTCATTGTAAAAGGTACATGGTGCCAAGGAACGGTACTTAGAGTAACTAAGGCTACGGGGACGAGGCTCTGAGTGCACATTTCGCTTAGCCTGGTCCAGAACCCTAAGTAGGTGCACTCGACTTCCTTTGTCGCCCGAGCCGGGTTGTTCCCCTTGTAAAACTTGTCCCATCTTATGGGAGACCGCAATGAAAGAATGTTCTCCTACCCTGTATAGGGTTTCTCATTCAAAAAATTATCTTTAATTTTTTATGATATTGTTGTACGTTCGCTGTAGCTCGTGATGTGTCATGAGCGCTGTCATTTTTTCCCTCCTCTAGCAATAGTGGGAGCCTTGCTGTCTGGTTGCAGGTGGGGTAGCTTGAGGTACCTGCAATGTGCCTGGGGCCTCGGATGTTCCCATTCTCGGGGGTCAGTGTTACCAGATGGTCTCCCCCAGGAAAAGCTTACGCCGAGCGGGAGGTCCAGGGGCACAGCCTGCTTAGCCTGGTCCTGTACCCTAAGCCTGTGCGCCCTGCCTCCCCAGTGCTACAACTGAGTACTGGGGGCCAGATGGACCACCCTTAAGTAGTATGGATAGCGAGCCCTAGGTGCAGATGCACTGAATTACCCAAGCCCCACGAGTCAGCCCAAGATCGTAAGTCAAGCGACACTAAAAAGGAGCAGGGAAGCAATGACCAGCAGACAGAATTACTTCTTCTGTTTTTTGATCTATACGCAGGTCTTTAAGGAGTTATCCCGATGATAACCGTCAGAGTACCCATGAAGATGGGGGGCACCGCCGGATCGAAGCTCCGGTGGCACCCCCAGGGGGCCCACCATCGACCTTTCACCAGAGATGGTGGGCACTGCCGGACCGAAGCTCCGGTGGCACCCCCAGGGGGCCCGTCATCGACGTTTCACAGAAGATGGTGGGCATCGCCAGACCGAAGCTCCAGCGGCACCCCCACGGGGCCCGCCGTCGACGTCCCTGCATACTCAGTTACAGCAATGCTACCTACGCATGCTAAGCTCCTCTGCAACTGTCCGCCCTAACTTCTAGGTATCTAATAGGTGTGCCCATAACAACTGGCCACACCTGTCAAGGGGCCATGCTCCGGGGGGCGGCAGGTCCTGGAAGCTAAGGAACCACAAGCAACTAGAAGATATTGCTGGAAATAAAAGCATGCTGAGTATAAGAGGCACCACAGGCAGATTTTTTGTTCCAAAATAAATAGTTTGCCACCACAAACAACCACAGACAAAAGCTGAAAGAAACACAAAACATAAACAGCGCATGGGGAGCCCTCAGCCGCTCCGCTGGAACCTCGAGGTGATGAGCGCCACGACATCTCAGACTTCAGAATTGGCGGCCTCCTCCCTCTCGGCGATGGGCCCTTCGAGGACCGGATGAAGAGGGATGTCAGGGTACCAGCTCCGGTAGCAGGACAGGATGTGCGTCGCCACCTCCTACACCAGCATCCTTCCTTCTGCCTCCAGCTGGTTGTCGATGATGGCCCCCAGTGAACGCATCCTCAAGCTGGTGGAGTCAAGGGCTGGGAACACCTGACTCACCTCCTGCGCTGGTTCCCCCACGAGCACCAGGCTGAATCCGAGCGGCACCAGAGCCGAGTCGGCACCGCCAAGGAACTCCCAGACCTTCCGGGCCTCAGCAGAGCGCGACACCCGAAGCTCCTGCACCTCCTGCTGGGCCGCCGCCAATGCTCGGGGGCTGCCGTCCAGGAACCGCTTCTCCTTGGCCACCAGGGCCCCCTCGCGCTCGTTGACTTCCCTCTCGCGGCGGCTCAAGTCACCCTACTTGAGGGCGACGTTGAACTCGCGGTCTAGGAGGGCCTGGCGCTCGGCGAGCTGGGTTTGCTCCACCTCAGCCAGGGCAGCATCCTGACGGTCTTGCTCGGCGGTGCGGACCCTCGCCCTTCCTGCTGGAGGACGAGCCAGCGTGAGGTCGCCTCCACCTCAGCCTGCTTCACCGCCAACTCCTGCTCCCGTTCGGCAAGAGCAGCTTCCCGACGAGATAGCAGCTGCTGGAGCTCCTCGCAGGACTGGAGGTGGGAGCTGGCCTCAGCATGGATCGCCATGGCGTTCGCCTTCAGCTTCTGGGTGACGGCGTCCAGTTGAGCGATGAGCTCGCGCTCCTGCTCGAGGATCTTCATCTCCTCCCGAACAACCGCCTCCCGTTGAGCCGCTCGGCTCTTCGCCAGCCGGGTTCGGGCCTCCAGGGTCCTCGCCCATTGCCGGAGTCGGTCATCCTCGTCTTCAAGCCGCCCTTTCTCCCGGGCGAGGGCCATCTGAACCTGCCGGAAGCCGGAGTAGGCCACGGCCATGGCCTCAGATACGGGGAGGGGCTCCACTGTAGCAGCGGGTCCTTGCCTCCCCACTTCTTCAATATCATCCTCCATTTGGATGCTCACTGGGGAGACGGGGACCAGAGCTCCCCCAATCGGAGAAGGCGGGGTGGGGGGGGGGGACCACCGCCAGAAGCAGGCGCGTTGCTCCAAAGGGCCCCATCCCCGGTGGCGGCACCCGGGGTGGCGGCACCAGCCGACATAGCGGTGTCGGACGGCGCGGCGGCATCGGCCGGCACGGAGTAGCTGGTGGATGTGAAGTCGTTCGCGGGCGCAGCAACAGTCGCTGGCGCGTGTGGCTGGGCTTCAGCAGCCGCTGTGGGGGTCTCAGGCACGGAGGCTCAGGGCACCCCGACGGCAGCAGCCCGGTGCATCGGAGCGGGGCCCGAGGCTGCAGAGGAGCCCTGCGAGCCAGCTGGAGTGGCATACCCCCAGCAGAACGGCCCGCGGGCGGAGAGGGAGTAGCTGTAGTGGTGCTGAAATCAAGCAAACCCGGATCATAAGGAAATGACAGGGTAAGCGCACAGCAAAGAGCACCCAAGATAAAATCTATGCAGGCTTACCGGGGGACATTGAAGTTCCACCGCTTCACAAAAGGGTTGGGGGGGGGGGGTTCGGACCCCTCGAACCCGCGGCGGGGGCCGCTGAGTGTGCTGGGGGGCCCTGTGGTGGAGGAGTCGGCAGCACCCCTGAAGTCTGGCGCTCCTCCGAACGGCGAGGGAACGCTGGGGTCCCGTCGGCGTTGAGGAGCCTCCCCCTCTTGCTCGTCGAGGACTCGGGCAGCAGAGTGGCGCCATCGGCGCCCCCTGACGAGGAATGCAGTAGGGCTCCAGCGTCTTGACGAGGAGCGGAGGGGCCAGTCACGGCGACCGGGGTGCTTCTTGGGGGTCGGGTCCGACACGGAACCGGAGCTTTCCCTTTCCCCTTGTCAACAGAGGCGCTGTCGCCTCCCCATTGACGGTGTTGGGGCCCACTTGAGGCATCATCGCTTGAAGGATCTTCATCTCTTGAGGGAGCCCCGCCTCCCTCAGCGTCGTCGACGATGTTGACCCCCCAGAACGGGTCCCCGATCTGGCGCTACGCCAGCCCGGACTCATCGAGTGTCGGCATCGTCTTCAGCAGCTGCCTCTTTAGCTTGGAGTCTGAGCACAAGGGGCGGCAGGCCGTCAGAAGAGCCAGCTCCTCGGGGGAAATTTTGTCGGGGCAGACCCGGGTCAGCATGTCGTGCAGCTGCGGCTCGTCCAGGTTGGAGTCGGGGCCGGTCTCGAGCCGGGTGCAGTCTGATAGGCCAGTGAACATCCACGCCGGGCGGGTGCGGCACTGGAGCGGAGCTATGCGGCGGGACATGAAGTCCCTCAGCACCATGGCAGACGACAACCCGTGGTCCGCCAGCATCTGGATCCTCCCCAACACCGGGTTGAACGCCTCCTCCAGCTTTGGGCGCTCCTCCCAGAATGACCGCTCAGAGTAGGGGATCCTGGTGGGGAGGCACATCCGGTCGTGGGCTTCGACCATGGCGATCATCCAATCTTCGCGCCACTGCTCCCATCGTGCAGAGTTGAAGGAAGCAATGTACCTCGAGGGGACCTTGGTTCGGCGCTGGAAGTAGTAGGCACCGAGATGCTCCTTCGAGCTTCTGCTGGTGGCCCTCAGTACAAAAAAGTACCTGAAGAGCTTCACTGACGCCATCACCCCCACGAACATCTCGCAGAGGTGAGCAAAGACCGCCAGCATGGCGATCGAGTTCGGCGCGAGGTGGTGGAGTTGGAGGCCGAAGGTCTCCAGGAGCATGACCAGGAAGGCGGATGCAGGTGGGACGAAGCCAGCCAGCACATACGACGAAAATAGCACCATCTCCCCAGCGGAGAGGCTCAGCGGCAGCCTCCTGGGACAGAGCCACTTCTCCTGCTCAGGAGCGTGCCAGCCGAGAAGCTGGCACATGGGGGCCAGGTCAGCGGACCTGGACAGCCGGGACTTGGGCAGGATGCTCTCCATGAGGATCGAAGGAGGAGGCTCTGGAAGGGGAGATCGAGAGCTAGAGCGCAAGAACTGGGCTTGGGGCAAGAAGGCACGAGCGCAAGGATGCAGAAGCGGAAGAAAGGACCCTTAGAGGGAAAGGTCTCTTTTTATTCACCTCTGCAAGCCAACAGACGTGATGTGTGAATCGCCACGGCCTCGGTATAAGAGCAATAGACCCACACAGGCAATGACATGAGGGCCCGAGTCGCTCAACGAAGAAGGCGAGTCGGGTGGCCAACTGTGCGGGAGGTAACTTGGCGGTTTCTGAAAAGGAAAAAGCAGCGAAAGTGCAGGAGCCACATTGGGAACCACCGCAGTTAAAGCATGATTGAAGGCGGAAGTCACGTCGCGCGGCGCCTGTCCAGTGCCTCCACTTACCAGGAGGAGACGCGTCGCCACAACGACAGGGACGTGTCGCCCGGGGAACTGCCCCAAATTGGAATTGAAAGAGTTGCGCGAGAAGATAAGGAAGAAGACCCCACCTGCGGAATCGTTGACTCTCTCGAGGTGGGCTCGGGGGCCACTGTCGGTACTCTGCAGACCGGGTACCCCCGCGCACAAGGATAAAATGGCTAAGGACTCGGTCTCTACTTGAGAGGCCGAATCAGAGGTTGCCACGTCATCGAGGGAAGGACCAGATCCTACCTCTCCGCCGGGGCAGGCTCCCGGGCTGCCGCGTGGCCAGTAGAACTGGACCCTCGCCTCCCCGCTGAGGCGGGCTCCGGGGCTGCCACGTGGCCAATCAGAACCTCGGGGCCAGGCCCGCTTCCTCGTAGGCAAAGGCAACGGAACTACCACGTGGCCCGCAGGGCTGGGCCTCCACCCCTCCACAGGGGTGGGCTCCGGATGCGCCACTTGGCCTGCACCATCGAGTGCTCGACTCCCCACAGAGGCAGGCTCCGGTGCAACCACGTGGCGGAAGGCCAACTCAGTGCGGTAGGAGGCCGCAGTAAAGGAAGGCATGCGCTGCTCGGCCAGGCATTAAAGTACGTGCGCCTTCCCCAGGAGAAGCGGAGTCGCGCATGTGTAAGTCAAGGCTCCAGTGTCCTATCTTGTCCAAGTAGCCAGTATAGACCCACGCCGCAAGACGGGCGAAGGGGTCGCAAGGACAAGAAGGGTGGGACGTGCACCGCCATCATCACCAACTATGTGTAGCCCTGGCGCACGACGCGGTGGGACGGCGCATTGACGCCCCTGACAAAGGGAAGTAGATAGCATTTAATCCTAGATCTTGTATAGGATTTGGCTCTCCCCTGGACCACCTGTTGGGCCCCGGGGCCCACCTTGTGACTGCAGAGTCCTTGAACTATAAAAGGAATCTACAGACGACCTTCACAAGGGACGGCATTAGACCGATTGAAACCCAGACACGTTTAAGCAAGGCAATACACAAACACTCCCGTGGACGTAGGGTGTTACGCTCCGGCGGCCTGAACCACGTAAACCCTCTGTGTTCATCATCTCGCTGCGCTCAATCTCCTGGGACTAGCCCTCGTGAATCCAAAGAATCTCCGCGGGCTGCTCCCTAAGCAGGTCCGGGGGAAGTGTCGTTTAAGACCTTCGACAGTGTCGAAGTGTGTGATCGACACTTCTCCCAGTACTACTACATCGTAGCCCACAGAGGTTCTTGATTGGTTGGGGCACGCGTGAGATTAGAAACAAGATGATGACATGAGGGATTTTATGTGGTTCGGACCGCCTAAGCGTAACACCCTACTCCACGGGTTGTGTGTTGTATGAATTTGAGTGGCGCTTGTGAGCATGTGAGCTTGGTAGTCTATGTACCATGCGGTGCATCCTTTTTATAGTCTAAAGAGTGGCTGTTACAACCCTTGCGTGATCTGACATGTGGCCCTGGCATAATTAATAGCCTCATACACGATCTACGAGTATTAAGTGTGATTAACAGTGTGATAACGCGCTTTAATGACGGTGTTACCCCTATTAACAGCCCACTGATCGTGGGTCATTAATATAACATTAATGACATGTAATCGGGTCTTAAAATTGTTGCTCTAACTGTCCCTTGAAAGTCCGAGCCGTTGAAGATCTGTCAGTCTTCCATTGAGGTCCTAGGTCTGAAGGCTCGACATGTGGCGGCTCCGAAGCTTCCCATCGTGGGGAGGCAGGTCCGGAGCCACTATACACGTGGTAGTACTGGAGCTTCCCTCTACTAGGGGTTAGGTCCGGGGTCACTGGACACGTAAGACCGGAGCTTCCTTATGGAGGGAGTTAGGTCCGGCCTTGTGTTACACGTGGCAATCTTGGAGCTATCCAAACGAGGGAGGCGGGTCCAGTACTGTGTAACACGTGCGGCCTTCGGAGGTCTTCAACTTGGACTGGAGGAACTTCAGCCTTTCCGCCAAAGTGGACCCATGCCCATTCGTCATTGGCAGGGTAGTTTTTTGAAAACACGATCCTGGTCCCATTTCGGTTTCCATCCAAGTGTTGCGGAGGCTTACCTATGAAGGAAAGACCGCACGGTTCGAGGACTCTTTACGCTTTCAATCAAACTTGCGCCCAATGCCTCCTAGCATTCGCACAACGTTTTCTTCTTTCGCTCCACTTTGCCGTGATGGAGTTGGGTCTCCCCCGCAGCAGGATGAAGACCAACAAAGATCTGTCAAGGGTCCAAACCTACATGGGATGGTCCAGCAATTCCTTCAACAGCAACATCCGCTTCGGCAAGCTCCCCTTCAAGAAGGAGCGCACCGGAGATATGGTGTACTTCTCGGCATACGCCATGGTGGGTTTAATCCCACCTTTTTCAACCTTCTTCTTGATGTTGCTGGATTTCTACGGCCTCCAGCTTCACCCCCTCGGCCCCCACTCTCTCTTACTTGTGGTGACTTTTGTCCACTTCTGTGATGTGGGTCGGCGTGCCTCCATCCATAGAGTTATGTTGGACCTTCTTCACGACCCGCACCACCGGAAACGGGATGGAGTTGATTGGCTTCTACTACTTTGTGAAGTGGAAGAACTGCCCCTTCAAGTATTTGAAGTCCTTCCCCTCGGGCAAGTGGGACGATTGGAAGAAAGATTGGGTGATCATCACTGGAAGCGCACGAGAGGCTGGAACTGTCCAAAGTCCTTCGCAATGTCGACACCGACGCGTGGAATGTAGTTTCGGAGCTATCATATGCGTATAAGCCCATCCTGGAAAGGATCCAAGAATGCGTAGAAGGAGGGGTGACCCCTCAGATGGTCTTCGGCAATTTCTTGGTGAACAGGTGGACTCCGCTGAAGACCAGGGAGTGGCTCGCATGGGCTTTCAACAGTGAAATGGATCACAACTGAATCGAAGTCGGTTTGAACACCAACTTGAATGATGAGGATTTGAAGCTCCATCTCAAGAAGCTCCAGAATGGAGCCATCTCCCCTGATGCTTTGTCTCCGCCGGCTGCTCTCCTGCCTCTTAACATGATTCCAGAGATCAGTAGGGAGCTCCAGAGAAGAATGCCTGTGTTGGACGACCTCGGCGTGGTGGAGAGGCAGTCAACCTCCAGGGTAGCAATCCCCGGAGCTTCAGAGAGGGTGGCCCCCACTGCCCTAAGCCAGAAGGTGGATGACACTGGCAAGGGCAAGGGCAAAGGCAAGGAGCCGGCTGAATCTTCCAGCCGGAAGAGGAAGTTGAAGCACACTGACAGGAGCCATGTTAGTCCAGCTCCAATTACAACTGCCCATTCTCCCCGACAAGGCAGATCTTCGGCGGCCACACCTCCTCCGGGACAGGCATCCTCAAGGGGCGCTAGCTCTGGGAGATCAACTCCGGTCCCAGCTAAAAGTGCATCTAGGCATCCCTTGTGGGTTTTGGTTGATTTATGACAAACAAATGAGATCCTAACCACATTATTGAGATGAGCGCGGGTTTTAATGAAAGAATGAAGAAAGCACCAAAAAGAAAGGAGAATGAGGATACATTGGGAAAAGAGCGCAAGAACTAAATAGAATACATCATTGTGTAGGGAGTGTGTTGGTGTAACACATCCCAAGAGCTCAAGCATAAAATCCTCACACAGTTCACATTTCACAGGAAAAAATGGACTAGTACGATATACACCGGACTAGTCTGATATCCTCTCTGGATATGTTTGGGCAAGTCCAGACAATACGGACTTGTCCGCACCAGACTAGTCCAATAATGTCCGGACTAGTCCGATAATGCCTCGGACTAAAATCATACAAGTCCTCCAAGTGCGGACTTGTCCTATATTCACTAAGGGTATCACCACACCGAACTAGTCCGATATCACCACAGACAAGTCTGAAAACCTTTCTGATTAAAATTGGACAAGTACGCTCCTAGCCGAACAAGTCCGATATTCCTAGACACTTAGGGTTTCCTACACGCCGTACACCGTACAAGTCCGGACTCCACCAATTAGTCCGGACCCTCGAAACCCTAACGATAACTTTTGAAAACCCTAATATAAATAGATGGCACGTCCCAACTCTCAACTCTCTTGACCCCCTGCCGTCACACCCTCCAAGATCTTAGAAAACACATCTCTCCACAGAATCCAATGCAAGAATGATCAATCCCTTGAATATTCACTTTGGATCAAAGGAGAGACACGATTTCACACGTTTGAGCTCTTGGGTTTGATCTCTAACATACTCCTCTTGTTTCATTGTTGATCTTATGAGTGCGTTCTTGGTGGTGTTTGAATTGTAATCTTGGGGAGCCCTCAACAGTGAGAAGGCCCCTTGAACTTGGTGATTTGCCCCTTTGTGATCGTAGAAGAAGAATTGGCCTTCGTGGCGATTCGACGAGGTTAGGATTAGTGAAGACCTGGTCCTTTCGTGGGCTCCTCAACGTGGACGTAGGTTGCCTCTGTGGGAACTGAACCACGGGGTAAAAACCGTGTGTCAAACTCATTCTTAAGTTTCTCATATCATATTCTAGGGTTTGATTGATTTTGTCCATCTTACGTTAAAACATTCAAATCAAAGTTAATTTGCACCACACTTAACTTCATTGACTCAATACTTGCAAGTTACATACTATATTTTGCTGCGTACTGTGTTTGTATTGAAATAATTGATCGAACTTGATCAATCTAGTCTGCACGCACTAGACTAGTCCGCACTCTACCAGACTAGTCCAATATATTGGGATTTGCTCAGTTTGTTAAGTGTTGCAGGTTCTGACTAAAATTCAAAAAGTCCTATTCACCCCCCCCTCTAGGCCACATTCAATTAGAATTAGAGCAGGACTCTTCGCAAGAGACTAATCGCTCGAAGAGAACATGTCGGACATGAAGAATGTGCACAAGAGTCTCAGCCAAGAGAAGGTTGAAGATGAAAAAGCTCAAAAGTTGGAGAAGCTCCTCGACGCCATTCAAGACTTCAAGGATGACGATGAGGAGACGCTTCAACTGAAGGCGCTTCTAAGAAAGAAAGCCCTCTCAAAACGGAAAGTGAAGGACAAGGACGAGAAGAAGAAGAAGAAGGGGAGTAGTCACACCGACTACTCCCGATATCCTTTTAATTATGATCGTTTAAATTCTAACAATAATCAGTACCTATCTATTCCCCTTGGAAAAGCCCCACACTTTGATGGCAATGACTACTCAATGTGGAGGAAAAACATGAAAATGCACTTGATCTCACTCAATCCCAGCTTGTGGCACATTGTGGTTACAGGAATAGATATCTCCGACGATGATGAGGAGCTCCTACCTAGCCAAGAGCAAGCAATCCATCGAAATGCCCAAGCTGCAGTAGACATCACCTCATCACTAAGTCGGGATGAGTTCACCAAGGTGGATAGACTCGAGATCGCAAAGGAAATATGGGACACATTGCAAACTGCAAATGAAGGCGATCGTCATGTGCGAGAGGCAAAGATCGAAATGATCGAAGGCAAATTGGGAAGATTCACCATTGAAGAAGATGAGTCGCCACAAGACATGCACAACTGGTTAAAGACACTCATAAACAAGGTTCGAGCATACAGAAGCAAGAAGTGGAACGATCACGAGGTGGTGAAGCTCATCCTTAGAGCTTTCCTGCCTCGCAACGTCACCTTGTGCCCCATGATTAAAGAAAGACCCAGGTACAAGAAAATGACCCCGGATGAGGTTCTTGGGAAAATCATCAATTTCGATATGATGGAAAAGCAAGCAAAGCATGTCAAGGAGATTACCGACCTCACCTCGGCAAAGAAGAAAGGGGTCACTTTGAAGTCTACTTGCAAGCCCTTGTCTAAAGAAGCTCGAGAAGCTCAACAAGAAGAGGACAGCGATGACGAGAGCAGCAACATTGATGAAGAGGACATGATCCTCTTTATGAAGAGATTCAAGAAAACGAAGCCTCAACCCAAGAAATTCTTCAAGAAAAAGAAGCAAGATGGACAAGCGCACCTAGGAAAGGAGTGGGACTCAAATGATGAGTCCTCATCCGAAGAGGAAGAGGAGATGGCTAGCATAGCCATCGAGAAGACATCCAAGAAGTCCACCCTCTTCCCAACTCTAGGCGCATGGAAGGGCAACAACACTTGCCTCATGGCAAAGGAAGGTAAACGAAAGGTAACAAACAAATCCTCTTCGTTGCATTCCTATTCTAGTGATAGTGAAGTTTCTAGTGATAATGAAGACATGCTCGTTGGCTTATATAAGAAAACAGCTGCGAAAATGAAATTTCTACTCGATCAACTTGTTGAGAAGGAGAAGTTGATCAACCGTCAAGAAGATATGATTATCTCCCAAAAGGAGGAATATCTTGAACTTGACAAACATCTAGAACTTAAAAAGGAGCGAGGCAAGTCACTGGAACTTGAGTTAGCCTCAAGCAAGGAAGCTTGCTTGAAGTTAAGCGACTCAAACACCTCCATCAAGGACGAACTTGCTAACCTATCCAAGGTTAACAAAATCCTTGAGGTACAAGATGAGTCACTCAAACAAAGTGACCCCTCATCCTCTTCAAGCTCACCTTCTCAACCACTTAAAACTGAAGCTACTATTACTTGTTCATGTGCTAAAATTGACACTAGCTTGAAGGAAAAGTCAACCTCTACCAAGGAAAAGCATTCTTCCCAAAGTGGCATATTTGACAAGGAGAAGATCAAATATGCTTGTAATTCATACTTGGTCACAAGACCTCCTAATGTCAAATATGGCATTGGATATTCTTATGGTGAAAAGAAATATGCTAGAAGCCATAAAAATAACCAAGAGAGTGTTGCCTTTGTGAGGGGAAACCCCTCTCAAGATAGAAAGACCAATAATGCTAATAAGTCCAAGATAGTCAACACATACAACAAAAACTATTATTCAGGACCTTTGATGCATCCTATGTTCTAATGAGAAGTAATTTTGGTAAAGTTTATGCTCATTATGTTGGGCCACGCCATGGGAACACCAAGCCTCATGTGTGGGTGCCCAAATCTCTTATAACTAATCTCAAAGGACCCAAGCAAGCTTGGGTACCTAAAACCAAGGCATGATTTGTTTTTGTAGGTCTATTCCTCCGGTGGATCGAAATAGGTGCTAGACAGTGGTTGCACCAACCATATGACCGGAGAAAGAAGGATGTTCGTTGAGTATGAAGAAAATGAGGATCCAAGCGAGGGCATCTATTTTGGAGCCAATAGTCAAGGAAAGGTGCTCGGTACTGGTAAAATTGCTATATCATCTCAACATTCTCTTTCTCATGTGTTGCATGTCGATTCCTTAGACTATAACCTGTTGTCCATATCTCAATTATGTGATAAAGGTTATAATTGCTTGTTCACTAATGAGGGTGTGACCGTATCTAGAAGGCGTGATGGTTCCATTGCTTTCAAGGGTGTGTTAAAGGGAAAGTTTTACCTTGTTGACTTCAACAAAGATAAAGCCAAACTTGACACATGCTTGATTGCAAAGACCAACATGGGTTGGCTGTGCATAGACGGCTAGCGCATGTTGGTATGAGGAATCTTCAAAAACTTCTCAAGGGCGATCACATCCGAGGTTTGAAGGATGTTGTTTTTGAGAAAGACAAGCCTTGTAGCGTGTGCCAAGCCGGGAAGCAAGTTGGAGCACCTCATCCCGCAAAGAATGTCATGACTACAACAAGACCGCTCAAACTACTTCACATGGACCTTTTCCGTCCAATTGCGTACATAAGTATCGGCGGTAACAAATATGGCTTAGTAATTGTTGATGCCTTTTCGCGCTTCACTTGAGTCTTCTTTTTGCATGATAAGACAGAGACTCAAGGAATCCTCAAGAAGTTTCTCAAGCGTGCCCAAAATGAGTTCTCATTGAAGGTCAAGAACATTTGAAGCAACAATGGCACAGAGTTCAAGAACACTCAAGTTGAGGAGTACCTAGATGAAGAAGGGATAAGCATGAGTTTTCAGCACCTTATTCCCCTCAACAAAACGGAGTTGCCGAAAGGAAGAACCGAACCCTCATAGAGATGGCAAGAACAATGCTCGATGAATACAAGACCTCAAATCGGTTTTGGCCGGAAGCGGTTAACACCGCTTGCCATGCCATAAATCGACTTTATCTTCATCGACTACTCAAGAAGACATCCTATGAGCTACTCACCGGTAACAGGCCAAATATTTCTTATTTTTGAGTTTTCAGCTCTAAATGCTATATTTTGAACAAGAAGCCGAGGACTTCAAAGTTCACTTCGAAGTCCGATGAAGGTTTCTTGCTTGGCTATGACTTGAACACTTACGCATATCGTGTCTTCAACAAAGTGTCCACACTTGTTGAAGTAGCACGCGATGTAGTGTTCGATGAAACTAACGGCTCTCAAAAGGAGCAAATTTATCCATGTGTACTAGAAAGAGAAGAAGCTCCTTGTCAAGCATTGAGAAGAATGGCGTTGGGTGATGTTCGACCACAAGAGCCACCTCTACATGTGCATGAGGAAGATGAACCACAAGTGGAGACCAATGATCAAGGGGGAGATTCCACACAAGATCAACCTCAAGAAGACAAAAATGATCAACAAGTCAACGAGGGCAACCATCTAGGGGGAGAAGAAGAAGATCATGAAGATACAAGACCACAAGTGCCACACCCGAGAGTAAACCAATGCATACAAGGAGATCACCCAATCAACAACATCATCAGTGACATCCAAAAGGGAGTAACAACTAGATCCCACATAGCTAACTTTTGTGAGCATTACTCTTTTGTGTCCTTTTTGGAACCCCGCAGGATTGAGGATGCATTGAAAGATCCGTACTGGGTGGTGGCTATGCAAGAAGAACTGAACAACTTCAAACGGAACGAGGTGTGGGAACTCGTCGAAAGACCTAACACGAACATCATCGGCACCAAATGGGTCTTCCGCAACAAAAAAGATGAACACTGGGTGGTGAGAACGAACAAAGCATGACTTGTGGCCAAAGAGAATTCACAAGTTGAAGGTTTTGATTTCGATGAAACCTTTTCTCCCGTAGCTAGATTTGAATCAATTAGAATATTGCTTACATATGCTACTCACCATGATTTCAAGCTCTACCAAATGGATGTGAAAAGCGCCTTCCTCAATGGTCCAATCAAGGAGGAGGTGTACGTGGAGCAACCTCCCGGATTTGAAGACAAAGAGTTCCTCGACCATGTCTTTAAACTGCATAAGGCTCTCTACGGCCTCAAACAAACTGCTACAGCTTGGTATGAGTGTCTTAGAGATTTCTAATTGAAAATGGTTTCAAGATTGGAAAAGTAGATTATACATTATTTACAAAACACTTCAACAATGATCTTTTTATCTGTCAAATCCTTTTGTGAACAATTTAGTAAGATTATGATAGATAGGTTTGAGATGTCTATGATGGGAGAACTGAAGTACTTCTTAGGATTCCAAGTGAGACAACAAAAGGAAGGAACATTCATAAGCCAAACCAAGTACACACAAGACATACTCAAGAAGTTTGGGATGGACAAGGCGAAGCCTATCAAGACTCCCATGGCAACTAATGGACAATTGGATCTCAACGAAGATGGACCAAGTGTGGATCAAAAGGTATATTGCTCCATGATTGGATCCTTACTTTACCTATGTGCATCTAGGCCTGATATTATGTTGAGTGTATGTTTGTGTGCGAGATTTCAAGCCAATCCTAAGGAGTGTCACTTGACAACCGTTAAAAGGATCTTGAGATATTTGGTTCATACACCCAACCTAGGCCTTTGGTACCCTAAAGGTTCCAAGTTCAATATCATTGGATAGTCTGATGCAGATTATGCCAGATGCAAAGTAGCTTGAAAAGTACCTCCAGCACCTGCCAATTCCTAGGTAGATACCTAATTTCTTGGTCCTCCAAGAAACAAAATTCCATTTACTTATCCACGGCCGAAGCAGAGTATGTTGCAGCCGGGAGTTGTTGCACACAACTCCTTTGGATGCGACAAACTCTAAGAGATTATGGATACAATATGAGTCGTATTCCACTCCTTTGTGATAATGAGAGTGCCATCTAAATTGCTCATAATCCAGTTGAACACTCTCGAACCAAACACATAGACATCCGGCATCACTTTTTAAGAGACTATTCAATGAAAGGAGACATAGCTATTTCCCATGTCAACACCGAAAAACAACTAGCCGATATATTTACCAAGCCACTTGATGAAAATTATTTTTGAGGGCTCTGAAATGAACTAAATATCCTTGATGCTCGGAATGTGGCTTGAAAACTTGCATACCTGTATGGACTCTTCAAAATTTATTGTTTGAATTGCAAAAATCATCTTTCTCAATTTTCTCCAAAAACTATGTCAACTACTTGATCTTGATGAATTATGGTCATTGCTTGATTGTTGTATGCTTACTGATCATATTCATCAAGATTATTTGATTTGCTTTGACTCCCTATTTTCTTAAATAAGTACCTTCGAATATATACAAATGGGCTAAGTATTTCTGTTCTGGTGACCACGGACTAGTCCGTTGTTACTCGGACTAGTCCGCACCCTGCAGACTAGTCCGCAGAGTGTCCGGTAGTCCGGATTAGTCTGGCAGACCACAGACTAGTCCGATGTAGGCTCTAGAAGAGTTCGGACTAGTTCGATAATTTTTGGACAAGTCCGATTTTTCGACTCCATAACCCTAGCCGCCGCAAAACCCTAATCTTCTTCATCCTCACAACTAGCCCCACGCTCTCTCTCCTCGCTCGAGCTATCCACGGCGATTTGGCGATTCCTCCATCAAAACTCTCCAAGTCTGGGTGGAAAACGACCTCCATTGCATTGGGATTGAAGACCACGGACTTGTCCGAACCTTCAACCCCTCTATCTCCAAGAATCGAGCAATTTCGGTAAATTTTCCTCCTCAACCCTAGAAATCATGATTTCCTTCGTTGTTGGCCAAATAGCCTAGTTCCTTCTAGTTAATACATGCCCTATAGCTGTATTACATTTATCTTAAACTTGTCTTGCATTGGGAATCACCATTTGTTGTCGACTTAGGGTTTGAGATGATGAACACCGGACTAGTCCGGTCCATGTACAGACAAGTCTGGTCTCCCCAGACTAGTCCGTATCTGTACACCGGACAAGTCCGATTTTTCCTGAACTCAACCCTAGATTCCCATTCCTCAATGCAATTCCTTGCCATGAAATTCTCATTTATACCTTGTGTAATCCATTCTCAGGACAATGTCGAGCACCAACGATGATATCTCCGATTTCGAGGTCGAGATGGACCACGAAGCCTTGCTTCAGTCCTTGACGGCCCAAGGCAAGAAGCACCAAGAGCGCCCATCCGAGCCGGAACCTTCTCCACCTCAGGCTCGACGCAAGGTGCTCGCCAAGAAGCCTGCCTCCAAGGCTTCAACAGGTGGTGGCCCTAGCTCGATGGCTGTTCGCCAAGCTAAGGGCAAGGGCAAGGGCAAAGGGATTGCCACGGGCACGATCGGCCCACTCAAGTTGCATGCTCCGAGGGAGGGAAACAGAGATCCCTCCAAGGAGAAGTTCAACTGCAAGGGAAGCGACACTGCTTCCAAACTCAGATTCATTGATTGCTACAATCGTTCCAAGAAAGCAGCCGATGCTAGGTTTTGGAGCAACTTTCATGTAGATTTCTACAGTTCAGTCTACCTCACGATGAAGACCCCAGTTGTGCGCAACCAATGGATTGACTGGGCGCACTTTGCAAGAAAGAGTTGCTCGGCTTTTGATGAGGTGGTCGAGGCAGTTGAGAAGCATGGCTTAAAGGATCTATTTGCCTTCAGGTACACCTGGAATGACGAGATAATTGCCCAATTCAATGCCACTTGCTTCTTTGCGAGTGATGATGAAGAGAGAGTGACTTGGATGACACATGGATCCAAGTACACTATCACCTATGATGAGTTTGCAAGACTCCTTCACCTTGCATACACCAGAAACAATGAGTTGACCATCCACAACATCGGTGTCTTGAGCAAGGATAAAATGGACTTCCTCTATGATACTAGTCTGAAGTTCAATACCCCCTCAACCAAGAACATGAAGCCTTTCTTCATGGTGCTCAACAGGGTGTTGAGGAAGACAATTGCCCCAAAGAATGGGGATGCAGGAAGTGTCCAAGGCCATCTAAGGACACTGATGGAAGTGATAAGCAAATACAGGAAGTTTGATGTCTTTGACTACATATGGAATGACATGGTGAACATCTCCTGCACTCCTAACAGGTCCTGTGGCTACGCACCTTACTTGATGTTCATGATTGAGAAGGTCACAGGGATAGATTTTGTGAAGGACGTGGAGCACACCCCTCTAAGGCCCCAAAAGCCTCCTCAAGCCACAGTTCAAGCTGCTACTTCTCCTGCATCGAGTGAAGAAGCTCCGAGGAGAGCTCGAGGAGATGCAAGGGCTAATCCCTCCACTAGGGCCCCTCCACAAAGAGGGTCTCCTAGTGGAATCTTGAAGTACTTGGCAGCTATTTTTGCCTCTTGCAAGAAGGCCGAAGTGAACACTCACAAGCTGACAAGGCGAGAAAGGCAGACATGCAGTATGTCAAAGAGAATGTCAAACACATTTGCCAAAAGCTGAAGATCGAGCCCATTGGATCTCCAGTCATTTCTAAAGATTCAGCTTCGAATTTCACCGAGCTCGGGCCTTTGACTCTCTCCTAGCTTGCTTATTTTGGCATTGGGGGTTCGAGTGGTTCCGCTCCTCCTCCTCCTCCTCCTCCTCCTCCTCCTCAACCCGAGAATGAAGACGAAGATGATGAGAGGACCGACAGCAAGGACTGAAGTTCTTAGATCCCTCCTCTCCTTCTTTTTGGTGTCTTGATGCCAAAGGGGGAGAGATTGAGGGGGAGTTACTAGGTCTTAGCTATAGGTTGTGAGATGAGAGCTTCTCTTATGCATCTTTTTGTCTCTTTTGGGTTGTAAGACTTCATATTATGCTCTTTTGGTACTTTTGGTCTTGCGATGCAATGCTACGAACTATTTATGCTCATATTTATGAAATCTGTGATTTTGCTCTGAAACTGAAATATATGTTTATTGTTGGTATATTGATGTCAATTATTTCACTGTCATCATGATTACTTCTCTCACTCATTTAGTTTTGCATCCCACCATAAAGAGTGCACATATGTATTATGTTGTCATTGCTAAATGAGTTCCAAGCTCATATGTGCACACTTTATGAAAATTCTGCAATTTTATCATATTTTGTGAAATGTCATTTGGTTGTCATCAATCACCAAAAAGGAGGATATTGAAAGTGCATCTAGGCATCCCTTGTGGGTTTTTGTTGATTTATGACAAACAAATGAGATCCTAACCACATTATTGAGATGAGCGCATGTTTTAATTAAAGAGTGAAGAAACCCCCAAAAAGAAAGGAGAATGAGGATACATTCAGAAAAGAGCTCAAGAACTAAACAGAATACATCATTGTGTAGGGAGTGTGTTGGTGTAATACATCCCAAGAGCTCAAGCATAAAAATCCTCACACACTTCACATTTCACAGGAAAAAACAGACTAGTCCGATACACACCAGACTAGTCCGATATCCTCTCTGGATAGGTTCGGACAAGTCCAGCCAATGCAGACTTGTCCGCACCGTACTAGTCCGATTATGTCCGGACTAGTCCGATAATGCCTCTGACTTAAATTGGACAAGTCCTCCAAGTGCGTACTTGTCCTATATTCACTAAGGGTATCACCACACCGGACTAGTACAATATCACCACGGACAAGTCCGAAAACCTTTATGACTAAAATCGGACAAGTTCGCTTCTAGCCGGACAAGTCTGATATTCCTGGACACTTAGGGTTTCCTGCACGCCGCACACCGGACAAGTCCGGACTCCACCACAGACTAGTTCGTACCCTCGAAACCCTAACGGTAACTTTTGAAAACCCTAATATAAATAGATGTGCATGACCCAATTATCAACTCTCTTGACCCCCTGCGTCGTCACACCCTCCAAGAGCCTAGAAAACACATCTCTCCACACAATCCAATGTAAGAAAGATCAATCCCTTGAGGATTCACTTTGGATTAAAGGAGAGACATGATTTCACACATTTGAGCTCTTGGGTTTAATCTCTAACACACTCATGTTGTTTCATTGTTGATCTTACGAGTGTGTTCTTGGTGGCGTTTGAATTTTAATCTTAAGGAGCCCTCAACTTGTGAGAAGACCCCTTGAACTTGGTGATTTGACCCTTTGTGATAGTGGAATAAGAATTTGCCTTCGTGGTGATTCGACCAGGTTAGGGTCAGTGAAGACCCGGTCCTTTTGTGGGCTCCTCAACGTGGACGTAGCTTGCCTCTGTGAGAAACGGACCACGGGATAAAAATCGTGTGTCAAACTTGTTCTTAAGTTTCTCATATCATATTCTAGGGTTTGATTGATTTTGTCCATATTACATTAAAACATTCAAATCAAAGTTAACTTGCACCACATTTAACTTCATTGACTCAATACATGCAAGTTACATAATATATTCCGTTGTGTACTGTGTTTGTATTGAAATAATTGATCAAACTTGATCATTCTAGTCCGCACGCACCGGAGTCCGCACTCTACCGAACTAGTCCGATATTTCAGGATTTGATCAGTTTGTTAAGTGTTGCAAGTTCCAACTAAAATTCAAAAAAGGCAATTCACCGCCCCCCCCCTCTAGGTCACATTCACCAGCGCCTGGTGTGGGCTCCAGGTCTAGAGGTCTTTACCAGCCGATGGAGATCCAGGTTGAGGTGACGCCGAAGACGGCGACAAGTTCCGGGTAGCAATCCGAAGCTCCAGCCACACTGACCAAAGTGGCCTTTGGCTTTGATCGCTGGATGAAGAAATTCCGTGCCAGTTGGAGCGGTAACCTCCAAAGGTATTTGTTCCACACCTTGAGTTGCTGGTTTTATTTTTGTCATATATTGAATCTTTCGATTCTTTGTTTATAGGGCGAAGAAAGAAGGGCACAGAAGCTCCGGCACCCACCACGGCGACTGAGGCTGTGCAGGCAGAAATTCCAGCTCTGACCCCTGCGTCTCCACAAGTGGTGGCTGAGGTCCCAACAACTTCAGCGCTGTCTGTCGTGGATCCGGATCCTGAAGGGACACCAGAGGCTCATGTGGTAGCGTCGAACCACGGGGGGGGGGGGGGACATTTGTGAAGATGCGCCAGTAGCAGCGGTGCTGGTGGTTGAAGCTCCAGCGCAAGACACGGAGATGGTGGAAGCTCCGGCATTTGAGCTGAAAGCAACCGAAGCTCTGATGCTTGTGTCGAAAGTTGTTGAAGACCTAGCGGGTGAGCCAGTGGTGCCCGAAGCTCCGGCATCCATGCCGGAGGTGGTTGAAGCTCTGACCTCTGTGTCGGCGATGGTTGATGTACCAGCGCCTGAGCCGGAGGTGGTGGGGACTTCGGACGAAGCTCCAACGTCTGCCCCGGAAGTGATTGCTCCGTATACACCCATGTCCGAGCTAGAGAGCACCTAAAAGAGTCTACGGCAAGCCCTCCACCTGCTGAGCCAACGGTGGAAATTCCGGGGAGGGGAGGACCTTCAACATCAGCTCTAGAGGTTTAAGTTCCCTTGGCGAGGCCTTCCTGGGTGACAGTGGATGCTGAGGAGCTTCCTGAGGGCGGCCCTAGTGCCGCAGGACCACAGGGGACCACGCTTGTGGCGTGGGACCCAATTTTTGTTCTTGAAGGCCCCCTGGAGCCCGTAGAGATGACCCTGGCAGGTCCGGAGCCTATTCTCTTGGAGTTGTATATTGACAATTCCTCCTCGAGACTCCGTCAAGTCCAGCTCGCCTTCAACCATGGTAGTAAGGTTCTCGAAGAAGAGCGACACACCTTGAGGCGTTGGCACAACAGGCTTCACTTTGAGAACAAGTTGGCGCAGACGAGGCTTGCTGACCAAAAGGGGTAGGTCAAGAAGGAGAACGCCCGGATGGAATATTGGGGCCAGTTGATGGAAGAGAGGGAGGCCCTTATCAAGGCCCATGATGTTAAGCCTTGGGAGATTCTCGAGCATGCTATAAAAAGCAATGATGCTGCTGACGAATGTCAAGACAACCTCAATACATTAAACGAGATTCTCCTGAAGCGTCGAGCAGACCTTGAGGAGAGGGAAGAGAAACTCCTGGAGATGTAGGAGGAGCTCATGAAGAGGGAGGAGGAGCTCGCTCAGAAACTGTCTCTGGGAGAGAAAAACTTGGTTGACCACACAAAAAAGCTTGATCTGCTGTGCAAGGAAGAGGAAGAGAAGTACTGGAAGCTGGGGCAGGAGCTCTCTAAAAGAGAAGCTAATGTTGCCACCAGAGAAGGAAAAGTAAGAGGCACGACAAAGGATGTGGCTGAATGGCGGAACCGCATCCACCTTCGGGAGACGGAGCTCGCCGACCATGAAAATCAAGTGGCTGAGAGTATTCAGCAACATGCCAAAGTGGTCGAGCGCCTCGCTCGGGAATGTTCGGAGCTTGCGGCGGCCAGAAGGTCACTCAAGGAGCTGCAGCGCTCGAGGGCAACTGAGTCCCAGCAGGCGATGGATTTTTTGGAGCGCGCAGACAGAGCTTTGGTGTCACTTGGCTTCAGCCCAGTACATCCAGAGAACCCAGCACAGAAGCTGGACCAGACACTGGTGGCACTTGGCTCTGCTGGAAGCAAACTCGACGCGATGGTTGATGTCATCGCCGACCAGCTGGAGATGGAGGCGAAATCTCTCACCAAGATCGTATCCGAATATGTCCTGGCATGTTACAAGAGCCGAGACCCCCAACTTTCTCTAGATCCAGTCTTTGAAGGACCCATTGCTGAAGAGGAGGATACCGCCAGGGCTAGCGTCCAAGAAGCTACTGGGAAGGTTGCATCGTTTTTCCGGAGGACTTAGAACCTCCAGTAGCTAGGACCTTTTCCTTTTGCCTTTTGCTGTAATCCTCAATTTTTAATCCATTACTTCGGATGAATGAAATCCACTCTTTGAGTGAATGAATTCCATTTTTGTTTGTCTTCAATACACTATCCTTTATCTTGTTGGCCCCCTGGTACATGTGCACAATTTGATTGCGAACATGTACCAAAAGGTTTTGACAATGTCTTGATGACTTGAACGTTCGAACTTGTAGCTAGCACGTTTAGCTTTTAGGTCCGAAGTTTACCTCCGACACCTCCAGGGACCCTTTGTTGCATCGACAGCGGGCCCCCTAGGGTCGGAGCTTGATAGGTCCGATGGCACCCACTGTCAACGCATGAAACATCGACGAAGGGCCCACTGGGGTTGTCGGAGCTTGGTAGGTCCAGCGTCACCTACTGTCAACGCATAGAACGTCGACGACAGGTCCCCTCGGGTTGTCAGAGCTTGGTAGGTCTAGGCACCCACTGTCAACACGTAGAACGTCAACGGCGGGCCCCCTGGGTTTGTTGGATCTTTGTAGGTCCGACAGCACCCACTATCAACGCGTAGAACATCGACGGCGGGCCCCCTGGGGTTGTCGGAGCTTGGTAGCTTCGTCGGCACCCACTGTCAACATATAGAACTTTGACGGCGAGCCCCCTGAGGTTGTCGGAGATTGATAGGTCCGACAACAGCCCTTGTCAACACGAAGAACATCGACGGCGGGCCCCCTGGGATGTCGGTGTTTCCCATCTTCGACGATATCCACCATCAACATAGAATACGTCGACGGCGAATCCCCTCGGGGTGATTTCTTCACCGTCTTCGCTTGAATTGTCATTATGCTTCACGTCGTTAGCTGACCCCCATGGCAGTTGTCGAAGCTTGTTAGCTCCGACGGCGCCCACTTTCAACGTCTGAAACATCGACGGCGGGCCCCTTGGAGGATGTCGGGGCTTAGTAGCTCCAGCATTAACCACCATCATCATGAGTTTTTATTTTCCTGCGCATCAAAGACAAGAAAAACAGTAAAATTCGTCCTCTCGTCTGTAACTCTTTTGCGACTTATTGTTCTTTTTTGAATTTTAGATCCAAAGGGACTCAATATGATAGCAAGTACATTGATGTAATCTTTTCAAATCCAAATGCCTTCTGGACTCGCCCTACTGAGGCCTGCCGGAATGTAGGTAGAGTGGCGTACTTAGGGTGCTGGACCAGGCTAAGTCGATAGCACACTCCGGACCTGTGTTGGCTTGGCGTTCAGGCGAGTTGACTGTCCAGCAATGCTAAGATCCGAAAAAACCCACAATATAACTTGTACAACATATGAGTAACTTGGACTAAAGGTCAAAAAGAATTGCACAACTTCATTATAGACAATGAGGAAAAGGATAATAAAAGAAATTGAGCCTGTACAAAATTAATGCACGTGGAGTCTGCTTTCACACAACAATGTCTTCCATTATAGGTCCGAATTACAGGGGAGACAAGGACACATTTAGGGTACAGAACCAAGCTAATTGTGCTATACATCTTGTACTAACCCAGGGAAGGTAGCTACAATTTTAGTGCTGTGACTATGTCAAGTGTTGCTTGAACTTCCCAGACCCTCCCGGAGGGGTCCAGATGTTCTCCCGAAGGACCTACCCGACTCTGCGTATGGACTCTATAACTTACATTGTGTGTAATTACAGACTCACCTCAATGATACTAAGCATAAAACTTACGGTGGTGCTCGATGTTCCAAGGATTGGGAAGCGGGGTCCCATCCTCAGTTGTCAAGTTAATGCATCCGGGACATGATACTTTGATCACTTGGAAGGGAACTTTCCAGCTGGGGAAAGTTTGTTCATCCCTTCACGAGATAGTATTCTTCGCAGCACCAGATCACCTTCTTCAAGTTTTTGGTTGCACACATGCCTTTGATGATAACGCCGGAGTGCCTAGCGATAACGTGCATTTCGAACAACTGCTTGGCACCTTCCCTCGTCGACGAGGTCAAGGTCTTCACATCGGAGATGGTCCTGCGCGGCTTCATCGAAGGTTCGGACCCAGAGTGACCTCATGGTGATCTCCGGAGCAAGAATTGCTTCAGCTTCGTACACTAGGAAGATAGGTGTCTCTCCAGTAGACGGGTTAGGTGTTGTCCTGCTTACCCACAGTGCGAATGGAAGCTCCTCGATCCAGTTGGCTCCGTTTTTTTCTCAAGCGCTCATAAGTGCGCGTCTTGAGTCCTTTTAGTATTTCTGCATTTGCTCTCTCGGCTTGGCCATTACTTGTCGGGTGAGCTACTATGCTTAGCTGACCTGAATGCCGAGGTCTTCGCAATACTCTTGAAATGCTGCACTTGTAAATTGGGTTCCATTGTCAGTGATGACTTTGTTCGGAACTCCAAATCTGTAGACTATGGACTTCAAGAACTTCATAGCTGATTGCTTATTGATAGTCACAACTGGAGTTGCTTCCAGCCACTTGGTGAACTTGTCGATGGAGACATACAGGAACCTGTAACCTTCGACAGCTTTTGGGAAAGGTCCCAAAATATCCATGCCCCACACAACAAATGGCCATGTAGGAGGTATCATTTGTAGTGACTGAGCCGGTGTGTGTATTTGTTTTGCATGGAACTGGCACGCTTTACACTTTTTCACCAACTCAACTCCATCCTGGAGTGTTGTAGGCCAGTAGAAGCCATGCCGAAAGGCTTTACCGACTAGCGTGCAGGAAGACGCATGGTTCCCACACTCGCCTCAATTGATCTCCGCGAGAAGCTCGTGGCCTTCTTCCCTTGCAATGCACCGCATTAGGATGCCGTTGGCACCGCACCGAAAGAGATCCCCTTCTACCAGCGTGTATCTTTTAGCCAATCTGACGATCCGGTCAGCGGATACACTGTCTTCAGGAAGGTGGTTGTCTTTCAAGTAGCTCCGGATCTCTGAGATCCATGCATCGGAGCTAACTTGAGCTTCTGAGTCTTGCGTGCTGGGTTGCTTGGAGCTTCCTGCAACACCTACGACCCTTGGTGGACGCCATGGTAATAGGGCCATCGGGACCGCCAGCTTCGAGTTGCTAGTCTTGCCCCCTTTGCTCAGTTCGGTAGGCTGAACTGTTGGTCTTGACAACCTCCTAACAAAAACTCCGTCGGGAGCCGGAGCTCCGGTTGAAGGCTTCGTCGAGAGTTCATCAGCTTCAGCATTGTCGAGACGCTGGACATGGCAGGGGTCCAGGACATCAAAGTTCTTTTCGAGCTTCTGAACTTCAAGAAGGTAGGCAGCAAGTTGAGGGTTGTTATAGCTGCATTCACCTTTGACTTGCTTGATGATGAGCTGCGAGTCACCCGTCACTAACATTTGCTTGACGCCATATGAAAGCGCCACCTTGAGCCCGTAGATGAGAGCTACATACTCTGCCATGTTGTTAGTCGCCTTGAAATCAAGGTGCACTATGTATTTGACTTTCTCCTCGGTCGGAGCGAGGAGAAGTATTCCAGCTCCAGCCCCCTGCTTATGCATGGAGCCATCAAAGTATAGGGTCCAATGAGGCTCGGTGAAGACTGGGATCTTGGGTTTCGACTTCTACTCACTGGGGCCCCCAGGATTTGATGGAGAAGGTGTCCACTCTGCCACGAAATCAGCCAATGCTTGACTTTTGATAGCTTGTCGAGGCAGGAATTCAAGACAGAATTCTGCCAACTCCGTTGCCCACTTGGCAATGTTCCCAGTAGAGTTGGGATTGTGCAGTATAGCACGCAGTGGGTAAGAAGTTACCACTAATATCTTGTGGGCTTGGAAGTAGTGACGAAGCTTCCTTGAGGAAATAAGAACTGCGTAAAGCGACTTATGCACCTCAATGTATCGATTCTTGGCGTCATGGAGTACTTCGCTGATGAAGTACACTGGGTGTTGTACAGTCTGGACCCTCTTGGAGGGACCCGAAGCTTCTTCTCCATCAACCCGGACCTTCCCGGATGGGTTCGTACCTTTCTGTTGATCTTCCCGGACCTTCCTGGAGGGGTCCGAAACATCTTCTTGTTCAGTCCAAACCCTCGTGACGAGAGGTGATATCCCAAGATACCCATTATATGGTATTGAGGGTCTTGTGACACTCGTTGTCAGAGACGTCAGAGTCATCATCGACTGTGTTGTAGACAGCCTTCAGGACATTCTTGGGATCCTAAAAGCCTAGCTCTGTATCAGCCGGATCTTCATTGACTTTTTGTTTTCCTTCCCACTAGCGGAAAGGAGCTTCTTCTCGGCGCTTGTTGTAGCGCTCGACAAGAGTTTGGACCTCTCGGCAATCTTCTAGGCTGTGTTTGTCGGTTTTGTGGATCGAACACCACACCTTTGGAGCACTGCCGTCTTCTAACGAAGGTTGAGGTCGCTTTTTGGGGCGTGGCCCCCGGCCACCTGCAGTTGCAGCTGTTGTAGCAGTAGGTGTGTCGGCCGACGACTTCTTCTTGTTGTTGGACTTTTTTTCTTCTTTCCACCACCGGAGGTAGTGGCTTCAACCTTGGAGGACTTTTTATTAGCCTCTGGAGCTAGCTTTGAGTGCATTTCCCGACCCTCAGCAGCGCGGGCGCACTTGTCAACCAGGCTGAATAGCTCCCTGACGCTGGTGACCTCCTTCGTCGCCAGCTTCTCCAACATCTTCTTGTCTCTAACACCGTGTCTGAATGCCACAATGACTGAAGCGTTGGAGATAGAGGGAATGGTATTGCGTACCTGAAAAACCGCTAAATGAAGGATTGCAAAGATTCTCCCGACTTTTGCTGCATAGTAAAAAGGTCCAGTTTAGTGCCGGTTCGGGTGTAAGAACTACTGAAGTTGGTAGTGAACTGTTGGCATAGCTCTGCCCAACTGTTGATGGAGTCAGGCGGTAGACTGATGAACCAGCACCTGGCGATCCCAGTTAAAGCAACTGGAAAGTAGTTGGCCATCACAGCCTCATTGCCACCTGCCACTAGTATGGCGGTGGAGTATATCTGGAGGAACTCAGCGAGGTTGACAGTCCCATCGAATTTCTCTGACAGATGAGGCCGAAACATCTCGGGCCAGCGGACCATGCGCAGGTGCATGGCCAGGGCTGAACAACCACCCCCCACTCTCGAAGGAGGAGGGTTTTCCCTAGCCTCCCGCCTTTCGCGAGCATGCTTTATGTGGACACGGCCATCCTGCTATCTGTAGCGGCGGTCGAGCTCCAACTGCAGATCATGCATCGAGAGTCTCGATGCGGTGTGAGTGTGACGCGCCCCTGAGGGCAGCGAAGTCACTTGCTGAGATACAGCATGTCTTCGGTGTTGTGATGTGTGAGGACCAAGTCTTCCAGACAAGGTCCTACACTGAGAAGGTGCCTGCACTGAAGGGGGAGGACCTTGATTGCTGATGGCATCGGCTGCGGCTGCAACTAGATGCTGCATATCAGCACGCCACTGCTCCATCGCACCCTGAGGTGATCCAGGTGCAGGTGGGTGCTCCAGAAGAGTACGCACAACAATCAACACATTCTCAGGGTTGTTGTGCATCGATGCCGTGACCGACACGAGGACTCCATCCTGCTGCCCAACATTGCTAGCCTGAGCAGGTGGAGGTGGTGAGACACCCACCGGGATAACATCACCTGCTGGCTATTGCACGTTGGAGGGATTCTCCCTAGCAGGTTGTGCAGCATTGCCATTGGATGATCTTGTGTTGGAGTTCAGCATCTTGAAATCTCAAAGGGCCCCCTTCCTGGCGTGCCAAATGTCGAAGTGTGCGATCGACACTTCCCCCAGTACTACTAGATCGTAGCCCGCAGAGGTTCTTGATTGGTTGGGGCGCGTGTGAGATTACAAACAAGACGATGAAATGAGGGATTTTACGTGGTTTGGGCCGCCTAAGCATAACACCCTACTCCACGGGTTGTGTGTTGTATGAATTTGAGTGGCACTTGTGAGCGTGTGAGGTCGGTTGTCTATGTACCGTGCGGCGCAACCCTTTTATAGTCTAAGGACTTGCTGTTACAACCCTTGCCTAGCCCGACATGTGGCCCTAGCATAGTTAATATCCTAATACATGATCTATGAGTATTAAGTATGATTAACGGTGTGATAGCCTTAATGACAGCATTACCACTATTAACAACCCACTGATCGTGTGTCATTAATATAGCATTAATGACACGTAATCAGGTCTTGAAACTGTTTCTTTAACTGTCCCTTGAAAGTCCGAGCCTTTGGAGATCTGTCAGTCTTCCGTTGAGGTCCTAGGTCTGGAGGCTCAACACGTGGCGGCTCCGGAGCTTCCCATCATGGGGAGGTAGGTCCAGTTTCACTATACACGTGGTAGTACCGAAGCTTCCCTCTACTGGGAGTTAGGTCCGGGGTCACAGGACACGCGGTAAGACCGAAGCTTCCCTATGGAGGGAGTTAGGTCCGGCCTTGTGTTGCATGTGGCAATCCCAGAGCTACCCAAATGAGGGAGGCGGGTTCAGTACTGTGTAACACGCGCGACCTTTGGAGGTCTTCAACTTGGACTGGAGGAACTCCTTAGCGTTTCTTGCAGTATCATGGGGTACCCAGTACGCAGGGTACCGACAGAGGGAGTCTTTTCAAACATGTTGATTAAGTGCATGAACCAAATAAAATGAACCATGCATAGTTACTTCAATTGTCATAAGCAATAATCAGTGAGTCAACCAGCGCATCTCAATAATATAAGTTATCTTGTTAATTAATGAGGCCATTTGCACATATGTTTTTTCCTTTTTTTTGTCACAGCTAACTGCCTTCTCTCATGCCTACATAATACCAAAATACTCCCTCCGTCCCAGAAAGTTTGTCGCTTTGTAGTTCAAATATGAATTACAAAGTGACAAACTTTTTGATATGGAGGTAGTACTCCCTTATCGCTTATTTTTGTAACCGGAAGGACAAGTAGCTGGAAACTCCTTTGCTAATCATGGATTATCAATATTTTTATGTAAAATCAGGACCAGCCCTAGCTTGTCGACACGCATATGTAAGCGAACAAGCTGTTGCCACTAGGGGCGGGATCTGGGGGGGGGGGGGGGGGGGGGTCAAGCCCCCCCCCCAACTTCTCTTGGAATAGGGGAGCCCCTTGAGCCCTCCACCATTTTCAAAGCTTGAGAAGGAGATTTGGGGGGGGGGGGGGTTGAGCTATAAGACACCCTCTAGTCGCGTATTGAGCCAGAAGAAACCCTCTGGTCATGTACAGATAAAATGACATGTATGCATCACCTCTCTCGATCAGTGAACGAGTCGCTTTGATTGAACTTGTCATGTACTACCCCCATCATTAAAATGTTGTCGCTTTTGGGAACGGAGGGAGTAGGGGCCAAGTCGGATGATAAAAGGGCGATAGACATGGATCGACGATGTGATGTGTGTTATTGTTGCGTGCTATTACTCCTTTGATCCCAAATTACTTGTCATTCTCTAGTTCAAAAATAAATTAAAGAGTGAAAAGTAATTTGGGATGAAGGAAGTACTTGGTCCAGCATGCGTCGTACGGTACGCATGTACTACAACTTGTAGTATGTGCAGGCAAATGGCAAGTAAGGGCACATTTTTTGAGAACTTCATTTTTCAGAGAGGGGTCCCGTAAATAAGTCAGAATATTCCCCTTGAGTTTCCTTTTTCCACTTTCTCATTGAATTTTGTTATAGGAAAAATGATTTGCATACTTATGTTAAATCCGCACGCGAGGATCTCACCTTCCGCATTCAAAAGAAGCCACACGGTGATGGTTTAACAGTGGACGATCACCCCAATGGCACATCAGAAGACCTTTGAAACCACTACGTGGGAATCAAAGATGGCCCCATCTCTGGTACAATAACTTCACCCAAAGGATTTCTCCCAGAGGTGGGCCCGGGGGCCACTGTCGGCACCATGCGTACCGGGTACCCCATGATACCGCAAGAAACACCAAGGAGTTCCACCCGTTCGAGTTGAAGACCTCCGGAGGCTACACGTGCTACACAATACAAGACCCGCCTCCCTCGTTTGGGTAGCTCTAGCACTGCCACGTATAACACAAGGCCGGACCTAACTCCCCTTGTAGGGAAGCTCCGGTCTTGCCACGTGTCTAGTGACCTCGGGCCTAACCCCCAGTAGAGGGAAGCTCCGGTGCTGCCACGTGTATAGTGGCTCCGGACCTGCCTCCCCATGATGGGAAGCTCCGGTGCCGCCACGTGTCGAGCATCCGGAACTGAGACAGCAACGGAGAGACTGGTGGATCTCCAATGGCATGACCATTCAAGGGACAGTTAAAGCCACAGTTATAGGACCTGATTGCGTGTCATTAATGCCATATTAATGCACACGATTAGAGGAACCTTAACAATGCTAACGCCGCCATTAAGACGCGTTATTATGCTGAGTGCTTAATATTCACATATCATATATTAGGCAATTAACGACCGCCAGAGCCACATATCAGGCTAGGTTGACAATGTAATGGCCAGCCCTTGGACTATAAAAAGGTTGTGCCGCACGCTATAGAGGACAACTAATCTCATACGCACTCAAGTGTCATATACTCATACATACAACACACATCCCGTGGAGTAGGGTGTTATGCTCAGGTGGCCCAAACCACATAAAACTCCTCGTGTCACTGTCTTGTTCGTAATCTCACGCGTGCCCCCCGACCAATCAAGAAGCTCGCGGGCTATGATCTAGTAGTATCGGAGGAAGTGTCGATTGCACACTTCGATAGCCTAATTTGATCAAGCTTTCCGTATCAATCGTAGAAGAGGCGAGAACGAACTATGAAGAGAAAATAAATTTGCTATCATGGAACTGGTGGCGGCATGTTGCTGTCTAAGTGGCCGAGTAGTACTAACCTAGTGGTATGATCTTCAGCCTGCACATTCTTCATTGCTGATTTGACGATCAAACAATGCATGAATCATCATTGATCTCCACTGTACGTAAAATATGTATGTGTGGAAATTGTCCGTACGGATGCGCATCTATTGCCCTATGACACTTGAAATACCGCCATGCACATGCATAACACGAGAATGACCCGACTAAAAGTGTCTAATCACATGTCTCTACAAGAAGACTCATTCGCCAACATTTTTATGTAAAATCAGGGCCAACCCTAGCTTGTCGATACACACATGTGAGCGAATGAGCTGCTGCCACTAGGGGCAGATCTAAGGAGAGTCAAGGTGGCGGGGAGGGGGGCTCGAGCCCCCCCCCCCCAACTATTGGAATAGGGAAGCTTGTCCATGCACACACATTTCTTGCACTACTACTGCTTTGTTCTTATGCAAATCATGCGCAGTGTAAGTGATCTTCATCTTTAATTCTTAACTGGCTAGAGTATGTCAAAATTTTAATTTGTTCCAGCAGGTAGACATATTATTCATATATTGATATGTTTTGTTTCTTGTTGAAAATCCTTGAGAAACAGCCCGAGCCTTGTCTCCACAAGATGGCCCCGAAACAGTCATCTTTCCTCCATCAGGAACAAGCAACAAAAATAAGTCTCTAATATGATTTAAGGGTCCATGCATCCAATGGTGCTGTTGGGGCCAGAACAAGTACTACGGAGCGACACCGGAAGACTGCAAAAAGAATTGTAGTTAGTTCGAGTATTGTTATTGTAATAATACTGACTGAATTGTCAAGGGGTCGGGGAGGGGGGCTCGAGCCCCCCCCCCCAACTATTCTTGGAATAGGGAAGCTTGTCCATGCACATGCATTTCTTGCACTACTACTGCTTTGTTCTTATGCAAATCATGCGCAGTGTAAGTGATCTTCATCTTTAATTCTTAACTGGCCAGAGTATGTTGAAATTTTAATTTGTTCCGACAAGTAGATATATTATTCATATATTGATATGTTTTGTTTCTTGTTGAAAATCCTTGAGAAACAGCCCGAGCCTTGTCTCAACAAGATGGCCCTGAAGAAGTCGTCTTTCCTCTGTCAGGAACATGCAACAAAAATAAGTCTCTAATATGCGTTAAGGGTCCATGCATCCAATGGTGTTGTTGGGACCAGAACAAGTACTGCGGAGCGACATCAGAAGACTGCAAAAAGAATTGTAGTTAGTTCGAGTATTGTTATTGTAATAATACAGACTGAATGTGATTTTGATCCTTGAGTCCCCCTGGTGCCGAGGCAGAAGCTGATGTGCTTCACGTTCTTCTCCACCGGCCGTACAACGTCGATCTGCCCTTGTTAGTGGTGTAAAATATTTGCAAATTTTCTAAAAAATCCTAAAACTACGAAGAAAGGGTCGGGTTCTGCCAAGCTGATGTCAAATACTCAGGTTGTCAAAATACTCTCACCGTTGTTAGTAAAAGTTTATCATTTTGTAGTTAATTTTTAATATACAAAACAACGAATTTTTAGAAACGGATGGAGTATATACAGATCTGGATTTAAAAAATGACCATCTCAGTGCTAGCTATAGTGAGTGTGACAAAGCTTTTTGCTGGCCCTTGAGAAAAATACTCTCATAAGTCAGAGTGCCTCAGTGCATTATTAAGAGGCCATGTTTATGATTATAAATTCAAGAGCAAATAATTAGTCCAAAGCATTGGATGGAACTGATAATCCATGCGCGTGCTTGTTGCAATTCTTTCGCTCTCATAGAAAATTCATTTTGGTGGCTAACAACAAGGGTCTGCGCATGCACGGCTTCGTCGGCTGCATGCATGCGTGCCAATGCACATTTGGTGGCATGGATCGGGATCTCAAGCGCACATGGTTACATGTTGTACGTAGACAAGTAATATTTCCGAACAAATGTCGATGATGCCATCGACAAATGAAGGGTCCTTTCAAGAACAAGGCTGTGAAACCAGCGTCAGAGGGAGAGGCCAGGGGAACAATATTGCAATGAGAAATTATATATTTCGTGATCAGTAAACTTTGGCGAAACGTTTGCGATCGATAGCAGTTGGGTGAGTAACAAAGCGAGGATACCAAAGCACGTCTAGGTTTGAAAAGGACGTTTGTATGTTCAGACATTTTGTCTGAATTTAGATATATCTAGAATTTTGTGCAGGATCTGAGCTCTTGGGTTTGTATGATCATAAAATCAAAAAGTTCACGTATTTATTATTTTTTATAAAATTAACATTGGCATTGATAGCCTAGCATTTGAGAGTGATCATATATTCTTCTTCTTTTTACATCAATCACAAAAGCATCCTTTTTAACATTAATATTAGATCATGTGACGTTGCTTTCATTTACGCACTGCAGAAAGGGACTACTAAACCCAAGAAGTAGAAGGACTGTCCTAGATAAAGCAAGAAGCGGCATAAGTATCCGGAGAGGTCCCGACCTATGATACAACTGGAGCTCATGGGTTTCAGGCCACAAGAGCAAATCCAGCGCGCCTCGGCCCATGACAATGTGTCTCAAGCGCCGGACGTAATGATTGATCAGTATCACTAGGAACCAGGGCCGGGCCGATAAAATTTGAGGCCCAGTGCGAAATACTAAAATGATATATATATATATATATATATATAATGTATAATGTATATATTATAATACTATCTTATATAAAATCAAAATTCATTATATAGTATACCTGTTGTTAGATTCTTACCTCTTGAATGCATAATAATATTTATCTGAATAACTTTATTCTAAATTAGAGCCTATTACGCTAGTGAAATAAATCTATTCATAGCTCATTTCTCGAATTGAGCTAAATCTTCTAGTCTTTGCTTCTTTTTACACTTCTGGAAGTCAAAATCATATTTTCTAGATCGTTTTTAAGAACAAAGGTTTTAGGAATTCATAGTACTAGCTCCGCCTTCAAAAAATATTGCTTGTTAGTTCGAAAATAAACTAACAAGTGACAAGTATTTGAGGACAGAGGGAGTATAATGTAAGAAATATTTTTACTTTTGACTCTCCTTTTTAGAGTCAACATAACTGATATGATGTACTTTTGTTTGATTTGGATAATCAAGCCTTGATCTGACTGGAGTGTCGAGGAACAAGTGCCAGACGGGCTTACACTGCTACAATAAGCCTCATCACAGGCGGCTCCAAACCTATTATCACAAACGGCTTTTAAAACCGCCTAAAACGAAGAGTCTGTGATAATCTGCAATTTCACAGGCGGAGAAGTGATACCGCCTGTGAAGACATATTATCATAGGCGGTTCTTTACTTAGGCAAGCCGCCTGTGAAGACACATTATCATAGACGGTTCTTTACTTAGGCTAGCCGCCTGTGAAGATACTTTATCACAGGAGGGTCGTGCAGCATATATAACCGCCTGTGATAAATGTCTTATCACACACGAGTATTGAAGCATAACTATCTGCCTATGATAATGTGTCTTCACAGACGGGTATTGAAGCATAACTAACCGCCTATGATAATGTGTCTTCACAGACGGGTACTGAAGCATAACTAACCGCCTATGATAATGTGTCTTCACAGACGGGTATTGAGGCATAACTAACCGCCTATGATAATATGTCTTCACAGACGGGTATTGAAGCATAACAAACTGCCTATGATAATCTCTCTTCACAGGCGGATATTGAAGCATAACTAACCATCTATGATAATGCTGTTATCACAGACGAACGTTTACCTACATCAGCCGTCTGTGAAGACCCTTTAACGCAGCTGGTTTCTACCATAACAGTACCGCCTGTGAAAATTAGGTTATCACAGATGTTTCTTTACTTGTATCTAGCCACCTGTGATAATTGTTTTTCACAGTCATGCCTAGCCGTTGGTTAATAACCGCCCGTGATAAGGTATAACCTATGCATTACTACTACTGTTATTTCTAATTTCCAGGTCAATTCAATATAATCACAGAACAAAAAACTACAATATCATCACAGAACAAAAGTCAACAATATTATCATCACAGAAGTCAATTTCGCTAAAACAATATACATATGTACAAGTTACAGATACAATTCATCTCAAAGTTTACAAGTTTTCACTAAAAATTGTTTCTATTGGCATAGTTGCAAAGTTCTGGCACATCAGCTGCTGCACAATTCTCATCAAAGAACTTCCCTTTTTTGTGCAAAATTTCACGACGAATGAACTGACAGAGTTCAGAAGCAATCCTGTTGGCTCCTCCATCAGGAATACTTCTACAAACCGGCCATTCTTCATTCAGATTTTTTGTGTGCTGCAATATAACACATAACAAGGTTTAGAATGTGTTGGTTTGAACAATCTCAAAGTATAGATCAAAGTGAGAGTATACAGGAATTTAGTTGGTATTTTTGGAGCAGTTGTACTATGAGCAATTGAATTTTGAAGTTGGAATCAAAATATGAAAATAATGTTTCTGGTAATATTGAACAGCAGAGAATATAACCATTAAACTATGCTAGTTACAATGAAAATGAAACACAAAAGTAAGAAAATAAGGTATCGGCATTAAGGATAACTTACATCCTCACGATTCACTCTATATACGCCGGTGGTCCGAAGATGCTCGCATACATAATACCCGCATAAGACACTCCCAGCAGGCTGCTTCAGACAAGCATAATATGTTTTAATGTCCAATGCATTCGTATTAGGAGGTCTCTGATCGCCAAGCTGTTCCGCGTAAAACCGCCAAGCGCTGTAATACAAGAAATGTCATATAAAACTTATCAACACATTCTAAATGTGCGTAAATTAGAATTACTGAATAAACGTACGATTTCAAAATGGAAAGGAAATCTTTGTAATGATCTGGTGTGTAATCAGCTGAGTCCAAGACTATTGCCATTCCCTGCGTTGGCTTGATGAAGATCATTATGTAGTGATTACTGCAAACATACAAACACGCGTGTTAACAATTACCAATAATTGCTATTTCAATGTCATGTGTCGAACTTACTCGAAGTGGTACGGAGCCTTTACGAGGTCATTGCCGTCTCTGACAAAGTTAAACATCGTCTGTCCTATGTAAGCTGCAACTTCTGTCTTTCTATCCTTCTTAAGTTTTGTAATTGCTTTTTCAAAATCCCTTTTTTTCATGTGTTTGTACTGTCCTGATTCTCGATTCGCCTGGACGTTGAATAGCAAATTTGCAATCCTAGTAGGGTCAAGGATACCTGTCTTGCGCTCCAACTTTACATTATCCATGTATTGCATCCTATTGAAGAAGTCCAGAATTGTTATAATCTCATGAAATGCGTATGCGTGTAGTAAGAAAAGCAAATACAAAATATTAGAGCACTTACAAGCACCAGACGAGCAGCAGGTTGATATCGAGCATGCCCGATGGAAAAGGGAATGCAGCTCTTCAAATAAAATGACTCGTCTATCTACTCCAGTGCTCCAGAATGCTTCTTTTGGAATACGAAATGTGACGCAATTAAGACCATATTTTGTGCTAGCAGTGATGTACCACTCATGCATTCTTCTGAGCTGGACGGGTTGTTTGCTAAGTTGTACGGATGTCATGAACGGCTTTCCATTCTTAAATTCAGGAGGAACATCCTCAAGCTTGTATATTGGAACTCCTTGTTTAACTAAAGCCGTCCGCCGATTATACATGACACCGTCTTCTTCCCACTCCTCGATATCTTCTAATGCTGGCTCATGAGAAGAACGAGATGCACTCGATTTTCTAATATTTTCCTTTATAGCTTCCAAATACTTTGACACTTCTGATGAAGGTTTATTAATTTCGTATGAGCTAACTTTGATAGGCACTGATGATTGAGGAGTAGTCGTCGGAAGTTCGACACTGGCTTGTTGTTGAACCTGTTGTTCAACTGATTGCTCTTTACTCCCAGCAGTTGGCTCTAGTACTACTTCAAGCTGTTGCTCAACTGGTTGCTCTTTAATAGCAACAGCTTGCTCTAGTACTGCTTGAAGTTGTTGTCCAACTTGTCGCTCTTGGATATCATCCTTGCTGAGACATAGGGGGAGTGGATCTTCCCGGACTGGGAGTGGATCTTCATGCACTTTCGCCTTAGAAGATGGGGTTGCAGTATTTGGAGATGCGACGGGGCTAGAAATTGGCTCATCGTCCAACACGATATCGCGTCGGTGCCAAAGGATTAATTGGTTGATAGCCTGCCCCAGAGTCGCGATCTCCTCAGGTGTGACATGGTCTATTTCATAATCTTCATAATCATTATCAATGATCTGAAGAACTTGCACCACAGCATAATACAACGGAAGTGGATTCCCGTTGAAGTCACGATCAAGCTTTGCCATAGCAGTGGCAACCTGTTTGGTTTTGTTCCCTGCTCTGCCTATCGGGACAAGAAGACGACAAGATTTGTCGTTAGCAATATCATCGACAGGGAACTTATGGGCTGACCCTGAGCCTGGCACGGAACCAACGCTGCTAGGGTAGGCAGTTGGAGATACTAATTGCTCCTTTTGCACTAGAACCATCATTGTACTCGGTGCCACTAATTGTCCTGATTGTCTAAGTTGTTCCATTATTTCTTGCATATTTCTTTGACCTTTTGAGCAATCGTTTCATCAGTGTTTTCTTAAACTTCTCACATCTTCTATATGTGTCTTTATCTTTAGAGAAACCATCTAGCCAAGACATTTGAGAAGAGACCGCTCAAACCCGTCCGTTGTGTTCAGGGTTTCCTAAGATAGCGGTAAGTTGGTCATTCTCCCTCTTCGGCTTGAAGAGACCCTTCTATTGCTTTTCAATTACTTCTTTCATTTTATCCTCTACTTCATTCAGAGAGTCGGGCTTTTCAAGTTTGCCCTCGCTGGTCAAACCCTACCGAGCAAAGACCCAGGGTTGAGTTCGCTCATCGCACCCTTCTAATGGGTGAGGATTGCCCTTACTGGTAATTTCGTCTAATATCTTATTCCATTTCTGGACTTTGGGGCCATATCCGGCAGACCCCAAGCGATGATGGTATTTGTTATTTTTTGCAAGCTCTGACCTAGTGATTGAGGGTTGCGCTAATTACATCAAAGATGGAAAATCGATAGGTGTGCCTATACCGGTTCATGAGGGTAGACTACGTGGGAGAGGCAAAGTGGGTAAGAAAACTTTTATTGTTCAAGATTATAAGAATGTACACCGTGCACATTTTGGTGTACTACAACAGCTCGCAATAGCTGAGCCGTACATCGAGGAACACCAAATTGAGCTTCGTGATAAAAACCAAGACCGCACAGAGGACTGGATCATGAAAGAGCATAGAAGATGTTTCACTGAATGGTTAATGGACAAAAATATATCATACGGAAACACTATAGAAGAGGCAACAATGAAGAAGTTAGCTTCCGGCCCATCTGCTTTGGTAACATCATGGCAAGCATATGACATCAATGGTTACACATTTTACACTAAAGAAAAAGACGGTAAGAGTGTTGCACAAAATAGTGGTGTTCGTATTGAGGCTTATGATTCACAAGGGCAGAAGACCACATACTTCGGGTTCATAGAGGAAATATGGGAACTCGATTATGGTGAAAGAATGGTAATGCCCGTATTTAAGTGCCAATGGGTCAAACATCCTGATGGTTTGAAAGTGGACAATTACGGGCTGACACTGGTAGACTTGAATAAAGTGGGTTACAAAGATGACCTGTGGGTTCTCTCCGATAATGTTGCACAAGTTTTTTATGTTCAAGATCCAGAAACTGAGAAGTTGCACGTAGTTGTTTCTGGAAAGCAAAATATTGTTGGGGTTGAGAATGTCAGAGATAATGAAGAGGAATATAATCAGTATGAAGAGATGTACCTTTTCACCGAACCAGAAAACATCAAGCGCGTAGAGAGAAGCATTAAAAAGAATTTGAAACCCTATATGCGAGAAGATGTCAATGCTGGAAAAAATGTATATAGCAATGCGAGATGATATATATTGTATATATTTGTATCTTCTGAAATCAACTTAGAACAATGTTGGTATATGGATTGTGTCCTTTTGCATTTGTGTACATATGCGTTTGGACTCAATAATATGGAAGTTTGGAAGTTTGGTCTTTCAGATAATGATGTCTCGGGCGTGTAGCCGATTGAAGGAGGAGCGCCTGGCGTGGCGCAAGAACCATCCCCATGTATGTACATATGGCACACCGGTCGCATGGTTGTATATACATATGTATCTGTAATGGACTGATGAACTTAACTGTAGTATGTTTTGCGTCTTGTTTGTTTTTGGTATTTTCAATTTCACCGCGTAGGGTTTCTCTGCGAACCCTGAATCAGGAGATTTATTGAAGTCGTAGTGTATCGTCCCCGGTAAAGAAGGGGTAAGTCATGAAGAACAAGCACAATATGAGTTTAACCATCGTCCTCCTATTAATAAATTTCTTTTGCAGACTGAATGGGAAGATGGTTACTACCCCCTGACAATCTCCTTCTCTGAGGACTATCCCTTGGTGCCTCCAAGATGCGCCTTTCCAATTGGGTTCTTCCACCCAAATGTCCATCATTCGGGAGCACTCTGCATCGGGATTCTTGATCAAGGGACTGTAAGATAGACCTATTTTGTTCATGTAATTATTACTTATAATTGTTGTCGAACTTATTTGAACTGGTTTCTTATATTGCTTAAATTATATTTCATAGGGGTGGTGCAGTGCTTTTACAATCAAAACTATACTACTTGAAGTTCAGCGTTTGCTGCATCAGCCAAATGTGCCTCATGTTGAAAATGATTGCTATAATCTACTTATCAAGGTTAGATGACACTTTGGCTTAGTGACCAATGTAGGTTATTCATTCCTCCTTCGACATTTGTTAATTTAAATAATGTCAATATTTTCAGGATCCAGCGGAATATAAGAGACGTGTTCGGGAGCAAGCAGGACGGTACAATTTAGATTGATCGATGGGAGCTTCATCGTCGATCTACAATGAATGTAGCATGATTTTTGTTCAGTGTGTAAAGAAATTATCTTTGAACAATTGTAAAGCCTCTAATGGTGTATTATCACAATTAAGCCAGCCTCACTGGTGATCGAGCATTTCCTATAATGCATTACTGTACTAGTATCCGCTCATATGTGTTTTTTTCCTGATACAATTTTCCCTGCAACGACTACATACGGTTGTGATAATTGCAACGACTACATCCCTGTAATTTCAATAAAAACCGCTTGTGATAATTGAACAACTACATACGATTCTTAAACAATGACCGCCACTGAAAATACATGATCTTCTCAGGCCGTTGTTAACCAAGAACCGTCTATGAAGTTCATTGCATTACAGGTGGTTATTAATTAAGAACCGTCTACAAAGATCATGTATTTACCCAGGCGGTTGTTTTTTAAAATCCGTCTGTGAAGTTCATTGCATTATAGACGGTTCTTAATTAAGAACCGCCTATGAAGATCATGTATTTACCCAGGCGGTTGTTTTTTAAAATCCGTCTGTGAAGTTCATTGCATTACAGACGGTTCTTAATTAAGAACCGCCTATGAAGATCATGTATTTACCCAGGCGGTTGTTTCTTAAAATCCATCTGTGAAGTTCATTGCATTATAGACGGTTCTTAATTAAGAACCGTCTGTGAAGATCATGTATTTACCCAGACGGTTGTTCTTTAAAATCCGACTGTGTTGTTCTGTCATCACAGGCGGTTATTATATCATTCGTCATCACAGTCGCATATTTTTAAGGACCGCCTGTGTTTGAAAATTTGAGGCGCCTGTAAAAATGCTTTTTGTAGTAGTGTTAAGTGCTCAGGAGCGGGGCCCCTGTTCCGTCGCACAGCCTGCTCGTGCCTGTTAGTTACTCTAGTTATTCTTACCTTAGTATTTTCATTCCCGCGCAAATAACGTGCGGAGCCGGGGGAGTGTCCCGTGCCAAACACACTGATGTATCGACGTACAGGACGCACATGTACATGGGTACTCGGCACCCGGGTTTTCAGCGCAGCCACGACGAGCGCGTCATGCGCCAGGCATGGCGTCGTGGGTTATGGGCGAGTGAAGACCGGACGTGCAGGCCGACGGCCGTTGTTGAATCTCGCTTTCTATTTAACAGAATAGTTTTTTATCGGAGGGTAGTTGAAGTCACTCCAACTCCATTCTCCCGCGAGCCAATCTTGTGTTCATCACAAACGAGAAGATCGAGTGCTTGGCGAGCGCGAGGGTGAGCTGATCGAACAATTGGTACCAGAGCCGCGTTTCAACGATGGCGGCGAACAAGATGACCTCTTCAAATTGGCCCCTGCAGCGGTCCAGATCGGTGACTCCCGAATCATATCGGAGAAGATCGCTGCCGCGGTGGACGCGCGGAGAGCGCCGTGGGCGCGTTGTGGAAAGGATTGTCGAGAGAGTTGCGCCGTCAGGCAACTTCCCGGTGTTGACGAACACCAACTATCCCGACTGAGCGGTGGTCATGCGGGTCATGCTGCAGGCACGAGGCCTGTGGACGGCGGTGAGCGTCGGCACGTATGACTACACCGAGGATGGCATGGCGCTGGAGGTGATCACCAGATCAGTTCCCTCTGACATGATGGGAACAATGGTGGCAAAACCCACGGCCAAGGTGCGTGGGACTCCCTGCATCTTCGCAACGTCGGCGTCGAGCGTGTCCGCAAATCTAGGGCGGGCATTCTCCAGAAGGAGTTCGACGCGATCAAGGTCCGGGACGGCGAGTCGATTTTTGACTTTGCCGGACGGATCGGGAAGATGGTGACCGAGCTGACGGGACTCGACAAGGTGTACTCCGAGGAAGAAGTCATACGCAAGATCCTGTAAGCGCTTCTGCCAAGATTTGACCTGTTCGCTGCGTCCATCGAAACATTGCTCGATCTGAGTGACATGACAGTGGATGATCTGATCAGCCATCTCAAGGCGGCGGAGCACAGGCTCGGGGGAGCCAGTGGCAATACCATTGCCAAACTTAACCTGTCGGAGGATGAGCTTCTAGCGAGGCTAACTTCGCATTTGAAGATGTTGAGTCCAGGGAGTTCAAAGGAGCCTTCATCAAGCACGAGTGATCGTGGACGTAGCAGCGGCCATAGACATGGCCGTGGCGGAGGCCGTGGCGCAAGCAGCTCCAACAACAAATCTGTGGGAAAAGGATGACTGTAGGTACTGCAGCAAAAGAGGTCATTGGGCTCGTGATTGCAGGAACAAAAAGAAGGACGAGCAGGCGCCCTCGTCACAAGTCGAGGAAGACGTGGAGACCACCCTTATGATGGTCAAGACCACGCTCTGCAAGGACTCTCATGAGGAGACGCCTGTGGCTGCGAAAGTGGCATCCACGACAATTCATCTGGAAGAGGGCAAGCTGTTCATACAGCTTGGAAACAAAGATGAACCGAAGACAACTCGTTGGATCCTCGACACAGGGGCCACAAACCACATGACAAGTGAGCGCACTGTGTTCGCCGGACTTGACACTCGTATCCACGGGTCGGTCAGGTTCGGTGACGGGTCCGTGGCGAACATTGAAAGCCGCGGCCACTACTAGAAAAAGTATTTCTACAGTCGGTCCTAAACATATTATTACAGGCGGATTTGAAAACCGCCTGTAAGCAAGAGCCTGTAAAAATAGCCTATTATCACAGACGGTTACAAAAACCGCCTGTGAAAATGTATTATCACAGGCGGTTTTTTACCACCAACCGCCTGTGAAAATATATTATCACAGACGGTTTTTTACCACCAACCACCTGTGAAAATATACTATCACAGACGATTTTTTACAGCCAACCGTCTATGATAATATATTACCACATACGGCTTTTACACTCTCGAAAATTGTAGGGCAGACATCACAGCCAATGGATTTTGTGCATTTTTTGGTGGCCAAAATTAGGAGGAAATGAATCAAATGAATTAGTCCCTTTCTAAAATAGTTAGATCTGCAAATCTGAAAGTCTAAAAGTACTTAAATCGATAAGATTTAGGCAAAATTACATTGCAAATGTGCATCACTTGCTCAAATACACATCAGAAATTACATAGCAGGAATCATTGCAAAAAAACCTAGTCATCGACCAGTCCCAACCCTCCACAGTCATCGTCATCTATCTCCGCTGCCGCGTGCAGACCGATCCCGCGGGAGTCTACGGAGAGTTGAACGCCCCGTCCGCGATGCTCCAACCGGCGTGGACGCTGGAAGGATCTAGCCACCGAAACTGTGACCCTAAATGTCGTGGTTGCGGACGTGACCGTGGTCGTGGCTTCCGTCTTCGTGGTCGTCTTCTCCGGCTCCTTGCAGCTAACAGACCTGCAGCAACGTACAAAGCGACTACATCAACAAGTAGAGAGATCTGGAGCAGAAAAGCAGCGAGCTGCATATTGGGAAGAAAAACGGCGACGTGAAGTGACATACCTGAGAAGAGAAGCGCGGATGTAGCGGGAGGAGAACATGGAGTGGATGAGAAGTATAAGAATCACCGACGCCATGTGAGAGCTCCATGGTTGCTTGGGCTTTGCTGGCTTGGAGAGGAGAGAGCAAGTCACTGTGTGGGAGCAAGTGGGCAGGCTGCAGCTGCAAGTGGTGTGATGTGACAAGAGACAAGAGAGCACAGGTCAAGTGGGCACGGCTCTGATGGAAGAAGTAATGGTGGGGAGGTAGGCAGATTATTAATAGCAGAGCAGATGTGAGTAAAGAGTTCTGATTGGTGGAGAACTGGAAGGGCGGATCGAGGATTGTATTTTCACAAGCGGTAGCTTTTAAAAACCGCCTGTAATAATATATATTATCACAGGCGGTTTGTACCATCAACCGCATGTGATAATATATATTTTTTCACAGACGGTTTTCAGTTACGAACCGCCTGTGATATTCACATATTGCAGGCGGTTTTAAAATATTTTACAGTACATACGGATTTTTTTACGGACCGCCTGTAAAAAAAATTTGTAACGCCTGCGAAAATACTTTTTGTAGTAGTGGGCACCGTCCTCTTTCGACTCAAGGATGGGAGCCACAGAGCCCTCACAGGAGTCTACCGCATACCGCGTTTGACGTTGAGTATTGTGAGCGCCGGCCAGTTGGATGAAGCAGGCTTCAAGTTCTCTATACAAGCCGGTGTGTGCAAGATATGGAACACTGATGGTGCGCTCCTAACCACGGTGCGGCGAACTGTGGATCGTCTATATATGCTGGTGTTAGATGTCGGCAAACCAATTTGCCTTGCATCCCAGGGCTCAAGTGCAGCGTGGAGGTGGCACGCGCGGTTCGGGCATCTGAACTTCAGGGGGTTACGTCGTCTGTACCAGGAAAACATGGTGCGAGGCCTGCCCCTTATTGAGCACATCGACGAGGTATGTGATTGTTGTTTGGCAGGGAAACAACATCGGGCATCGTTCCCAGCAGAGGGATCATACCGAGCCCAGTCCAAGCTTGAACTTGTTCATGGTGGCCTGTGCGGACCAGTGACTCCGGCCACACCAAGCAACAACAAATATTTCTTCCTCTTGGTAGACGATCTGAGTCGCTATATGTGGCTGATTCAACTTGCCTACAAAGACCAAGCAGAGAAGGCAGTTGTCAACTTCCAAAGACGAGCTGAAGTAGAAGCTGGAAGGAAGGTGGGCACACTGCAAACTGATCGCCGTGGGGAGTTCACAGCGAGTTCTTTCGTCGAACACTGCATACAAGAAGGAGTGCAAAGGCACTACACTGCTCCCTACACTCCTCAACAAAATGGTGTAGTCGGGCGGCGAAATCAAACGGTGATGGGAATGCCAAGAAGTATGATGAAGGCAATGTCTCTCCCGGCTTGGTTCTGGGGGGAGGCTGTGTCCACGGCCGTGTTCATTCTGAACCGAACCGTAACTCAAAGCGTGGACAGGAAGACACCTTATGAGGTATGGCATGGTACAAAGTCTCCTGTTCATTTCCTCCATACGTTTGGTTGTGTAGCTCACGTGAAACAAGGTGGGAAACACTTGACCAAGCTTGAAGACAGAAGCACGCTGATGGTATTCATCGGCTACGAAGCAGGCTCCAAGGCATGGCGGTTCTATAACCCGGCCACCAAACGTGTCACGGTGTCTCGTGATGCGGTGTTTGAAGAAGATAGAGCCTGGAACTGGGATAAGGAGACCGATGGCGATGGACTCGACACGTTCGAAGTTGAGTTCATCTCTTTCGGTGGCCAAGGTCATAGAGAAGAAGAAGAAGCAGATCCACCCCAAGTGTTCCCTGATCCACCAATGCCGCGATCACCACCAATGGCACACTCTACACCTGTCGACACGGTGAGACATGCTCCCCCAACACCACTGTCGGCGCCACCTTCATCAGGTCTTGATGCCGATCATGACGATACTCCACTTCGTATGAAGAAATTTGAAGACATCATAGGCCTACTGCGGCCAAAGGGACAGGAGGCTCAAGAAGCGGTCACTTAACTACTGATGGCAATCGGCGATGAGCCTGCCACAGTCGAAGAGGCTTTGAAGGTGAAGGAATGGAGGTTGGCTATGCTCGAAGAAATCTCATCGATTGAAGAGAATGGGACATGGACCTTGGTGGAGCTGCCCAAAGGCCATCGTCCCATAGACCTGAAATGGGTCTTCAAGTTGAAGCGCGACGAGAACGGCATTATCACCAAACACAAAGCGCGTCTCATCACAAAAGGGTATGTGCAGAAGCAAGGCATTGATTTTGAAGAGGTCTTTACTCGGCAAGAATGGAATCAGTACGGCTTGTACTCGGTGTGGCAGCACATTGTGGATGGCGTGTACACCATATGGATGTGAAATCTGCGTTACTGAACGGTGAGCTCGCAGAGGAAGTTTACGTCACCTAGCCACCTGGTTTCTCAGCAGAGGGAGAAGAACACAAGGTGTTAAAGCTCATGAAGGCACTGTACGGATTGCGACAGGCATCACGAGCTTGGAATGTGAAGCTTGATGCTAGCCTGTCCGAACTCGGGTTCAAGAAGTGCCCATCAGAACATGGGCTATATACTCGAGTCAAGAAGGGTACCCGGTTGATCATAGGAGTATATGTCGACGATCTCTTAATCACCGGAGAATGTGAGGAAGAAATCAACCTGTTCAAGGCACATATGTAGACCAAGTTCAAGATGAGTGATCTGAGTGGTCTCTCCTATTACCTGGGCATTGAAGTAAAACGGAGCAGGGGGAAGATCCAGCCTCACCAGAGTGCATACGCAGCTAAATTGCTGGACAAGGCAGGAATGAGTGGCTGTAACGGGTGCACCACACCCATGGAACCACGTCTGAAGCTGTCGAAAAAAAGCACAACGCAACAGGTGGATGCGACCATGTATCGCAGCCTGATCGAAAGCTTAAGGTACCTACTGCACACCAGACCCGAACTCTCGTTTAGTGTTGCTTACTTGAGAAGGTTCATGGAAGATCCACGACAAGATCATTTGGCAGCACTGAAACACGTGCTGCGGTATGTGGCAGCGACATCAGACCATGGCCTGGTATACTGCCGGGATGGCGATAACATGTTGTTGGAAGGATATTGTGACATTGACATGGGTGGCGACGTTGATGATCGGAAGAGTACAACCGGAGTTATCTACTTCTTTGCAGGAAGTCCAGTGTCTTGGATTTCTCAGAAGCAAGGGATAGTGGCGCAATCATCATGCGAGGCCGAGTACATCGCAGTGGCAGCAGCTACTTGTCAGGCGATTTGGCTCTCGCGCGTCCTGAAGGAGATTACCAGGGTGGAGATCCAAGCTCCAATAGTCAAGATCGAAAACCTAGCAGCCATAGCATTGGCCAAGAATCCAGTGCATCGATCATGGACGGTCCAAACACATCAATGTGAAATTTCATTTCATCCGCGAGTGTCTGGAGCGCGAGGACATTGAACTCGAGCACGTGAGTACAACGGAGCAACTCGCCGATGTACTGAACAAACCTTTGGGAAGGCAGCAATTCGAAGACTTGAAAGTGAAGATCGGAGTCGTCAAGGTCAAGAACTAAGAGTAGGGGGAGATTGTTAGTTACTCTTGTTCTTCTTACCTTAGTATTTTCGTTCCCGCGCAAATAATGTGCAGAGCCGGGGGAGTGTCCCGTGCCAAATGCACTGATGTATCGACGTTGTCGGTACCCTAAAAACCATACACCCCCTGAGGTTACAAAGATCTCAAGGGAAGGACGTCTACTCAAATTGAAGACCCTCGGAGGCCCACTTGTCAGACATAACCGGACCTGCTTCTCCAACATGGTTAACCCCTAGGTTGCCACGTGTACTGCCAGACCGGAGCTACTACCCACAAGGGAGAAGCTCCGGGCTAGGTACCGAAACGGCACCCCCGGACTTAACCCCTGACCGAGAGAAGCTCCGGACCTGACACGTGCCAGGCCACCCCGGAGCTTCCCGCTTCCCACAAGCAAGTTCCGGAGCTGCCACGTGTCCAAACGTCGGAGCTGGCCGCCTCAAACCTCCGGAAGACGTTGTAACGACTCCGGATCATCAAAGGATATCCGTGGACTTCAAGACCCGATTAATTGTCATTAATTCCATGTTAATGACACTTAATTGGATAATCTTAACACCTGTAATGGCACTGTCGGGGCCCGTTACAGGATTATTAACAACAATTAATCGTGTATCAATACTAGTAACCGCCGGGGCCACATGTCGGGCCAGGCTAACTTGTAACGGTTTGTCCTTGTACTATAAAAGGACAGACCGACGATACACAAAGGAGGCTCTCGAACGCTCTCAGGCACACAAGCTAATACAACACCACACACCCGTGGAGTAGGGTATTACGCTCAGGCGGCCTGAACCACGTAAACCACTGTGTCTCTAGTGTCCAATCGTGATTCACCTTCTTGAGTCTCCGCGCGCCCACACCGAACTACAAACTCCTTCAACACTTTAGTAGTGTCAGGAGATCTGCCGACTCCAACAGTCGACAGTTGGCGCGCCAGGTAGGGGCGCCTGAGATTTTCAAGAATGGTGAATTCTGCGGCTGGATCATCCAACGGGCAACCTGCTGCTCAGGCTGTCGGAGGCAATCCCTCCAACATGCAGCCACCGGCAGGAGCCTCAGCACCAGCAGGAGTCACACTCCCACCACCACCATCTTCTCCGGCAAGACGTGCCGGGCAACATGATGGTGCGCCGGCGTCACATACTGCGCCGGCAAGTCGTGACAACCCGGAACACGCGCTCCATGCAGCGCGTGCTCTTCTCCAGCGACCACCACCTCCGGATGCATCTCAAGATGCTATGGAGCAATGGAGGGCTGATGTTGAGCATTTGGTCGCAGCAGCGGCCGAACGCCTCAACAACCAGGCTCCTCCTCCTTCAGGGCGAGCCCCGTCGCAGCGACGGACGTTGTCTGGAAGACTTGGTCCACATGTCTCCAACAACCGAAGACGAGCTGCGTCACAGCAAGTGACGTCGTTGCCCTCTGGGGCACGACGCACCCATACGGCATCTCGGCTTTCGACACACGACCTCCGGGCGGAGCTTGATCGCCGATACCGCCAACAGGATGGCCGTGTCCATATCGAGCGAGCTCGAGAAAGACGGGATGCTCAAGATCTTTCTACTCTGGAAGGAGTAGGAGGAGGCTGTTCCGCCCTAGCCATGCACCTGCGCATGGTTAGATGGCCACAGAAGTTCCGGCCACACTTGCCGGAAAAATTCGACGGGACTGTCAACCCCGTAGAATTTCTGCAGATATACTCCACTGCAATCTTAGCAGCTGGAGGAAACGAGGCCGTAATGGCCAACTACTTTCCAGTGGCCTTAACTGGGACCGCCAGGTCCTGGTTTATGAGCCTCCCACCCAACTCTATCGACAGTTGGGAGGAGCTGTGCCGTCAGTTCAACGCCAATTTCGGGAGTTCATACACCCGACCGGGCACTGAACTGGACCTTTTTGCGGTCGTGCAAAAAGGGGGAGAATCTTTGCGGTCATTCATCCAGAGGTTCTCTCAGGTACGCAACACAATCCCTTCTATCTCAAGCGCTTCTGTCATTGTGGCATTCAGACAGGGTGTGCGAGACAAGAAGATGTTGGAGAAGCTGGCGATCAAAGAGATCACCAGCGTCACGGAGCTTTTCAGCTTGGCAGACAAATGTGCCAGAGCTGCGGAGGGCCGTGAAATGCACTCCAAACCAGCCTTGGAGGATCATAAAAAATCCTCCAAAGAAGAAGCCGCTACCTCCGGGAGTGGCAAGAAGAAAAAGAAGACCAACGGCAAGAAGAAGCCGTCGGCCGGCACATCCAACGTTGCAGCCACTGCAACTCCTGGTGGCCGGGGGCCACGCCCCGAGAAGCGACCTCGACCGTCTTCTGAAGACGGCGGCAAATCCAAAATGTGGTGCCCCATTCACAAAACGGGCAGCCACAGGCTGGAAGACTGCCGGGAGGTCCAAAACCTTGCCGAGCGCTACAACAAGCGCCGGGAAGGGTCTCCTTTCCGACAGAGGGAGGGAAAACAGAAGGTTGACGAAGCTCCGGCTGAAGAGGAGTTAGGGTTTCAGGACCCCAAAAAGGTCTTGAAAGCCGTCTACACCTCCGTCGACGATGACTCCGACGTCTCTGACAACGAGCGTCGGAAAACCATGAACACCATCTTTGGTGGATCATGGGACATCACTTCTCGTCGTGTCATCAAGACTATGCGGCGGGATATGGCTGCTGTAGCTCCTACAGCTAGACCGGAGCCACATCGGAAGTGGATGGACACACCCATCACTTTTGATGCTTCGGACTGTCCTCAAAGCATGGTCGGAGCTGGCCAATTACGCTTGATGGTATCTCCCACCATCAACAACATCCAGCTCCATCATGTTATGGTGGATGGAGGTTCGGGGCTGAACCTTATAAGCATTGAAGCTTTTACCAAACTTCAGCTTCGACCTTCGGATCTTCAGCCCTCTCGACCATTCTCCGGAGTAGGTCCGGGGGCCATTAACCCACTCGGAGCTATAATTCTCCCCGTTACCTTCGGGACACGGGAGAAGTACCGCACCGAGAAGTTGATCTTCGACGTCGCTCAGATCAACTTACCATTCAACGCCATCCTGGGTAGACCTGCCCTATACAAATTTATGGCAGCTGCTCATTATGGATACTTGGTGTTGAAGATGCCAACACCAGCAGGCGTTCTCCAGATTCGTGGAGATCGCACCGCCGGAGTAACTGCTCTGGAGGAGCTCCATGCACTCACCACTGCGCAAGAGGAGGACTCCAGACAGGGGCAAGCTCCAAAACCTCCGAGCATTCGGCAACGAGGCTCAACCTCTGCTCCCCGTGTGCAGCCAAGCGGCGACACCGACATCCCCGTCAAAGTCGTCCAAATTGGTTCCGATGTCACTCAAACCACCCGCATATCGGGTGGGTTGAATGACAAATAGGAACTCGCGCTCATCACTTTCCTCCGGGCAAACGTTGACGTATTTGCTTGGAAACCGTCACAAATGCCTGGGATCCCCAGGGAAGTGATTGAGCACAATCTGAAGATTTACCCCGACGCTCGGCCTGTGCATCAGAAACCTCGGAAGCAATCTGTAGAGCGACAAAACTTCATCCGACAAGAAGTGAAGAAGTTGCTCGAAGCCGGATTTATCCGAGAAGTCTACCATCCAAAATGGCTGGCAAACCCAGTCGTTGTGCCCAAGGCCGGCGGGAAACTTCGGATGTGCATCGACTACACCACACTGAATAAGGCATGTCCAAAAGATCCATTCCCACTACCTAGAATAGATCAGATAGTGGATTCCACCTCCGGGTGCGAGTTACTGTGTTTTCTAGACGCATATTCTGGATATCATCAAATCAGGATGTCTAGGGAGGATGAAGAGCATACTTCATTCATCACAGTGGATGGATTGTATTGTTACACAGCCATGCCGTTTGGTCTCAAGAATGCAGCTTCAACTTTTGTACGAGCTATGTACAAAACTTTCGAAGAACTCATCAGAGACATAGTGGAAGTGTACGTCAATGACATCGTGGTCAAAGTCAAAAACAAGGAGTCCCTCTTGGACACCTTGCAGGCTGTCTTCGACAAGCTGCGGGCCACCCGCACGAAGCTAAACCCAGACAAGTGCGTCTTCGGGGTTAGTTCCGGAAAGCTTCTTGGTTTCCTGGTAAGTCACCGGGGCATAGAGGCTAATCCGGCGAAGATAAAAGCCATTGAAGACATGCGGCCACCAACCCGCATCAAAGACGTCCAAAAATTAACTGGATGTCTAGCAGCCCTCAGCCGGTTCATTTCAAGACTGGTGGAAAGAGCACTTCCCTTCTTCAAGTTACTGAGGAAGTCCGGACCATTCCAATGGTCTGAAGAAGCAGAGAAGGCATTCCAGGAGCTGAAACAGTTCCTCCTCACCACCCTACCAGTCCTGGTAGCTCCAAACCCTGGTGAGCCTTTGTTGCTTTACATTTCAGCTACTGACGAAGTCGTCAGTATGGTTCTGGTTGCAGAGAGACCGGAACTACCCAATACTCAGGAATCCAGACCCCTTCGGGAGGGTCCGGAGGTTCCTGAAAGCGGGTCTGTGTCCCAGTTCCCAGACTCAAACCCACAAGAAGCCACTTCAGAGAACCCGGACCCCTCTAAGAGGGTCCAGGTCATTTCTGAAGAAGCTTCGGGTTCCTCCACCCAGAACCCGGAGGTCCCCGAAGAGAGTCTGGACCCCTCCGAGAGGGTCCGGATCAATGAAGAGGAAGCTCCGGACCCCTCCGGGAGGGTCCGGACCATTCAACGCCCGGTATACTTCATCAGTGAAGTGTTACATGATGCCAAGACTCGATACCTAGAGGTGCATAAACTGCTTTATGCAGTTCTTATTGCCTCAAGGAAGCTTCGACACTATTTCCAAGCTCACAAAGTCTCGGTGGTGACCTCATATCCACTTCGAGCGATCTTGCATAATCCCAATTCAACTCGGAATATTGCAAAGTGGGCAGCGGAATTGGCTGAATTCGATCTTGAATTCATTCCGAGACAAGCAATCAAGAGTCAAGCGTTGGCAGATTTCGTGGCATAATGGACTCCCTCTGCATTAAACCCTGGGGGCCCCAGCGAGCAGAAGACGGAACCTCAAGTTCCAACCTTCACTAAGCCTCACTGGACCCTTTACTTCGACGGCTCCATGCAGAAGCAGGGAGCCGGAGCTGGAATCCTTCTCCTTGCACCAACTGGGGAGAAGGTGAAATACATGGTACACCTTGACTTCAAGGCAACCAACAACATGGCGGAGTACGAAGCACTCATCTATGGATTAAAGGTGGCACTATCATATGGTGTCAAGCAATTGCTGGTCAAAGGAGATTCACAACTCGTCATCAAGCAGGTGAAGGGTGAATGCTCCTGCAATAATCTCCAGCCGGCTGCTTACCTCCTTGAAGTCCAGAGGCTTCAGAAGGACTTCGAAGTCCTAGACCTTCACCATGTTCAGCGTGCTCACAACGCTGAAGCTGACGAACTCTCGACCAAGGCGTCAACTGGAGCTCCGGCTCCTGACGGAACCTTTGTCCGGAGGTTGTCAAAACCCACAGTTCAGCCTGCCGAACTGAACGAAGGGGGCGAGATCAGCATCCCGAAGCTGACGGTCCCGATGGCCCTGTTACCATGGCAGCCATCAAGGGTCGTAGGTGCTGCCGGAAGCTCCGAGCAACCCAGCACGCAAGACTCAAATGCTCAAGTCAGTTCCGATGCATGGATCTCGGAGATCCGGAGCTACTTGAAAGACAACATCCTTCCTGACGATGATGTATCCGCTGACCGGGTAGTCAGATTGGCTAAAAGATACACGTTGGTAGAAGGGGATCTCTACCGGCGCGGTGCCAACGGCATCCTAATGCGGTGCATCACAAGGGAAGAAGGCTGCGAGCTCCTCGCAGAAATCCATGGAGGCGAGTGTGGGAACCACGCATCTTCCCGCACGCTGGTCGGAAAAGCCTTTCGGCACGGCTTCTACTGGCCTACAGCGCTCCAGGATGCCACTGAGCTGGTGAAGAAATGCAAAGCATGCCAATTTCATGCAAAGCAAATTCATACACCTGCTCAGTCCTTACAAATGATACCTCCCACATGGCCTTTCACTGTGTGGGGGATGGACATCTTGGGACCCTTCCCAAGAGCCGTCGGAGGTTACAAGTTCCTGTACGTCGCCATCGACAAGTTCACCAAGTGGCCGGAAGCAACTCCCGTTGTGACGATCAACAAACAATCTGCAATTAATTTTCTACAATCCATCGTGAGCAGATTCGGAGTCCCAAATAAGATCATCACTGATAATGGGACTCAATTCACAAGCTCCGCATTTCAAGGATATTGCGAAGACCTCGGCACACAAGTTTGCTACGCTTCCGTAGCTCATCCTGCCAGCAATGGACAAGCCGAGAGAGCAAACGCAGAGATCCTTAAAGGACTCAAAACACGCACTTATGAGCGCTTGAAAAAGCACGGAGCCAATTGGATCGAAGAGCTTCCGCCCACTCTATGGGCCAACAGGACTTCTCCAAGTCGGGCAACCGGAGAAACACCCTTCTTCCTGGTGTACGGAGCTGAAGCGATCCTTCCTCCGGAAATCACCTTGGGTTCCCTCCGAGTCCGGACCTTCGACGAAGCCGCGCAGGACCAGCTCCGGCGCGAAGACCTAGACCTCCTCGAGGAGGGAAGGTGCCAAGCAGCTGTTCAGAATGCCCGATACCGCCAAGCTCTACGGCGCTATCACCAGCGGCATGTACACAACCGACAGCTCGAGGAAGGCGATCTGGTGCTACGGAGAATACTATCCAGAGAAGGGCAAAACAAACTCTCCCCCAGCTGGGAAGGGCCCTTTCGAGTGATCAAAGTATCCCGTCCCGGAAGCGTTCGCTTGGCTACCGAGGATGGGACACCTCTCCCAAATCCTTGGAACATCGAGCACCTCCGTAAGTTCTACGCTTAATTCCATGGAGGTGAGTCTTAAGTAACTTGAAATGTATGTTATAGAGTCATTGTACAGAGTCGGGTAGTTCCTCCGGGAGAGCATCCCGACCATTCCCGAAAGGTTTGAAAAGCTCATGCAACACTTGACACAGTCTCCGGACTAAAAGTGTGGCTAACTACCCTGGGTCAAACGAGAAACCAAACACACTTAGCCTGGTTCCGTACCCTAAGAGTGTACTTGTTTCCCCTGTACCCCGGACCTATAATGAAAGACATCTTCATGTGAAATAGACTCCACGTGCATTCATTTTTGCATAGGCTCGACATTTTTATTTTTCTCTTTCTTGTCTATAACAGAAACGTGCAATTCTTAAGAAGTTCTAGTTTAACCGGTTTACATACGATTCGAGTTGAATTGTCAGATTTTTTGGATTTAAATATCGTCTGTGGCCAACTCGCCTGAAAGCCGCCAAGCCATTCTAGGGCCGGAGTGCGCTATCGACTTAGCCTGGTCAAGCACCCTAAGTACGCCACTCTACCTACATCCCGGCAGGCCAAAGTAAGGTGGGTCCACGGACAATTGGATCTAAAAGAAAAGACAATTCACCCAGTCGTATTAAAAATCGTGTTCAACTTAAAATTTTCTTGAGAACCGTAAGCCGCGATGAAGTTATAGACAAGGAACGAATTTTACTATTTTTCTTGGCTTAAGTGTGCAGGAAAAATGAACCCTACGTTGATGGAGAAAAACCGGAGCTAACCAAGCTCCGACTCCCACCAGGGCGTCAACCGTCGGCGTTGACTAAAAGATGGTGAGAAGACCCCGTCACTGGAGTCTGTTGCCAACAAACTAAGTGTGGCAAAGGTCATTGCCGGAGCTGCTAAGCTCCGACACCTTGGAGTATTAACTATCGACGCTCAACGGGTTGATAGAGGCTATTGCCGGAGCTACTAAGCTCCAGCGATGGACAGTGCCGGAGCTTCTAAGCTCCGACAACTTCAGGGGACCTTCACTATCAAAAACTTCGGACCTAAATTCCACGAGTTCGAAGCAAATTCGTCTTCAACAAACCTCAACATCCTTTTGGTACATGTCCACAATCAAATTGTGCACATCTACCAGGGGGCCAAGTGAAGATAAAGATGTTGAAGACAAAAAATGAAATTCGCAAAAAAATTGGGGATTTCATTTCATCTGAAGACCGGAGATTACATCTGGAGACAAGGGATTACAAAATTGAGGAAGAAGAGAAGATACAAGTAAAGGCTAAAAGGGACGGTCCTAGACCCTATGGAAGAACTCGGCGACCTTCTGGGCGACCTCCGACACGCGGGCTCGGGTAGCTTCACCTTCTCCTTCGACGGGGCCTTCAAGCACCGGGTCCAGAGGAAATCGAGGGTTCCGGCTGGTGTAGCACGTCAACACATATTCTGTGACGTTCCTAGCCAGGGATTGCCCCTCGACCTCCAGCTGGTCCGCGATAACGTCGCCCACCTTGGAGAGCTTGCTGCCTGCGGTGCTCAACGCTTGCAACGCGAGGTCCGGCTCCGGCTCCGGATCATCCGGGTGCACGGGGCTGAAACCCATCGGCGTCAGCGTGTCGTCGGCCTTGCCCAGGAACTCCCAAATTTCTAGGGAGTCCGCCTTCCTCAAGTTCTTCATCTCTTCCAAGGATCTCCGGGCCGCCGTCAGCTCCGAATTCTCGCGGGCGAGGCGCTCAACTTCTTTGGCGTTTTGTTGGATCTTCGCAGCAACCCGCTTCTCAAGTCTTCCGAGCTCCTCCTCCCGGAGGTGGATCTTGTTCCGGCGGTTGACCAGGTCCTTCTCCCTAGCCTCCACTTTCTTCTCCCGGGCGACAAGGGCACACTCGTATTCGTAGAGTTCCTGCCCTCGCACCCAGGTCTTCTCCTCCTCCTCGAGGCAGCGCTCTTCCAATTTCTTAGCGCGCTCCTCGAGGCCCTTGTCCGCCAGAGCTGTTTTCTCGGCGAGATCTTCTTCCTGTCGCAAGACGTCATCTCGTAGCTCCAGGAGTTTTTGCTCCAAATCCTCGAGCCGTCTTTCCCTCCCTTCAAGTGCCTCTCGGTGCTTGATGAGTGTGGTGCTGATGGCCTCGAGCTGATCAAACCGAGCATTGGCCGCGTCGTTAGCAGCCTTAGCTTGGTCGTGGAACTCCCGGGATTGAGCATCGAGGGCGTGAGTCATGCTCTCCCTCTCGTCCAGCAGCTCACCCCAGAGCTCCAGGCGGATCTTCTCCCGCCTGATCCATTCCTTGTCATCCCCAAGCCTCGACTGCGCTAGCTTAGTCTTGAAGTGGAGCCGATTACGCCACCGCCTAAGGGTTTGGCGCTCCTCTTCAAGAGCCTTGCTGTCGTGGAAGAAGGCCAGTTGGACCTGACGTAGACTGGAGCAGGCGTTGTCGATGGACATCGACAGCGAGATGGGCTCCGGACCTGCTGGGATCTCTTCCGCTGGTTCCAGCGGGTCTTCACGTACAAAAATTGGGTCCCACTCTACGAGAGTGGAACTCCGAGCTTCCAAAGCACTAGGGCCCTCCTCCGGGATGGCCTCAGTCGCCATTGAAGGAGGTCCCGCCACCAAGTCTTCACTCGCCCCCTCAGGCGGGGGGTCGGCGACTTTGTTCAGGCACTCTGGCTCTGCCACAGGTACCATCGACGTCGTCACCTCCGGAGCAGGAGCCGCTACTGGCTCCGGCCGGGACACCTCTTCTGAGGGAGGCTCAAGCTCCTTCACCTCTTCAGCCGCCGGCTCTGCGGCCGGCGCTCCAACAATCACCGGCTCTGCGGCCGGAGCTTCGGAAGTAACCGGCTCAACTGCCGGAACTACTTCAACTTCCGGCTCGCATGCCGGGGCTTCAGCCACCTCCGGCTCAATCGCCGGGGCTTCAGCACTTTCCGGCTCTGAAGCCGGGACTGCTACTTCCTCCGACTCAACAGCCGGAGCTTCTACTACTGCAGCACCAGGACCCGGAGCTTCCACTTCCGGGACGGGTGCCGCTGGCGCATCTTCATTCCCGTGGTCTGGCGCTACCACGGGAACTTCCGGAGACGAGTCGAGGTCCATGACCACGACAGCCGGCGCCGGAGCTGTCGCAGCCTCCGCTTGGGGCGGCACCGGGGCTGGAACAGAAGCCCTCGCAGCCTCAGACCCTGTGGCTGGGGGTGGAGCTTCACTCCCCTTCTTGGGAACGCTGCAGATGAAGAACGAAGAAATTGAGCAAACAGATGCTACAATTAAAAAGTTAATCGAGGTAAAAAAGAAAAATTACCTTGGGAGGCTCACGCACAAACTTGCGCGGAACCTCTTTCCCGGACGATCCGGGCTGGCCACGGTCGGCGTAGGAGTTCCGGGAGGACTCCCAGGACTTGCCACAGCCGCGGGCGTTTCCCGGGTCGGAGCTCTCCCTGATCGGGAGGAACTCCTGGACCTGGAGGCCCTCACCGCTCCAGATGCCGGAGTTGCACGCCCGGAGCTAGCACCACGGGAGGGATCCACCACGGGGACAGTCGCACTCCGGGAGGACCCCACCGTCGGAACAGTAACGTTCCGGAAGGACCCCACCACGGGGACAGTCGCCACGGCGGCGGAGGATCTTCCTTCCTGAGGAGGGGGAACTGGGGGGGGAAGTGGCAGGCCCGACGGACCTTCCGTCAGCATGTCGCAGCTTTCTCTTCCGGCTCTCCGGCTCCTCCGCCAGCTCCTTGCCCTTGCCGATGACCTCAGCTCTTGGCTGTGGGACAGGGGCGGAGCCGTCTCCGGACAACCCGGGGATCGCCAACCGGGTGGTTGATCTTCTCTCGACGACACCAAGGTCGTCAAGCGCGGGCATCTTCCGCCGGAGCTCCCTGCTGAACTCAACTTCCACGTTCAGAGGGAGGAAAGCCGGCGGCGGAGTCAAGTAATCTCCGTCAACGTCGATGCCGTGCTGGAATTTCTTGAGGTGAAACTCCAAGGTCTTCCCCACCATGCTGGACTTCAACCCGGTCTCAACCTGATCCTCGTCCATCACGCTGTTGAGGGCCCAGGCGAGCTTCTCCCTCCTCTTCAGCGGCGCCCACCTGTTGGACAGGAAGTTGCAGAACACCGCCTGGGGAGTCAATCCTCCCTCCACACATTGGCGGATCCTGGTCAGGACAGGATTGAAAGCTTCCGCCAGCACCGGAACTTCGCTCCATACCGACGTGTCAATGCCGGGCAGACCGTCTGGCAACTCCAACCGCTCATGCTCCTCCACCCGGACGACTACCCAATCTTTCTTCCAGTCATCCCACTTCCCGGAAGGGAATGACCGGAGGTACTTGAATGGGCACTTCTTGCGCTTCACGAAGTAGTAGAAGCCAAGATACTCATCGCTTCGGCCGGTGGTTTGGACGGTGAAGAAGGTTCGGAAGAGCTCGATGCAGGGAGGGATGCCCACCCACATCTCGCAGAAGTGGACAAAGATGGACACAAGGAGAATGGAGTGAGGGCCAAGGTGGTACAGCTGCAGACCATAGAAGTCCAGCAGCATCAAGAAGAAAGAAGAAAACGGTGGGATCAGCCCCACCATGGCGTACGAGGAAAAGTACACCATCTCGCCAGAGTGCCCCTTTTCAAAGGGGAGCTCTCCGCCGGCGCGGACCGAGCGGTTGAAGAAGTCCGAAGACCACCCCATGAGGGCCCGGACCTTCTTCAAATCGCTGTCAGTCTTCAAGCGACTATCACGCAGACCCAACTCCATCGCAGCACAGCTAGGCAAGAGAAGAGGAGCAAAGTACGAGTTGGGAGTTTGAGCGCAAGAACAGATGGGAAGCGTAAAGAACTCCCGATGGTGCGCTTTCCTTCTTAAGTAAGCCCTCGCAACACTTGGATGGAAACTGCAGGGGAGTCAAGGATACTACTCAAGAATTCAACCCTGCCGATGACAAGAGGGCCCGGGACCACCCTGACGATCAAGTTGAGGTTCTTACCCAGGCGAACAGTTGTCATCACGAGGCAGGAAACCCAAAGGCGGCGACCTGACAAGGCGCGCGGAACCGATACGGTTTTCGTATCGGGAACCGGCGACCTTCAATTGCGAGAGATCCGCACGTCAAAGATCTTATCTGCTGCCTGAGGTGCGCCACGCGTCGGGATTTAACCGTAAAGCCCCGCCAACGGCACCTCCGAAGACCCTTGAAGACCCAGTTCAAGAGTCGCGAGTATGGACCCACCTCCGACGGAATGACTTCACCCTGGTGACTTTCCCCGGAGGTAGTTCCAGGGGGCCACTGTCGGTACCCTAAAAACCATACACCCCCTGAGGTTACAAAGATCTCAAGGGAAGGACGTCTACTCAAATTGAAGACCCTCGGAGGCCCACTTGTCAGACATAACCGGACCTGCTTCTCCAACATGGTTAACCCCTAGGTTTCCACGTGTACTGCCATACCGGAGCTACTACCCACAAGGGAGAAGCTCCGGGCTAGGTACCGAAACGGCACCCCCGGACTTAACCCCTGACCGAGAGAAGCTCCGGACCTGACACGTGCCAGGCCACCCCGGAGCTTCCCGCTTCCCACAAGCAAGCTCCGGAGCTGCCACGTGTCCAAACGTCGGAGCTGGCCGCCTCAAACCTCCGGAAGACGTTGTAACGACTCCGGATCGTCAAAGGATAGCCGTGGACTTCAAGACCCGATTAATTGTCATTAATTCCATGTTAATGACACTTAATTGGATAATCTTAACACCTGTAACGGCACTGTCGGGGCCCGTTACAGGATTATTAACAACAATTAATCGTGTATCAATACTAGTAACCGCCGGGGCCACATGTCAGGCCAGGCTAACTTGTAACGGTTTGTCCTTGTACTATAAAAGGACAGACCGACGATACACAAAGGAGGCTCTCGAATGCTCTCAGGCACACAAGCTAATACAACACCACACACCCGTGGAGTAGGGTATTACGCTCAGGCGGCCCGAACCACGTAAACCACTGTGTCTCTAGTGTCCAATCGTGATTCACCTTCTTGAGTCTCCGCGCGCCCACACCGAACTACAAATTCCTTCAACACTTTAGTAGTGTCAGGAGATCTGCCGACTCCAACAGTCGACAGACGTACAGGACGCACATGTACGTGCACTGCTACAATAAGCCTCATCACAGGCGGCTCCAAACCTATTATCACAGACGGCTTTTAAAACCGCCTAAAATGAAGAGTCTGTGATAATCCGCAATTTCACAGGCAGAGAAGTGAAACCGCCTGTGAAGACTAATTATCATAGGCGGTTCTTCACTTAGGCTAGCCGCCTGTGAAGACAGATTATCATAGGCGGTTCTTTACTTAGGCTAGCCGCCTGTGAAAATACTTTATCACAGACGGGTCGTGCAGCATATATAACCGTCTGTGATAAATGTCTTATCACAGACAGTTATTGAAGCATAACTAACCGCCTATGATAATGAGTCTTCACAGACGGGTATTGAAGCATAACTAACCACCAATGATAATTTGTCTTCACAGACGGGTTTTGAAGCATAACTAACCGTCTATGATAATGTGTCTTCACAGGCGGATTTTGAAGCATAACTAACCGTCTATGATAATGTGTTTTCACAGACGGGTATTGAAGCATAACTAACCGTCAATGATAATGTGTCTTCATAGACGGTTATTGAAGCATAACTAACCGTCAATGATAATTGTGTTATCACAGACGGAGTTTACCTATATCAGCCGTCTGTGAAGACCCTTTAACGCAACCGGTTTCTACCATAACAGTCACCGCCTGTGAAAATTAGGTTATCACAGATGTTTCTTTACTTGTATCTAGCCGCCTGTGATAATTGTTTTTCACAGCCATGCCTAGCCGTTGGTTAATAACCGCATGTGATAAGGTATAACCTATGCAGTACTACTACTGTTATTTCTAATTTCCAGGTCAATTCAATATAATCACAGAACAAAAAACAACAATATCATCACAGAACAAAATTCAATAATATTATCATCACAGAACAAAAGTCAACAATATTATCATCACAGAAGTCAATTTCACTAAAACAATATACATATGTACAAGTTACAAATACAATTCATCTCAAAGTTTACAAGTTTTCACTAAAAACTATTTAAATTGGCATAGTCGCAAAGTTCTGGCACATCAGCTGCTGAACCATTCTTATCAAAGAACTTCCCCTTTTTGTACAAAATTTCGCGATGAATGAACTGACATAGTTCAGAAGCAATCCTGTCGGCTCCTCCATCAGGAATACTTCTACAAACCGGCCATTCTTCGTTCAGATTCTTCTTGTGCTGCAATATAACACATAACAAGGTTTAGAATGTGTTGGTTTGAACAATCTCAAAGTATAGATCAAAGTGAGAGTATACAAGAATTTAGGTTGTATTTTTGGAGCAGTTGTACTATGAGCAATTGAATTTTGAAGTTGGAATCAAAATATGAAAATAATGTTTCTGGTGATATTGAACAGCAGAGAATATAAGCATTAAACTATGCTAGTTACAATGAAAATGAAACACAAAAGTAAGAAAATAAGGTATCGACATTAAGGATAACTTACATCCTCACGATTTACTATATATACGCCGGCGGTCCGAAGATGCTCGCATACATAATACCCGCATAAGACACTCCCAGCAGGCTGCTTCGGACAAGCATAATACGTTTTAATGTCCAATGCATTCGTATTAGGAGGTCTCTGACCGCTAAGCTCCACGTAAAATTGCCAAGCGCTGTAATACAAGAAATGTCATATAAAACTTGTCAACACATTCTAAATGTGCGTAAATTAAAATTATTGAATAAACGTACTTTTTCAAAATGGAAAGGAAATCTTTGTAACTATCTGGTGGGTAATCGGCCGAGTCCAAGACTGTTGCCATTCCCTGCGTTGGCTTGATGAAGAACATTAAGTAGTGATTACTGCAAACATACAAACACACGTGTTAACAATTACCAATAATTGCTATTTCAATGTCATGTGTCGAACTTACTCGAAGTGGTACGGAGCCTTTACAAGGTCCTTGCCGTCTCTGACAAAGTTAAACATCGCATGTCCTATGTAAGCTGCAACTTCTGTCTTTCTATCCTTCTTAAGTTTTGCAATTGCTCTTTCAAAATCTTTTTTTTCATGTGTTTGTACTGGCTTGATTCTCGATTCGCCTGGACGTCAAATAGCGACTTTGCAATCCTAGTAGGGTCAAGGATACCTGTCTTGCGCGCCAAATTTTCATTATCCATGTATTGCATCCTATTGAAGAAGTCTAGAATTGTTATAATCTCATGAAATGCGTATGCGTGTAGTAAGAAAAGCAAATACAAAATATTAGAGCACTTACAAGCACTAGATGAGCAGCAGGTTGATATCGAGCATGCCCCGATGGAAAAGGGAAAGCAGCTCTTCAAATAAAATGACTCGTTTATCTACTCCAGTGCTCCAGAATGCTTCTTTTGGAATACAAAATGTGATGCAATTAAGACCAAATTTTGTGCTGGCAGTGATGTACCACTCATGCATTCTTCTGAGCTGGACGGGTTGTTTGCTAAGTTTTATGGATGTCATGAACGGCTTCCAATTCTCAAATTTAGGAGGAACATCCTCAAGCTTGTATATTGGAACTCCTGGTTTAACTAAAGCCGTCCGCCGATTATACATGACACTGTCTTCTTCCCACTCCTCGATATCTTCTAATGCTGGCTCATGAGAAGAACGAGATGCACTCGATTTTCTAATATTTTCCTTCATAGCTTCCAAATACTTTGACACTTCTAATGAAGGTTTATTAATTTCGTATGAGCTAACTTTGATAGGCACTGATGATCGAGGAGTAGTCATTGGAAGTTGGACACTGGCTTGTTGTTGAACCTGTTGTTCAACTGATTGCTCTTTACTCCCAGCAGTTGGCTCTAGTAATACTTCAAGCTGTTGCTCAACTAGTTGCTCTTTACTAGCAACAGCTTGCTCTGGTACTGCTTGAAGTTGTTGTCTAACTTGTTGCTCTTGGATATCATCCTTGCTGAGACATAGGGGGAGTGGATCTTCCCAGACTGGGAGTGGATCTTCATGCACTTTCGCCTTAGAAGATGGGGTTGCAGTATTTGGAGATGCGACGGGGCTAGAAATTGGCTCATCGTCCAATGCAATATCGTGTCGGTGCCAAAGGATTAATTGGTTGACAGCCTGCCCCAGAGTCGCGATCCCCTCAGGTGTGACGTGGTCTATTTCATAATCTTCATAATTATTATCAATGATCTGAAGAACTTGCACCACAGAATAATACAACAGAAGTGGATTCCCGTTGAAGTCACGATCAGGCTTTGCCATAGCAGTGGCAACCTGTTTGGTTTTGTTCCCTGCTCTGCCTATCGGGACAAGAAGACAACAAGATTTGTCGTTAGCAATATCATCGACAGGGAACTTATGGGCTGACCCTGAGCCTGGCACGGAACCAACGCTGCTAGGGTAGGCAGTTGGAGATACTAATTGCTCCTTTTGCACCGGAACCATCATTGTACTCGGTGCCACTAATTGTCCTGATTGTCTAAGTTGTTCCATTATTTCTTGCATATTTTCTTTGACCTTTTGAGCAATCGTTTCATCAAGTGTTTTCTTAAACTTCTCACGTCTTCTATATGTGTCTTTATCTTTAGGAAAACCATCTAGCCAAGACATTTGAGAAGAGACCGCTCGAACCCGTACGTTGTGTTCAGGGTTTCCTAAGATAGCGGTAAGATGGTCATTCTCCCTCTTCGGCTTGAAGAGACCCTTCTGTTGCTTTTCAATTACTTCTTTCATTTTATCCTCTACTTCATTCAGAGAGTCGGGCTTTTCAAGTTTGCCCTCGCTGGTCAAACCTGACCGAGCAAAGACCCAGCGTTGAGTTTGCTCATTGCACCCTTCTAATGGGTGAGGATTGCCCTTACTAAGAATTTCGTCTAATATCTTATTCAATTTCTGGACTTTGGGGCATATCCGGCAGACCCCAAGCGATGATGGTATTTGTTCTTTTTTGCAAGCTCTGACCTAGTTGCACTTAGAGCTTTAGCATCAGGTGTGCTCTTTTGACGAACAAACTCTTGCTATTGAGCTTGTGTGATTTTTCCCATCTTCCTCGGGCTAGGGACCTTATCGGCCTTAACATAAGCATTCATTTCACTCTTCCAGCATCGAAACTTCTTGCCGCAAGAGACCATTGTTGCTTTCTTTACAGCTTCTTCTGTCCCTTTTGGGAACTTGAATTGTTTCTTTATCTTTTCCCATAACTCATCCTTGGTCTGCTCGGGTAATTTTCTCCAATTCTCGGTTGTGATCGGCACAACCTCCCTAACAAGAAAACCGCATGCATTACGGTACTTCGTAACTGAATCCAGTGGTTCTTGGGGAAGCCCACCTGGACCGACCCTTGTTATGTACATGATGCGGTCCAATGCACCCTTATTGGGACCTCGTTGCCCTAGTTTCCGCTTGAGTGAAGCTGAGGATTTATCCATTGGAGAACCTTCTGCGGTTTTAGGAGCCGATGTCACCTCATTGTCTTCGAGATTAATCTAGGTAGAAAAAAATTATAAGACTTCGTATACTTGACAACCAACATTAACTTGAACTACTGAAGTTAAGATTCGTGATCCATACCTCGTCGGCAGGATCATATTCCGGGTCTAGATCCACTGAAGTCTTTTTAATTTTTATATTCGGAAAAGGATTCGAAGGACTGTGATAGGATCCTGAACTGCTGGAGTCAGTAAACTACGTATTGTCTTCTTTGTTGTTACTATCTGGACCAGTCTTCTTAGGGCTTTCCATGCTAGATCTAATAAGACAAAAAATCTAATAAATGGCATATTAACTCTACATGAAGTGTTGCATGAAGAAAAAGATGGAAGTATTCTAGGATTTGATAAGGCATTCTAGGGTTTAAGGCGACTGACCAAAAGGTTCCTATACATTGCGAGGGTGACAAGCATGTTAAAGTTGCTCACCAGCAATGGTAATTTTATCTTTTTATTCTAAATAGGCTAGCTTCGTTCAGAGTGGCGACCACGTTCTTGAGGTTTACTAGGCGGTGCCTAGATCCGGACCTATAACTGATCAAGCAAGGGACAAAAAGCAAATCCCCGCACAGCTCCTACCTAGCTTAGAGGGCATTATCATCCCCGCTCTCAAGTTTCCTCTTATTCCCTGTCACTGATTCTTCTACCTACTGAATGAAAAACAACATGCTGATGCGTACTTGTGCAGATGCAGTGCCTAGAAGAGACTGATAGCAGCAGCAGCAACTAGCAAGCTCACTTTACACCGACAACCCAAGGCATAACTTAGTCAAAATTAGTCAAGTATAGCTATATCTAATGTAACTTAGCCAAAATTAGCCAAATATGCTCAACTTAACCAAATATAGCTAAATCTTGCCCAACATAGTCAAACATGCTTGATTATGCTTCAGTTATCTAAATTTGGTCATATTTAAAACAAATTTTCTCAATTTTGGCTCAATTAAGTAAATTTAGCCAAAACACATTTTTGAAGTTATATAGGTCTTAATATGCTCAGACTCCATCGCCACACCTAGTGGTACCTAGATATGGGCGTGAGGATGCTCCTGGCATCACAAATGAGTTGGTCAGCAACTTGTTTGGCTTCAGAGCTAAATATAGCATAACTTTGGTAGCTCAGATTAGGTACAATTGCTCAAATGAAGCTGATGGAGCCACAAGTGCAGACATCTTTGGTAGCACAGATTAGCTACAATTGCTCAAATGAAACTTAGAGAAATAAAAGCAAACTTAGCCAAACTTAGTCTAGCATAGCTAACTCTAAGCAAAAGTAGCCAAATATAGCTAAATATAGCATAACTTAGTCAAAATTAGTCAAGTATAACTATATCTAATGTAACTTAGCCAAAATTAGCTAAATTTGGTCAACTTAACCAAATATAGCTAAATCTTGCCCCTAATAGAGAATTATGTGACATATGCAAGGCCGATGACAGAAATAGGGAATATACTGCTGTTACTAGAGTCTAGAATCATGTTTACCACTAATGTGTCAGAACAGTTTCAGACACACAGAATCAACTACCAATTTATCGTGATATAACCATCCACGACGAAGGGAGTAACTCCTATTCATTCGAACTTGACAGTTTTATCTCTGCAAACTACCAGAAGATGAAATGATACTGATTTCACAGTTTTAGACACACAAAACCAACTACCAATTTATCGTGATATAACCATCCACATAAATCTTGCCCCACCGATCCCTAACCAAAGATGCCACCGAACTTGATAGTTTTTCGAATTCCACCGAACCCTAACCAAGGATGCCTACCATTTTCTAATTCCCGAACCCTAATCAAGGATATGCAAGGCGGCAGCGAGGGCGGGGAGGGAGGCCGCACGGCGAAGGAGGATGGAAGGTCGAAGGGTTTAGGGTTTACCTTGAAGCTCGGCGGTGACGGCAATGGCTTCGCTCGGCGTACCTGGAAGTGAGGAGGGCGAAGCTCGGCGGCGACGGCGAAGCTCGGCGGCGTACCTGGAAGTGACGAGGGCGAACACTTGGCGGCAAATGAAATTTTGGCAGCCTAACGGCGTCTAAGTGTTTCGCCCGGGTAGGTTTTTCCAATGCTGCCGAGGGGTATATATAGACTCACATTTTCTCAGGCGGATTTTAAGTACCGACCGTCTAAGAAGATTGTTACCTCAGTCGGATTTTACTTACCAACCGCCTGAGAAGATACAATTATCTCAGACGGTTGGTTAGTAACACCCGCCTAAGATAAACATGGGCCTGTGAAGATATTTACTTCTTCTTAATTAATATGTGTTCATTATAATTTGATGAACGCCTACATAAAGACCCCTCACCAACCGTGCGCGACCTTTCTTTTCCCCGAGGCGCGACCTTTCAATGTGCGGTAAACCAACTGCTCCATCTTCCACTCCGCGCGGCCTTAAAGACGCGCTATCGCTCACAAGCGCATCGCTCACTTTGAATCCTCTTGTTTTCTTCGTCTTCCTCCACTCCGACGACCCAACACCACTATGGCCGACCTTCCGCCGCCAAGGCCTCCGAGGGAGCCACCTTGCAAGAAACTATGTTGCAGCTCCCCCGAGAAGATCAACATCGAGCAGCGCCTCCTCATGGCGCGAGAGGCGTACAACAATATGTCTCGCGCCATGAGTGCCTTGGGGCTGGGTACCCTTCCGGAGTATATTGGAATGGGTACCATGGGCCACTACTTCTACGCCCTCACGGGGGTGGCTGATCGTCTCGACATTCTGTTCGCGACGATGGCCCAGGTTCTTGGCCCCGAGGGCCGTAGAACGCTGGTGGAGGCGACGGCTAGCAACCTCGGGGTTGCACTGCCGGTGCAGCCGGTGCAGCTGGTGCAGCCGGCCCTGTCTCCTGTTGCACCGGTGCCGGAGTCGCCGCCGGAGGACGAGGAGGAGGAGGAGGAAGAGGAGTAGGAATAGGATTTAATTAGTTTTTCTTTTTGTTGTTTTTAGTTGCTTCTGTTTTGTAAATATTGTTAATGAATGAAATCTAACTTTGTTCATCTATGTGATTGAATATTACTTGTGTATCTTATGTGTTCTTGTGTAAATATTGTGCATCTTGTGTGTTCTTTTGTGAGATGTGTGATTGAATATTGTTAATGAATGAGTATCTTGTGTGTTCTTCAACTGTGTAAATGAATGAATGTGTAGTGGGTTCATCGTTAATTAGAATTTCACGTCTGAGAAGAAGGTTATCTCAATCGGTTGGTAAGAAATACCCGCCTGAGATGAATATATTTTCAGGCGGTTGGTAAGTACCAACCGCTGTGAAGATATTTACTTCTTCTTAATTAATATTATTGATTAAATGTGGTCCTTTAAAAGGCAAAAATCCACTTTCTTGTAATATTATTGATAAGTAAAGGTTACCATTAAATTTCACTTCATAAATCCTTTAAAATTGGTCAGAACATAAAAAACATACAACAAATGCTATTTTTCATTTTTCTATCTTGATGAATATAATGCTTTTTTCATTTATTTTTTCAGTGGACATTTTTACTCATCATACCAACCTCTAAGAATTTTTTCATATTTTTTAAATTTTTTTGAATCAATGTGTGTTCATAATTTGATGAATTCCTCATATGAATATGAGCATTTAGTTAGAATGGTGGATAAGTTAAAGTTTGACATGTTGGAATGCTTTTAAAAAAATTAAAAAAATTCATGCATGTATAAATTATACAAATATGTTCATACCAACAATTTTGAGTGAAGGAACTTTTTTTATGAGATACACAAATGTGAATAATATGTGAGTAGAAATTAATTTGATATTTACCAAAACATTACAAAGTCAGCTATACAAGTTTTAAAAATATTTTGTTCAGCTGGTAGATGTTAATTTTATACAAATGTAGAAGAAAGAATCAACGAATTTGGACACAATTTGCAGAATTTAAACATGCTTGAGTATTTATATTGGAATCTAAATAAAAAAGAAGCAAGGGATAAGGAAACTAAAGAACAGTATCGGGCATTATCTCAAGCGGTTGTTAAGTAATACCCGCCTGAGATAAATATATTTTCAGGCGGTTGGTAAGTACCAACCGCCTGTGAAGATATTTACTTCTTCTTAATTAATATTCTTGATTAAATGTGGTCCTTTAAAAGGCAAAAATCCACTTTCTTGTAATATTATTGATAAGTAAAGGTTACCATTAAATTTCACTTCATAAATCCTTTGAAATTGGTCAGAACATAAAAAACATACAACAAATGCTATTTTTCATTTTTCTATCTTGATGAATATAATGCTTTTTTCATTTATTTTTTCAGTGGACATTTTTACTCATCATACCAACCTCTACGAATTTTTTCATATTTTTTTAAGTTTTTTTGAATAAATGTGTGTTCATAATTTGATGAATGCCTCATATGTATACGAGCATTTAGTTAGAATGGTGGACAATTTGAAGTTTGACATGTTGGAATACTTTTAAAAAAATTAAAAAAATTCATACATGTATAAATTATACAAATATGTTCATACTAACAATTTTGAGTGAAGGAACTTTTTTTATAAGATACACAAATGTGAATAATATGTGAGTAGAAATTAATTTGATATTTACCAAAACATTACAATGTCAGCTATACGAGTTTTAAAAATATTTTGTTCGGGTGGTAGATGTTAATTTTATACAAATGTAGAAGAAAGAATCATCGAATTTGGACACAATTTGTAGAATTTAAACATGTTTGAGTATTTATATTGGAATCTAAATAAAAAAGAAGCAAGGGATAAGGAAACTGAAGAACAGTATCGAGCATTATCTCAAGCGGTTGGTAAGTACCAACCGCCTGTGAAGATATTTACTTCTTCTTAATTAATATTCTTGATTAAATGTGGTCCTTTAAAAGGCAAAAATCCACTTTCTTGTAATGTTATTGATAAGTAAAGGTTACCATTAAATTTCACTTCATAAATCCTTTGAAATTGGTCAGAACATAAAAAACATACAACAAATGTTATTTTTCATTTTTCTATCTTGATGAATATAATGCTTTTTTCATTTATTTTTTCAGTGGACATTTTTACTCATCATACCAACCTCTACGAATTTTTTCATATTTTTTTAAGTTTTTTTGAATCAATGTGTGTTCATAATTTGATGAATGCCTCATATGTATATGAGCATTTAGTTAGAATGGTGGACAATTTGAAGTTTGACATGTTGGAATGCTTTTAAAAAAATAAAAAAAATTCATACATGTATAAATTATACAAATATGTTCATACCAACAATTTTGAGTGAAGGAACTTTTTTTATGAGATACACAAATGTGAATAATATGTGAGTAGAAATTAATTTGATATTTAACAAAGCATTACAATGTCAGCTATACAAGTTTTAAAAATATTTTGTTCAGGTGGTAGATGTTAATTTTATACAAATGTAGAAGAAAGAATCATCGAATTTGGACACAATTTGCAGAATCTAAACATGTTTGAGTATTTATATTGGAATCTAAATAAAAAAGAAGCAAGGGATAAGGAAACTGAAGAACAGTATCGGGTATTATCTCAGGCGGTTGTTATGTAATAACCGCCTGAGATAAATATCTTCTTTGACGGTTATTAAATACCAACCGCCTGTGAAGATATTTACTTCTTCTTAATTAATATAACCCATAGAGTACAACACGTTATGGGAGAACAGGTCATACTCGCGCTCAATCCTACAGTTCTCAATACAGAAGACGGTCTCGGACCACCCTCGCCTGCCGCAGCGGGCAGGCCCCTGGTTCCCCCCTGTTGGGCAGCGGCAAACGCCATCGTCAATGTCGGGCAGCGCCACCGGCGGCTGTCCGGGAGGAGGCCTACGCAGTAACCTCCAGCTCACGAAAATGTCGAGCCTCTGCATGACTTGATTCCGACACCGACAACACTCCTTGTTGGTCCTCTTCATCGCGACGGACCCGACCGCGTTGTCGCCGACATGGGCCTCGCCTTCGACCTGCTGGATATACTCGAGGGCGTCGCGGTCCCCACGGTCGGCGTCGTAGCGGAGCATGGAGAGGACGTAGGCCGCCAACTTGTGGCCGTTTGCGGCCGCCCGGGCAAGGAACTGGGTGCCCCGCTGCGCCTGCGCGCGGCCGTAGTTGAAGACGAGGTCGAACCCGGTGATGTAGCACGCATGAGGGTTGCCCACGTTGCCCAGGCGCTCCACGAGGGCGTCGTAGTTCCCGTTCCCGTGCCATTGGAACCACTCCCAGCTGCTCTCCCGCTCCAGCGCCACGCGCCTGCCCACGGTGGGATCACGACACGCCGCGTGCATGGCCTTGCAGGTGGCGCGCAGACTGGAGAGGTCGTCCATGGGCTGGGTGGAGGTTGCGGCGACCCACCCTACGATCAGGACCGCAATATCGTGCGGCAAGGGGAACTCCATGGGCTTATCTCAGGCGGTTGGTAAGTAACACCCGTCACCGATATAAATATATTCTCAGACGGTTGGTAAGTACCAACCGCCTGAGAAGATGTTAATTAACTGACGCGCCGCACGAGGTCTGCGGAGAAGTTAAGAAGCCGTGGTGCAGGGACGCATGCGACGGAAGGATCTCTGAAGATCGTCTTCCACAGTGGTTTAATTGTGCGCTGCACGAGGTCTGCAAAGAGTTCAATGCGCAATGAACAAAATATTTTGTTCAGTTGGTAGATGTTAATTTTATACAAATGTAGAAGAAAGAATCATCGAATTTGAACACAATTTGCAGAATGTAAACATATTTGAGTATTTATATTGGAATCTAAATAAAAAAGAAGCAAGGGATAAGGAAATTGAAGAACAGTATCGGGCATTATCTCAGGTGGTTGTTAAGTAATAACCACCTGAGATAAACATTTTTGAAACTACAAGATGTTAATTAACAGCCTGAGAAGATGTTAATTAACTAATGTGCCGCACGAGGTCTGTGGGGAAGTTAAGAAGCCGTGGTGCAGGGACGTGTGCGACGGAAGGATCTCTGAAGATCGTCTTCCACAATGGTTTAATTATGCGCCGCACGAGGTCTGCAAAGAGTTCAATGCGCAATGAACAAAATATTTTGTTCAGGTGGTAGATGTTAATTTTATACAAATTTAGAAGAAAGAATCATCGAATTTGAACACAATTTGCAGAATGTAAACATGTTTGAGTATTTATATTGGAATCTAAATAAAAAAGAAGCAAGGGATAAGGAAACTGAAGAATAGTATCGGGAATTATCTCAGGCGGTTGGTAAGTAATACCCGTCTGAGATAAATATATTCTTTGACGGTTGGTGAGTATCAACCGCCTGTGAAGATTTTTACTTCTTCTGAATTAATGTTCTTGATTAAATGTGGTCCTTTAAAAAGGCAAAAATCCAATTTCTTGTATTATTATTGATAAGTAAGGGTTACCATTAAATTTCACTTCATAAATCCTTTGAAATTGGTCAGAACATAAAAAAGATACAACAAATGCTATTTTTCTCAGGCGGTTTGTAAGTAATACCCACCTGAGATAAACATTTTTGAAACTACAATATGTTAATTAACGGCCTGAGAAGTATTAATTAACTGACGCGCCGCACGAGGTCTGCGTAGAAGTTGAGAAGCCGTGGTGCAGGGACGCGTGCGACGGAAGGATCTCTGAAGATCGTCTTCCACAGTGGTTTAATTGTGCGCCGCACGAGGTTTGCAAAGAGTTCAATGCGTGGGAAACGAACCGCTCCCTCGTCTACTCCGCACAGACCATATATAAGGCGCGTCGTCAGTTATGTACAAGCACAGAACTTTTGCACTCCTTTCTTCTTCTTCCATCGTTCCACCTCTCCTAGCCCGGCGCCGACGAACCACCACAGCCATGGCCAACCTTCCACCACCTAGCCCGCTGAGGCAGCCACCCTGCAAGCGGATACGCTGCAGCTCCCCCGAGAGGGTGAATGACGACCAGCGCGTTCCACCGCCGGTGCAGCCGGAGCCACCAGTACAGCCAGAGCAATCGGCTCAGCCGGAGCAATCGGCTCAGCCGGAGCAGGCGACCCACTCTCCTGCTGCATCGTCGCCGGAGGAGGAGGAGGAGGAGGAGGAGGAGGAGGAGGAGGAGGAGGACTTCGACGACGATGACGATGATGACAACGAGTCGTCCTCCTCCGACGGCGACGATGAGTCGTCCTCTGACGACGGCGACGACGAGTCATCCTCCGACGACGGCGACCACCACCATGGTGACGACTACGACGACGACGACGACGAGTCGGAGGAGGACCACTTTGCTTGGTTTGAGAAGTTGGCGGAGAGGATGGAGGAGGCGGGGCCGTAGTGTAGTTTTAGGATTTCAATCAAGTGTTCTTGTACATATTTCTTGTGTTTTGTACATATTTCAATCAAGTGTCAATGAATACTGGTGGATAATTTGAAGTTTGACATGTTGGAGTGCTTTTAAAAAAATTAAAAAAATTCATACATGTATAAATTATACAAATATGTTCATACCAACAATTTTGAGTGAAGGATCTTTTTTTTATGAGGTACACAAATGTGAATAATATGTGAGTAGAAATTCATTTGATATTTACCAAAACATTACAATGTCAGCTATACAAGTTTTAAAATTTTTTTTTCAGTTGGCATTATCTCAGACGGTTGTTAAGTAATACCCGCCTGAGATAAAAATCTTCTTAGGCGGTTATTAAGTAACAACAGCCTGTGAAGATATTTACTTCTTAATTAATAAACGTCTTCTCAATCGGTTGGTAAGTAAAACCCGCCTGCGATAAAGTTAAAAACCGCCTGTGAAAAACCGACGTCTATATAAGGACCCCTCACCGCAGTCAAAAAGCAACCCTGGAGAATTTATATCGACACCGCAAGGCTGTTGAATTTCCCCTGCGCCGCGCCACCGCTCAACCCCGCACCGCCACTTCTCCACCCAGCCGGCCCACCGTACTGACGCCTCCCCACCGTGCTGACGCCTCTGCAAGGTAAATGTAGTTTCCTTACTTTTTCTTTGTATATTTTCATTAGCTGATAAGCTGTTAGTTTTGTGTGTTCTGGTATATGGATTCTGTCCTTTTGCATGTGTAAGGACTGTATGGATTGTGTTCTAGTATATTGATGTATGGATTATATGGATTGTTTCCTTTTTGTACCTATTATGTGACATGAATATGATGTTTAATTAACAGATGCTATTGTAATATATATAAGATGCATCTAGGCCTGTTTCCTGATATAACGGGTCGGATCCCACCCAGACCTAGCCCATGCTGCTGGGCATGTTTGCCCCTTTGACTCCGTCCGCCTCAAGACGTCGCCCGTCTCCTACATTAGTCGCCCTAATCATACTTGTTATGTCTCTGTATTTTCATTTTATAGAAGACCTTTAGAGAATATTTGTGGCCAAATTTTGTAAATCTGACAAAAATTCTATTATTGAAGCATGGACCATCGAGCGTGGATGTATAACATGCCAAGACTCGATCCTATGTACATTCGTAATGTTGCAAATTTTATTGAAGTATCCAAGAGACATGCGAAGTTGCAAAAGATAGATGACATATTATGCCCATGTATCGACTGCGAAAATAAGATTGCTTGGACGGATACTATAGTAATCCAATCTCATTTGGTGAAAAGAGGTTTCAAAAATAACTACACAATATGGACAGAGCATGGTGAGTTAGATACACATGATGTGGATAAAGATGATGAGAGAGGCTCAGATGATGATAATGTTCATATCAATGATGGTAGTGACAATCAAGTTGGTGATGATGATGATGAGTTCGATTGTGAGGAGATGTTGCGTCACATTGAACCGTATGTACTGACTTCTATGGGAGCAAGCAAGGGATTAAGTAAAATGGAGACATTGCATAATGCGGCGACAGAGCTTTTATATGATGAATCAAACGGTTGTGATAAAGAGTTTACTACATTGCGTGCAGTCTTAGAACTACTAAAGTTGAAAGCTACACACGGATGGTTCGATTGTAGTTTCTCTGATCTTTTGAATCTTCTGGCAGAAATTCTTCCAAATCCAAATAAACTGCCCAGAAGCACTTATAAAGCGAAGAAACTTCTTTGCCCGATGGCACTAGGTGTGACAAAAATACACGCTTGTGTGAATCATTGTATTCTGTATCGCAAAGAGCATGAGCTCGCAACTAGATGCCCCATTTATGGTGTCAGTAGATACAAGAAGGACTACAATAACCAGTATGTTACCAACATGAAAAATACTCAGAAGAATAAGAAGTTTATTATTGGTCCTGAAGGTGACGATGACGATACTTCTGGCGATGCAGACGGGAAGAATAAGAGAAAAATTCCTGCACTGGTGATGTGGTACCTTCCGGTAATTGATCGCTTGAAGCGTTTGTTCTCAAACCCTAGGGAGGCTGAACTTATGCGTTGGCATTCCGAGCAACGCAAGAAGAATGAAAAACATATACGACACCCTGGTGATGCAACACAGTGGAAAAATTTTGATATTCAGTATCCAGAATTTGCGAAGGAAATCAGAAATGTGAGGTTTGCCTTGGGTACAGATGGAATGAATCCGTTTGGTGAAAAAAGAAGCATACACAGCACATGGCCTGTGGTCTTAACTATGTACAACCTACCGATGTGGTTGTGTCACAAAAGGAAATATATCTTATTATCTGTTCTTATCCAAGGTCTGAAACAACCCGGCATCGAAATTGATGTGTTCTTGGAACCTTTAATGGAAGATATGGCAAAATTGTGGAATGAAGGGGTACGTACATGGGATGAGTACAAGCGGGAGTATTTCACGCTAAGAGCAATGATATTCGTTACCGTGCATGATTATCTCGGATTGTTTACATTATCGGGACAAATGAAAGGGAAGAAAGGTTGCGTTAGGTGCATGGATATAACTAGATTTCTATACCTCACTTCATCCAGAAAGACGGTGTACATGAGACATCGACGGTTCTTGACAGATACACACAAGTATAGGAAGATGAAAGAACAATTTGATAACAAAATCGAAAAAGATACTGCACCGAAACCTTACAGTGGAAAACTTGTGTTTGAAATGGTCAAGAACATTCATATTGCTTTCGGCAAGGGAAAAAAGAGTAAAGGAATTAAGAGAAAGAAAAGTACATCTTCGAATGATACAAGTGACATGGCTTTCAAGAAACAATCAATTTTTTTCAAGTATCTTCCGTATTGGAAGAATCTGGAATTTTGCCATAGTATTGATTTGATGCACGTTACAAAGAATGTATTTGACAACATCATTGGGACCTTGCTGGACATGCTGAGGAAAACAAAGGACAGATTAAATTCACGTATGGACCTAGTAAATCTTGATTTGAGACCAGAGCTTCATCCAGTAGAAAAGGCGAACGGGAAGCATTACCTTCCCCCAGCCAGCTACAACTTGACGCTAGAATAGAAAAAAGCAATTTGCGAATGCTTGCATGGGATCAAAGTGCCCACAAGTTTCTCATCCAATATCCGCAAACTAGTCTCGATGAAAGACTTGTCTTTATTCGGTTATAATTCTCACGACTGTCACATGATGATGACAGTTTTCCTTGCCATTGCAATAAGAGTAATCAAACCTGAGCATATAAAAGTTGTCATCACACGTTTGTGTTACTTCTTCAATGCAGTATCGCAAAAGGTGATAGCACGTGAAGATTTAGACTATCTGAAAACATACATCGTCGAGACAATGTGCAAGCTTGAGATGTGTTTCCCACTATCCTTTTTTGATATGCAAGTACACCTAATCATACATCTTGTTGATCAGATAAAAGCATTGGGGCCACTATATTTACATCATATATTTTCGTTGGAGAGATATTTAGGAGTATTAAAAGGTTATGTGCGGAACCGTGCTCACCCAGAGGGTTCAATTATGGAAGGATACACCACTGAAGAAGTGATTGAGGGTTGCGCTGATTACATCAAAGATGGAAAATCGATAGGTATGCCTATACCGGTACATGAGGGTAGACTACGTGGGAGAGGCAAAGTGGGTAAGAAAACTTTTATTGTTCAAGATTACAAGAATGTACACCGTGCACATTTTGGTGTACTACAACAACTCGCAATAGCTGAGCCGTACATCGAGGAACACCAAATTGAGCTTCGTGATAAAAACCAAGACCGCAAAGAGGACTGGATCATGAAAGAGCACAGAAATGTTTCACTGAATGGTTAATGGACAAAAATATATCATACGGAAACACTATAGAAGAGGCAACAATGAAGAAGTTAGCTTGTGGCCCATCTGCTTTGTTAACATCATGGCAAGCATATGACATCAATGGTTACACATTTTACACTAAAGAAAAAGACGGTAAGAGTGTTGCACAAAATAGTGGTGTTCGTATTGAGGCTTATGATTCACAAGGACAGAAGACCACATAGTTCGGGTTCATAGAGGAAATATGGGAACTCGATTATGGTGAAAGAATGGTAATGCCCGTATTTAAGTGCCAATGGGTCAAACATCCTGATGGTTTGAAAGTGGACAATTACGGGCTGACACTGGTAGACTTGAATAAAGTGGGTTACAAAGATGACCTGTGGGTTCTCGCCGATAATGTTGCACAAGTTTTTTATGTTCAAGATCCAGAAACTGAGAAGTTGCACGTAGTTGTTTCTGGAAAGCAAAATATTGTTCGGGTTTACAATGTGGGAGATAATGAAGAGGAATATAATCAGTATGAAGAGATGTACCTTTTCACCGAACCAGAAAACATCAAGCGCGTAGAGAGAAGCACTAAAAAGAATTTGAAACCCTATATGCGAGAAGATGTCAATGCTGGAAAAAATGTATATAGCAATGCGAGATGATATATATTGTATATATTTGTATCTTCTGAAATCAACTTAGAACAATGTTGGTATATGGATTGTGTCCTTTTGCATTTGTGTACATATGCGTTTGGACTCAATGATTTGGAAGTTTGGAAGTTTGGTCTTTCAGATAATGATGTCTCGGGCGTGTAGCCGATTGAAGGAGGAGCGCTTGGCGTGGCGCAAGAACCATCCCCATGTATGTACATATGGCACACCGGTCACATGGTTGTATATACATATGTATCTGCAATGGACTGATGAACTTAATTGTAGTTTGTTTTTCCGTCTTGTTTGTTTTTGGTATTTTCAATTTCTCCGCGTAGGGTTTCTCTGCGAAGCCTGAATCGGGAGATTTATTGAAGTCGCAGTGCATCGTCCCCGGTAAAGAAGGGGTAAGTCATGAAGAACAAGCACAATATGAGTTTAACCATCGTCCTCCTATTAATAAATTTCTTTTGCAGACTGAATGGGAAGATGGTTACTACCCCCTGACAATCTCCTTCTCTGAGGACTATCCCTTGGTGCCTCCAAGATGCGCCTTTCCAATTGGGTTCTTCCACCCAAATGTCCATCGTTCAGGAGCACTCTGCATCGGGATTCTTGATCAAGAGACTGTAAAATAAACCTATTTTATTCATGTAATTATTACTTATAATTGTTGTCGAACTTATTTGAACTGGTTTCTTATATTGCTTAAATTATATTTCGTAGGGGTGGTGCAGTGCTTTTACAATCAAAACTATACTACTTGAAGTTCAGCGTTTGCTGCATCAGCCAAATGTGTCTGATGTTGAAAATGATTGCTATAATCTACTTATCAAGGTTAGATGACACTTTGACTTAGTGACCAATGTAGGTTATTCATTCCTCCTTCGACATTTGTTAATTTAAATAATGTCAATATTTTTAGGATCCAGCGGAATATAAGAGTCGTGTTCAGGAGCAAGCAGGACGGTACAATTTAGATTGATCGATGGGAGCTTCATCGTCGATCTACAATGAATGTAGCATGATTTTTGTTCAGTGTGTAAAGAAATTATCTTTGAACACAATTAAGCCAGCCTCACTGGTGATCGAGCATTTCCTATAATGCATTATTGTACTAGTATCCGCTAGCTCATCTGTGTTTTTTTCATGATACAATTTTGCCTGCACGACTACATACGGTTGTGATAATTGCAACTACATCCCTATAATTTCAATGAAAACCGCTTATGATAATTGAAATACGGTTCTTAAACAATGACCGCCACTGAAAATACATGATCTTCTCAGGCCGTTGTTAATCAAGAACCGTCTATGAAGTTCATAGCATTACAGACGGTTATTAATTAAGAACCGCCAACGAAGATCATGTATTTACCCAGACGGTTGTTCTTTAAAATCCATCTGTGAAGTTCATTGCATTACAGACGGTTATTAATTAAGAACCGCCAACGAAGATCATGTATTTACCCAGACGGTTGTTGCTTAAAATCCATCTGTGAAGTTCATTGTATTACAAACGGTTATTAATTAAGAACCGTCAACGAAGATCATGTATTTACCCAGACGGTTGTTTCTTAAAATCCGTCTGTGAAGTTCATTGCATTACAAATGGTTATTAATTAAGAACCGTCTATGAAGATCATATATTTACCCAGACGGTTGTTTCTTAAAATCCGTATGTGAAGTTCATTGCATTATTGACGGTTCTTAAATAAGAACTGTCTGTGAAGATAATGTATTTACCCAGACGATTGTTATTTAAAATCCGACTGTGTTGTTCTGTCATCACAGACGGTTATTATATCATTCGTCATCACAGTCACATATTTTTAAGAACCGTCTGTGTTTGAAAATTTGAGGCGCCTGTAAAAATGCTTTTTGTAGTAGTGATGGGTACTCAACGCCCGAGTTTTCAGCGCAGTCACGACGAGCGCGTCGTGCGCCAGGCATGGCGTCGTGGGTTATGGGCGAGTGGAGACCGGGCGTGCAGGCCGACGGCCGTTGTTGAATCTCACTTTCTATTTAACAGAATAGATTTTTATCGGAGGGTAGTTGAAGCCACTCCAACTCCATTCTCTCGCGAGCCAATCTTGTGTTCATCACGAACGAAAAGATCGAGTGCTTGGCGAGTGCGAGGGTGAGCTGATCGAACAGTGCCCTCGCCCGGCCCTGCTAGGAACGGCTTCGTCGCCAGCGACAAGGGAGGTGACTGCCGCCGGCAGGAAGAGCTCATGGCACTGGTCGCGGAGATAGTCGGCGTTGATGAGATCACGGAGCTCCGGCAGCAGAGCCGTGAGGTTCCGCGGCGAAGGGCCAACATCACCGCGAATTAAATTAACAGAGACGCCGCCGCCTGCCAGATGAATACGTGTTGTGCTGTGCGTGCGATGAGTGTTGTCGTTACTAACTTGCACGTGCTTGAACGGCAGGTTAATTAGAGACCGTTGGTTGTGCTGAAAAACCTTGCGTGGGGTCGCCGTCGTTCTCTTTACACTGCAGTCCCCAGTTGTCATCTCGCGGACAGCCTACTAGCTGAAGACGATCGATCGATGTAACTTAACTTATGCAGAAAGCTTTGCGTTACTCTTTGTTCATTTTTTTCCTTAACAAAAATACTCTAGTCGATACAAATTATTTGTAATTCTCTAGTTTTACACAAATTCAGACACGTTTTCATCTTTAACCAAATAATTAAATGTTGATTTAATGGACATCATGCACGGTTACTTGCGGTGACTGCCATGACATGGGTGAAACAAGCAGCTGTGCTTCAACGACCTGAGACCTGTGGCAACCATATATAATGCTGAATCAAATCCATTCAGAGCCACATCTACTCTCTTGACCGCCAGTAGTGGTGGGAATTGGGCCGTGCCGGCCGGGCCAGCGCAACACAGTTCATGTATTCGTGCTTTGTCGCGAAACGGCCCGAGACCCGAAAGCATTCACGGGCCAGTTGGGCCGGGCCGACAGCGAAAAAACTCAGCCCAACCATGGCCCGAGGCAGGACGGGGCCTCTTCGGGCCGTGCCTAGCCCAAGTACGACCCAACAGCCCACTGCAGCAAATAAAAAATGAATTAAAAAACTGAGCAGCCCAGGAGCAGCGGCCCAACAGCAACAGCCCAGCAGCCCAACACCACCATTTAGTGATTTAAAATTTATTTAAGGTCAAATTTTTTAGAAAACATAGACAAAACGAACTTCTAAAAATATGAAAAATTAGTGAAAGATAAAAGAGTTGAATTACATGTGCCCACAAAATTTGATGTTCAAAATAATAATATATTGCCGGGAATAAAAAAATAAAGGAAAAAAATTAGTTTTGTATGGAATACATGGACAACAAATTGCAAAAAATATGAAAAAATTACTGAAGTGTAAGGTGATTGTATTACCACTGCCCATTGAATTTGAGTTTGAAAATTCTCATAAATTGATTAGAACAAAAAAAACAAATAAAAAAGTTTGGGGGAGTTTTGTCATTTTTATATTTTGAATAATACATTGATTTTGTTAGTGAAACCTTTTTGTGGAACTGTTGAATGATTATACCAACCTCTATGATTTTTTGTAGATTTTTTGAACTTTGTTTGAATGAATGTGTATTTGAATTTTAGTGAATGTCATACTTCATATGACCTTTTGAGTTAAATGAGGAGAAATGTAAAGTGAGACATGTGCGAGTGCTTAAAACTAAATTATAAAAAATTCTAATGTGTACAAATGTGAAATGTGTTTATAAAGACCAAATTTCAGCTGAAGATTAATTTTATTTGAAGAGATACATAAAAGTGAATAATATGTATAATATATACATACACACCAAATTTAGAGATCTGCATAAATATACCAAATTGAGCTATATAATTTCGGTAATAATGGCTCCAAGTGACGGATATATTTTTTGAAAAAATTAGAAAAAAAATTGTTGAATTTGGACAAAATTTGCAGAAATTATACAAGTTTGAATTTTGAATCTAAATAAAACAAAAACTGGCATTGGGCCCCGCAATGCAGTGAGGGTCCTGCACGAGGGGGGTGCGTGTGCGGTCCAGCGCACATGTGGGCAGTGGGCCCCACCTTCCAGTGAGGGTCCGCGCGTGCATTGCGCTCAATGCTTTTGTCCCACCTCGGGAATTCGGGTGCATGCTTCCCCGTTTATAAGCGAAGGCACTATTGGGCCACTAAACTCACTGGTGCATTGCTTTCGTTGTTGGGCCTGATTTAAACGAGTGTGTGCGCTCTTAACTCTCTGTGCTCACGGTTCTCGTGCCAAATTTTTCGGGCCTTTGTTGGCCCGTCGGGCTGATTTCGTGACGTGCCAGCCCTAGGACGATCCATTTCGTCATGACGGGCCATGCCGCCCACTGTGCCCGAGTTCCAGACACGTCACAACCCGGATCTTTGTTGTGCTGTGCTGGACAGGGCTTCGTGCTGTTAGTCTGTGCTTCGAACCGCTCTATTTCGGCCCGGCCCAATTCCCAGTACTAATGGCAAGAGTGTGTTGTTATGCCTTTTGTCCTGCTAGCTTACCAATCGGAGCACTGCTGCTTGCTTCGTTCATGCTATGCAAAACTAGCTAGTCTGAGTAATAATCAATTGCTTGTACATTTCACCTTATGCTGTGGCTCCATTTCTATTCACGGAAATTTCCTTTGTACGACAAAAGACGATTGGATCAAGCAGAAGACAAGAGGTAATTCGATCAAAAGCTGAAATAGAAAGATGGAGAAATTTCGCTGGTGCAAGTAAGCATGCATACACATTCACGCATATGCCTACCAGATTGAGCAAACACTACTACAATAAGCCTCATCGCAGGCGGCTCCAAACCTATTATCACACGCGGTTTTTAAAACCGTCTGAAACGAAGAAGTGAAGTGAAACCGCCTTTGAAGAGAGATTATCACAGACGGTTCTTTACTTAGGCTAGCCGTCCGTGAAGATAAGTTATCACAGGCGGGTCGTGCAACATATGTAACCGTCTATGATAATACAATTATCACAGGCGGGTAATGAAGCATATATAACCGCCTGTGATAATAGAGTTATCACAGGTGGATCTTGACTTACATCAAGCCGCCTGTGGAGACAGTTTATCGCAGCCGTTTTCTACCATAACAGTAACCGCCTATGATAATTAGGTTATCACCGATGGTTCTTTACCTATATCGAGCCATCTGTGATAATTGTTTTTCACAGACAGGTTTACTGCTGTTATTTCTAATTTACAGGTCAATTCAATATAATCACAGAACAGAAGTCAATAATATCATCACAGAACAGAAGTCAACAATATTATCATCACAGAAGTCAATTTCACTAAAACAATATACATATGTACAAGTTACACATACAACTCATCTCATAGTTTACAAGTTTTCACTAAAAACTGTTTCTATTGGCATAGTCGCAAAGTTCTGGCACATCAGCTGCTGCACCATTCTCATCAAAGAACTCCACTCTTTTGTGCAAAATTTCGCGACTAATGAATTGACAGAGTTCTGCAACAATCTTCTCAGCTCCTCCACTAGGAATACTTCTACAAACCGGTCATTCTTCGTTCAGATTCTTCGTGTGCTGTGATGAAACACATAACAAGGTTTAGAATGTGTTGGTTTGAACAATCTCAAGTATGGAGCAAAGTGAGAGTATATAGGAATTTATTTGGTATTTTTGGAGCAGTTGTACTATGAGCAATTGAATTTTGAAGTTGGAATCAAAATATGAAAATAATGTTTCTCGTAATATTGAATAGCAGGGAATATAAGTATTAAACTATGCTAGTTATAATGAAAATGAATCTCAAAAGTAAGAAAAATAAGGTATCGACATTAAGGATAACTTACATCCTCACGATTCACTCTATATACGCCGGCGGTCCGAAGATGCTCGCATACATAATACCCGCATAAGACACTCCCAACAGCCTGCTTCAGTAAGCATAATACGTTTTAATGTCTAATGCATTCGTATTGGAAGGTCTCTCACCGCCAAGCTGTTCCGCGTAAAACCGCCAAGCGCTGTAGTACAAGAAATGTTATATAAAACATGTCAACACATTCTAAATATGTGTAAATTAAAATTATTGAATAAACATACAGTTTCAAAATGGAAAGGAAATCTTTGTAACGATCTGGTGGGAAATCGGCCAAGTCAAGACTGTTGCCATTCCCTGCGTTGGCTTGATGAAGATCATTATGTATTAATCACTGCAAACATACAAACACATGTGTTAACAATTACCAATAATTGCTATTTTAATGTCATGTGTCGAACTTACTCGAAGTGGTACGGAGCCTTTACCAGGTCCTTGCCATCTCTGACAAAGTTAAACATCACATGTCCTATGTATGCTGCAACTTCTGTCCTTCTATCCTTCTTAAGTTTTGCAATTGCTTTTTCAAAATCTTTATTTCATGTGCTTGAACTTTGTTGAGTCATGATCTGCCTTGACGTCGAATAGCGCATTTGCAATCTGTGTAGGGTCAAAGATACCTGTCTTGCGCTCCAACTTTTCATTATCCATGTATTGCATCCTATTGAAGAAGTCCATAATTGTTATAATCTCATGAAATGTGTATGCTGGAGTAAGAAAAGCAAATACAAAATATTAGAGGCACTTACAAGCACCAGACAAGTAGTAGGTTGATTTTGAGCATGCCCCGATGGAAAAGGTAATGCAACTCTTCAAATAAAATGACTCGTCTATCTTCTCCAGTGCTCCAGAATGCATCTTTTGGAATATGAAATGTGATGCAAGAAAGATCATATTTTTTGCTGACAAGAATGTACCACTCATGCATTCTTTTGAGTGGGACGGGTTGTTTGCTAAGTTGTACGGATATCATGAACGGCTTCCCATTCTTAAATTCAGGAGGAACATCCTCAAGCTTGTATATTGGAACTCCTGGTTTAACTAAAGTCGTCCGCCGATTATACATGACACCGTCTTCTTCCCACTCCTCGATATCTTCTAATGCTAGCTCATGAGAAGAATGAGATGCACTCGATTTTATAATATTTTCCTTCATAGTTTCCAAAACTTTGACACTTCTGATGAAAGTTTCTTATTTTCATATGAGCTAACTTTGATAGGCACTGATGATCGAGGAGTAGTCGTCGGAAGTTGGACACTGGCTTGTAGTTGAACCTGTTGTTCAACTGATTGCTCTTTACTCCCAGCAGCTGGCTCTAGTACTACTTCAAGCTGTTGCTCAACTGGTCGCTCTTTACTAGCAACAACTTGCTCTGGTACTGCTTGAAGCTGTTGTCCAACTTGTTGCTCTTGGATATCTTTACTAGCAAGGTTACTATCATCCTTGCTGAGACATAGGGGGAGTGGATCTTCCTGGACTGGGAGTTGATCTTCCTGGAGTTTCGCCTTAGAAGATGGGGTTGCAGTATTTTTAGATGCGGTGGGGCTAGAAATTGGCTCATCGTCCAACATGATATCGCGTCAGTGCCAAAGAATTAATCGGTTGATAGCCTGCCCCAGAGTCGCGATCCTCTTAGGTGTCACGTGGTCTATTTCATAATCTTCATAATCATTATCAATAATCTGAAGAACTTGCACCACAGCATAATACAACGGAAGTGGATCCCCGTTGAAGTCACGATCAGGCTTTGCCATAGCAGTGGCAACCTGTTTGATTTTGTTCCCTGCTCCGCCGATCGAGACAAGAAGACGACAAGATTTGTCGTTAGCAATATCATCGACAGGGAACTTATGGGTTGACCCTAAGTCTGGCACAGAACCAATGCTGCTAGGGTAGGTAGTTGGAGATACTAATTGCTCCTTTTGCACCAGAACCATCGCTGTACTCGGTGCCACTAATTGTCCCAATTGTCTAAGTTGTTCTATTATTTCTTACATATTTTCTTTGACCTTTTGAGCAATCGTTTTGTCAAGTGTTTTCTTAAACTTCTCACTTCTTATATATGTGTCTTTATCTTTAGGGAAACCATCTAGCCAAGATATTTGAGAAGAGACTGCTCGAACCCGTCCGCTGTGTTTAGGGTTTCCTAAGATAGCGGTAAGTTGGTCATTCTCCCTCTTCAGCTTGAAGAGACCCTTCAGTTGCTTTTCAATTACTTCTTTCATTTTATCCTCTAATTCATTTACAGAGTCAGGCTTTTCAAGTTTGCCCTCGCTGGTCAAACCTGACCGAGCAAAGACCCACCGCTGAGTTCACTCATCGCAGCCTTCTAATGGGTGAGGATTGCCCTTACTGGTAATTTTGTCTAATATCTTATTCCATTTCTGGACTTTAGGGGCATATCCGGCATACCCCAAGCGATGATGGTATTTGTTCTTTTTTGCAAGCTATGACCTAGTTGCACTTAGAGCTTTAGCATCAGGTGTGCTCTTTTAACGAACAAACTCTTGCCACTGAGCTTGTGTGATTTTTCCCATCTTCCTCGGGCTAGGGACCTTATCGGCCTTAACATAAGCATTCATTTCACTCTTCTAGCCACGAAACTTCTTGCCGCAAGAGACCAATGTTGCTTTCTTTACAGCTTCTTCTGTGCCTTTCAAGAACTTTAATTGTTTCTTTATCCTTTCCCACAACTCATTCTTGGTCTACTCGGGTAATTTCCTCCAATTCTCGGTTGTGATCGGCACGAGCTCCCTAACAAGAAAACCGCATGCATTACGGTACTTGGTAACTGTATCCAGTGGTTCTTTGGGAAGTCCACCTGGACCGACCCTTGTTATGTACATGATGCGGTCCAATGGTCCCTTATTGGGACCTCGTTGCCCTTATTTCCGCTTGAGTGAAGCTGAGGATTCATCCATTGGAGAACCTTCTGCGGTTTTAGGAGCCGAAGTCACCTCGTTGTCTTTGCGATTAATCTAGGTAGAAAAGAATTATAAGGCTTCGTATACTTGACAGCCAACATTAACTTGAACTTCTGAAGTTAAGATTCGTGATCCATACCTCGTCCGCAGGATCATATTCCAGGTCGAGATCCTCTGAAGTCTTTTTAATTTTTATATTAGGTAAAGGATCTGATGGACTCTGAAAGGAGCCTAAACTGCTAGAGTCAGTAAACTCCATATTGTCTTCTTTATTTTTACTACCAGCACCAGTCTTTTTAGGGCTTTCCATGCTAGAACTAATAAGACAAAAAATATAATAAATGGCATATTAACTCTACATGAAGTGTTGCATGAAGAAAAAGATGGAAGCATTCTAGGATTTGATAAGGCATTCTAGGGTTTAAGGCGACTGAACAAAAGGTTCCTATACATTGCGAGGGTGACAAGCATGTTAAAGTTGCTCACCAGCAATGGCAATTTTATCTTCTTATTCTAAATAGGAAGTTACTTGTATCTGTTTTTTGAGCACAAGCGATGTTCAACAGTCGTATGCAAGCACATTGCTTTGTTTGGCAAAAGGATAGCGACACCGATCTCGAAGGAGCACAACCTTGTGAGATGAAGTGTGGGATGGCTACACTCTATTTTCAGTACAGATGCTATTATTCCCTCATGTTACCGCAAAGTTCCCGGATTTTGAATTGAAATTTGGCAGAGCTTCCTTTGTATGTTGCTGATTCTGTCCACAATTTTCAAATAGAGAATATTGATATTTGCAGAAACAATATATTGTAAACTTGTTACACACATCCTTAGGATTCCATAAATGTAAATTATGAAGTCTTTTGATGATCCTACTAGAAATTATGATCCAAACAGTAACTGAATACATAACTGTCCAAATTTTGGACTGTTACAAAACCTTAAACGTTACTTCAATTTAGACCTGGTTATTGCGTGTTTTAGCCTTAGCGTTGAATAGGAAATTGATAGAGGACTCTTTAAGCTTTCCATACATGTATAGATATGCATAGGTTGCTTTTCTAATTTATGAATTATGGCTGTTCAAAGTTCAAAAATTTTGTGGCTGTTTCAGATAACACTGTACACAAGTACTAACTTCAACTCCAGTTTCTAATTAGTTCTAAACCGAATTTGAGGTAACAATGAACAGAAAAGTTGTAGAATAGCTCTTCCCCTTTCAAAAAATGTATCACAATAGACTAGAAGAGCTTTCTACATATAATTATGGCAAAAATTAAGATGCTTGTTCATACAATTTCAATACAGTTACATCACAACTTGACAGTTTTTCGAATTCCACCGAACCCTAACCAAGGATGCCTACCCTTTTCGAATTCCCGAACCCTAACAAGGATATACAAGGTGGCGACGAGGATGGAGGGAGGCGGCACGACGACGGAGGGTTTAGGGTTTACCGTGAACCTCGACAGCGACATCAATGGAAAAATATAGAAGAAAAAATCATCGAATTTGGACTCAATTTGCAGAATCTAAACATGTTTGAGTATTTATATTGGAATATAAATAAAAAAAAGCAAGGAAAAATGAAACTTAAGAACAGTATCGGACATTATGTTAGGCGGTTGGTCAGTAGAAGCCGTCTGAGATAAACTTCTTCTCAGATGGTTATTCAGTACCAACTGTCTGTGAAGATCTTTATTTCTTCTTAATTAATATTCTTGTTAATGTGGGGCCTTTAAAAAAGAAAATTACACTTTCCTGTAATATTGTTGATTAGTAAAGGTTACCATTAAATTTCACTTTATAAATCCTTTGAAATTGGTCAAAACATAAAAAACATATAACAATTGCTATTTTTCATTTTTATATCTTGATGAATATAATTATTTTTTCATTTGTTTTTTCAGTGGACATTTTTATTCATCATACCAACCTCTATGAATTTTTTCAGATTTTTTTATATTTTTTTAGATCAATGTGTGTTCATAATTTGATGAATGCCTCATATGTATATGAACATTTAGTTAGAATGATGGATAATTTGAAGGTTGACATGTTGGAATGCTTTTAAAAATTAAAAAATTCATACATGTATAATTAATACAAATATGTTCATACAAACAAATTTAAGTGAAGGATCCTTTTTTTAGGAGAGACACAAATGTGAATAATATGTGAGCAGAAATTAATTTGATATTTACCAAAACATTGCAATGTCAGCTATACAAGTTTAAAAATATTTGGTTCAGGTGGTAGATGTTAATTTTATACAAATATAGAAGAAAGAATCATAGAATTTGGACTCAATTTGCAGAACCTAAACATGTTTGAGTATTTATATTGGAATCTAAATAAAAAAGAAGAACGGGAAAATGAAACTGAAGAACAATATATGACATTATCTCAGGCGGTTGGTAAGTAAAAGCCGCCTGAGATAAACATGTTCTCAAGCGGTTATTCAATATCAACCGCCTGTGAAGATCTTTACTTCTTCTTAATTATTATTCTTGATTAAATGTGGGGCCTTTAAAAAGGCAAAATTCCACTTTCTTGTAATATTATTGATTAGTAAAGGTTACCATTAAATTTCACTTCATAAATCGTTTGAAATTGGTCAGAACATAAAAAACATATAACAATTGCTATTTTTCATTTTTCTATCTCGATGAATATAATGCTTTTTTCATTTATTTTTTCAGTGGACATTTTTGTTCATCATACCAACCTCTATGATTCTTTTCAGATTTTTTTAAATTTTTTTGAATCAATGTGTGTTCATAATTTGATGAATGCCTCATATGTATATGAGCATTTAGTTAGAATGATGGGTAATTTGAAGTTTGACATGTTGGAATGCTTTTAAAAAAATTAACAAAAATCATACATGTATAAATAATACAAATATGTTCATATAAACAAATTTAAGTGAATGATCCTTTTTTTAGGAGATACACAAATATGAATAATATGTGAGTAGAAATTAATTTGATATTTACCAAAACATTACAATGTCAGCTATACAAGTTTTAAAATATTTGGTTCAGGTGGTAGATGTTAATTTTATACAAATAAAGAAGAAAGAATCATCGAATTTGGACTTAATTTACAGAATCTAAACATGTTTGAATATTTATATTGGAATCTATATAAAAAAGAAGCAAGAGATAAGGAAACTGAAGAGCCTCGAGCATTATCTCAGGCGGTTTGTAAGGAATAACTGTCTGAGATAATCATTTTCTCAGGCGGTTATTAATCACCAACCGCCTGTGAAAAAGTTAAAAACCGCCCGTGAAAAACTGACGCCTATATAAAGACCCCTTGCCACAGTCGAAATGTAACCCTAGAGAATTTTCCACCGCTGCAAGGCTGCCGAAATTTCCCACCGCCGCGCCGCCGGCCAGCCTGCACTGCCGCGTCGCCGCTCAGTCTGCACTGTCGCGCTGCCGCTCAGCCTGCACTGCCGCGCCGTCGCGCCGCCGCCCAGCCTGCACCGCCGTGCCGCCGCCCAACCCCGCGGAGGCACGCCTCTGCCCAATCCCACATCGCGCCACAAGGTACCTAAGTAAATCTCATAGTTTCCTTACTATGCAATGCATGCTACCTTTTTCTTTGTATATTTTCATAAGCTGCTAGTTTTGTGTGTTCTGATATATGGATTGTGTCCTTTTGCATGTGTGTACATATGCGTTTGGACTCAATAATTTCGAAGTTGGTCTTTTAGATATTGATGTATGGACTATATTGTAATAAGCTTATTGTAGTTTGTACCTAGTATGTGACATGAATATGATGTTTAATTAACAGATGGTATTGTAATATATATAAGATGCATGAAGTTTACCCGAACTTGTAATTGTAGTTTCATGTGTTTTCCTTTTCAATATACTTGTGTGTGCGTACCTCCTGCTTGCATATATTTCAAAGGAGTGAGTAGGATTAGCTTTGTAGGCCTAGCCGGATCCTACCCAGACCTAGCCCATGCTACTGGGCCTGTTTGCCCCACGACATCAATCCTTCACTCCTGCTCGACGCCACCCGTCTCCTCCACACTCCATGTAGGATCGAAGAGCACGTGAAAAGCTACCAGAGGGGGAGGGTGAATGGTAGATTTAAAAAATCTTACGCAACGGAAACAATTAAATCCCAACCCCTACGGCAGAAAACAATCTGTTAAAGAAATCATGTGTGAGACTAATCTAAAAGTGTTTCACCATGAAAAAAGTGATATATATCATAGATAATCAAGTCATGAAGAAAAAACAAGAAGAATCACTCAAATTCGTCGAGAGAAACTCAAGTTACAATCGAAAGATCAAACAAAGGTCAATCTGTCCTACCTGAGAAAACAGTTCTAAAACGCTGCAAAGAAACTCGTATAGATCAGAAAACACAAATCCAATGACCCTGAAATTTTGACAGATGATACATAATCAAGTTTTGAAGACAACACAAAAAGAATCACATCAATTGGATCTGTAAAACTCGAGTTATGATAAAACCACTGACGAAAGGTAGTGCTGTCCAGAAACTCGACGAGTAAAACTTGTCTGGAACAAGTCGGACGAACAAGGCACAAAAGTTCCTTCAAACTATGAATTTTATTCAATAGAACACAAGAGGAACAGATCCAAAGTTGTGCACCACGAGCTTTGGCCTCCCTTTCTTATATAACCAGCCCTTAGGCCAACCCAATCTTAACTAGGACTTCAATCCTACTCCGATCACGAATTGGAACTTTCTATAACTGCTTAGGACTCTTCTATACGCAGATAGAAGCAATCTAAAGACTTCCAAACACCTTAGGAACGTATCCCATAATCCTTAACAACTCAAATTCGTGACCCACATGAAATCCTATCATAACCAACTCGATACTTTCCATACCGAGCCATAACCGACTCCGCCGCAGCCAAAGTCATCAACTAATACGATCCGATCCTTCTAACAAAATCTTCCCATCCATAAACCATCTTCAGAACTATGTTGCCACGCCATGCACCGCATGCATACGTGCATACACCTTCCTTCAACGTCCAGTAAACTTAATATGCACTACCCTTGATTCAATCATCCTGTGCGACCTCCTGACCCGCTTGTAAGGATCGAATGCCCAAGAGAGGGGGGTGAATTGGGCTTCTTTAAAAAATCTAAGCAATAAAACTTAATTTCTAAAAGCCCAATTCCCTACGCAAACTATCTAAGCATTCAAGTAAATAGGAACTTTGCGGAATGTAAAATGCATAAATGTAAGGGAAAGGAGGAGGATGCAAACTTCCGAGGAGACACGAGGATTTATCCCGTGGTTCGGCAAGATCATCAAGATCTTCTTACATCCATGTTGTGGCACCCACCAAAGGGTTTTGCCACACCCAAGTCACCAAGACGAAGGATCTTCACTATTCCTCTCCGTTTGCCAACCTCGGCAAGGTGGAGCTCAAGCCTTGTACAACTTCGACCCTCCGGGCTTCCACAAACGCCTTGGCAAGCTCCGGAAGTCTCCTCACAGTTACAAACAACAAGGGCACTCCCTTGAGGCTCTCTCACTATCCTAGAGAGTCCACTCACCCAGAATGGAGGCACACAAGCTCTCTATCTAGCTAGTTCTAGCCTAATTCTTGGTGTATAGGTAATCGAAATGATGTGGAAGTGATTTCTCTATGTCTTGAACGCTTGTGGATGTGTTGATAGTGTCTGGTGATCAAGACTTTGCGAAATGACAGAATTAGGGGGCTTCTCTGGGCTGCGGGTACCATTCCTCAAGCAGCACACTCCACCTGAGCCTGCAGAGCTGCTTTGCCTTCATCTTCCGGTAGTCGGTCAACCGGACTCCTTCAGCGACATGGACAGTGGTGTCCATCCCGTAGATGGCTCGCTGGGCCTCCCTATCCTCACGACGATCAGCAGCCGTCAGTCTCGGACGTGGTGCTGCCGCGGGAGGACCCCCACGGTTCCGGGCTGAGCACCAGCGGACGAGAGGCTCTTCCGGCTCTTCTTCGGCCTCGGACTCATCGATCACGGGAGGCTGCCTCGGACGAGCCTCGCGGATCCTCAAAGATCCCCCTCGGCCACGCTCTCGCTCCTCGGTGGCGCGGGCAGCCATCAATGCCTTCTTTTCCTCCTTCGAGAGCTTCTGCTTCTTCGCGGCCGGCTCCGCAATGGCCTTGCCCTTGTTCTTTTTGTCACGAGCCATTGCGATCGAGCGCGTGAACGGAGTCGACGAAGTCGAACACACGAAACGGCGATGCGGAGATCGACGCGGCCGGAAACCCTAGTGACGACGAAACGGCGACCGTTGAGGGTGGTGGTGGTGTGGATGGGCGGCGGTGGTGCGCGAGCGGTGGTCAGCGGCGCAGGAGCGCAGGCGACGGCGCTTGGGTGGAGCGGCGGTGGCGCTTGGTGATGGAGTCGGCGGCCTTGGGCGACGGCGGCTGCAGTGGAGGCGAGTGGCGGTGGCGGCGATGGTGCTGCGGTGGTGCGGCGACCGGAGGTGGCAGGCGGCGACGGGCGGCAGCGGCCGGAGGGCGGCGGTGGCGCACGGGCGATTGAGGTCAGCGGCGGAGGTGCGTGGCGGCGTCGGGATCGGGAGAGACAAGGGAAAAAGGCGAACGGCTGTTTAAATAGTGGGTCCCAAACCCTAGCCGACTTTTTAACACCGGATGGACCGATGTTGAACGATAGATGCATCGGTCGAATGCCACAGTAAGGGTTTTCAGAAAAGTGCCATTGACATCAGATGGACCGATGTTGAAGGATGGGAGCATCGGTCGAATGGCACAGTAAGAGTATTCAAAAAAATGGAATGTTGACACCGGATGGTCCGACGTGGGAGGAAGTAGCATCGGTGGAATTTGGCACAGCTCCAGAATTGTGAACACTGGATGGACCGATGCTTTTCAGGATGAACTCGTCGGTCGATTTGTCACACTTGACAGAACTGACTCTTGGAGATTGAACACCAATTGATCCGATGAGAGATTGACCTTGGCATCGGATAATCTGATGAGAACAAAATAGCAACATCCCATATATGTCCTTTGACCAAACAAACAAGCAAAGAGAAACACATGTCTTAGGACTTTTTTGGCAACCCCTTACCCCTCAAAGATACTAATATGCCAATAACTTGTCTAGGCCTCAAAGCAAATGGAACATCAAGAAAAATAGGAGGAAATTATCCAAAAAAAATGTAAGGCCCATGCTTTGTGAGGTAGAGTATGAAGACTTCTATCTCTTTAGAGCATGTTCCTCTAGGCATTAACGCACCTAATATTTTGTTCTTTCCACCTTATATGAGTTGAGAAATTGCATTTCAAAAAAGTCTCTTTCTCATGAGGTGGGTTCCCCTTTGTGACAATCTACCGTATGCAATGCCAAACAAATTATAGTGCAAGAAATTTAAATATGAGTGCAAGTCTATATGGCAGGCATCATGCAAGACATAAAGTAAATCTATCTTGCCAAGTTTGAACCTTTCAAAGGCTTCTTCAGGGAGAGCCACTCTCCAAGCCTTGGGAAAACCCAAAAGAACCTCCATCCCAAGCTGACCCTTGCTACCCCTATCCTTTGAAAGTTAGACAAGACCTATATGATATGCATTCTTACATGATCATGGCAACTTACATGACGTTTGATGCATCTAGCACATTTAATTCACTTCTTAGCCTAGAAAAAGTTTTCTCACCAAGTGGTTTAGTGAAGATATCCGCCAACTGTTCTTCGGACCTAACACCTCGCAATGAGATGTCTCCCTTAGCTTCATGGTCCCTTAAGAAATGATGGCGAATATCAATGTGCTTAGTGCGGGAGTGTTGAACGGGGGTTCTAGCTATCTTAACCGCACTTTCATTGTCACAAAGGAGAGGCACACAACTAAGTTTAACACCAAAGTCCAAAAGGGTTTGTTTCATATAAAGAATTTGGGCACAACATGATATCGGGCCTAGATGCGGTAAGATAAAGCAATGAACCATTTATAGAACGGTAGTTAGATTGATCAATAGGTTTACCGCCCTTATCTGCGTCGAGATGACAATTTGTTGCCATTGGAGTGCTTCTTGAGCTACAATCTCCCATCTCAAATTTCTTCAAGAGGTCCTTGGTGTACTTCTCTTGATAGGCGAAGGTCCCCTCTTGAAGTTGCTTGATTTGAAATCCAAGGAAGAAGTTGAGCTCTCCAATCATTGACATCTCGAATTCCCTAGATATCATTTTGCCAAACCCATGGCTAAGAGCTTTGTTAGTTGAACCAAAAATAATATCATCGACATAAATTTTACAAATGAATAATTCTCCGTCGATGTGTAGATGTTGAAACTTGAAGCTCCCCCTTGATCATGGCTCTCCTCAACTTTAGGCTTGCCACAACATCGTTCTTGCTAAAAGTGCATGTTAGCCCAAAATCACAAAATTTGTGCAATAGAGAGCAAATTGAAACTAAGTGACAACAATTGAAATAAATAAACCATGAAAAATACACTCTTACCCAACCAAATTACCTTCCCCTTAGTATTATCACCAAAGGTGACTTGTTCATGATTGTCGGGGGTCCTCTATGGAGGTGAACATGCCATCATTGCCGGTCATGTGTTGAGTGTACCCGCCATTGAGTACCCAATGCTTTCCACCGGCTTTGTAGTTCACCTACACACATGAATTCAATTTTTGCTTTTTGGTACCCAAGCCAACTTAGGTCCTTGTATGTGTGATACAAGTGTCTTTGGGACCCAAAGTTGCTTGGGGAGATTCCCCTTCATGCCCTTGATGTCTTTGCCAATGAACCTTGCCTTCACCTTGCCATCTACTTTACTCAAGAGATAGTAATGATCATTGAAAGTAGATTTGTAGTTAGTAGGCAACATTGGAGAAGGTCGGTTAGGAAGAGGACACTCCCTTGTATGGTGACCGATGATCTCGCAATGTTGGCAATAGGAACCAAGTTCCTTGATGAAACTTGTTCTTAGCTCCGGTGAGGGCACCTTTCCTTTGTTGGGCACCGAGAAGGATCCAAGTCCTCTTTTGTTGAAGGCCTTTGCTTGTTGGAAAAGGATTTCCTTGTGCTTGACTTCTCCTTTTGATAGTCTAGCCACACTAGTGCGGAGACTCTCAATTTCTTCCAACAAGTCCTTCTCCCTAGCATTTTCTTTCAAAAACAAAGACTTGTGCAAAGCATTAGTAGCATGAGAAGTAATGGATATCTTATCATTAAGAGTTTGTTTCTTCATATCTTTTAACTCTTGATCAAGCACTTCATAAGCAAGGTTAAGTGTTTGATGTTCTTGGATTAACTCATTGTGCTTTCCCAGGAGTGCTTGGTGGGCTAAGTCAAGCTCATGGTGATCTAGCTTGATTTGAGCCTTATCCTCCTCAATTTGCTTGACATGGGATTTGAGTGTGTCATGCTCTTTGAGTATGCTTTCATACTTGTCAAGCAAATCAAGGTTAGCACTCTCAAGCTTAGCACGAGTTCCTTCAAGAGTCTTAACCTTACTCTTTTCCCTCTTAATGATAGTGTGATATTCATTTATTAAGGAAGTTAAATCATCGGGGGAAAGCTCGTCATCGCTAGAATCATCATATACCTTGGTGTTACCTTTAGCCATGAGGCACATGGGAGGTGGAGGTAGAGGTGAGTCATCATTGTTGGCAATGGCAAGGCCGTCCAAACTTTCTTCTTGCGCTTCACTCTCTTCATCACTTGTTTCTTCGTCGGTGACCCATTCATTTGCCTCACACATGAACACCTTTTGTGGGCCATTTCTCTTCTTTGGAAAGAGTCTTGCCTTCTTGCCCTTGTCATATCTCTTCTTCCCAAAGGTTCTTGGTTTAGGTTTGGCCTCTTCTTCATCATCATCACTTTCTTCAATCTTGCGATGCTTGCTCTTGTGGTTCTCTCTTCTTTTGTCCGGTTTTGGACAATCATAGGAGATATGACCTTGATCACCACAATTATAGCAAGTCTTGTTGTCATCTCTCTTTGGTAGAAATGCTTTCTTTTTGGGATCAAAGGTGTATCCCTTCTTGGCAATCTTGGAGATCAAACGAGAGAACTTTTTCATCATTGATGCAAGCTCACCATCATCATCTTCACTTGATGCTTGCTCTTCTTCACTTGGGCTAGGCTCAACCACTTTCTTTTTGTTTAAATTTGTTCTCTTGGTGAAGGCCTTAAGAGCAATTGTTTTTGAAGATTATTGCTCCATCATTCCAAGTATACTCATCTCATGAGCGTGAATTTCTCCAATGAGCTCCGAAACATCAATGTGGTCAAGAGACTCTTTTTGGAGCATGGAGTTGATGATGTTGTACTTTGGCTTGGGAAGGAGCATGAGGATCTTGCGGTTGATGAGTCCCTTGTCAAGAGAAGCAATGTCAAGAGCATTAATTTCTTCAATAAGTACATTCAAGCGAGAGAACATCTCATTGACATTTTCATGAGGTAGCATCTTAAATTCATCATATTTTGCTTTAAGCATGTGATATTTAAGTTCCTTGACTCTAGAAGAACCCTCATGAATCTCTATTAAGCAAGCCCAAATTTCACAAGCTTTTTCTTTACTAGAAATTCTAGCAAATACATCTTGACTAATACATTCATAGATTGCATTCCTAGCTTTAGCATCCCATTTAATTTGATCACCAACATAGTTGTGTTCTCCAAACCCCGCGTGGGTCGCTTCCCATACTTCGGGAGCAATAGCCTCTAGATAAGCGCGCATGCGTGCTTTTCAATAGGCAAAGTTCTTGCCCTCGAAGATAGGAACCGAACCCCCAAACTTGACCATTTTTGCTCTCTAGAGGTGAAGCTAGAATGATCCTATGAGCAACCTTGCTCTGATACCAATTGTAAGGATCAAATGCCCACGAGGGGGGGGGGTGAATTGGGCTTCTTTAAAAAATCTAAACAATAAAACTTAATTCCTAAAAGCCAAATTCCCTAAGCAACTATCTAAGCATTCAAGTAAATAGGAACTTTGCGGAATGTAAAATGCATAAATGTAAGGGAAAGGAGGAGGATGCAAACTCCCGAGGAGACACGAGGATTTATCTCGTGGTTCTGCAAGATCGTCAAGATCTTCCTACATCCACGTTGTGGCACCCACCAAAGGGTTTTGCCACACCCAAGTCACCGAGACGAGGGATCTTCACTATTCCTCTCCGTTTGCCAACCTCGGCAAGGTGGAGCTCAAGCCTTGTACAACTTCGACCCTCCGGGCTTCCACAAATGCCTTGGCAAGCTCCGGAAGTCTCCTCACAGTTACAAACACCAAGGGCTCTCCCTTGAGGCTCTCTCACTATCCTAGAGAGTCCACTCACCCAGAATGGAGGCACACAAGCTCTCTCTCTAGCTAGTTCTAGCCTAATTCTTGGTGTATAGGTGATCGAAATGATGTGGAAGTGATTGCTCTTGGTCTTGAACGCTTGTGGATGTGTTGATAGTGTCTGGTGATCAAGACTTTGCGAAATGACAGGATTAGGGGGTATTTATAGCCAGCCTCCCTGAAATAGCCGTTGGAAAAGTAGGCTGACAGAACTTTACTGTGAACACCGGATGATCCGATGTCTCCCCTTTAGTTATCATCGGTCAAGTTTACTTTAGCTGACGTCATTGTGTCAGATATGACCGTTGTTAGAACGATGTTGCTCCTGTCTTCTCATCGGATGATCCGGTGGCTCTTCCTCCAGAATTGACTCAAACTTGATGCTTACTGGAGTGCTTGAACGATGTGTATATTTCTGTACATCGGATGATCCGGTGCTACACTTGGTCCAATGATATTGCAAATTGTACTGATGGACCGATGGAGATGAGCCATTCACATCGGATGATCCGGTGAGTGCTTTGTTCTGAGGTCTTCTTCTTCAGTTGAACCAACTCGACCGATGTGTATATTTTTGGAACCATCGGTTGATCCAGTGAGTTGATTTTGTTTGCTTCGAGTTGTTTCTAAGTGATTTTGTATCTTGCTCGATTGACCTCTTTGATATTTGTTGCAAAGGCATTTCTGATGATCTTCAAGCATTGAATGTTGTCAATTTAAAGTTGAATGATTTTGACATAAGAGCTTTCACTTCTTGTCTTCATATAATTTATTTGATCTCATAAATTGATTATATATGAGTCTCCAATGACATATTGATTTCATTTGATTGAGTGATTATGGGGACCTTGCATTCACAAATTCATTAGTAAAATCCAATGGTTGTCATTAATCACCGAAACCATACCTCATGGGGGCCTAGATGCTTTCACCGCTAAACCACAATTCCTCCTGAATTTGGTTGTTGCAACCTCATCTCCTCCCTGAGACTAGTCCAAAGGATCCTGTCACTAGCCATGACTTGAACTCAAGCAACACCTGCACATGAAAAAACAACAAATCCGTACGAGCCTAAGTCCACGACTCGACTCAAGTTAGTTCCAAACACAACACCTTACGTGAGCACCTCACATAAGCATGTTGCAAAGCATAGCAAAACGATATCAGCCATATCAACCAAAACGCACCAAAAACTTAGTAAAAGAATACTAATCAAACTTTACAACAATGTAAAGCAAGTTCGAAACATTTCACATTAAAAGTCGGAACATTGCGATCAAGCACCGAACCTTGCCAAAGCTAACCGGAGCTTGAGCCGGAGCTTACCAAAGCTAGTACAACCTAGCGCTGGAGCTTACCAAAGCTAGTACAACCTAGCGCCGGAGCATACCAAAGCTAGTACAACCTAGCACCAGAGCTTACCAAAGCTAGTCGGACCCAGTGCCAGAGCTAACCAAAACTAGTCGAAACTAGTCATCTCAAAAGTCAGAGCTAGAAAAACATGTCGGAGCTAACCAACATAAGTCGGACCTAGCAAAACATATCAAAGCTTAACAAAGACATACCAGAGCTATCAAAGACATGTCCAAGCTAAAGACAAAACTCACCGGAGCTACCCAAAAACATGTCAGACCTAGACAAAGAAAGTCAGACCTATTGTCGGACCTTGCAGAAGCTCGGAGCTAGAGTCAGACCTTGCTAAAAAAATGTTATGGCAGCATTCAAAACTTTTATTGTCAACGCCAATGTATTCAGCACACATAGGTCTCACAATCTCCCCCTTGATGAATGCATTGGCAACACCATTTAAAATCCAAACATTGGCATGAAAAGTTTTGAGAACAATTTTCCTACTTTTTGAAAATCAAATGAGATAGAAATAAATTTCTCTCTCCCCCTCTACATATTTCTCCCCCTTGCATAATTCACCATATTATCTCTTCCCCTTTGACAATGTATTCAGCAAGGTTCAAAAGAGAAATTTTAATTGTTATGAGCATATTATAACATATACATATAAAACAAAGCTCATCCAAGTCATACTATCAAGTAACTTACACTATCACAACAATGAGATACATAAAGTAGTGTAAGCCATGCTAGAGATCAAATGTTATTTTCAATTTAAGCAAGTCATGATCTCACAAACTTAACTATTTCAATACCTGAAAGCATGACACTTGTTGCTGCATTTTATTATTTTTCAAGGCACAAATTTAGATCATATGATATTTGCAAGAGATTATATGTGCATCTGCCTTATTCTAACCAACCAAGCCAAGCCTATGTCATTTGACAATCAGAAGCTTAAGGAAATGGTTTTAGTCCTAACACAACTTCTTCCAAGTTCATATCTAAGTGCAATGATAAGCTGTATCAAAAGAAGAAGTGCGATGCATGCATATTCTCTTGATCTTTTCTCATTTTTATTTGATCATAAAAGCTCAACATGTGAATAGTTGATTACTTGATTAATTCTTTATGATTAAAAACACTTGTGAGCATGCAACAAGTTCAAAATAGCAAGAAAGTTTGACCATGACCAGATTTAGTGTAAGTAATTATTCCAATTACTAGACATGGCAAAAACTACAAAATGTATAACACGAGTAATGTAGTAAGAACTTTCAGCATGTAAAAGGAATCACAAAGTCATATATGTATGAAATACGATGCTCATATTATTTTAATGTCAGATTCACACATAGACTTCTAGGGTTTGAAAACTCCCCCTCAATGTAAGCCATGAGGATGCATAACCCCTATTTCACTACGAATGTAACAAAAACGAGTGAAATCCAAAGGTTTTGTAAAATGTCAGCCAATTGTTGTTCGATGTCTACATGGTGAAGCACAATGTTTCCTTTTTCAACAGTATCATGGAGAAAGTGATACCTAATGTCAATGTGCTTAGTTCTAGAATGTTGCACAGGGTTTTTAGCAATACAAATGGCACTAGTGTTATCACAATATAGTGGAACACTATCTAGATCAACCCCATAGTCCCTAAGTGTTTGAACAATCCAAAGAATTTGTGAACAAGCGCTAGCAGCAACTACATATTCATATTCGGCTGTGGATTGTGCAACTGAGTTTTGTTTTCTAGAGGACCAAGCAACAAGTGAATTACCAAGAAAATGACAAGCACCCGAAGTACTTTTCCTATCAATCCTACAACCCCCAAAATCAGCATCGAAATAAGCTTTGAAAGTAACAGTTGAGGAAGAAGAAAGAAAAATGCCAAATTCTTGAGTTCCATGTAAGTACCTGAGAATCCTTTTGACGGCTTGACGATGTGAAGCACGTGGGGAGGGTTGAAACCGTGCATAAAGACATACGCTGAATTGTATGTCCAGTCTTGATGTCGTGAGGTACAAAAGTGATCCGATCATGCTTCTATATTCTTTTTGATCCACATGTTCACCATCTTCATCAAGTTCAAGTGTTGTTGCTGTTCTCATTGGTGTCCGAAGAGGCTTGCTTTTGTCCATGTTGAAGCGCCTTAGGGGGTCTTTTGTATACTTCATTTGATGCACAAAGGTACCCTCCTTTGTTTGCTTGATTTGCAGCCCTAAAAAGTACGTGAGTTCTCCCATCATACTCATCTCAAATTCTGAACTCATCATAGCTGAAAACTTGGACACAAGATCATGAGAAGCACAACCAAAGATAATATCATCCACATACACTTGAACAAATAATGAGTCATTGCCATGCTTAAGCACAAAAAGAGTTTTATCAACCTTGCCCATGGTAAACCCCTTTTCAGGTAAGAATGTTTTTAACCTATCATACCATGCTCTAGGGGCTTGTTTGAGACCTTACAAGGCTTTGGACAGTTTGTAAACATGATTAGGAAAATCTGGATTTTCAAAGCCCGATGGTTGTTTGATATAAAACTCCTCATCTATGTAGCCATTAAGAAAAGCACTTTTAACATCCATTTGATATAGCTTAAAACCTTTAGATGCAGCAAAAGCTAACAAAATTCTTATGGCTTCTAATCTAGCAACAGGAGCAAAAGTTTCATCAAAATCTAGACCTTCAACTTGAGTGAAACCTTGAGCAACCAACCTAGCCTTATTCCTAACCACAACCCCATCCTCACTTTGTTTATTTTTGAACCCCCATTTAGTTTCAATTAAAGTGTGACCTTGAGGTGGAGGTACAGGTTTCCAAACATTATTTCTTTCAAAATTTTCTAACTCTTCTTGCATGGCAATAATCCAAGATTCATTAGTGAGTGCGTGTGATATATCTTTGGATTCAAAAGAAGCAACAAAAGCAGAATGAGCATAAGAGTTTGGATCGCAAAACCTAGACCGTGTGATTCATTCGTGCAAGCTTCCAATTATATGTTGTGGGGGATGATCTTTGTACAACCGTAGGGGAACAGATGTCTTACAAGCTTCTTCTTCTTCATGTTCTTCACAAATAGATGAGCTTGTGACTTGAGGAGGATCTGGACCAGCAATAGTGGTCGTCAGTGCTGGCTGTGAATCAAAATCAGGAGCTCGAACAATGTCATAAGCTTCTGAATTTTCAGGCACCAGCTCCACCTCTTTCTCATCTTCACCGAAAATGCTCTCCCCCTGCGGATATGGATCTGGACCTGCAATGTTTGAGCTACTATTTGGGCTAGCTTCATCAAAAGACACTTCACAAGTCTCCACAATTTTGTTAGTGTCAAGTAAAAGCACACGGTAGTCTCTAGTATGAGATGGATAACCAAGAAATATGCCATCAATGGATCTAGGTTCAAATTTATCAAGATTACCATGTTTCTTAACAAAGCATTTGCAACCAAAGACCCGAAAGTGCGTAACACTAGGCCTATGTCCAAACCGGAGCTCATATGGTGTTTTACCTAGCTTAGCACGCAAGAAAACACGATTTGAGACATAACAAGCGGTTGCAATTGCATCAGCCCAAAATTTCCTAGGAGTTTGATATTCATCAAGCATAGTCCTAGCCATCTCAACTAAGGTTCTGTTCTTTCTTTCTACAACACTGTTTTGTTGAGGTACATATGGTGAAGAAAATTGATGATCTATTCCATTTTCAGTACAAAAGTGATCAAAAGATTGATTTTTAAATTCAGTTCCGTTATCACTTCTAATTGCTTTTAAAGATCCTGGTTGATCAATTGATAATCTAAGAAATAAAGTTCCAAAGTGACTAAAAGTTTTATTCTTAGATGCCATAAAGTAAACCCAAGAGTATCTAGAATAATCATCAACAATCACAAGAACATACCATTTACCTCCGAAGGATTGAACATGTGAAGGTCCTACGGTGTCAAGGTGCAAAAGTTGACCCGATTCAGTGGTCATGATCATTGTGAGAGGAGTATGTGAACCTGCAACCATCTTAGCATGTCTACAAGAAGAGAACACAATTTCTTTGTCCCCTTTAAGCTTAGGCAGCCCACGTATGCGATCAAGAGCACTAACACGTGTTAGGTGATCAAAGCCTATGTGACCAAGTCTACGATGCCAAAAATATAACTCCTTCGAATCATTAGCAACTAGACACCTATGCATAGAGAAAGACATATCAAAATCAGCTTTAAAAACTCTTCCAAACTGAGACATGTTAAAAATGAGCTCACTATTTGAACCTACAACTTTGCAGTAGTTTTTATTGAAAATAATTTCTAGATTTTCATCTAGCAATTGTGAAACAAAAAGCAAGTTGTATTTCAAATTTTTGACAAGTGCCACATCCTTCAAAGTGTAGTGATCACTTACTCTAACCGAACCCTTAACAATTATAGGAGTTGAAGAATTATCGGCAAAAGTAACATTCTCTACACGTGACACAAAAAGAGAGGGAGGAGAACCATTCTTTGTTACCGGTCATGTGGCGTGAGCAACCTGAATCCACAATCCAAATGTTCTCCTTCCTCAAGCATGTAACCTCATCGTCATCACTGTTGTGTTCTGCATCCTCCTGACTTGATCTTGATCTTGTTTTGCCCGCCATGAAGCATAAGTTGGCCAGACCGTCATCATCTTCATCACTTTCAAAGTCTACATCGCTTGAACCGAGCTCTTGAAGTGCAGTAATGAATCTGTTAATCATCTTGTGTCCTATGGTACCCTTCTTTTTCTTGTTGGGGTTTCTAGAGGTGGTCTTGACCTTGTTCTGTTTTTATTCACGGGTAGTGGGACCCAAAAGGTTAGGGCATTATGTACAAAAGTGTCCTGTCTTACCACATTCAAAACAGCATTGAGGTCCGGAGCTTCCTCTCCTTCTAGTTCTCACATTTTGCAATGCTTTTGAGAACCTAGTAGAGATTAGTGCTAACTCCTCTTCTGGAAATTCCTCGATCTGCTCCAGAGTTAGTGAGGACAACAAAGCAAGAGTATTGCAAGATGATTATTGGCCGGAGCTAGGCATATCACGTTGTGAGACAAATGCAATAGACTTATATGGGTTCTTACATGATAAGATGTCAATTTCATGAGTTTTGAGTTTAGAGTAAAGCACATCTAAAGTAAGTGTACTCATGACAGTAGGTTCACGGATAGATGTAACTTTCATCTCCCAAATTGACATGTCTAATGCACTAAGAAGTTGCCTAGCATTTTCAGCATCAGAAAAATTAATGTTGATACTATGCAAGTTACTGAGAATTTTGTTAAAGCGAGCAAAGAGATCATCTATGGACTCATCGGGTTGCATCTCGAAGCGCATGTATTCTTTCTTGAACATGTCTTGACTTACCTCCTTGATCGCGTTGGATCCTTCGCGATAGTCACAAAGTGCTCTCCATACATCGTATGCCGATCGGAGATGTGCAACACGGTCGAAGTCGCTCTGAGTGAGTCCTTGGATGATCAAGTTTTAGGCTTTGTTGTTGTTGTCGACGTCCCGTAGGTTTGTAGCTGTAACTTGATCATTTGGTGGCACTTCGTAAGAATTTTACACCTTATCCCATATTGCGAAGCCTTGGGCCTGGATGAAAGCCTCCATGCGTGCCTTCCAAACCTGAAAATCAATACCAACCAACACACAAGGTTTGGCGGAGTATTTCTCCATGATGATTAGTCAAAAACACGTGCAAATCACAATGATTAGAGCATTGTGGCTTTGATACCAATTGAAGGATCGAAGAGCACATGAAAGCTATCGTAGGGGGTGAATGGTAGATTTAAAAAATCTTACGCAGCAGAAACAATTAAATCCCAACCCCTTCGGCAGAAAAATGATCTATTAAAGAAATCGTGTGTGAGACTAATCTAAACGTGTTTCACTGTGACAAAAGTGATATATATCAGAGAGAATCAAGTCACGAAGAAAAAAAAGAAGAATCACTCAAATTCATCGAGAGAAACTCAAGTTACGATCGAAAGATCAAACAAAGGTCAATCTGTCCTACCCGAGAAACACAGTTCTAGAACGCTCTAGAGAAACTCGTGTAGATCAAAAACGACAAATCCAATGACCGTGAAATTTTGAAATATGATAGATAATCAAGTTGTGAAGACAACCCAAAACGAATCACATCAATTGGATTTGTAAAACTCGAGTTATGATAAAACCACTGACAAAAGGTAGTGCCATCCAGAAACTCGATGAGTAAAACTTGTCTGGAACAAGTCGGACGAACAAGGCACAAAAGTTCCTTGAAACTACAAATTTCATTCAATAGAACAAAAGAGGAACAGCCCCAAAGTCGTGCACCACGAGATTTGGCCTCCCTTGCTTATATAACCAGCCTTAGGCCAACCCAATCTTAATTAGGACTCCAATCCTACTCCGATCACGAATCAGAACTTTCTATAACTGCTTAGGACTCTTCTATACGCAGATAGAAGCAATCTTAAGACTTCCAAACACCTTAGGAACGTATCCCATATTCCTAAACAACTCAAATTCGTGACCCACATGAAATCCTATCATAACCAACTCGATACTATCCATACCGAGCCATAACCGACTCCACCGCCGCCAAAGTCATCAACCGATACGATCCGATCCTTCCAACCAGATCTTCCCATCCATAAACCATCTTCAGAACCATGTTACCACATCATGCACCGCATGCATACGTGCAAACACCTTCCTTCGACGTCTAGTAACCTTCATATGCACTGCCCTTGATTCAATCATCCTGCGCGACCTCCTGACCCACTCAATCACAATTCCTCCTGAAATTTGGTTGTTGGAACCTCTTCTCCTCCCTGAGACTAGTCCAAAGGATCCTGTCACCAGCCATGACTTGAACTCAAGCAACACCTGCACATGAACAAACAACAAATCCGTACAAGCCGAAGTGCGCGACTTGACTCAAGTCAGTTCCAAACACAACACCTTACGTGAGCACCTCACATAAGCATGTTGCAAAGCATAGGAAAACGATATCAGCCATATCAACAAAAACACACCAAAACCTTAGTAAAATAATACTAAGCAAACTTTCCAACAATGTAAAGCAAGTTCGAAACATTTCACATTAAAAGTCAGAACATTGCGATCAAACACCGAACCTTGCCAAAGCTAACCGGAGCTTGATCTTACCAAAGCTAGTACAACCTAGCGCCGGAGGTTACCAAAGCTAGTACAACCTAGCACCGGAGCTTACCAAAGCTAGTACAACCTACCGCTGGACCTTACCAAAGCTAGTCGGACCTAGCGCCAGAGCTAACCACAACTAGTCAGAACTAGTCATCCCAAAAGTCGAAGCTAGAAAAACATGTAGGAGCTAACCAACATAAGTCGGACCTAGCAAAACATATCGGAGCTTAACAAAGACATGCCAGAGCTATCAAAGACATGCTGGAGCTAAAGACAAAACTCACCGGAGCTACCCAAAAACATATCGGACTAGACAAAGAAAGTCAGACCTATTGTCGGACCTTGCAGAAGCTCGGAGCTAGAGTCGGACCTTGCTAAAAAATTGTTATGGCAGCATTCAAAACTATTATTGTCAAAGCCAATGTATTCAGCACACATAGGTCTCACACTCCGCTCAACGCCGCCGCCTCCCGTCTGCCACGCTTTCTGTTCGTCGCTGATCTTAGAGTCTTATTTGACATTGCCGCCGCCCTCCTACATGCCACCTCTCTCTACAACTCATATGATACAGTCTTGTTATTGTTCTGTAAATTCATTTTATAGAAGACCTTTAGAGAATATTTGTGGCCAAATTTTGTAAATATTACAAAAATTCTATTATTGATGCATGGACCGTCGAGCGTGGATGTATAACATGCCAAGACCCGATCCTATGTACATTCATAATGTTGCAAATTTTATTGAAGCATCCAAGAGACATGCAAAGTTGCAAAAGATAGATGACATATTATGTCCATGTATCGACTGCTAAAATAAGATTGCTTGGACGGATACAATAGTAATCCAATCTCATTTGGTGAAAAGAGGTTTCAAAAAAAAAAACTACACAATATGGACAGAGCATGGTGAGTTATATACACATGATGTGGATAAAGATGATGAGAGAGGTTCAGATGATGATAATGTTCATATCGATGATGGTAGTGACAATCAAGATGGTGATGAGTTCGATTGTGAGGAGATGCTGCGTCACATTGAACCATATGTATTGACTTCTATGGGAGCAAGCAAAGGTTGAAGTAAAATGGAGACATTGCAGAATGCGTCGACATAGCTTTTATATGATGAATCAAACGGTTGTGATACTACATTGCGTGCAGTCTTAGAACTACTAAAGTTGAAAGCTACACATGGATGGTCCGATTGTAGTTTCTATGATCTTTTGAATCTTATGGCAGAAATTCTTCCAAATCCAAATAAACTGCCCAGGAGCACTTATAAAGCGAAGAAACTTCTTTGCCCGATGGCACTAGGTGTCACAAAAATACATGCTTGTGTGAACCATTGTATTCTGTATCGCAAAGAGCATGAGCTCACAACTAGATGCCCCGTTTGTGGTGTCAGTAGATATAAGAAGGACAACAATCACCAGTATATTACCAACATGAAAAAGTCTCAGAAGAATAAGAAGTCTATTATTGGTCCTGAAGGTGACGATGATGATACTTCTGGCGATGCAGACGGGAAGAATAAGAGAAAAATTCCTGTCTTGATGATGTGGTACCCTCCGATAATTGATCGCTTGAAGCGTTTGTTCTCAAACCCTAGGGAGGCTGAACTTATGCGTTGGCATTCCGAGCAATGCAAGAAGAATGAAAAACATATTCGACACCCTGATGATGCAACACATGGAAAAATTTTGATATTCAGTATCCGAAATTTGCAAAGGAAATCAGAAATGTGAGGTTTGCCTTGGGTACAGACGGAATGAATCCGTTTGGTGAAAAAAGGAGCATACACAGCACATGAACCGTGGTCTTAACGATGTACAACCTACTGACGTGGTTGTGTCGCAAAAGGAAATATATCTTGTTATCTGTTCTTATCCAAGGTCCGAAACAACCCGACATCAAAATTGATGTGTTCTTGGAACCTTTAATGGAAGATATGGCAAAATTGTGGAATGAAGGGGTACATACATGGGATGAGTACAAACAGGAGTATTTCACGCTAAGAGCAATGATATTCATTACCGTGCATGATTATCCCGGACTGTTTATATTATCGGGACAAATGAAAGGGAAGAAGGGTTGTGTAAGGTGCGTGGATAGAACTGGATTTCTATACCTCACGTCATCCAGAAAGACGGTGTACATGAGACACCGATGGTTCTTGACAGATACACACAAGTATAGGAATATGAAAGAACAATTTGATAACAAAATCGGAAAAGTAACTGCACCAAAACATTACATTGGAAAACTTGTGTTCGAAATGGTCAAGAACATTCATATTGCTTTCGGTAAGGGCAAAAAATGTAAATGAATTAAGAGAAAGAAAAGTACATCTTCGGATGATACAACTGACATGGCTTTCATGAAATAATCAATTTTTTTCATAGTATTGATTTGATGCACGTTACAAAGAATGTATTTGATAGCATCATTGGGACCTTGCTGGACATGCCGAGGAAAACAAAGGACGGATTAAATTCACGTATGGACCTAGTAAATCTTGATTTGAGACCAGAGCTTCATCCAGTAGAAAAGGCAAACGGGAAGCATTACCTTCCCCCAGCCAGCTACAACTTGATGCTAGAAGAGAAAAAAGTAATTTGCGAATGCTTGCGTGGGATCGAAGTGCCCACGAGTTTCTCATCCAATATCCGCAAACTAGTCTCGATGAAAGATTTGTTATTATTCGGTTATAATTCTCACGACTGTCACATGATGATGACAGTATTCCTTGCCATTGCAATAAGAGTCATCAAACCTGAGCATATAAAAGTTGTCATCACACGTTTGTGTTACTTCTTCAATGCAGTATCGTAAAAGGTGATAGCACGTGAAGATTTAGACTATCTGAAAACATACATCGTCAAGACTATGTGCAAGCTTGAGATGTGTTTCCCACCATCCTTTTTCGATATGCAAGTATACCTAATCATACATCTTGTTGATCAGATAAAACATTGGGGCCACTATATTTACATCATATGTTTTCGTTGGAGAGATATTTAGGAGTATTAAAAGGTTATGTGTGAAACTGTGCTCACCCAGAGGGTTCAATTATGGAAGGATACACCACTGAAGAAGTGATTGAGAGTTGCGCTGATTACATCAAAGATGGAAAATCGATAGGTGTGCCTATACCAGTACATGAGGGTAGACTACTTGGGAGAGGCAAAGTGGGTAAGAAAACTTTTATCGTTGAAGATTACAAGAATGTACACCGTGCACATTTTGGTGTACTACAACAACTCGCAATAGCTGAGTCGTACATCGAGGAACACCAAATTGAGCTTCGTGATAAAAACCAAGACCGCACAGAGGACTGGATCATGAAAGAGCATAGAAGATGTTTTAGTGAATGGTTAATGGACAAAAATATACCATACGGAAACACTATAGAAGAGGCAACAATGAAGAAGTTAGCTTCTGGCCCATCTGCTTTGGTGACATCATGGCAAGCATTTGACATCAATGGTTACACATTTTACACTAAAGAAAAAGACGGTAAGAGTGTTGCACAAAATAGTGGTGTTTGTATTGAGGCTTATGATTCACAAGGGCAAAAGATCACATACTTCGGGTTCATTGAGGAAATATGGGAACTCGATTATGGCAAAAGAATGGTAATTCCCGTATTTAAGTGCCAATGGGTCAAACATCCTGATGGTGTGAAAGTGGACAATTACGGGCTGACACTGGTAGACTTGAATAAAGTGGGTTATAAAGATGACCTGTGGGTTCTCGCCGATAGTGTTGCACAAGTTTTTTATGTTCAAGATCCATAAACTAAGAAGATGCGCGTAGTTGTTTCTGGAAAGCAAAATATTGTTGGAGGTGAGAATGTGGGAGATAATGAAGAGGAATATAATTAGTATGAAGAGATGTACCTTTTCATGGAACCAGAAAACATCAAATGCGTCGAGAGAAGCATTAAGAAGAATTTGAAACCCTATATGCGAGAAGATGTCAATGCTGAAAAAAATGTATGATATATATTGTATATATTTGTATCTTCTGAAATCAACTTAGAACAATGCTCTATTTCAGCTTTAGAAAGCATGTTTCGAACATTATTAAATTCAGCTTCTGTTTTGAACATTATTAAATTCAGTATGTGTATATAAATTTCTTCTGACATATGATGATCACGCTTGCCTTCCAACAGCTCGGTTCCAAACAACATCTAGAAGCACAACTCTTGAAGCTCCTGTCAAGCTAATCCCTTCACAGCAAGCTCTTGTAGATGCAAGTAACACCCGAGACTCATCATTTGGATTGTTAAAAGCTTCAATTGAAGTCTGACGATACTTCCCGTCCATTTGAGGGCTTGTTTGGATAGGAGTGGATCCACTTCAATATAAGTGGTTTGAGGTGGATTGAGGAGAAAATTAGTTCATTCTTCACTTCAATCCACTTCAATCCAATTAGATTGAGTACACCCAAAAAATCCCTAAAAGATTTCTTTCTCTTCTCTCCATTTTAAAACTTACAAAGATGCTACTTTATCAGTTCTAATTGCTGAATATATTGACTACAAATCAGTACCATCTCTCTTAATGCTTCACACAAGCGACGAAGCGTACAACTTCAATCACAAATCTTGTTTTTACCATTTTCATAGAAATTTGACCTTAATCTTTCAAGCATAGATTTATCAATAATTGAAGCTTCCTCATCAGACATGTTAATTGCAGTTACAAGTGAAGGGTGTGTCAAAGCTAACGAAATCTCAACGGGACTGAAGACAAAGAGATGTTGCATATGAGTGACAATGTCCAGGTTAGACAATATGAAGCTATGATGACAACCTCAACAACATGAAAAGTGATGCCAAGGTTATGCTTGCATCAACCAAGACATGTTGTGAGGGTATAACACTTGTTATGCTTTCCCCAACAAGTGTTATACCCTCACAACATGCCTTTGTTGATGCAAGCATAACTTTGGCATCACTTTTCATGTTGTTGAAGGTTGTTATCATAGATTCATGCTGTTTAACCTAGACATTGCCACTCATATGCAGGATCTCTTTATCTTCAGTCCGATTCAAATTTCGTTAGCTTCGACACATCCTTCACTTATAACTGCCATTAACATGTATGATAAAGAAGCTTCATTTATTTGATAAATCTATACTTGAAAGATTAAGGTTAAATCCCTATGAAGGTGTAAAAACAAGATTTGTGATTGAAGTTGTTTGCTTACTCGCTTGTGTGAAGCACTAAGAAAGTAGGTACTGATTTTTAGTCAATATATTAAGGCATTAAAACTGAGAAAGGATCATCTTCCTAAGTTTTCAAATGGACAGGAGGGAAATAAATTATTCAAATGGATGGGAAAATCCATCCAAGGATTGTCAGGTTTCAAATTGATGCTTTCAACAATCCAAATGATGAGTCACGGGTGTTACTTGCATCTACAAGAGCTTGCTATGCAAGAATTAGCTTGACAGGAGCTTAGCAGCATCACAGGCGGTTCTTAAATAATGACCGCCCGTGGAAATCATGTATTTTCTTAGGCATTGATTAATTAAGAACCGCCTGTGATGGTAGCTACATCACAGACGATTCTTAATTAATAACCGCTTGAGAAAATACATGATTTCCCCAAGCGGTTGTTTCTTAAAGTCCGCCTGTGATGTTCTGTCATCACAGGCGGTTATTGTATCATCCGTCATCACGGTCGCATTTTTTTACGAACCGCCTGTGTTTTAAAAATTGAGGCGCCTGTGAAAATGCTTTTTGTAGTAGTGAAAACATGTAATCAATAGCTTATGCATTTTGTTTTATGTTTCGATTCATAGAAAATTTAGTGTTCATACCATAGAAAGACAGACAAACGTTGCCACACGTCTCAGCTCTTACCCTGTACCGTAATCGACTGATATTCAGTTGGACCCTGTCGTCTGCCTATATAATTGACACCCTCTCATCGACGGACTACCCACCTCCATTTTCCGCCTCCATTTACTCGTATGTTGCTGTCTAAGTTGCCGAGTAGTACTAACCTAGTGGTATGATCTTCAGCTTGGACCTTCTTCATTGCTGATTTGACGGACAAATAGTGTACGGATCCTCATTGATCTCCACTATACGCAACCTCTGCATGTGTTGACATCATCCGTACCGACACGCGTCTGTTGACCTATGGCCGTTGGAATACCACCATGCACATGCATAACACGAGCATGGTCCTGACTAAAAGTCTTCAATCACATGTTTGTGCAAGAAGACCTATTCATCAACATTTTTATGTAAAACCAGGGGCTAGCCCTAGCTTGCCGACACGCATATGTGAAAGAACGAGCTGCTGCCACCAGGGGTGGATCTAGGGGGGGGGGGGGCTCGAGCCCCCCTACTGTTCTTGGAATAGGGGAGCCCCCTTGCACACACAAACACAAGAGCACAGAGGAATTTGGCGGTGACTATCACCTGCAGCAACGTACGCTGTTTTTCTCTCTTGATTAGCTCAATACAAACGGCGGTACAAAGGCGCTTTTATAGCCAGGCTCAAGATCCTCACCACAAACTGCACTGGCTATATTATACTCAAGTCGAATCTTTTCCCAAACTATCCCGACTCTTTTATTGAATCCACCATTGTGCTTTTAGCCAGAAGTGATGCGGACAAGCTGACCACTAGTCCATCCAGTTGAGGCGCTGCCATTGGTGCAGGCTCAGGGACAGGAGCAGTAGTAGGTAGATGGAGAAGCTGTCGCGCACCCGCAAGGTGTGCGGATGAATGATCTGTTAACGAACACCTGAGACGATAGCCGACCTCAGTCTCCGTCTCGCACAAACATTATTTGCAGTTGCCGCGCTCACAATCGTAGATCCCACCGACGACATATCCACTTTCAGGTCGGCTAGTTTCTCATTAAATTAGTTTACATTTATTTGTGGGTTAATTTACCTAAGAGGAATTATGTTTTTTGTCCAGCTACCTCATTGTATGTGACGCCCGGTTCCGAAAATTGAACCAAGCTAACGCATATGTGTGCCCAGGATGTTCAACACACATACACGAGTGATTCACAAATGATAAACAGATAATTACCACAACTCAAATTATTAAATAAGTACTCTTATTACATAATTCATTAAATCCTCGAATACAATCTCTAATGTGTATTAATGATAAGTTCAACTAATGCAGCGGATATAAACTAATTAAGCAACTAAGCAAACTAAGCAAAAGGGAATAGCGCAGCTCCATGCAACACCACAGGCAAAGCTGACGGTAGACACGGCCTAGAACTCCGCATTATCGCCATTAAACTCATAATCCTGACCTGCAACTGTTGGGGGGGGATTGCAAGAGTGAGTACATGTCGTACTCAGCAAGTGTGGAAAGTATGACATGTGGCTGATTCAAATGACGACAGTAATAATGGCTAAGTGCTGAAAAGTACAGTAAAACATTTGAAAAAGCAATGTATCATATTTATGTAAAGTAAACCCATCATAAACCATGTAACCATAATAATACCAGTCCATAATTCACCATTATCAATAACCATAATCAATGTCATAAACCATAATTCCATCCATAACCATGACCATAATCATAACCATAACCATAACCATAATCATAACCATAACCATAACCATAATCATAACCATAACCATAACCATAACCATCCCAAATCCCAATTTCCCTCTAATCATGGAAGTTGTCCAGGTGCTCATAACCGGGAGCACGGCTATCATGATAGTTTTAATTACTCTGCAGAGTTTGTACCTCTTTACCCACGTGTTCGTGATTTCATCACCTTTCGGCGACTAAGAATCTCCCTTATGCCTATGACCCGTCAGTCATATTACACACTTCCGTTGGTGTGTGGCCAAGAGATCACAAAATAGCCTTTACAAAGGGATTACTAGCCCATTTAGACCCCACTGAGGTTTCACCGGTGGCGATGCCTCCAACTGAGCACATCTTCAACCAAGGGCCCCCTCTTGAGCCATTCGGATCCCAGGGTAGTCCCACCAACCATCAACAAACCCAATCCGACTACCCCTTCCCCGAGCATCCACAATGGTCCAAACAGCACTAGCAAAGCCCTAATTAATCAGCTACGCCGCACCCATAACTTGGCCTCGTGGTGGCACTGTAGTCCTGGCTTATTCTCGCATGAACCGGTCCTTAGATCTAAAGCAAGCAAACCACCATAACATCCAACCCATCCACATACCAGGCTTGCTTAGATCACCCATCGTATTGACCAGTTCACATTAACTAGAATATCATTGATGCAAAATTAAATGTGTAGTGTTGGTTTTTCCATCCCAATTAATTAAGCGAAGCAAAAAGGTAAAAACCCTTCCCGACTCTCTACCATAAATTCCAGGTGACAAGGGTGGTTTAGCAAATCTAGTAAACTTCCTACCATAGGATTCCCATCAAATTGACACAGCATGCAGTTTTGCAAACAAAATATTTATTTTAAAACAGGATCAATATGCTTCAAGGACACTTGCCTTGCTCCGGCGGATAGGGTTGCTCAACCGTTTCGAAATCCTGATTCTGAAAATCCTCGTACACGATCTCTTGAGCACTTCCCTCTACTTGTGATCATACATACAAGAAAACATATACAATTCAACATAATGCACACAAAATAATCAACATGCCATGACATGCATGCATGCACAATTTAATAATTAATTTACTACGGTCGTTTATTAATTAGATGCGACTAGTTCATACGTGTTCATATGAGTTTACGGGGTTTTAGGGTGGATTAATGCTGCTGAAAATAAATCATGGTGCAATTAAATTTAATTTACGCCTATTAGATTCAATACGGTCGCTAAAATTCGCATCGGGAACATGGCCTACCGTAGATCTGACGGCTTGACGGTCGCGGGATGGGGACAATGCGTAGGCGAAGTAGATGGCGCAGCAGTTCCTCGGCGGCACGACGACGGCGACGATCTCCGGTGGACGGTGGTACCCTCCTCTCTTTCTTCCCCTTCCTCCCCTTTTTTTTTCTCTTTTTCTTCCCTGGCGGCGGCGGCTCTGGTCCCCTTTTTTTTTCCTGGCGGCGTGGCTTTCCTTCCCCTGGCGGCGGAGCTGCTCTCTGGTGCGTCTTGTTCCTGCTGCAACCGGCGGCTAGGGAAAAAACCCTAGGGACCTACGGTCCTTTTTATAGGGGCGGCTAGGGCCGGCGCTGGGAGTTGGGATCCGGGCGGCGTCCGGAGCGGTCAGCGCAAAAATCAGCGGGGTCGGTTGCTGGGGCCGGAAGCAGCGCGGTCGCGCGCTGGGGCTCGGCACGCGGTGCGAGGGAGGCGGGAGCGTGCGGCGTGGGAGGCGGGGCCCAGGCGCTGGCCAGGCGGCGCGTGCAGGAGGCGGGGTCGCGCGCGCTGCGCGATGCGGGCGGGGCGAGCGCGGGGTGGGAGGCGCGGTGCGGCACGTGGGCGGGGCCCGGCGGCAGGCGGGGGTGGCGTGCGTGGAGGCGGGGCGGGCTGGCGCGGGGTCCGAGCGGGCGTGGGCGCCGAGGCGGCGTCGCGTCAGGGGCAGGCGGCGGGTGGGCCCCCCCGGGGCGCTGCGCGTGCGGCGTGGCCGGCTGGCGGTTCGGCCGCTGGCCGGCGGTCCCTTTTTCGTTTTTTTTCTTTTCTTTTTTTCTTCTTCTTTTTTTTTGAAACATATTACTGTTTTTTTTATATTATTTATTTATATATTTTTTTATATTCTTCCCTTTTATTATTTTATATTTTATTATTTATATTTATTTTTTTATTATTATTTTTTTATATTCTATTCATTTTATTTATTTATTAATATATATATATATATATTTAAAATTTATTTATATACATTTCTTTTTTTATATATATATATTATTAGTATTATTTTAGATTTATTCCCTAATACATGATTTAGGCTATAATTATTATTTTAATTTCTTCTTTTGCTACATACATATATGTATGTTTTATATATTTTTTTTATATATTCTTTTATCCTTCTAATGTTTATTGCATGATCATGTATGCAATGCAGGATGCGAAAATTTAGGGTGTTACAAACCTACCCCCCTTAAAGTGAATCTCGCCCTCGAGATTCGACAACGTGGAGAAAAGATGCGGGAATTCTGCCTTCAAGTCTTCTTCACGTTCCCACGTAGCTTCGGCTTCTGTATGGTGTTTCCATTGCACTTTGCACCAACGGATCCTCTTATTTCTCGTGACCCTTTCCTTCACGTCCAAGATCTTGATAGGTTGCTCAACATAAGACAAATCCTCCTGAAGTTCTAACTCGTCCATCGGCACTTGTTCTTCCGGCACCCTGAGGCATTTCTTGAGTTGCGACACGTGAAACACGTCGTGCACGTCTGAAAGATGAGCTGGCATCTCCAACTTATATGCTACTTCTCCTCTTTTGTCCAAAATCTTGAATGGTCCAATATAGCGAGGTGCGAGCTTGCCTCTTATGTTAAACCTCTTATGACCTCTCATAGGTGACACCTTGAGGTAAACAAAATCTCCAATTTCAAAGACTAATTTCCTTCTCCTATTGTCCGCATAGCCCTTTTGTCTTGATTGGGCAGCCCTCAAGTTTTCACGAATTATCTGGACTTGCTTTTCGGCTTCTTGCAACACATCTGGACCAAATACTTGAGTTTCTCCTGCCTCATTCCAGAATAAAGGTGTCCTACACTTCCTCCCATAAAGTGCTTCATATGGTGACATTTTCAAGCTTGCTTGGTAACTATTGTTGTATGAAAATTCTGCATATGGCAAGCTTTTATCCCAACTTTTCCCATGCTTTAATGCACAAGCTCTTAACATGTCCTCCAAAATCTGATTTGTCCTCTCGGTTTGTCCGTCCGTTTGAGGATGATATGCTGAACTAAAATTCAACCTCGTTCCCAAAGCTTCATGCAATTTTTGCCAAAATCTGGAGGTAAATTGAGAACCTCTATCCGAGACTATCTTCTTCGGTACTCCGTGTCGACACACAATATGCTCCATGTATATTTCGGCCAATCGTGCGGCTGTATATTTGGCCTTCACAGGGACAAAATGAGCTGACTTGGTTAAGCGATCCACAATTACCCAAATTGAGTCATATTCGGACTGAGTACGTGGTAACCCAACTATGAAGTCCATTCCAATTTCTTCCCACTTCCATTCTGGAATCTTCAACGGTTGCAATAATTCGGCTGGCCTTTGATGTTCTGCCTTCACTCGTTGGCACACATCACACAGTGCTACGTATTCAGCTATGTCCTTCTTCATGCTATTCCACCAATAGCAAGTCTTCAAGTCTTTGTACATCTTCGTACAACCAGGGTGAATTGAGTATGGCGAGTCATGTGCCTCCTTTAATATTGTTTCTCGAATATGCTTTACATTAGGCACAACAATTCTCTTTCCAATCCATAAGGTACCATGTTCGTCTTCATCAAATCTGAATTCTCTCCCTTCTTCGATTCTTTCCTTGATTTCCTTGATCTCCTCATCTGTGGTCTGTGCTTCTCGAATTTCTTGCTCCAAGGTCGGATTTAACTCCATTATCTCCATCTCATTTACAAACCCGAGGTTCAACCGTTTAAACTCCTTACATAACTCGGACGGTAACTCTCGAACTGTAAGTTGATGGCTTACTCCTTTCCGACTCAAAGCATCGGCTACTACATTGGCTTTTCCCGGATGATAGTTGATTCCCACATCATAATCCTTGATGAGCTCCAACCATCTTCGTTGCCTCAAATTCAGATCTGTCTGTGTGAAAATATACTTAAGACGTTTGTGATCCGTATAAATTTCACACCTATGTCCGAGTATATAGTGTCTCCAAATCTTCAATGCATGTACCACGGCTGCAAGTTCTAAATCATGTGTTGGGTAATTCTGCTCATGTTTCTTCAATTGTCTTGACGCATAGGCGACCACTTGACCTTCTTGCATCAATACACATCCAAGTCCTTGTCTTGATGCATCACAATAGATGTCGAAACTCTTGCTTACGTTCGGTAATACTAACACCGGTGCGGTTGTCAACCTTTTCTTTAACTCCTCAAAGCTATCCTGACAAGCTTGAGTCTATCGGAATGCCTTCCCTTTCATGAGTAATTCGGTCATAGGCTTGGCTATTTTGGAGAAATCCTTGATGAATCGGCGGTAATATCCAGCCATTCCAAGGAAACTTCGGATTTCCTTGACATTCTGCGGTGGTTCCCACTTCAACACATCCCTCACTTTACCGGGGTCAACCGATACTCCTCCTCCGGAAATAATATGGCCTAAGAAGGAAACTTCCCGTAACCAGAATTGACATTTACTGAACTTGGCGTACAATTGATGCTCCCTCAATTTCTGCAGCGTAAGCCTCAAGTGTTCCTCATGTTCCTTCTCATCCTTCGAGTAGATCATAATATCATCAATAAACACCACAACGAACTTATCTAAGTACTCCATGAAGACTTTATTCATGAGGTACATAAAGTAGGCAGGCGCATTTGTCAATCCAAAAGACATCACGGTGTACTCATAAGATCCATACCGTGTCCTAAAAGCTGTCTTGGGTATGTCCGATGGTCTAATCTTCATTTGAAAGTATCCTGACCTCAAGTCAATCTTAGAGAATACACAGGCACCTTTCATCTGATCAAATAAATCCTCTATGCGTGGCAAGGTATACTTGTTCTTGATTGTTACCTCGTTGAGAGCTCGGTAATCCACACACATCCTTTGGGATCCATCCTTCTTGTCCACGAATAGAACGGGCGCTCCCCAAGGTGAAGAGCTAGGGCGAATAAAACCTTTCTCTAGTTGTTCTTGAATCTGCTTCTTGAGCTCTGCTAATTCCTTAGGAGGCATCCTATACGGCCTCTTAGCTATAGGTGCAGTTCCATGTATTAAATCAATAACAAACTCAATGTCTCGATCGGGTGGCATACCTGGCAACTCATCTGGAAAAACATCCAAAAATTCACACACTACCGGAATCTCCTCAATTGTGACACCGTCCACATGGTTCAGCTCCAATTGCTTCGGTGCGGTTTGAGATGCTTCAAATTCTACGGTGATCCCTTCCTCATTGGTCAACTTCACCGTCTTCGTGGCACACTCAATAACTCCATTGTGCTTCCTTAACCAGTCCATACCAAGTATAATGTCCAATCCTTGAGAGTCCAAAACAATGAGGTTGGCGGAGAAGTCTACCCCCCTTATTCTAAGGCTTACTTTTGGACATACTATATTTGTCCTCATCTCTCCTCCAGGGGACTTAACCAACAGAGTAAACTTCATATGCGAGATAGGCAAACTATACTTGGCAACATACTTTGATGCAATGAATGAATGCGATGCTCCAGAATCAAATAACATAGTCGCGGGGTTGGAGTTGGCGAGAAACATACCAATGACCACGTCATCCGCTTGCTGAGCATCCTCCGTAGAGACATGGTTCACGTTGCCACGAGCAAAGTTCTGCTGTCCACGACTTCCGTGTGGCTGTCCTCCATTGGGTCTTGGGTTTTGCCTCGGCGCATTGCTTCCTTGACCAAGGCCTGACTTAGGACATTGATTCGCAAAGTGTCCAGCTTCTCCACAAGTATATCACCTCTTGACTCCACCAGAATTATTGGGACGAGCTTGGTTTTGAGCATTGGTTCCAGGGAAATCAGCACGAGGTGCATAAGGCATTGCTTGCATAACAGGGCGCTGCTGCACAAACTGAGTTGGGCGCGGTGCATAACCAGGGCGCTGAGCAGGAATAGAGGAGCTGTAATGAGGCGCATTGGGCGGCGCAAAGCGAGGGCGCACATTACTTCCTTGTTGCTGTCCTTGATATGGCGCCTTCCTCTTGATTTCTTGCTCCATCTCACGGATCTTGTTCTCAACCACAATTGCCTTGTCCACAAGCTTCTGGAAATTGACATAATCACAGTTGAGCAATTGTACTTGGATCGTATTGTTCAATCCCCTCATGAACAAGTATTGCTTCCGGCTGTCCCGGCTAACATCCTCAGGCGCATATCTCGAAAGTTGAGTGAACTTATTGAGATATTCACTCACGCTTGATTTTCCTTGTCTCAAGTTCTCAAATTCTTGCCTCTTCAAGATCATAACACCTTCCGGCACATAATGAGAACGGAAACTCTCCTTGAATTTCGCCCAAGTAATTCTCTCTTGGTTCTCATGAACATTGCAATAGGCATCCCACCAATCTGCAGCTGCTCCAACGAGTTGATGAGAAGCAAATAGCACCTTCTCCCGGTCACTGCATTGGACAATAGCAAGTTTCTTCTCCACGGACTTGAGCCAATCATCCGCATCCATAGGGTCTGCGGCTTGAGCAAAGGTTGGCGGCCTAGTCCTCATAAACTCTCCCAATCGGTTATGAGGAGGTGGGGGTGGCAGTGGAGGCATGTGGGGCTGATTGTTGATATTGTCAACCTGCAGCTGTCCCATAGTTTGTATCATGGTCTGCATGAGCTGGTTTTGCATGGCCAATAGCTGCTCAACATTGATGGCTCCATGAGCAGGTCCTTGTCCAACGTTGTTCTGAGGCACTCCACTGTTCTCCTCCTCATCATTGCCATCCCTCTGGTTGCGAGTCCTCACCATCTGAAGAAAAGCAGTAGGTAAGAATTTAAGAAACGTCCCCAACTATATGCATCAAGGGATATGAAGCTAACCAACTAGCTATACTAGCCTAGGTGGACATGGCAATGCTAAAGCATCCCAAAATCCTCTATTAAGCACACAAGCAACCAATATATATAGCAAGCAGCACTCCAAGCAAAAACACACCGATTCCTGAGTGCTCCTATGTGCTCTAAAGTATCCATTCTATCTAGGTTGCGTCCTACGGTCAACCTGGCTCTGATACCAATTTGTGACGCCCGGTTCCGAAAATTGAACCAAGCTAACGCATATGTGTGCCCAGGATGTTCAACACACATACACGAGTGATTCACAAATGATAAACAGATAATTACCACAACTCAAATTATTAAATAAGTACTCTTATTACATAATTCATTAAATCCTCGAATACAATCTCTAATGTGTATTAATGATAAGTTCAACTAATGCAGCGGATATAAACTAATTAAGCAACTAAGCAAACTAAGCAAAAGGGAATAGCGCAGCTCCATGCAACACCACAGGCAAAGCTGACGGTAGACACGGCCTAGAACTCCGCATTATCGCCATTAAACTCATAATCCTGACCTGCAACTGTTGGGGGGGGGGATTGCAAGAGTGAGTACATGTCGTACTCAGCAAGTGTGGAAAGTATGACATGTGGCTGATTCAAATGACGACAGTAATAATGGCTAAGTGCTGAAAAGTACAGTAAAACATTTGAAAAAGCAATGTATCATATTTATGTAAAGTAAACCCATCATAAACCATGTAACCATAATAATACCAGTCCATAATTCACCATTATCAATAACCATAATCAATGTCATAAACCATAATTCCATCCATAACCATGACCATAATCATAACCATAACCATAACCATAATCATAACCATAACCATAACCATAATCATAACCATAACCATAACCATAACCATCCCAAATCCCAATTTCCCTCTAATCATGGAAGTTGTCCAGGTGCTCATAACCGGGAGCACGGCTATCATGATAGTTTTAATTACTCTGCAGAGTTTGTACCTCTTTACCCACGTGTTCGTGATTTCATCACCTTTCGGCGACTAAGAATCTCCCTTATGCCTATGACCCGTCAGTTATATTACACACTTCCGTTGGTGTGTGGCCAAGAGATCACAAAATAGCCTTTACAAAGGGATTACTAGCCCATTTAGACCCCACTGAGGTTTCACCGGTGGCGATGCCTCCAACTGAGCACATCTTCAACCAAGGGCCCCCTCTTGAGCCATTCGGATCCCAGGGTAGTCCCACCAACCATCAACAAACCCAATCCGACTACCCCTTCCCCGAGCATCCACAATGGTCCAAACAGCACTAGCAAAGCCCTAATTAATCAGCTACGCCGCACCCATAACTTGGCCTCGTGGTGGCACTGTAGTCCTGGCTTATTCTCGCATGAACCGGTCCTTAGATCTAAAGCAAGCAAACCACCATAACATCCAACCCATCCACATACCAGGCTTGCTTAGATCACCCATCGTATTGACCAGTTCACATTAACTAGAATATCATTGATGCAAAATTAAATGTGTAGTGTTGGTTTTTCCATCCCAATTAATTAAGCGAAGCAAAAAGGTAAAAACCCTTCCCGACTCTCTACCATAAATTCCAGGTGACAAGGGTGGTTTAGCAAATCTAGTAAACTTCCTACCATAGGATTCCCATCAAATTGACACAGCATGCAGTTTTGCAAACAAAATATTTATTTTAAAACAGGATCAATATGCTTCAAGGACACTTGCCTTGCTCCGGCGGATAGGGTTGCTCAACCGTTTCGAAATCCTGATTCTGAAAATCCTCGTACACGATCTCTTGAGCACTTCCCTCTACTTGTGATCATACATACAAGAAAACATATACAATTCAACATAATGCACACAAAATAATCAACATGCCATGACATGCATGCATGCACAATTTAATAATTAATTTACTACGGTCGTTTATTAATTAGATGCGACTAGTTCATACGTGTTCATATGAGTTTACGGGGTTTTAGGGTGGATTAATGCTGCTGAAAATAAATCATGGTGCAATTAAATTTAATTTACGCCTATTAGATTCAATACGGTCGCTAAAATTCGCATCGGGAACATGGCCTACCGTAGATCTGACGGCTTGACGGTCGCGGGATGGGGACAATGCGTAGGCGAAGTAGATGGCGCAGCAGTTCCTCGGCGGCACGACGACGGCGACGATCTCCGGTGGACGGTGGTACCCTCCTCTCTTTCTTCCCCTTCCTCCCCTTTTTTTTTCTCTTTTTCTTCCCTGGCGGCGACGGCTCTGGTCCCCTTTTTTTTTTCCTGGCGGCGTGGCTTTCCTTCCCCTGGCGGCGGAGCTGCTCTCTGGTGCGTCTTGTTCCTGCTGCAACCGGTGGCTAGGGAAAAAACCCTAGGGACCTACGGTCCTTTTTATAGGGGCGGCTAGGGCCGGCGCTGGGAGTTGGGATCCGGGCGGCGTCCGGAGCGGTCAGCGCAAAAATCAGCGGGGTCGGTTGCTGGGGCCGGAAGCAGCGCGGTCGCGCGCTGGGGCTCGGCACGCGGTGCGAGGGAGGCGGGAGCGTGCGGCGTGGGAGGCGGGGCCCAGGCGCTGGCCAGGCGGCGCGTGCAGGAGGCGGGGTCGCGCGCGCTGCGCGATGCGGGCGGGGCGAGCGCGGGGTGGGAGGCGCGGTGCGGCACGTGGGCGGGGCCCGGCGGCAGGCGGGGTGGCGTGCGTGGAGGCGGGGCGGGCTGGCGCGGGGTCCGAGCGGGCGTGGGCGCCGAGGCGGCGTCGCGTCAGGGGCAGGCGGCGGGTGGGGCCCCCGGGGCGCTGCGCGTGCGGGCGCGTGCGGCGTGGCCGGCTGGCGGTTCGGCCACTGGCCGGCGGTCCCTTTTTCGTTTTTTTTTCTTTTCTTTTTTTTTCTTCTTTTTTTTTGAAACATATTACTGTTTTTTTTATATTATTTATTTATATATTTTTTATATTCTTCCCTTTTATTATTTTATATTTTATTATTTATATTTATTTTTTTTATTATTATTTTTTTATATTCTATTCATTTTATTTATTTATTAATATATATATATTTAAAATTTATTTATATACATTTCTTTTTATATATATATATATATTATTAGTATTATTTTAGATTTATTCCCTAATACATGATTTAGGCTATAATTATTATTTTAATTTCTTCTTTTGCTACATACATATATGTATGTTTTATATATATTTTTTTTTATATATTCTTTTATCCTTCTAATGTTTATTGCATGATCATGTATGCAATGCAGGATGCGAAAATTTAGGGTGTTACATTGTAGCAACTACCAAGCAATGCATATGGAGCCTGTCTTTAGCTATTGTAGATATTTATGCAATTCTGGTCAAACGCTCCTTAAGGAATGCTCAAGTTGTATTTATATTTATACTTGGAGATGTGGTGAGTCATTTCTTAACAGACATAACACAATTTTCTTATTGTTTTTATAATATTGATATGGTGTGTATGCACTAATAAACAAAACGGGCGATGTCTTTACTGGCCATTCATGTTTCCTTGCAAATCACAAGGAACGGTGACTTTTGGTGCAGCATGTGCATCCGCGGGTATTATTTTTCTCATTGATGGTGATGTTAACAGATGTCCATTGAAGCATTGTGCTAGTTCCGAGATCGCCACCATGATGGCATTAATTAGCTGGTTTGCTATTGTGCCTTCTTGTATCCTTAATTTCTAGTCAATGTACTCGACATGAGAATATAAGACGCAAAAAAGCATAATTGTAACACCCTGACTTTAGAAAGGGAAATAAAATAAAAATTATTATCTCTGCATTATTCTATGCATGTTTATGTGTAAATTTAAATTTTTGAGACATGCTAAAAATTCATTCAAAATTTAAATAGAATCTAGAACTTTAAATAAAAATCAAAACAACAAAGTTTCTAGGCCAAGGTCTGAAAAAATTTCTCTCCACTGCAAACCCACCTTTGCAGCACATTTCCGGTGTGGGACGCGTGTCCACGCACGAAACTCGAGGAAGAAATGCTGTGGGCGAGCCCCGTTTCGATTGGCTCGCTCTCGTCAACCAAATGCAGCTCAGCAGCACCCCCTCTTTGTCCAAGCCGTGCAGTGTAGCATCAACTCTGGTTTTGGTTGACTCCGCAGCAGCTCCAAGGAAACGCGAATCGCTCTCGTGAACCAAACGTGGCTCGGCAGGGCCCTCCAAGCCTTGCAGTGCAGCGTCAGCTCTGGTTCCAATTGGCTCCGCAACGCTAGATCCAAGGAAACGTGACTCGCTCTCATGAACCAAACGTGGCTCGGCAGCGCCATCCAAGCCGTGCAGTGCAGTGTCAACTCCGGTTTCCATTGGCTCCGCAGCGCCAGCTCCAAGGAAAAGCAGCTCGGCAGCACCCTCCAAGCCGTGGAGTGCAGCGTCAACTCCAGCTGGACGCGTCAGTTGCTATCCGCCGGTTGTGAGTGAGAAAAGGCGGGCGCTACCACATGCCTCCAGCGCCGTAGCTGGCATTATAAATTTGTTCCTAGAGCATGTTGCACTGTATGCTTCAGAAAAAGAGCACACAACACTGAAGCCTTTGCTGATACTTGGACTGAGACCTATTTTCACACTGCCTTTGTTTACTTTGTGTTTTTTAGGACAATTACTGATGTAATTTGTTCATGGTATTCATATGAAGCTCACGCACAAACTTTACATGAGGCAGTTAGAATTCGATTGACCGTATGTGTTTTGTTTCATGTTTACAGTTTTCCAATAGGCGTATCACTTGCTATAATCTACTCCCTCCATTTCGTAAAGAATGTCGTTTCCGACAAGGAATTAAACAAGAAATAAACTGTGAGAGGTTGTCCGAGCGACAATTAAATCGGCAGAGAGGGAGTATACTTTATGACTAGCTTAAGCTGAGTAAATTAATGCCAAAATATTGTTGTGGATGGTTTTTTTTTCAATTGATGCGAGAGAAAAGCTAATAATTTAACTGGGTTCTAAATATGGCGAGATGCAGCAGCATCAGGGAAACGCGGAGGCAACTGCTAATACTTAATGGTGAGATGCTAAGCAGCAGCAAATGGAGACAAAGCAATGCGCGCGGCGGCGGAGGCAGGCAAGGGGGCCACCGGCGCTGGTGGCCTGTCGTGTGTGACCATATTGTATGCGAGTTGTATCTCGTACCGTGTACCGCATCCATATACCGTGTGCACCTCCTCCTTATTATAAATACAAGCTGGTGTGGCTCTATTGGGTCATCGCCGAATACTATGTTTGACAGTGCTTAGTAGTATAGTTGCTGCTTAGAGACATGAGCGGCCCAACAGCGCGCGCGGCCTGACAAGCGTGCTGTGCACCTGGCGATGGTTTAGTCCCACACTGCTAATTTGAGGTGCGGGCGTCCACCTCTGCTGCGATCACTGTGCCGAACTTCTCTGTACTCGTGTTGGTCCCGCCATGCTGCCATTTGCTGAAACCTATGGGCTTGCTTTGCTCGTTACTATTGAGCCTTGTTCTCTATTGGTTGTGCGCTTGGCGCTCCAATTTTGTTAACAGTTTATTGAGCCTTGTTCTCTGTTGGTTGTGCGCTTGGCGCTCCAATTTTTTTAACCACGGAACGGGTCATTTTTGTGCCGATTCAACCTTCGGACCGGCCCGAGCACGGCAATTTTACCGTGCCGCCCATCGTGCTCCCGATCCAGGCACAAATAGTGCACGACCAAATAGTGCATATATCATCATTGATCTCCACGGTACGCAACATCTGCATGTGTGGACATCATCTGTACATACACGTGTCTGTTGCCATATGGCTCTTGGAATACTGCCATGCACATGCATAACACGAGCATGGTCCCGACTAAAAGTGTCCAATCACATGTTTGTGCACGAAGACCCATTCATCAACATTTTTATGTAAAACCAGGGGCCAGCCCTAGCTTGTCGACACGCCTATGTGAACGAACGAGCTGCTGCCACTAGGGCGGATCTAGGGGGACTGCGTGCCCCCCTACTATTCTTGGAATAGGGTAGCCCTCTTACGCACACAAACACAAGAGCACGGAGAAATTTGACGGTGACTATCAGCTGCAACTACGTATGCTGTTTATCTCACCTGATTAGCTCAATACTAACGGCAATAAAAGGCGCTTTTATAGCCAGGCTCAAGATCTCTCGCCACGAAATGCACTGGATACATTATACCCAAGCTGAATCGTTTCCCAAACCATCCCGACCCTTTTCTTGAATCCGCGCACCCGCAAGGTCTGCAGATGAATGATCTGTTCGGGGCGCCTGGGACGACGGCCGGCCTCGTCCTCCGTCTCGCACAAATTTTATTTGCGGTTGCCGCGCTCGCAATCGTAGCTCCCACAGGTGACATATCCACTTTCAGGTCGGCTAGGTTCTCATTAGATTAGTTTGCATGTATTCGTGGGTTAATTTACCTAAGAGGAATTATGTTTTTGTCCAGCTACATTCTTACAGCAACTACCTAGCAATGCATATAGAGCCCGTCTTTAGCTATTGTAGATATTTATGCAATTTGGTCAAACGCTCCTTAAGTAATGCTCGAGTTGTATTTATATTTACAATTGGAGATGTGGTGAGTCATTCCTTAACAGACATAACACAATTTCTTAGAGTTTTTATAATATTGAAATGGTGTGTATGCACCAATAAACAAAACGGGTGATGTGTTTACTGGCCCTTCATGTTTCCTTACATATCACAGGAACATTGACTTTTGGCACAGCATGTGCATGCGCGGGTACTATTTTTTTCATTGGTGGTGATGTTAACAGATGTCCACTGAAGCAGTGTGCTAGTTCCGAGATTGCCACCGTGATGGCGTTAATTAGATAATTTGCTGTTGCGCCATCTTGTATCCTTAATTTCTGGTCAATGTTCTGGACATGAGAATCTACGAAGCAACAAAGCATAATTGTAACACCCTGCCTTTATAAAGGAAAATGAAATAAAAAAACATTATCTTTGCATCATGCTATGCATGTTTATGTGTAAACCTAAATTTTTGAAACACACAAAAATTCATTCCAAATTCAAATAGAATCCGGAATCTTAAATAAAAATTAAAACAACAAAGTTTCTAGGCCAAGGCCTGAAAAAATTCTCTCCACTGCAAACACACCTTTGCAGCACATTTCTGGTGTGGGACGCGTGTCAACGCATGAAACTCGAGGACTAAATGCTGCAGGCGGGCCCCATTTTGATTGGCTTGCTCTCGTCAACCAAATGCGGCTCGACAGCGCACGCTCTCGATCCAAGCCGTGTGGTGCATCGTCAACTCCGGTTTCAGTTGGCTCCGTAGCACCAGCTCCAAGGAAACGCGGCTCGCTCTCGTGAACCAAACGTGGTTTGGCAGGGTCCACTCAGCCGTGCAGTGCAGCATCAACTTCGGTTTTGATTAGCTCCGCAGCGCCAGCTCCAAGTAGACGCAGCTCCCTCTCATGAACCAAATGCGGCTCGGCAGCGCCCTCCAAGCCGTGCAATGCAGTGTCAACTCCGGTTTCCATTGGCTCTACAGCTTCAGCTCCAAGGAAATGTGTCTCGGTAGCGCCCTCCAAGCCGTGCAGTGCAGCATCAACTCCGTCTGACCGCTTTAGTTGCTATGATCCACCGGTTGTGAGTGATAAAAGTGGGTGCTACCATGTGTTGGAAGTACCGGACAAGTCCGGTTGCTGTCCGGTAAGGGTAACCGGACTAGTCGGGACCCTTACGGGACTAGTCCTATATTGTCCAATAAAGATATCGGACTAGTCTGATCTATTCAGTAACTGTCAGTTTGAACTCGAAATTGGCATGTGTTCTAATAAAACGAAAACGTCCCACCGAATGGTGTGTCCCTGATCGGGGGACACAACTATTCCTAAGGGTGGGAGGCCCCCTCTTGTGTCTTTTGGACAAGTATAAGAAGAGGGTCAAGTGTATGAACAAGGAATGTTTATGCATACACACATACACTTTTGAACACTCTAACCCACTCAGAACCCGATCAACATACCAAGAGAAGAACAAGGGGAAACACCTCCCGCCGTCGTTCTTCTTGCGGCCTCGCCTTGTTGGCTCGATGGCCGCATCGTCAAGCAACCACAAAGATGGAGGAGAAAGTATTAGAAGTGTTCTTGTGCTATTTGAGAGATAGCACTTGATGTTCATGTCGTATTTAGTTTTCTTCATGTAATTCGAGATGATTTAGTGACTATTTGATCTTTGGGCTTCCTTTTGATTCTGTCGGCATTTGGATCCAGCAGATCTCCTGACACTACCTTTGGTAGATTAAGGAGTTGTAGTTCTATAATGGGCGCGCAGAGATTCAAGAAGGTGAAAGGCAAGTGTAAACTGTTGGTGTTTGGATCCGGCAGATCTCCCGACACTACCTTTGGTAGATCAAGGAGTTGTAGTTCGGTAATGGGCGCGCAGAGATTCAAGAAGGTGAAAGGCAAGTGTACACAGATATTTACGTGGTTCGGGCCGCCTGAGCGTAATACCCTACTCCACGGGGTGTGTTGGTGTTGTATTAAGAGTGTGAGTCTAGAAGAAGCTCCAGAAGAAGAAGTTATTCTAGCTCAGGGAGTTCTGTAGTTGTCTGGAACCGTCCCTTGTGTATCCTCGACCAGTCTTTTTATAGTACAAGGACTGGTCGTTACATCGTTAGCCTGGCCCGACAGGTGGCCCCGGCGGTTACACATGCTTGATACACAATTAATGAGGTTAATTACCCTTAATAGCCTGGTAACGAGCCTTAACAGTGTCGTTACCAGTATTAAAGGCCATTTGATCGTTTGTCATTAATATGGTACTAATGACGCTTAATCAGGTCTTGAAGTCTTTGATTGCTCCTTGAAGGTCCGGAGCCGTTGGGGGGTCCACCAGCCTGATTGTTGAATTTGAAGGTCTGACGGTTGCCACGTGGCAGCTCCGGAGCTTACCGTCGTGGACAAGTAGGTCCGGTGTTGCTGGACACATGTCAGTACCGGAGCTTCCCTCTGTCTGGGGTTAGGTCTGGGGGTGCCATACTGGTATTCCGACCGGAGCTTCCCGTGTGTGGGTGATAGCTCCGGTCTTATGATACACGTGGCAGCCCTGGGACTAACCATGTCAGGAAAGCAGGTCCGGTTATGCCTGACATGTGGGCCCTTCGGAGGTCTTAAAATCTAGTAGATGGAGTTTCCTTGTGATCTTTGCAATCCCAAGGGGTATCCGGTATGAAGGGTACCGACAGTGGCCCCCTGGGCTCACCTCCGGGAGAGACCTTTTGGATGAAGTAATTTTGCTGGAGGTGGGTCCATTCTTCGGTTTCTGAGCCGTGGCTTCAAGGGTCTTTGGTCGTGCCGTTGGCGATAGTTCGCAGTTAAACTTCCGTCGTGTGGCGTATCTAGGAGGCGGCAGGTGAGATCTCAGCGTGCGGATCTCATGCAGTTGAAGGTCGCCGGTTTCCAATACGAAAATTGTATCGGTTCCACGCGCCCTGTCAGGCCGCCGCCTTCGGGTTTCCCGCCTTTCATGATGACAACCATTCGCCTGGGGTAAGAACCTCGACTTGATCGTCGGGGTGGCCTCGGGCCCCCTTGTCATTGGTGGGGTGAAATTTTTGACTGGTATCGTCGGCTCCTCTGCGGTTTGCATCCAGGCGTTGCGGGGGCTTACTTAAGAAGGAAAGTACGCATCGTTTGGGGTTCTTTACGCCTTTCATTCGATCTTGCGCTCAAACCTTCCAAACTTTCGCTTGCCTTTCCTCTCTTGCCTCGCTGTGCTGCGATGGAGTTGGGTCTCCACCAGAGCCGACTGAAGACCGATGACGATTTGAAGAAGGTTCGGGCCCTCATGGGATGGTCCCCTGACTTCTTCAACCACTTGGTCTGCGCAGGCAAGATTCCGTTCGAGAAGGAACACGCAGGCGACATGGTGTACTTCTCCGCGTACGCCATGGTGGGAGTGATCCCACCTTTCTCCTCTTTCTTCTTGATGCTGCTAGACTTCTATGGTCTGCAGCTATACCACCTTGGCCCCCACTCCATTCTACTGGTGTCAATTTTTGTCCACTTCTGCGAGATGTGGGTGGGCATTCCCCCCTGCATTGAGCTCTTCCGCACCTTCTTCGCTATCCAAACTACGGGCAGGAGTGACGAGTACCTTGGCTTCTACTATTTCGTGAAGCGCAAGAAGTGCCTGTACAAGTACTTGCGGTCGTTCCCTTCTGGGAAGTGGGACGACTGGAAGAAGGATTGGATTGTCATCAGGGTGGAGGAACACGAGAAGCTGGAGCTGCCGGAAGGCCTCCCCAACATCGACACTGCAGTTTGGAGTGAAGCTCCGGTGTTGTCGCATGCCTTCAACCCTGCTCTGACCAGGATCCTCCTGTGCGTGGAAGGAGGGGTGACTCCTCAGGCGGTGTTTTACAACTTCCTGACCAACACGTGGGCTCTGCTGAAGAGGAGGGAGAAGCTAGCTTGATCCCTCAATAGTATGCTGGACGACAATCGGATCGAGACCGGTTTGAAGTCCAACATGGAGGGTGCAACTTTGGAGTTCCACCTCAAGAAGTTCCAGCACGACATCGACGTCGAGGGTGACTACTTGGCTCCGCTGGCAGCTTTCCTCCCTCTGAACATGGAGGTAGAGTTCAGCAGGGAGCTCCGGTGGACGATGCCGGTGCTTGACGACCTTGGTGTCGTTGAGAGGCGTTCGACCACCGCGTTGGCGATCTCTGAAGCTCCTTAAGGCGGCTCCGTTCCCGCCCCTAAGCCAAGAACTTAAGTCGTCGACAAGGGCAAGGAATTGGCCGAGCCCTCGAGCCGTAAGAGGAAGCATGCCGACAGAAGGTCCGCCAGGCATACTTCTTCTACGACGTCTCCTTCTCCCCGGAGGGGGAGGTCTATGACGGCGGCATCTACTCCAGTAGCGGATTCTTCCCGGGGTGCTAGCTCTGGCCAGGTGACTTCGGTAACAGGGCCACCTGAGGGCTCCGGGTCTAGAGGTCATTCCCGGTCGAGGGGGCCTCGACCAGAGCAACGCTGATAACAGCATCAAGCTCCGGGAGACCCTCTGGGACTACCACGCCAGTGGAGGTTGGGGCCAGTCCGGAGCGTCCGGAGAAGAGGTTTCGTGCAAACTGGTGCGAAAGCCTTCTGAGGTAATTTTTGATTTTTTTACCTCAATCAATTGTTTTATTGTTATAACTGCATTTTGAGTTTCTTCGTCCTTCATCCACAGCGTGCCTAAGAAAAGGGCTGAAGCTCCGGTCCCTGTAGCAGCGGTTGAGGCTGTGCAGGCTGAAGCTCCGGCTCTGATCCCAACGCCGCCCCAAGAGGTGGCTGAGGCTGCGGCAGCCCTGGTGCTGGCTGTCATTGTTTTGGACCTCGACTCATCCCTAGAAGCTCCCGTGGTAGCGCCGGACCACGGGAATGAAGATGTACCAGCAGCGCCAGCCACTGAGGTTGAAGCTCTGGGCTTGGATGCTGAGATGTTGGACGCTCCGGCCGCGGAGCCGGAGGGAGCTGCGATTCCGGCCCTAGAGCTGGATGTTGTTGAAGCTCCGACAGTCGAGCCGGTGGTTTGTGAGGTCCCGACAGTAGAGCCGGGTGTTGACGAAGCTCCGGCACTTGAGCCGGTTGTCGAGGAAGCTCCCGCGGTAGAGACGGTTGCTGCAGAAGTTCTGGCTGTGGAGCCGGCCATTGAAGGGGTTCCGGTGTCCGAGCAAGTTGCTACGGAGGTGTCGGCGCCTGAGCCTTTGGTGGTCGAGGCGCCAGTGTCCGAGCCCATGATGGTCGAAGCGCCAACACCTAAGCCTTAGGCGGAGGAGGCGCTTGCGCTGGAGCCAGAAGTAGGTTCTGCTCTGACCGAACCTTCAACACCCGCTCCTGAAGCGGTGATCCCAGAGGTGCCCGCTGCTGAGCCAGAGTGCCAAGATGAAGCTGTTGGCCCCCCGCCAAAGGGGTCAGTTGTTGATGACCTGGCGGCTGGGCCTTCGGAATCAATTCCGGAGGTTGGAACTTCGGCTGCAAGTACTTCCCCGACGGCGGCCGAGGCTATCCCGGAGGATGGCCCTAGTGCCGTGGAAGCTCAGGGGACCGCTCTTGTAGAGTGGGACCCAATTTTTGTTGCTGAAGATCCGCTGGAGCCAGTGGAGAGGACCCCAGCAGGTCCGGACCCGATCCCCCTATCGTTGTATATTGACAACGCCTGTTCCAGCCTTCGCCAGGTCCAGCTGGCCTTCTACCACGACAGCAAGGCCCTCGAGGAGAAGCGCCAAACCCTTAGGAGGTGGTGCAACCGACTCCATTTCGAGACCAAGCTGGCGCAGTCGAGGCTGGCTGACGACAAGGAGTGGGTGCAAAGGGAGAAAGTCCGTTTGGAGTACTGCGGTAAGTTGTTGGATGAGAGGGAAAGCATGACGCGGACCCTCGACAACCAATCCTGGGCCATCTATGATCAGGCCAAGGCTACAAATAGCACAGCGGATGATCGCCTGGAAAGGCTCGCCACCATTCACGATAGTCTCGTCAAGCACTGGGAAGCTCTTGAAGTGCGGGAAAGACAGCTCGAAGATGAAGAGCAAAAATTCCTGGAGCTTCGGGACGACCTCGTGAAGAGGGTGGAAGAGCTTGTCCAAAAGGCAGCTCTAGCTGACAAGATCCTCGAAGAACGCACCAAGAAATTGGAGGAGCGTTGCGAGGAGGATGAGAAGAAGGCTTGGGAGCGAGGGAAAGATCTCTACAAGCAGGAGAATGCCATTGCCGTCAGGGAGAAGAAAGTACAGGGCCGAGAGAAGGATTTGGTCCGCCGCCGGAATGAGATCCATCTCTGGGAGGAAGAGCTCAGCAAACTCGAAAGGCAGGTTGCTAAAACAATTCAGCAAAATGCCAAAGAGGTGGAGCGTCTTGCTCGGGAGAGCTCGGAGCTTGCGGTGGCCAAAAGATCCTTCGCGGAGATGCATGGTGCAAGGGTTGCAGAGTCCCAACAAGTTTGGGACTTCCTGGGCAAGGCCAACGACTTGCTGAGGCCAATGGGCTTCAGTCCCGTGCGTCCGGATGATCTGGAGCCGGACCTGGACTAGGCGTTGGAGGCGCTGAGTTCAGCAGGCAGCAAGCTCTCCAAGATGGGCGATGTCATCGCGGACCAGCTGGAAACAGAGGGTCAGTCCCTGGTGAAGAACGTCGCAGAGTTTTTGCTGACGCGCTATACCTGCCGGGACCCTCAATTCCCTCTGGACCCGGTGCTTGAAGGCCCCATCGAAGGAGAGGGTGAAGCTGCCAGAGCCAGCATGTCGGAGGTGGCCCAGAAGGTCGCCCAGTTCTTCTATAGGGTCTAGGACCATCTCTCTATAGCTCCCGCTTGTATTCTCTCTTCTTCTTCTCCAATTTTGTAATATCTTGTCTCCAGATGAATGAAATCCAAATTTTTGTGAATTCAAATTTCATTTTTTTGTCTTCGACACCACCTTTGTCTCACTTGGCCCCCTGGTAGATGTACACAATTTGATTGTGAACATGTACTAGGAGGATGTAACGGTTGTTGAAGACTTGCGTGCTTCGAACTTGTAGAATGTAGGTCTGAAGTCTTCGATAGTGTAGGCCCCCTAAGACTGTCGGAACTTAGTGTATCTGGCATTGACCTTCGCCGGAGCTTAGTAGCTCCGGCAGTAGTCTCCATCAACGCATAAAGCATCGATGGTTAGCCTTCTGGGGTGTCGGAGCTTGGCAGCTCCGACAGTGACCTCCGTCAACACGTGTTGTGTCAACGTCAGACTCCACTTTAGTGTCTTTCCACCACCTTCACGTTGACGACTTGACCCCTAGCTTTACCAGAACTGAGTAGCTCCAAAGATGCTTGATGTCAATGTTTGAACATCGACCACAAGCCGCCTAGAGGATGTCCGCACACTGAAGTCAAGAAAAACAGTAAAATCCATTTCCTATCTATAACTTCATTGCGGCTTACTATTCCAGAGAAAGTTTTAGGTCAAACACAATTCTAAATACAATCAAGAGTGTTGTCTTGCTTCCTTCAGGTCTGATCGTTTCTGGACTCGCCTTACTTCGGCCTGTCGGGGTGTAGGTAGAGTGGCGTACTTAGGGTGCATGACCAGGCTAAGTCGATAGCACACTCTGGCCCTAGATTGGCTTGGCGACATTCAGACAAGTAGGCCATCAACAATGTTTGAACCCGAAAGGGTAGACAATGCAACTCGAATTGTATATGAACTGGTCGAGCTAAAGTTTCTTAAGAACTGCACAACTTTGTTATAGACAAGAAAGAGAAAAATACAAATATTGAGCCTGTACAAAGTAAATGCACGTGGAGTCTGTTTTCACACAATGATGTCTTTCATTATAGGTCCCGGGTACAGGGGAAACAAGTACACTCTTAGGGTACGGAACCAGGCTAAGTGTGTTTCATTTCTCGTTTGAACCAAGGTAGCTAGCTACACCTTTAGTTCTGAGACTATGACAAGTGTTGCATGGACGTTGCGGACCTAGCAAGGTAGGTCCGACTGCCCTCCTGGAGAAGCTACCTGACTCTGTACAATGACTCTATAACATACATGACATGTAATTACAGACTCACCTCCGTGATATTAAGCGTAGAACTTACGGAGGTGCTCAATGTTCCAAGGATTTGGGAGAGGTGTCCCATCCTCGGTTGCCAAGCGAACGCATCTGGGACGGGATACATTGATCACTCGGAAGGGTCCCTCCCAGCTGGGGGAGAGTTTGTTTAACCCTTCTATGGATTGTATTCTCCGTAGCACCAGATTGCCTTCCTCGAGCTGTCGGCTGTGAACATGCCGTTGGTGATAGCGCCGAAGAGCTTGGCGGTATCGGGCATTCCAAACAGCTGCTCGGCACCTTCCCTCTTGAAGTAGGTCAAGGTCTTAATGCCGGAGCTGGTCCTGCGTGGCTTCGTTGGAGGTCCGGACCCGGAGCGACCCTAAGGTGATTTTCGGAGGAAGGATTGCTTCGGCTCCGTACACCAGGAAGAAGGGTGTCTCTCCAGTTGACCGGTTTGGAGTTGTCCTGTTGGCCCATAGAGTGGGCGGAAGCTCTTCGATCCAGTTGGCTCCATGTTTTTTCAGGCGCTCATATGTGCGCGTCTTGAGTCCTTTCAGGATTTCTGCATTTGCTCTCTCGGTTTGGCCATTGCTTGCCGGGTGAGCTACAGAGGCGTAGCTGACTTGGATGCCGAGGTCTTCGCAGTATCCTTGGAAAGCAGAGCTTGTGAATTTTGTTATAATTTTGTTCGGGACTCCAAATCTGCATACGATGGACTGCAAGAAGTTGAGAGCCGATTGCTTGTTTATTATCACAACTGGAGTTGCTTCCGACCATTTGGTGAACTTGTCAATGGCAACATACAGGAACTTGTAACCTTCGACAGCTCTTGGGAAAGGTCCCAAGATGTCCATCCCCCACACAGCGAAAGGCCATGTAGGAGGTATCATTTGTAGAGGCTAAGCCAGTGTGTGAATTTGCTTTGCATGGAACTGGCATGCTTTGCATTTCTTCACCAGCTCAGTTGCATCCTGGAGCGCTGTAGGCCAGTAGAAGCCATGCCGGAAGGCTTTAACGACCAGCGTGCGGGAAGACGCGTGGTTCCCACACTCGCCTCCATGGATTTATGTGAGAAGCTCGTAGCCTTCTTCCCTTGTGATGCACTGCATTAGGACGCCGTTGGCACCGCACCGGTAGGGATCCCCTTCTACCAGCACGTATCTTTTAGCCAATCTGACTATCCGGTCAGCGGATACATCATCGTTAGGAAGGATATTGTCTTTCAAGTAGCTCTAGATCTCCGAGATCCATGCATTGGAGCTTGCTTGAGTATTTGAGTCTTGCGTGCTGGGTTGCTCGGAGCTTCCGACAACACCTACGACCCTTGATAGCTGCCATGGTAACAGGGCAATCGGGACCGCCAGCTTCGGGATGCTGGTCTCGCCCCCTTCGCTCAGTTCGGCAGGCTGAGCGGTGGGTTTTGACAACCTCCGAACGAATGTTCCGTCACGAGCCGGAGCTCCGGTTGACACTTTCATCGAGAGTTTGTCAGCTTCAGTGTTATGGACACGCTAGACATGGTGGAGATCCAGGACTTCGAAGTCCTTCTGAAGCCTCTGGACTTCAAGGAGATAAGCAGCTAGTTGAGGATTGTTACAGGAGCATTCACTCTTCACCTGTTTAATGATGAGCTGCGAATCTCCCTTGACCAACAGCTGCTTGACACCATATGATAGTGCCACCTTTAGTCCATAAATGAGTGCTTCATACTCCGTCATATTTTTGGTCGTCTTGAAGTCAAGGTGGACCATGTATTTTACCTTCTCCCCGATTGGAGCGAGGAGAAGGACTCCAGCTCCGGCCCCCCTACTTTTGCATGGAGCCGTCGAAGTAGAGGGTCTAGTGAGTTCTGACTTCTGCTCGCTAGGGCCCCCAGGGTTTGATGGAGAGGGGGTCCATTCTGCCACGAAGTCTGCCAATGCTTGACTCTTGATCGCTTGTCTTGGGACAAATTCAAGATCGAATTTGGCCAATTCCACTGCCCACTTTGCAACGTTCCCAGTAGAGTTGGGATTATGAAAGATCGCACGCAGTGGGTAAGAGATCACCACTGAGATCTTGTGAGCTTGGAAGTAATGGCGAAGCTTCCTGGAGGCGATGAGAACTGCGTAGAGCAGCTTGTTCACCTCTAGGTATCGAGTCTTGGCATCATGTAGTACTTCGCTGATGAAGTACACTGGGTGTTGGACTGTCCGGACCCTCCCGGAGGGGCCCGAAGCTTCCTCCACATCGACCTGGACCCTCCCGGAGGGGTCCGGACCTGCTTCGGGGACCTCTAGGTCCTTGCTGGAGGAACCCAGAGCTTCTATTGGAGTGACCTGAACCCTCCCGGAGGGGTCCAGATCTTCTGGAATAAATCCATGTAGATCCAAGTCTGGGGGCAGGGACCCAGACTCACCTTCAGGAACCTCCGGACCCTCTCGGAGGGGTCTGGATTCCTGAGCTTGGGATGGTTCTGGTCTCTCCACAACCAGGACCATGATTCTCCCCCCATCTGCACAACTGCAAAAAGGTCCAGTTCGGTGCCTGGTCGGGTGTATGAACTCCCGAAATTGGCGGTGAACTGTTGGCACAATTCCTCCCAACTATTGATAGAGTTGTGAGGAAGGCACATGAACCAGGACCTGGCGGTCCCAGTCAAGGTCACTGGGAAGTAGTTGGCCATTACGGCCTCGTTACCTCCGGACGCAAGGATTGCGGTGGTGTAAATTTGGAGAAACTCGGCGGGATTAACAGTCCCGTCAAATTTCTCCGGCAGGTGAGGCCGGAACTTTTGTGGCCATCTGACCATGCGTAGGTGCATGGCCAGTGCAGAACAGCCTCCTCCTACTCGCGTTTTGTGAGCATGCTCGATATGGACACGGCTGTCCTGTTGACGGTAACGGCGATCAAGCTCTACCTGGAGGTCATGAGTTGAAAGCCTGGTTACCGTATGAGTATGTCGCGCCCCAGAAGGTAGCAACATAACTTGTTGTGACGCAGCACGCCTCCTATTCTAGGAAGCATGCAGACCAAGTCTGCCAGACACGGTCCGGCGTTGCGATGGGGCCTGCCCCGAAGGAGGAGGACCTTGGTTGCTGATGCGGTCGACTGCTGCTGCAACCAGATGTTCCACATCAGCCCCCCACTACTCCATCGCACCCTGGGATGCACCTGAAGGTGGTGGACGTTGGAGGAGAGCACGCGCTGCATGAAGCGCGTGTTCAGGGTTGTTGTTATTCGCCGATGTGGTGACCGACGCCGATGCACCGTCATGCTACTCATCTTGACGTGCTGGTGCATGCGGTGGCGGTGGAGGCATGACTCCTGCTGGAGCCACGGCACCTGCTGGTTGCTGCATGTTGGAGGGATTGCCCCCAGCGGGTTGAACAGCAGGGTTGCCATTGGATGATCCAGTAGCTGAGTTCACCATACTTGAAATCTCGGGCGCCCATACCTGGCGCGCCAATTATCGGCTTTTGGATCTGGCAGATCTCCCGACACTACCTTTGGTAGATCAAGGAGTTGTAGTTCGGTAATGGGCGCGCAGAGATTCAAGAAGGTGAAAGGCAAGTGTACACAGAGATTTACATGGTTCGGGCCGCCTGAGCGTAATACCCTACTCCACGGGGTGTGTTGGTGTTGTATTAAGAGTGTGAGTCTAGAAGAAGCTCCAGAAGAAGAAGTTCGTCTAGCTCAGGAAGTTCTGTAGTGGTCTGGAACCGTCCCTTGTGTATCGTCGACCAGTCCTTTTATAGTACAAGGACTGGTCGTTACATCTTTAGCCTGGCCTGACAGGTGGCCCCGGCGGTTACACATGCTTGATACATAATTAATGAGGTTAATTACCCTTAATAGCCTGGTAGCAGGCCTTAACAGTGCCGTTACCAGTATTAAAGGCCATCCGATCGTGTGTCATTAATATGGTATTAATGACGCTTAATCGGGTCTTGAAGTCTTTGATTGCTCCTTGAAGGTCCGGAGCCGTTGGGGGGTCCACCAGCCTGATTGTTGAATTTGAAGGTCCGGCGGTTGCCACGTGGCAGCTCCAGAGCTTACCGTCGTGGACAAGTAGGTCCGGTGTTGCTGCACACGTGTCAGTACTGGAGCTTACCGTGTGTGGGTGATAGCTCCGATCTTATGATACACGTGGCGGCCCTGGGACTAACCATGTCGGGGAAGCAGGTCCGGTTACGCCTTACATGTGGGGCCTTCGGAGGTCTTCAAATCTAGTAGATGGAGTTTTCTTGTGATCTTTGCAATCCCAAGGGGTATCCGGTGCGGAGGGTACTAACAGATTCTAACAATGGTATCAGAGCCATTTAGACCACTAATCATTTCGAATTGAGTTTTGATCGAAGTTTTTTGCTGAAAGTTTTGAAGGTCTGGACTTGTCCGGACTATGAACTGGACTAGTCCAGTATGCCACAATAAATTGGTTTGGTTTTTTGGATCAGGGCATTTTGACCCGTTAATCTGATTGAAAACCAATTAAGCACTTTGGATTTAAATCCATTGTGAAAATTAAGTTGATTTTGTAAGATGGTAAGATTAAGATTCCCTTTTGGGTATTTCGACATTTCTCGTTTTTTATATGAAACTTTTCCGGGGTTGGTCGGACTAGTCCGGAATAGTACGGACCAAACTAGAAAAGTTCAATAAAGAACGGATCAAATGTTTTTAGATCAGTACCGGACTAGTTCGAAAACCATACTGTAAGAGTTTAGACTAGTCTGGCCATGTGCAGACTAGTCCGTCCTATACAACTAAGTTTGCTTATTTAATTAAGCTTCCGCTGTGAATTAAGTATATATTTTCATAACAATTTGGTCGAGTAACCAAAGCGAAAGATAAATTGCTATGTCAATTTAAGTTGCATGAAATTCTATTGAGTAACAAAGTGAAAAATAGAATTGTCATGTTTTTAAGCTATATTAATGTCATTATTGGCCGAGTAACCAAAGTGAAAGGCATTAATGACATTTTGTTTCTAAGTACATAGTAATTTGGTCGAGTAACCAAAGCAAAAGATAAATTACTATGTATTTCAGTTGTTCTTCAATGTTGAGTTTTAATGTCATTATTGGCCGAGTAACCAAAGCAAAAGGCATTAATGACATTCCTTAAATGTTAAGTTTTGGTCGAAGAACCAAAGTGAAAGATAAAACTCATCATTTTCGTATGGTTAACATCTATGCATTCTTCTTGATTTTGGTTTTTGATTATGAAGGTTCCTCCAATGCTAATTCAGCACTGAGTTTCATCGCTTCTATTGATCCACTCAATGGAAGCAATTATGGGATATGTCGAGAGAAGTTGAAGATTGCTTTAGTAGTCTCTGAGATAGACTTGGCTCTCACTACTCCATATTCGGTTGCACTGGTTGAACCAATAGGAGATGCTGATGAAACTCAGGAAGCCTTGCTGTGAGGACAAAGGAATATACTACTGAGTTATTGGCTTATGACATTGATTGTTATAAGTGGAAGAAATCAAACAGGAAATGTTTGATAGAAATTAAGGGCACTATCACTGAGGCCATTCGGGGAGCAATCCCTGAATGTGAAACTGTTGTTGAATACCTCCAAAGGATAGAGAATCTGTTTACTGGTTCTTCTAAGGTCACTGCAAACACTCTTATCAAGAGGCTTGTTACTGAAAAGTATCATGGAGGTGATGTGCGTGAGCACATCTTAAGGATGACAAATATGGTTGCAAAGCTTAATCATATGGATTTGGGGATTAAAGATGAGTTCGTTGTGTATCTCATCATTGCCTCACTTCCTAAGGAATTTGAGACTTTTTTCATCAACTACAACTCTCAACCTGAACTATGGAACATAGAAAAACTCATGGCTATGTGTGTTCAGGAGGAAGAGAAGATTAAGTCCCTTCACGGTTATGATGCTATTAATTACGTGAAGGGAAAAGGTAAGGCTAAGTAGAATTATTCTTCTGAGCAATCTTGTAAGTATCATGGTTCTTCTCACCATGATAAAGATAAGGGTAAGTTTCAACAAATCTATCCTTATAATAAGGATGTGAAAGTGGATAAAGATCAGTGCCGCTTTTGTTTAGACAAAGGTCACCACCAGAAGGATTGCATAGACTTCCTTAAATGGTGTTGTAAAAATGGTAATGATTTTGTGACCTTTGTTGATGGATCTCTGCTTTTAGATTATACAACATCTTCTTGGTGGATTGACTCAGGTGCCAATGTGCACGTTTGCAATTCGTTGCGGGGGTTAAATATGAGGAGGACCATAGAAAGAGGGGAAAGGGCCATTAAAGTTGCTGATGGCCATGAAGCTGAAGTGAAATCCATTGGAGATTATCCATTAGTATTAAAAAATGGCTTTGTACTTACACTTCAGGATGTATTATATGTACCCTCTTTAAGTAGAAATATCATCTCAGTATCATGCTTAGATAATGATGGTTATGTTTGCCAGTTTGGCAAAGACAGATGTGTAATTAAGATTGATAATAAGATTGTTGGTGTTGCCATAAGACAAGACATGCTATACTTATTATCTATGCATGATGATATTAATGTTGTAAGCGACATTCAATTTTCCTCACATCAGGGTAAGCGTAAGAGAATCGATTCCGAAATTTCTTCAAAATTATGGCATTGTCGCTTAGGCCATATTTCGAGGGAGAGAATTGAATAATTGATTTCACAATCGATTCTTCCTCATTTGTATTTTTTGGGTTCAGAAGAATGCATAGACTGCATTAAGGGAAAATTTGTTAAGAAAATTAAGAAAGTTGCCATACGCAGTGCGGGAATTTTGGAATTAATCCATACGGACATTTGTGGTCCATTTTCCATAATATCTGTTGATGGTTTCGATTCGTTCATAATCTTTACGGATGATTATTCTCACTATGGCTATATTTATCCAATTAAAGAACGCTCTGAAGCATTAGATAAATTTACGATATTTAAGGCTGAAGTTGAAAATCAGCACAACACTAAGATAAAAGTGGTAAGATCCGATCGTGGTGGTGAGTACTACGGTCGTCATACCCCATATGGCCAAGTTCCTGGACCATTTTCTCGGTTCCTACAGGAAAATGGCATAGTTGCCTAGTATTCCACACCGGGCAAGCCTCACAAAAATGGAGTAGCAGAACAGCGCAACCGTACGCTAATGGATATGATTAGATCCATGTTAAGTAAATCAGATTTGCCGGTTAGCTTATGGATGAAGGCATTAAAAACTGCCATTCATGTGCTATATTGAGTTCCTACTAAGTCGGTGCCTAAAACACCATATGAGTTATGGACAGGACGTAAGCCCTCATTACGTTATATGCATATATGGGGTTGTATTGCTTTGGCAAAAATGTTTAAGCCAAACATTGGTAAGTTGGAAGCTAAGACAATAAGTTGCCATTTTATTGGCTATGTAGAAAAGAGTAAGGGATATCGTTTCTATTATCTAGAACGATATACTAAGTTTGTAGAAACAAGGCATGCCATCTTTTAGAGGATGCCATAATCAGGGGGAGTACAGTAAGACAGGAAATTAATCTTGAAGAGAAACGGGTTTATGTACCCACTCTTATGATTCAAGAACCATATTTCTCATTACCAACTGCTGTTGAATCATCAGTGCCTATTGATAAAGATTAAACACCTGTTGTTAGTTCTCCATTGACAACAGAATTATTAAGAGAGGTTGAGCATTCTCCGCCCGTTATCACTAATAATGAAGAGCAACAACAGCCTCAAAATGTGGATAATGTGCAATTAAGAAGATCTCAACGAGAAAGAAAATCGGCCATTCCGGACGATTATGAGATCTATTTGAGTGAGGGAATTCAAATGGATGGTGATCCCACCACATTTGAAGAATCTATGAGAAGTCCTCAATCATCTGAATGGCGCAAAGCCGTGGAGGATGAAATGAGGTCTATGGAAACAAACAAAGTTTGGGATTTAGTTGAGATTCCTAATGGAGCTAAAACAGTAGGCCATAAATGGGTCTACAAAATTAAACGTGGCTCCAAAGGGGATATTGATAAGTTTAAAGCCAGACTTATTGCAAAAGGCTTCACTCAAAGCGAAGGAATTGATTATAATGAGACATTTTCGCCTGTCTCATGTAAGGATTCATTCAAAATCATTATGGCATTAGTTGCACATTATAATTTAGAATTACATCAGATGGATGTAAAGACGACGTTTCTCAATGGTGATCTATATGAGAACGTTTATATTACACAACCGAAAGGTTTTGTTGTTAAGAGTAAGGAACATATGGGATGCCACTTAAGAATGTCCATATATGGACTTAAACAAGCATCAAGGCAGTGGTATCTCAAGTTCGATGAGACAATAAGAAAGTTTGGGTTTAAAGAAAATGAGGAGGACAATTGCATTTATGATAAGTTTAAGAGCGGGAAATTTATTTTCCTCGTGCTTTATGTAGATAATATACTACTTGCAAGTAGTGATGTCAATCTACTATAAAAAACTCAGAAGTTCTTATCCTCTAATTTTGAAATGAAAGATCTTGGTGAAAAGTCCTATGTATTGGGCATAGAAATTCAATGAGATAGAAATAAAGGGGTATTAGGCTTATCACAAAAGGCATACTTAGAGAATGTACTGAGAAAGTACAGTATGCATAAGAGTAAGCCTTCGCCTGCTTCGATTGTCAAGGGCGATAAGTTTGGGAACTTTCAGTGTCCCAGGAACCAATATGAGATCGATCAAATGAAATCGGTTCCATATGCTTCTGCTGTCGGAAGCCTTATGTATGCTCAAGTCTGTACTCGCCCTGACTTAGCTTATGTGACCGGAATGCTTGGCAGATATCAGGCCCATCTAGGGATTGATCACTGGAAGGCAGTTAAGAAAGCTTTAACATATGTGCAAGGCACAAAAGGCCTCATGTTAACGTATAGTAAGTTAGACCCACTTGAAGTAGTGGGATATTCAGATTTAGATTTTGCGGGTTGTGTGGATACTAAGAAATACACGTCAAGTTATATATTCACCCTCGCGAATGGAGCCATTTCGTGGAAAAGATCCAAACAAACCATCACTTCATCGTCCACAATGTATGCCGAGTTTGTTGCATGTTATGAGGCCATCGGGCAGGCTATTTGGCTTAAGAATTTTTTACCCGGTCTTAGAGTGGTCGTCAGCATTGAAAAACCACTTAAGTTATACTGCGATAATGAGCCCGCAGTATTTTACTTTTACAACAATAAGTCGAATGGTGCCGCCAAACACATCGACATTAAGTTTTATGTTGTGAAAGATCGAATCCAGGATCATACCATAAGTCTTGATCATATAAGTACCAAGCGTATGCTTGCGGATCCGCTAACAAAAGGTCTTCCACCCAACGTGTTCAGTGAACACGTAGCCAGCATGGGTTTAAGGGAGAACCTATGATCACTGGATATTTAGGGGCCAAGTAAGAGTAAGGTTCATTTTTAAGTGTGAGATGTGTTGTGTTCTTCGAATCCAACAATCCGTAAATGGTTGTTGTGATGCGTCGTGCCCTATATGTCAAGCATGAGAAAATGGACACTAAGTTTAGTATTAAGTAAGTTAGTAAGTTTCAGATTCGAGTTCAAGGGAGAGAATGTTGTAAGTACCGGACAAGTCCGATAAAGACCGGACTAGTCCAGTTGCTGTCCAGTAAGGGTAACCAGACTAGTCCGGACCCTTACCACACTAGTACGATATTGTCCAGTAAGGATATCGGACTAGCCCGGACCCCGACCAGACATGTCTGGTCTGTTCAGTAAGTGTTAGTTTAAACTCGAAATTGACATGTGTTCTAATTAAAAGGACACGTCTCACCGAATGGTGTGTCCTTGATCGGGGGACACAACTATTCATAAGGGTGGGAGGCCCCCTCTTGTGTCTCTTGGTCAAGTATAAGAAGAGGGTCAAGTGTATGAACAAGGAATGCTTATGCATACACACATACACACTTGAACACCCTAACCCACTCAGAATCCGATCAACATACCAAGAGAAGAACAAGGGGAAACACATCTCGCCGTCGTTCTTCTTGCGGCCTCACCTTCACTACAGGAATATCGAAGAGTTACGTCGGCCAGTTTAATTTACGTCAGCTGGCCGACGTAAGTTAAATAACTTACGTTGGTGGCATGGAACCGACATAAGTAAGTTAACCTACGTCGGCTGCCGACGTAAGTAATGAGACCGACAACTTTTAACAATAACTTACGTCGGCTAGAGCAACAGGCCGACGTAAATAAAAGAGCCGACGTAACTTAGTGTTAACTTACGTCGGCCAGTAGGATGGCCGTCGTAAGTTACGACCACCGACGTAAGTTGAGTATTTAGCCGACGTAAGTTATGTATTTTAACCTACCCCGCGTGCCCTTCTCTTTTCTTCTTACCCGCCGCTTTCTCTTCTCTTCCCCGCCGCCTGCGCACGACGCCCCCGCGACGCCCTGGCCCCGCTGCCCCCGCCCCCGCTCCCGCTCCCGCTCCCGCCAACCCGCGGCGCCCACGCCGCCGCCGGCCTCACTGCGCCCCGGCCCCACTGCCCCCGCTCCCGCTCCGGCCGACCCGCGGCACCCACGCCGCCGCCGGCCTCACTGCGCCCCTACCCCGCCGCCCTCGCTCTCGCTCCGGCTGAACCGCGGCACCCACGCTGCCGCCGGCCTCGCCGCGCCCCCGTCTCCCCCGGCCCCCCGCGCCGCCCCAGGCCCTCGGCCTCCCCCGGCCCCGCCGCGCCGCCCTGCCTTCGGCCCACCGCCCCCGGACCTCACCGCTGCCCCCAGACCTCACCGCCGCCGGCCCCGCCCCTGTGCCCCCACCGCCGGCTCGTCCGCTGATCTTCGTTGCAAGTATTTCCTCGCCTCTCCCCTTGCTCTCATTGTTTTGAATTATTGCACATGCATTTGCTTGAAATTTTGCCTGAAATGTGGATTGCACATGCATTTGCAAGTGTTTACTCTTAATAGAAAATTGTGAATTGCTATGCTTATGTTAGAAATTGATGAATTGCTACGCTTATGTTAGAAATTGATTAGAAATTATATAGATACACAAATAATGTTTACTATGCTTATGTTAGAATTAAATCGATAAATTGATGAATTACAATTGATGAATTTTTATGCTTATTTGTTATGCTTAGAATTATGGTTAGAATTGAATTGCTTATGTTTAGGTTTAATTTAATTGAATTCAATTGCTTATGTTAGAATTGAGTTGATAAATTGATGAACTACAATGGATAACTGTTATGTTTAGGTTTATTTGAATTGCTTAGTTTTTTGAATTATGGTTACAATTTTAATTTTGATTGCTTGAGTGTTTAAGAACTATATATACATAAATGGGCTTCGGACTGGCTTGACAAGGCCCGACAAGGCCCATTTAGTGGTAAGGTAAAGTATGCGTGTAGACGGGCACGAAGGCGAACGACAACGGTGAGGATGGCAAGCACCTGCGCGTGGATGGCGTACCCCGACGAAGTGGTTTCATCTCCGATCTATTTACAACAGCTAACCCTAAAGCCGTCGTGGAATTGTCATCTAAGACCAACTTTCCTCTCAGTCTTTCTCTAGTTCTTTCCTCTCTCTTAAATGACCTCAAAATGAAAATGAGCAACATAACCTATAGTAATGTATTACCCATTTCGGATCGACACGTCTCACATGCCATTGGCATGTGAGACGTGCAGGTTCGGAATTGTCCCTTTTTGGACAGCCTCGGAGTGACTGAGGGGGCGTGGCCTGTGACGAGACGCGGGTCCGGATTTGGACGAGATTTCGGTGGCGTAACCCTGTTGTTCTCTGCTGCACCATTTTTGGGCGTGCAGTGGATTATGAAGATACACGGTGCGGATTATTATTGGGAAAGCGCGCTGATCGACCCCCAAGCCGCGTACGCAAGCGGAGGCGGGAAGGCCCACGGACGGTGAGTTCTTCGTGTGTTTCATTTCTTTTTCAATTAATCTTCTTCTAATTAGTGTTTTCATTCTTTTGCATGTTTGCCATTTTTGATGGAGTTGTCGACTCGAGGTCGACGCGACCTTTGAGAGGCGCTTCATCGTCGCAGGCTTCGACCGTTGGGACCAGTGGTCGTCTCTCGCAGACCCAGCTGGAGCTCCAATCAATGAGGGAGACGCTGACGCAAACTCAGGCAGAGCTAGAGAGGACGAGAGTGGAGGCAAGGGAGGAGCAGCAGAGGACGGCCTTAATGATGGCCCAGATGCAAGCAACAGTGGCGGTAAGTAATTTAAAGTATCGTAGTTAAATTTCACAGCACTTCAATAACATATATCTTCTAATATCTTGCATGGCAGGCTCTTGCTCGACACAGCGGTCAGGACATCGAGATTCCTACGCTTCCGCCGCAGCAGACACCGGAGCAGGTAATATTGTTTATCCCTCTTTTTGTTTTCTGTACACCCTATTATTGTGAGTTTTAGCCTTAGCCTGTTCTAATTATGGACTTCTAATTTATCCTAATCATGATTCTTTTGCAGGGTTCTAGAACGCGCTGAGATCCCGGAGGCAGTGGAGGGGCTAGCGTGTAGACACTGGAGCAGGTGATAAACTCTCTCTTTAATATTGTTGTACCCATTTTAGTATTTTACATAGAGAGCTAAGGAGGTAGAACATAGAGGTAGATCTTGATGACTTGTCAGATATTGATTCCTATAGTGGTAAGAAAGTTAAGTGTAATCAAGCTTTTGGTGGGTAATACCATAATGTTAGAGTTGGATTGCTTCACATTAAGTCATGCACCTGGCTATAACATAAGGTTTCAAGAGGTAATGTAGCATGACTGTCAAAAAATATCAAAGACCACTAACCTCTTGAAACCTTCTGTGATAGCCCAGGTTATGACTTAATGTGAAGCAATCCAACTCTAACATTATCACTGATGTTTTTAGACTCTAATGTTATCATTGAGTTGACATTGATGCTTACTAGTGACTATGTTTCTTTTCCAGGGTTCGGAAACACGCCGAGAAGAGCCCGGAGGCAGTGGAGGAGCTAGCGTGTAGCCTGGTGGATTTTTTGTTGTTTTTGATGTTTTGGAACTTAATTTGCAACTGTTTTGTGATCTGTATAGTGTTTTGTATATCCGTGTACTGTTCTGTGTTCTCGCCATCGAGCGAGGTAGTCAGTTTCTGTTTTTAAAAAAAAATTGAAAACTTAACTTACGTCAGCTATGGAAAAGCCGACGTAAGTTAGCCCAGTTTAACTTACATCGGCCAGGCCATACCGACTTAAGTTAAACCACTTAACTTACGTCGGTTTGGATCAACCGACGTAAGTTATAGCACTTAACTTACGTCGGCATGCTCTGGCCGACGTAAGTCCTCCGGCCCAGCCCAAGGCCCATCTCGCCACTTAACTTACGTCGGCTTCTGAACACCGACGTAATTAAGGTAACCTACGTCGGTGGCCGACGTAAGTAACCTTAATTACGTCCAAAAGTATACATCGGCCAATAGCTGACGTAAGTAAAGGAAAACCGACGTAATTAAGTTACTTACGTCGGTTTAAGCCTTACTTACGTCGGCTTTGGCCGACGTAAGTGATCGTTATTCCTGTAGTGCTTGTTGGCTCGATGGCCGCATCGTCAAGCAACCACAAAGATGGAGGAGAAGGTATTAGAAGTGTTCTTGTGCTATTTGAGAGATAGCACTTGATGTTCATGTTGTATTTAGTTTTCTCCATGTAATTTGAGATGATTTAGTGACTATTTGATCTTTGGGCTCCCTTTTGATTATAACACCATGTGCCTCCGGCGCCGTAGCTAGCATCATAAATTTGTTCTAAGAGCACGCAACACTGCAGCCTTTGCTGACACTTGGACTGAGACCTGTTTTCCCACTACCTTGTTTCCTTTTTGTTTTTTAGGACGATTGCTGATGTAATTTGTTCATGGTATTCATATGGAGCACACACACAAACTTTACATGAGGTAGTTAGGATTCGATTGACCGTATGTGTTTTGTTTCATGTTTACAGTTTTCCACTAGGCGTATCATTTGCTATAATCTACTCCCTCCGTTTCGTAAAGAATGTCGTTTCCGACAAGGAATTGAACAAGAAATGAACTGCGAGAGGCTATCGGAGCGACAATTAAATCGGCAGAGAGGGAGTATACTTTATGACATGCTTTCAAGTTGAGTAAATTAATGCCAAGATATTGTTGTGGATGTTTTTTTAATTGACACGAGAGCAAAGCAATAATTTAACTGGTTTCTATACATGGCGAGATGCAGAAGCATCAGGGCAACACGGAGGCAACTGCTAAAACTTTATGGTGAGATGTTGAGCAGCAGGAAATGGAGACAAAGCAACGCACGCGGCAGGAGAGTTGGGCAAGGGGCCTCCAACGCTGGTGGCCTGTCGTGTGTGACCATATTGTATACGAGTTGTATCCCATACCATGTATCACATCCATATACCGTTTGCACCTCATCTCAAATACAAATACAGGCTGGTCTGGCTCTGTTGGGTCATTGTAGAATACTTTGTTTGACAGTGCTTACTAGTATAGTCGCTGCTTAGAGACACCAGCAGCCCAACAGCGCGCGCGGCCCGACAATCGCACTGCACGCCTGGCGATGGTTTAGTCCCACCCTGCTAATTTTAGGCGTGGGTGTCCACCTCTGGTGTGAACATTGTGTCGAACTTCTCTGTATTGTGTTGGTTCTGTTGTGCCACCATTTGCTGAAACCTATGGGCTTGCTTGCTTGTTACTATTGGACCTTGTTCTCTGTTGGTTGTGTGCTTGGCACTCCTATTTTTTTAAAAAGTTTATTGGGCCTTGTTCTCTGTTGGTTGTGCGCTAGGCCCTCCAATTTTTTAATCGCGCAACGGGTCATTTTTGTGATGATTCAACCTTCGGGCTGGCCCGAGCAAGGTGATTTTACCGTGCCGCCATCATGCTCCAGATCAAGGCACAAATAGTGCACGAATCATCATTGGTTTCCATAGTCTGCAACATCTGCATGTGTGGACATCGTCCGTACGGACACGCGTCTGTTGCCCTATGGCCCTTGGAATACTGGCATGCACATGCATAACATGAGCGTGGTCCCAACTAAAGTTGTCCAATCACATTTTTGTGCACGAAGACCCGTTCATCAACATTTTTATGTAAAACCAAGGGCCAGCCCTAGCTTGTCGACCGCATATGCGAACGAACGAGCTGCTGCCACCAGGGGTAGATCTAGGGGGGCTGGTGCCCCCCTAATGTCCTTGGAATAAGGGAGCCCCCTTGTGCACTCAAACAAAAGAGCAGGGAGAAATTTGACGGTGACTATCAGCTGCAGCGACTTATGCTGGTTTTCTCTCCTGATTAGCACAATACTAACAGAAATACAAAGGCGCTTTTATAGCAAGGATCAAGATCTCTCACCCAGAACTGCACATGCTACATTATACCCAAGACTAATCTTTTCCCAAACCATCCTGACCCTTTTCTCGAATTTGCCGTTGTGCTTTTAGCCAGAAGTGATGCGGACAAGCCGACCACTAGTCCATCCGGTTGAGGTGCTGCCGCTGGCGCATTCTCAGGGACAAGAATAGCAGGCAGATGGGGAAGCTATCGCGCACCCGCAAGGTGTGCGGATGAATGATCTGTTAACGAACACCTGGGACGACAGCCGACCTCAGTCTCTGTCTCGCACAAACATTATTTGTGGTTGCCGCGCTTGCAATCGTAGCTCCCACTGACGACATATCCACTTTCAGGTCGACCAGTTTCTCATTAAATTAGTTTGCATTTATTTGTTGGTTAATTTACCTAAGAGGAATTATGTTTTTTGTCCAGCTACCTCATGGCACCAACTACCTAGCAATGCATATGGAATCTGTCTTTAGCTATTGTAGATATTTATGCAATTCTGGTCAAACGCTCTGTAAGGAATGCTCGAGTTGTATTTATATTTACAGTTGGAGATGTGGTGAGTCATTTCCTAACAGACATAACACAATTTTCTTATCATTTTTATAATATTGAAATGGTGTGTATGCACCAATAAACAAAATGGGCGATGTGTTTAGTGGCCCTTCATGTTTCCTTGCAGATCACAGTAACAGCATTTTTGACGCAGCATGTGCATCCGCGGGTACTATTTTTCTCATTGGTGGTGATGTTAACAGATGCCCTGTGAAGCAGTGTGCTAGTTTCGAGATCTCAACCGTGATGCCGTTAATTAGCTCGTTTGCTGTTGCGTCATCTTGTATCCTTAATTTCTGGTCAATGTTCTGGACATGAGAATCTAGGAGGCAACAAAGCATAATTGTAGCACCATGACTTTATAAGGGAAATAAAATAAAAAACATTGTCTCTGCATCATGCTATGCATGTTTATGTGTAAACTTAAATTTTTGGAAGACACTAAAAATTCTTTTAATTTTCAAATAGAATCCGGAATATTAAATAAAAGTCAAAACAACAAAGTTTCTAGCAAAGGCCTGACAAAATTCTCTCTACTGCAAATGCACCTTTGCAGCACATTTCTGGTGTGGAACGCGTGTCCACACACGAAACTTGAGGACAAAACGCTGCGGGCAAGCCCCGTTTCGATTGGCTCGCTCTCGTCAACCAAATGCGGCTTGGCAGCGCCCACTCTCTGTCCAAGCCGTGCAGTGCAGCATCAACTCCGGTTTCAGTTGGCTCCATATAGCGCCAGCTCCAAGGAAACGCGACTCGCTCTCGTGAACCAAATGTGGCTCGGCATGGCCCTCCAAGCCGTGCAGTGCAGCATCAAATCTGGTTTCAATTGGCTTCGCAACTCCAGATCCAAGGAAACACGGCTCGCTCTCATGAACCAAACGCGGCTCGACAACACCCTCCAAGCCGTGCAGTGCACAGCACCTCCGGTTTCCATTGGCTCCGCAGCGCCAGCTCCAAGGAAATGCGGCCCGCTGTCATGAACCAAACGCGGCTCGGCAGCACCCTCCAAGCCGTGCAGTGCAGTGTCAACTCCGGTTTCAACTGGCTCCGCAGCGCCAGCTCCAAGGAAACGCTGCTCGGCAGCGCCCTCCAGTCCGTGCAGTGCTGCGTCAACGCCGGCTGGCCGCATTAGTTGCTATGATCCGCCGGTTGTGAGTGTGAAAAGCGGGCTCTACCACGTGATGTAGGATCGAAGAGCACGTGAAATGGTACCGGGGGGGGGGGGTGAATGGTAGATTTAAAAAATCTTACGCAGCGGAAACAATTAAATCCCAACCCCTTCAACAGAAAAACAATCTGTTAAAGAAATCGTGTGTGAGACTCATCTAAACGTGTTTCACCAGTACAAAAGTGATATATATCAGAGAGAATCAAGTCACGAAGAAAAAACAAGAAGAATCACTCAAATCCGTCGAGGGAAACTCAAGTTATGATCGAAAGATCGAACAAAGGTCAATCTGTCCTACCCGAGAAAAACAGTTCTGGAACACTGCAAAGAAACTCGTGTAGATCAGAAACCACAAATCCAATGACCATGAAATTTTTACAGATAATAGATAATAAAGTTTTGAATACAATCAAAAAATAATCACGTCAATTGGATCTGTAAAACTTGAGTTATGATAAAACCACCGACGAAAGGTAGTGCTGTCCAGAAACTCGACAAGAAAAACTTGTCTGGAACTAGTCGGACGACCAAGGCACAAAAGTTCCTTCAAACTACAAATTTTATTCAATAGAACACAAGAGGAACAGCCCCAAAGTCGTGCACCACAAGCTCTGGCCTCTCTTGCTTATATAACCAGCCTTAGGCCAACCCAATCTCAACTAGGACTCTAATCCTACTCAAATCATGAATCGAAACTTTCTATAACTACTTAGGCCTCTTCTATACGCAGATAGAAGCAATATTAAGACTTCCAAACACCTTAGGAATGTATCCCACATTCCTAAAACAACTCAAATTCGTGACCCACACAAAATGCTATCATAACCAACTCAAATATTTCCATATTTGAGTCAAACCCGACTCAGCCGCAGCCTGAGTCCATAACCTAGTCGGTTGAACCTTTCTGACCAATTCTTTAGGTCCACATCTCTTCCACGCCTCGGAACCATGTAGCCACGTCCATGCACTCCTTGCACACGTGTAACCATCTTCCAATGACATCCACAATACCTTCATATACATTGTTCTTGATTCAAACATGTTGCGCAACCTCCCGATCAACTCAACCATAATTCCTCCCGAACTTGGTTGTTGAACGTCATCTTCTCCCTAAGACTAGTTCAATGGATCCTGTCACCAGCTATGTCTTGAAATCAAGAAACACCTGCACATGAATAAAAAACCAATCCGTACGAGCCCAAGTCCGCGACTTGACTCAAGTTAGTTCCGAACACAACACCTTATGTGAGCACCTCACATAAGCATGTTGCAAAGCATATCAAAACGATATCAGCCATATCAAACAAAACGCACCAAAAACTTAGCAAATGAATACCAAGAAATCTTTCTAAGAATATAAAGCAAGTTCGAAACATTGCAAGATAAAAGCAGGAACATTGCGATCAAGCTCCGAACCTAGACAAAGCTAACCAGAGCTTGAGCCGGAGCTTACCAAAGATAGTACAACCTAGCGCCGAAGCTTACCAAAACTAGTCGGAACTAGTCATCCCAAAAGTCGGAGCTAAAAAAACATGTTGGAGGTAACCAACATAAGTCAGACCTAGCAAAACATGTTGGAGCTTAACAAAGACATGCTGGAGCTATCAAAAACATGTCGGACCTAGACAAAACAAGTCGGACCTTATGTCGGACCTTGCAGAAGCTCAGAGCTAGAGTCGAACCTTGCTAAAAAGATGTTACCGCAGCATTCAAAACTTTTATTGTCAAAGCCAATGTATTCAGCACACATAGGTCTTACAATCTCCCCCTTGATGAATGCATTGGCAAAACCATTTAAATCCGAACATTGGCATGAAATGTTTTGAGAACAATTTTCCCCCTATACATATTTCTCTCCCTTGCATAATTCACCATATTATCTCTCCCCCTTTGACAATGTATTCAGCAAGGTTCAAAAGAGAAATTTTAATTGTTATGAGCATATTATAACATATACATATAAAACAAAGCTCATCCAAGTCATACTATCAAGTAACTTATAGTATCACAACAATGAGATACATAAAGTAGTGTAAGCCATGCTAGAGATCAAGTGTAATTTTCAATTTTAGCAAGTCATGATCTCACAAACTTAACTATTTCAAAACCTAAAAGCATGAAACTTGTTGCTGCATTTTATTATTCTTCAAAGCACAAATTTAGATCACATGATATTTGCAAGAGATTATATGTGCATCTGCCTTATTCTAACCAACCAAGCCAAACCTATGTCATTTGACAATCAGAAGCTTAAGGATATGGTTTTAGTCATATACAAGTTCTTCCAAGTTCATATCTAAGTGCAATGATAAGCCATCTCTAAAGAAGAAGTGTGATTCATGCATATTCTCTTGATATTTTCTCAACTTATATTTGTTCACAAAAACTCAACATGTAAGTTGATTACTTGATTAATTCTTCATGATTAAAAACACCTGTGAGCATGCAACAAGTTCAAAATAGCAAGAAAGTTCAACCATGACCAGATTTAGTGTAAGTAATTATTCCAATTACTAGACATGGCAAAAACTTCAAAATGTATAACACGAGTAATGTAGTAAGAACTTTCAGCATGTAAAAGGAATCACAAAGTCATATATGTATGAAATATTATGCTCATATTATTTAATTTCAGATTCACACATAGACTTCTCAAATTTTAAAACTCCCCCTCAATGTAAGCCATGAGGATGCATAACCCCTATTTCACTACGAATGAAACAAAAGCGAGTGAAATCCAAAGGTTTTGTAAAAATGTCAGTCAATTGTTGTTCGATATCTACATGGTGAAGCACCATGTTTCCTTTTTCAACATTATCACAGAGAAAGTGATACATAATATCAATGTGCTTAGTTCTAGAATGTTGCACAGGGTTTTTAGCAATGCAAATGGCACTAGTGTTATCACAAAAAAGTGGAACACTATCTAGATCAACCCCGTAGTCCTTAAGTGTTTGAACAATCCAAAGAATTCGTGAGCAAGCACTAGCAGCAGCTACATATTCAGATTCGGTTGTGGATTGTGCAACTGAATTTTGTTTTCTAGAGGACCAAGCAACAAGTGAATTACCAAGAAAATGACAAGCACCAGAAGTACTTTTCCTATCAATCCTACAACATCCAAAATCAGCATCAGAAAAAGCTTTCAAAGTAACGTTTGAGGAAGAAGGAAGAAAAATGCGAAATTCTTGAGTTCCATGTAAGTACCTGAGAATCCTTTTGACGGGTTGACGATGTGAAGCACGTGGGGAGGCTTGAAACCGTGCACAAAGACAACAAAAGTGATATGATCATGCTTCTATATTCTTTTTGATCCACAGGTTCACCATCTTCATCAAGTTCAAGTGTTGTTGTTGTTCCCATTGGTGTCCTTAGAGGCTTGCTTTTGTCCATGTTGAAGCGCCTTAGGAGATCTTTTGTATACTTCGTTTGATGCACAAAGTTACCCTCCTTGGTTTGCTTGATTTGCAGCCCCAAAAAGTACGTGAGTTCTCCCATCATACTCATCTCAAATTCTGAACTCATCATAGCTGAAAACTTGGACACAAGATCATGAGAAGCACAACCAAAGATAATATCATCCACATACACTTGAACGAATAATGAGTCATTGCCATGCTTAAGCACAAAAAGAGTTTTATCAACCTTGCCCATGGTAAACCCCTTTTCAAGTAAGAACGTTTTTAACCTATCATACCATGCTCTAGGGGCTTGTTTGAGATCGTACAAGGCTTTGGACAGTTTGTAAACATGATTAGAAAAATCTGAATTTTCAAAACCCGGTGGTTGTTTGACATAAACCTCCTCATTTATGTAGCCATTAAGAAAAGCACTTTTAACATCCATTTGATATAGCTTAAAACCTTTAGATGCAGCAAAAGCTAACAAAATTCTTATGGCTTCTAATCTAGCAACAGGAGCAAAAGTTTCATCAAAATCTAGACCTTCAACTTGAGTGAAACCTTGAGCAACCAACCTAGCCTTATTCCTAACCACGACCCCATCCTCACTTTGTTTATTTTTAAACACCCATTTAGTTCCAATTAAAGTGTGACCTTGAGGAGGAGGTACAAGTTTCCAAACATTATTTCTTTCAAAATTTTCTAACTCTTCTTGCATGGCAATAATCCAAGGTTCATTAGTGAGTGCGTGTGATATATCTTTGGTTCAAAAGAAGCAACAAAAGCGGAATGAGCATGAGAGTTTGGATCGCAAAACCTGAACCGTGTAACTCGTTTGTGCAAGCTTCCAATAATTTGTTGTGATGGATGAATTTTGTAAAATCGTAGGGGAACAGATGTCTCACAAGCTTCTTCTTCTTCATGTTCATCACAAATAATTGAGCTTGTGACTTGAGGACGATTTGAATCAACATTGATGGTTGTCGGTTCTGGTTGAGAATTAACATCCGGAGCTAAACCAAAGTCTTTAGCTGCTGAATTTTCGGGCAGCAGCTCCAATTCTTCCTCATATTCAACGAAAATGCTCTCCCCCTACGGATATGGATCTGGTCCTGCAATGTTTGAGCTAGTATCTGGGCTAGCTTCATCAAAAGAAACTTCACAAGTCTCCACAATTTTGTTAGTGTCAAGTAAAATCACACGGTAGCCTCTAGTATGAGATGGATAACAAAGAAACATGCCATCAATGGATCTAGGTTCAAATTTATCAAGATTAGCATGTTTCTTAGCAAAGCATTTGCAACTAAAGACCCAAAAGTGCGTAACACTAGGCCTATGTCCAAACTGGAGCTCATATGGTGTTTTACCTAGCTTAGCGCGCAAGAAAACACGATTTGAGATATAACAAGCGGTTGCAATCGCATCAGCCCAAAATTTCCTAGGAGTTTGATATTCATCAAGCATAGTCCTAGCCATCTCAACTAAGGTTCTGTTCTTCCTTTATACAACACCGTTTTGTTGAGGTACATATGGTGAATAAAATTGATGATCTATTCCATTTTCAGCACAAAAGTGATCAAAAAATTAATTTTTAAATTCAGTTCCGTTTTCACTTCTAATTGCTTTTAAAGATCCTGGGTGATCAATTGATAATATAAGAAATAAAGTTCTAAAGTGACTAAAAGCTTCATTCTTAGACGCCATAAAGTAAACACAAGAGTATCTAGAATAATCATCAACAATAACAAGAACATAACATTTACCTCCAAAGGATTGAACACGTGAAGGTCCTACGGTGTCAAGGTGCAAAAGTTGACCCGGTTCAGTTGTCATGATCATTGTGAGAGGAGTATGTGAACCTGCAACCATCTTAGCATGTCTACAAGAAGAGCACACAATTTCTTTGTTCCCATTAAGCTTAGGCAGCCCACGTATGTGATCAAGAGCACTAGCACGCGTTAGGTGATCAAAGCCTACTTGACCAAGTCTACGATGCCAAAAATATAAGTCATTTGAATCATTATCAACTAGACACCTATGCTTAGAGGAAGACATATCAAAATCAGCTTTAAAAACTCTTCCAAACCGAGACATGTTAAAAATAAGCTCACTATTTGAACTTACAACTTTGCAGCAATTTTTATTAAAAATAATTTCTAGATTTTTATCTTGCAATTGTGAAACAGAAAGAAAGTTGTATTTCAAATTTTTGACATGTGCCACATCCTTCGAAGTGTAGTGATCATTTACTCTAACCGAACTCTTAGCAATTATAGGAGTTGAAGAATTATCGGCAAAAGTAACATTCTCTACACGTGACACAAAAGAGAGGGAGGAGAACCATTCTTTGTTACCGGTCATGTGGCGTGAGTAACCTGAATCCACAATCCAAATGTTCTCCTTCCTCAAGCATGTAACCTACATAGAAGCACAATACATCGATGACTCAATATTGGGGTTAGTCAAAAGGCATTTAGGTATCCAGTACTGAGTCACACAACGTGCAGCAAGAAAAACATGCGAAAGCTGAGAGATAAAACAGCAGGTTTATGAGTCAAAGTTTGAGGTTTTTTATTCTTAACTACTGACCTATAAGGTGTTACTTGTGTAGCACAAAAATCAGTAGCACTAGAGGCAAAAACAGAGGGTCCGGAGGTAAACTTTGAATGTTTTTGACTCACAACAGCAGGTTGCATGTTCCTGGCATTCGGTTTAATATGTGCAGCAAATTTTGCATGTAAGTTATGAGATCTAGCAATCATTCTTTCCCTCTTCTATTGTTTAGCTAGTCTATAACAAAAATCTATGACATGACCATCTCTGCCACAGTAGGTACAATGAAATTTTAACTTTGTGTTCATGTCTAGATGAGCAAGCAATATTTTTATTTGAAATTGAATGAGACAACACTCCTACAGATTTGAAAACCACTTCTTTCTGTTTAGGAACTGTTTGAATCAAACCACTTCCTAATGACTTCACAATTTTAGGTGGATGTGTCTTAGAATGAGCATGAGAATCAAAACCTAAACCACTTTTATCATTGCAAGTCTTGGAAGAATTCAATAGCAAGTTTAGGTTCTTATTCCCATTACAAAACCAATATAATGTCCTAAGCATGTTATCAAGTTTATTGGACAGATCAAGGTAATTTTCACATGAAGTTTTTCCTTTTAATTTGTAATTGGAAAAATATTTAACTTCATGAGAATGTAACACATTATTCAATATTGAAATTTCATTCATAGCATCTTTTAGTTTCTTTTCAAGATCATTACAACTAGAACAATGCAAATCAATTGTAGAACAAGAAGCATCTTTTAAGTTTCCAATGTCAAGTGCAGCAAGCTTTTTGTTCTTTTCAATTTCAAGTTCAAGTCTATCTAGAGTAGAGAAATGTGTAGTTCTTAATGTGGACAATTGTTCATAGATTAAATCACATGAGCGACAAGAATCATCACTAGGAATCAAGGTTTTCAAACGGTTTATTTCAGATTCTAGTGATTCAATTTTAGCAGTATTATCCATAAGTCTCTTGTCCTTTTTCTTAACAATAATAGTTGCACGAGAAATTACATCACACATTTCATTACAGGTAGAGCATACCTCATCGTCGTCACAGTTGTGTTCTGCATCCTCCTGACTTGATCTTGATCTTGTTTTGCCCGCCATGAAGCATAAGTTGGCTATATCGTCATCATCTTCATCACTTTCAAAGTCTACATCGCTTGAACCGAGCTCTTGAAGTGCAGTAAAGAAGTTGTTAATCATCTTGCATCCTATGGTACCCTTCTTTTTCTTCTTGGGGTTTCCAGAGGTGGTCTTGACCTTGTTCTGTTTTTCTTCACGAGTAGTAGGACATGAAAGATTAGGACATTCTGTACGAAAGTGTCCTATCTTACCACATTCAAAACAGCGTTGTGGTCCGGAGCTTCCTCTCCTTCTAGTTCTCACATTTTGCAATGCTTTTGAGAACCTAGTAGATAGAAGTGCTAGCTCCTCCTCTGGAAATTCCTCGATCTGCTCCAGGGTTAGTGAGGACAGCAAAGCAAGAGTATTGCAAGATGATGATTGGCCAGAGCTAGGCATATCACATTGAGAAACAAAAGCAATAGACTTGGGGTTCTTACATGATATTATGTCAATTTCATGAGTTTTTAACTTAGAATATAGCGCATCTAAAGTAAGTGTACTCATGATAGTAGATTCACGAATAGATGTCACTTTCATCTCCCAAACTGACATATCTAATGCACTTAATAATTGCCTAGCATTTTCAGCATCTGAAAAATTAACATTGAAACTACGCAAGTTGCTAAGAATTTTATTAAAGCGAGCAGAAAGGTCATCAATAGACTCACCGGGTTGCATCTCGAAGCACATTTATTCTTTCTTGAACATGTCTTGCCTTACCTCCTTGATTGTGTTGGATCCTTCGTGGTAGTCACAAAGTGCTTTCCACACATCGTATGCAGATCGGAGGTGTGCAACACGGTCGAAGTCGCTTTGAGTTAATCCTTGTATGATCAAGTTTCGAGCCTTGTTGTTGTTGTCGACATCTCTCAGATTTATAACTGTAACTTGATCATTTGACAGCACTTCATAAGGCTTGCACACCTTCTCCCATATTGCAAAGCCTTTCCTGGATGAAAGCCTACATGCGTGCCTTCCAAACCTGAAAATCAATACGAGCAAACACACAAGGTTTGGCGGAGTATTTCTCCATGATGATTAGTCAAAAATACGTGCAAATCACAATGATTAGAGCACCGTGGCTCTGATACCAATTGTAGGATCGAAGAGCACGTGAAAAGCTACTAGAGGGGGGTGAATGGTAGATTTAAAAAATCTTACACAGCGGAAACAATTAAATCCCAACCCCTTCGGCAGAAAAACGATCTGTTAAAGAAATCGTGTGTGAGACTAATCTAAACGTCTTTCACCGGGACAAAAGTGATATATATCATAGAGAATCAATTCACGAAGAAAACACAAGAAGAATCATTCAAATCCGTCGAGAGAAACTCAAGTTATGATCGAAAGATCGAACAAAGGTCAATCTGTCCTACCCGAGAAAAACAGTTCTGGAACGCTGCAAAGAAACTCGTGTAGATCAGAAACCACAAATCCAATGACTGTGAAATTTTGACACATAATAGATAATCAATTTGTGAAGACAACCCAAAAAGAATCACGTCAATTGGATCTTTAAAACTCGAGTTATGATAAAACCACTGACGAAAGGTAGTGCTGTCCAAAAACTCGACGAGTAAAACTTGTCTGGAACAAGTCGGACGAACAAGGCACAAAAGTTCCTTCAAACTACGAATTTTATTCAATAGAACACAAGATGAACAGTCCCAAAGTCATGCACCACGAGCTCTGGCCTCCCTTGCTTATATAACTAGCCCTTAGGCCAACCCAATCTCAACTAGGACTCTAATCCTACTCAAATCATGAATCGAAACTTTCCATAACTGCTTAGGACTCTTCTATACGCAGATAGAAGCAATCTTAAGACTTCCAAACACCTTAGAAACGTATCCCACATTACTAAAACAACTCAAATTCCTGACCCACACGAAATCCTATCATAACCAGCTCAAATCTTTCCATATTTGAGTCAAACCCAACTCAGTCGCAGCCTGAGTCCATAACCTAGTCGGTTGGACCTTTCTGACCAATTCTTTACGTCCACATCTCTTCATCACACCTCGGAACCATGAAGCCACGTCCATGCACTCCTTGCACACGTACAAACATCTTCCAATGACATCCACGATACCTTCATATGCGTTGTTCTTGATTCAAACATGCTGCACAACCTCCCGATCAACTCAACCACAATTCCTCCCGAACTTGGTTGTTGAACCTCATCTTCTCCCTAAGACTAGTTCAATTGATCCCGTCACCAGCCATGTCTTGAACTCAAGCAACACCTGCACATGAATAAACAACCAATCTGTACGAGCCCAAGTCCGCGACTTGACTCAAGTTAGTTCCGAACACAACACCTTACGTGAGCACCTCACATAAGCATGTTGCAAAGCATATCAAAATGATATCAGCCATATCAACCAAAACACACCAAAAACTTAGCAAATGAATACTAAGCAATCTTTCTAAGAATATAAAGCAAGTTCGAAACATTGCAAGATAAAAGCGGGAACATTGCGATCAAGCTCTGAACCTAGCCAAAGCTAACCGGAGCTTAAGCCGGAGCTTACCAAAGCTAGTACAACCTAGCGCCGGAGCTTACCAAAACTAGTCGGAACTAGTCATCCCAAAATTTGGAGCTAGAAAAATATGTCGGAGCTAACCAATATAAGTCGAACCTAGCAAAACATATCGGAGCTTAACAAAGACATGCCGGAGCTATCAAAGACATGCCGGAGCTAAAGACAAAACTCACCGGAGCTACCCAAAAACATGTCAGACCTAGACAAAACAAGTCGGACCTTACGTCGGACCTTGCAGAAGCACAGAGCTAGAGTCGGACCTTGCTAAAAAGATGTTACCGCAGCATTCAAAACTTGTATTGTCAAAGCCAATGTATTCAGCACACATTGGTCTTACAATCTCCTCCTTGATGAATGCATTGGCAACACCATATAAATCCGAACATTGGCATGAAAAGTTTTGAGAACTATTTCCCCCCTATAAATATTTCTCTCCCTTGCATAATTCACCATATTTTCTCTCCCCCTTTGACAATGTATTCAGCAAGGTTCAAAAGAGAAATTTTAATTGTTATGAGAAAATTATAACATATACATATAAAACAAAGCTCATCCAAGTCATACTATCAAGTAACTTATAGTATCACAAAAATGAGATACATAAAGTAGTGTAAGCCATGCTAGAGATCAAGTGTAATTTTCAATTTTAGCAAGTCATGATCTCACAAACTTAACTATTTCAAAACCTAAAGGCATGACACTTGTTGCTGCATTTTATTATTCTTCAAAGCACAAATTTAGATCGCATGATATTTGCAAGAGATTATATGTGCATCTGCCTTATTCTAACCAACCAAGCCAAGCCTATGTCATTTGACAATCAGAAGCTTAAGGACATGGTTTTATTCATGTAGGATCGAAGAGCACGTGAAAAGCTACCAGAGGGGGGTGAATAGTAGATTTAAAAATCTTACGCAGCGGAAACAATTAAACCCCAAACCCTTTCGGCAGAAAAACGATCTGTTAAAGAAATTGTGTGTGAGATTAATCTAAACGTGTTTCACCGTGACAAAAGTGATAGATATCAGAGACAATCAAGTCACGAAGACACCACAAAAAGGATCACTCAAATCCGTCGAGAAAAACTCAAGTTATGATCGAAAGATCAAACAATGGTCAATCTGCCCTACCCGAGAAAAAAAACAGTTCTGGAACGCTGCAAAGAAACTCATGTAGATCCTAGACCACAAATCCAATGACCGTGAAATTTTGACAGATGATATAAAATCAAGTTGTTAAGACAACCCAAAAAGAATCATGGCAATTGGATCAGTAAAACTCGAGTTATGATAAAACCACCGACAAAAGGTAGTGTTGTCCAGAAACTCGACGAGTAAAACTTGTCTGGAACAAGTAGGACGAACAAGGCACAAAAATTCCTTCAAAACTACGAATTTTATTCAATAGAACACAAGATGAACAGCCCCAAAGTCGTGCACAATGAGCTCTGGGCTCCCTTGCTTATATAACCAGCCCTTAGGCCAACCCAATATCAACTAGGACTCCAATCCTACTCAGATCACGAATCGTAACTTTCCATAACTGCTCAAGATTCTTCTATACGCAGATAGAAGCAATCTTAAGACTTCCAAACACCTTATGAATGTATACCATATTCCTAAACAACTCAAATTCGTGACCCACACGAAATCCTATCATAACCAACTCAAATCTTTCCATATTTGAGTCAAACCCGACTCAGTCGCAGCCTGAGTCCATAACCTAGTCGGTTGGACCTTTCCGACCAATTCTTTACGTCCACATCTCTTCATCACGTCTCGGAACCATGTATCCACGTCCATGCACTACTTGCACACGTGCAAACATCTTCCAATGACGTCCATAATACCTTCATATGCATTGTTCTTGATCCAAACATGCTGTGCAACCTCCTGATCAGCTCAACCACAATTCCTCCCAAACTTGGTTGTTGGAACCTCATCTCCTCCCTGAGACTAGTCCAATGGATCCCATCACCAGCCATGTCTTGAACTCAAGCAACACCTGCACATGAATAAACAACCAATCCATACGAGCCCAAGTCCTCGACTTGACTCAAGTTAGTTCCGAACACAACACCTTACGTGAGAACCTCACATAAGCATGTTGCAAAACCACAATAACATGATATCATCCATATCAACCAAAACGCACCAAAAACTTAGCAAATGAATACTAAGCAATCTTTCCAACAATGTAAAGTAAGTACGAAACATTGCAAATGAAAAGCAGAAGCACTACGGTCAAGTTCCGGACCTTGCCAGAGCAACATGGAGCTTGAGCCGGAGCTAACAAGAGCTAGTAGATCCTAGCGCCGGAGCTTACCAAAACTAGTACAACCAAGCTCTCGTCGAAGCTTACAAAACTAGCAAGACCTAGCGCCGGAGCTAACCAGAACTAGTTGGAACTAGTAAACCTAAAAACCGGAGCTAGACAAAGTACCTCGGAGCTTAGCAAAAGCATGCCAGAGCTATCAAATATATGCTGGAGCTATCAAAGACATGCCGGAGCTAAAAATAAAGCTCACCGGAGCTTACCAAAGCTGGTCGGACCTTACCAAGAAGTCGGACCTAGCATCGAACGTAACCGGAGCTATCCAAACCAAGTCGGACCTACCGTCGGACCTTGCTGTAGCTCAGAGCTAGAGCCGGACCTTGATAAAAAGGTGTTTTGGTGAAATTCAAAACTTTTATCATCAAAGCCAAGTGTATTCACTACAAGTCAATGTATTCAGCACACATAGGTCTTACAATCTCCCCCTTGATGAATGCATTGGCAGCACCATTTAAAATCCGAACATTGGCTTATTCACATAAAAGTTTTGAAGGCAATTTCTCCCTTTGTAAATCAAAAGTAAATGAGAAGAAAAATTATCCCATATTATCTCTCCCCCCTTTATTATCTCTCCTTATGCACATATTCTCTCTCTCTTTATGCTTATCTCTCCCCCTTTGACAATGTATTCAGCAAGTCATGAGCATATAAACAAATTATCTCACCCCCTTCAGTTGTTATGAGCATATTATAACATATACATATAAACAAAGCTCATCCAAGTCATATTATCAAGTACCTTACATTATCACATCAATGAGATACATAAAGTAGTGTAAGCCATGCTAGAGACCATATGTAATTTTCAATTTAAGCAAGTCATGATCTCAAAAACTTAACTATTTCAAAACCTGAAAGCATGACACCAGTTGCTGCATTTTATTATTTTTCAAAGCATAAATTTAGATCATATGATATTTGTAAGAGATTATATGCACATCTGCCTTATTCTAACCAACCAAGCCAAGCCTATGTCATTTGACAATCAGAAGCTTAAGGACATGGTTTTAGTCATACACAACTTCTTCCAAGTTCATATCTAAGTGCAATGATAAGCCATCTCAAAAGAATAAGTGCGATGCATGCATATTCTCTTGATCTTTTCTCAATTTATATTTGTTCATAAAAACTCAAACATGTTAGTTGATTACTTGATTAATTTTTTATGATTAATATCACTTGTGAGCATGCAACAAGTTTAAAACAGCAAGAAAGTTCGACCATGACCAGATTTAGTGTAAGTAATTACTCCAATTACTAGACATGGCAAAAACTACAAAATGTATAACACGAGTAATGTAGTAAGAACTTTCAGCATGTAAAAGGAATCACAAAGTCATATATGTATGAAATACTATGCTCATATTATTTTAATTTCAGATTCACACATAGACTTCCCAAGTTTCAAAAACTCCCCCTCAATTCAAGCCATGAGGATGCATAACCCCTATTTCACTACGAATGTAACAAAAACGAGTGAAATCCAAAGGTTTTGTAAAAATGTCAGCCAATTGTTGTTCGGTATCTACATGGTGAAGCACAATGTTTCCTTTTTCAACATTATCTAGGAGAAAGTGATACCTAATATCAATGTGCTTAGTTCTAGAATGTTGCACGGGGTTTTTAGCAATGCAAATGGCACTAGTGTTATCACAGAACAGTGGAACACTATCTAGATCAACCCCATAGTCCTTAAGTGTTTGAACAATCCAAAGAATTTGTGAGCAAGCACTAGCAGCAGCTATATATTCAGATTCGGCTGTGGATTGAGCAACTGAATTTTGTTTTCTAGAGGACCAAGCAATAAGAGAATTACCAAGAAAATGACAAGCACCGGAAGTACTTTTCGTATCAATCCTACAACCCCCAAAATCAGCATCCGAAAAAGCTTTCAAAGTAACGGTTGAGGAAGAAGGAAGAAAAATGCCAAATTCTTGAGTTCCATGTATGTACCTGAGAATCCTTTTGACGGCTTGACAATGTGAAGCACGTGGGGAAGCTTGAAACCGTGCACAAAGACATACGCTGAATTGTATGTCCGGTCTTGATGCCATGAGATACAAAAGTGATCCGATCATGCTTCTATATTCTTTTTGATTCACATATTCACCATCTTCATCAAGTTCAAGTGTTGTTGCTGTTCCCATTGGTGTCCGAAGAGGCTTGCTTTTGTCCATGTTGAAGTGCCTTAGAAGGTCTTTGGTATACTTCGTTTAATGCACAAAGGTACCCTCCTTGGTTTGCTTGATTTGCAGCCCCAAAAAGTAAGTGAGTTCACCCATCATACTCATTTTGAATTCGGAACTCATCATTGCTGAAAACTTGGACACAAGATCATGAGAAGCACAACCAAAGATAATATCATCCACATACACTTGAACGAATAATGAGTCATTGCCATGCTTAAGCACAAAAAGAGTTTTATAAACCTTGCCCATGGTAAACCCCTGTTCAAGTAAGAATGTTTTTAGCCTAACATACCATGCTCTAGGGGCTTGTTTGAGACCGTATAAGGCTTTGGACAGTTTGTAAACATGATTAGGAAAATCTGGATTTTCAAAACCCGGTGGTTGTTTGACATAAACCTCCTCATCTATGTAGCCATTAAGAAAAGCACTTTTAACATCCATTTGATATATCTTAAAACCTTTAGATGCTGCAAAAGCTAACAAAATTCTTATGGCTTCTAATCTAGCGACAGGAGCAAAAGTTTCATCAAAATCTAGACCTTCAACTTGAGTGAAACCTTGAGCAACCAACCTATCCTTATTCCTAACCACAACCCCATCCTCACTTTGTTTATTTTTATATACCCATTTAGTTCCAATTAAAGTGTGACCTAGAGGTGGAGGTACAAGTTTCCAAACATTATTTCTTTCAAAATTTTCTAACTCTTCTTGCATGGCAATAATCCAAGATTCATTGGTGAGTGCGTGTGATATATCTTTGTGTTCAAAAGAAGCAACAAAAGCAGAATGAGCATGAGAGTTTGGATCGCAAAACCTGGACCGTGTGACTCGTTCGTGCAAGCTTCCAATCATCTGTTGTGGGGGATGATCTTTGTAAAAACGTAGGGGAACAGATGTCTCACAAGCTTCTTCTTCATTAGGTTCATCGTAGATTGATGAGCTTGTGACTTGTGGACAATCAGGACCAGCATAGGTGATAGCCAGAGCTTGTTCAATGTCCGGAGCTAGACACGTGTCAACTCCAGAACTACCAGGCAGTATCACCGGCTCTTCTTCATCTTTGAAAATACCCTCCCCCTGAGGATACGGATCTGGTCCTGCAACACCGGAGCTAGTACCTGGGCTAGCTTCATCAAAAGACACTTCACAAGTTGCCACAATTTTGTTAGTGTCAAGTAAAAGCACAAGGTAGCCTCTAGTATGAGATGGATAACCAAGAAACATGCCATCAATGGATCTAGGTTCAAATTTATCAAGATTACCATGTTTCTTAACAAAGCATTTGCAACCAAAAACCTAAAAGTGTGTAACAATAGGCCTATGTCCAAACCGAAGCTCATATGGTGTTTTACCTAGCTTAGCACGCAAGAAAACGCGATTTGAGACATAACAAGCGGTTGCTAATGCATCATCCCAAAATTTCCTAGGAGTTTGATATTCATCAAGCATAGTCCTAGCCATCTCAACTAAGGTTCTGTTCTTTCTTTCTACAACACCATTTTGTTGAGGTACATATGGTGAAGAAAGTTGATGATCTATTCCATTTTCAGCACAAAAGTGATCAAAAGATTGATTTTTAAATTCAGATCCGTTATCACTTCTAATTGCTTTTAATGATCCTGGGTGATCAATTGATAATATAAGAAATAAAGTTCTAAAGTGACTAAAAACTTCATTCTTAGACGCCATAAAGTAAACCCAAGAGTATCTAGAATAATCATCAAAAATAACAAGAACATACCATTTACCTTCGAAGGATTGAACACGTGAAGGTCCTACGGTGTCAAGATGCAAAAGTTGACATGGTTCAGTTGTCATGATCATTGTGAGAGGAGTATGTGAACCTGCAACCATCTTAGCATGTCTACAAGAAGAGCATACAATTTCTTTGTCCCCTTTAAGCTTAGGCAGCCCACGTATGCGATCAAGAGCACTAACACGCATTAGGTGATCAAAGCCTATGTGACCAAGTCTACGATACCAAAAATATAAGTCCTTTGAATCATTAGCAACTAGACACCTATGCTTAGAGGAAGACATATCAAAATCAGCTTTAAAAACTCTTCCAAACCGAGACATGTTAAAAATAAACTCACTATTTGAACCTACAACTTTGCAGCAGTTTTTATTGAAAATAATTTCTAGATTTTCATCTAGCAATTGTGAAACAGAAAGCAAGTTGTATTTCAAATTTTTGACAAGTGCCACATCCTTCAAAGTGTAGTGATCATTTACTCTAACCGAACCCTTAGCAATTATAGGAGTTGAAGAATTATCGGCAAAAGTAACATTCTCTACACGTGACACAAAAGAGAGGGAGGAGAACCAATCTTTGTTACCGGTCATGTGACGTGAGCAACCTGAATCCACAATCCAAACGTTCTCCTTCCTCAAACGTGTAACCTACATAGAAGCACAATACGTCGATGACTCAATACTGGGGTTAGTCAAAAGGCATTTAGGTATCCAGTACTGAGTCACACGACGTGTAGTAGGAAAAACACACGAAAGCTGAGACAAAACAGCAGGTTTATGAGTCAAAGTTTGAGGTTTTCTATTCTTAACTCTTTTAGCACAAAAACCAGTAGCTCCGGAGGTAAAAGCAGCAGTTCTAAAAGACAAGGCTGAAGCTCCGGAAACAAAAGCTGAGGTTCCGAAGGAAACAACAGAAGGTCCGGGAGCTCTCGGAGCTATCGGAACTATTGGAGCTGCTTTTGCGGATTTCTTACCAGAAGGTCCGGAAGCTACCTTTTCAAATTTTTGACTCACTAAAGCAGGTTGTGTTTTTCTAGTTGCATGAAAGTTATAAGATCTAGCAATTTTTCTTTCCTTTATATGTTGTTTAGCTAGTCTATAACAAAAATCTATGACATGACCATCTTTACCACATAAGGTACAATGAAATTTAACTCTGTGTTCATGTCTAGATGAGCAAGCAATATTTTTATTTGAAACTGAGTGAGACAACACTCCTGCAGATTTGAAAACCACTCCTTTTTGTTTAGGAACTATTTGAATCAAACCAGTTCCTGATGACTTTACAATTTTAGGTGGATGTGCCTTAGCATGAGCATGAGAATCAAAACCTAAACCAGTTTTATCATTGCAAGACTTGGAGGAATTCAGCAGCAAGTTTAGGTTCTTATTCCCATTACAAAACCGATCTAATGTCCTATGCATGTCATCAAGTTTATTGGACAGATCAAAGCAATTTTCACATTAAGTTTTTCCTTTTAGTTTGCAATTGGAATAAAATTTAACTTCATGAGAACGTAAAGCATTGTTCAATATAGAAATTTCATTCATAGCATCCTGTAGTTTCTTATCAAGATCATCACAAGTAAAACAATGCAAATCAATTGTAGAACAGCTAGCATCTTTCAAGTTTTTATCATTAAGTGCAGCAAGCTCTTTGTTCTTTTCAATTTCTAACTCAAGTTTATCTAGAGTGGAGGAGTGTGCATTTCTTAATGTGGACAATTGTTCATAGATTAAGTCACATGAGGGACATGCATCATCACTAGGAATCAAAGTTTTTAAACGGTTAATTTCAGATTCTAGTGATTCAATTTTAGCAGCATTATCCCTAAGCTTTTTGTCCTTTTTCTTGACAATAATAGTTGCACGAGAAATAGCATCACACATTTCATTGCAGGTAGAACATACCTCATCGTCTTCATTGTTGTGTTCTGCATCCTCCTGACTTGATCTTGATCTTGTTTTGCCCGCCATGAAGCATAAGTTGGCCAGATCATCATCATCTTCATCACTTTCAAAGTCTACATCACTTGAACTAAGTTCTTGAAGTGCGGTGATGAAGCCGTTAATCATCTTGCGTCCTATGGTACCCTTCTTTTTCTTTTTGTTGGAATTTCAAGAGGAGGTCCGGACCTTGCTTTGTTTTTCTTCCCGGGTGGTCGGACCTGAAAGGTTAGGGCATTCTGTACAAAAGTGTCCCGTTTTACCACATTCAAAACAGCGTTGAGGTCCGGAGCTTCCTCTCCTTCTAGTTCTCACATTTTGCAATGCTTTTGAGAATCTAGTAGAGATGAGTGCCAACTCCTCTTCTGGAAATTCTTCGATCTGCTCCAGGGTTAGTGAGGACAATAAAGCACGAGTATTGCAAGATGATGATTGGCCGGAGCTAGACATATCACGTTGTGAAACAAATGCAATAGACTTATTTGGGTTCTTACGTGCTAGAATGTCAATTTTATGAGTTTTTAGTTTAGAATAGAGTACATCTAATGTAAGAGAACTCATAACAGTAGATTCATGAATAGATGTGACTTTCATCTCCCAAATTGACATGTCTAATGCACTAAGAAGTTGCCTAGCATTCTCAGCATCAGAAAAATTTACATTGACACTACGTAAGTTGCTGAGAATTTTATTGAAACGAGCAAAAAGGTCATCAATAGACTCACCTGGTTGCATCTCAAAACGCATATATTCCTTTTTGAACATATCTTGTTTTACCTCCTTGATTGTGTTGGAGCCTTCATGGTAATCACAGAGAGCTCTCCAAACATCGTATGCTGATTGGAGGTGCGCGACACGATCAAAGTCGCTTTGAGTGAGTCCTTGAATGATCATGTTTCGGGCTTTGTTGTTGTTGTCGACGTCCCGTAGGTTTGTGGCCGTGACTTGATCATTAGGTGGCACTTCATAAGGCTTATACACCTTCTCCCATATTGCAAAGCCTTGTGCCTGGATGAAAGCCTCCATGCGTGCCTTCCAAACCTGGAAATCAATACCAGCAAACACACATGGTTTGGCGGAGTACTTCTCCATGATGATTAGTCAAAAACACATGCAAATCACAAAGGTTAGAGCACCGTGGCTCTGATACCAATTGTAGGATCTAAGAGCACGTGAAAAGCTACCATAGGGGGGGGTGAATGGTAGATTTAAAAATCTTACGCAGCGGAAACAATTAAACCCCAAACCCTTTCGGCAGAAAAACGATCTGTTAAAGAAATCATAAGTGAGACCAATCTAAACGTGTTTAACCGTGACAAAAGTGATAGATATCAGAGATAATCAAGTCACCAAGAAACCACAAAAAGAATCACTCAAATCCGTCGAGAAAAACTCAAGTTATGATCGAAAGATCAAACAATGGTCAATCTGCCCTACCCGAGAAAAAACAGTTCTGGAACGCTGCAAAGAAACTCGTGTAGATCATAGACCACAAATCCAATGACCGTGAAATTTTTATAGATGATAGATAATCAAGTTGTGAATACAACCCAAAAAGAATCACGTCAATTGGATCAGTAAAACTCGAGTTATGATAAAACCACCGACGAAAGGTAGTGCTGTCCAGAAACTCGACGAGTAAAACTTGTCTGGAACAAGTAGGACGAACAAGGCACAAAAGTTCCTTCAAAACTACGAATTTTATTCAATAGAACACAAAAGGAACAGCCCCAAAGTCGTGCACAACGAGCTCTGGGCTCCCTTTCTTATATAACCAGCCCTTAGGCCAACCCAATATCAACTAGGACTCCAATCCTACTCAGATCACGAATCGTAACTTTCCATAACTGCTCAAGATTCTTCTATACACAGATAGAAGCAATCTTAAGACTTCCAAACACCTTAGGAATGTATCCCACATTCCTAAACAACTCAAATTCGTGACCCACACGAAATCCTATCATAACCAACTCAAATCTTTCCATATTTGAGTCAAACCCGACTCAGCCGCAGCCTGAGTCCATAACCTAGTCGGTTGGACCTTTCCGACCAATTCTTTACGTCCACATCTCTTCATCACGTCTCGGAACCATGTAGCCACATCCATGCACTCCTTGCACACGTGCAAACATCTTCCAATGACGTCCATGATACCTTCATATTCATTGTTCTTGATCCAAACATGCTGCGCAACCTCCTGATCAGCTCAACCACAATTCCTCCCGAACTTGGTTGTTGGAACCTCATCTCCTCCCTGAGACTAGTCCAATGGATCCCGTCACCAGCCATGTCTTGAACTCAAGCAACAGTAGCACATGAATAAACAACCAATCCATACGAGCCCAAGTCCTCGACTTGACTCAAGTTAGTTCCGAACACAACACCTTACGTGAGAACCTCACATAAGCATGTTGCAAAACCACAGTAACATGATATCATCCATATCAACCAAAACGCACCAAAAACTTAGCAAATGAATACTAAGCAATCTTTCCAACAATGTAAAGCAAGTACGAAACATTGCAAATGAAAAGCAGAAGCACTACGGTCAAGTTCCGAACCTTGCCAGAGCAACCTGGAGCTTGAGCCGTAGCTAACAAGAGCTAGTAGATCCTAGCGCCGGAGCTTACCAAAACTAGTACAACCAAGCTCCCGCCGGAGCTTACAAAACTAGCAAGACCTAGCGCTGGAGCTAACCAGAACTAGTCGAAACTAGTAAACCCAAAAACCGGAGCTAGACAAAGTACCTCAGAGCTTAGCAAAAGCATGCCGGAGCTATCAAATATATGCCGGAGCTATCAAAGACATGTCGGAGCTAAAAATAAAGCTCACCGGAGCTTACCAAAGCTGGTCGGACCTTACCAAGAAGTCGGACCTAGCATCGAACGTAACCGGAGCTACCCAAACCAAGCCGGACCTACCATCGGACCTTGCTGTAGCTCAGAGCTAGAGCCGGACCTTGATAAAAAGGTGTTTTGGTGAAATTCAAAACTTTTATCATCAAAGCCAAGTGTATTCACTACAAGCCAATGTATTCAGCACACATAGGTCTTACAATTCATACACAACTTCTTCCAAGTTCATATCTAAGTGCAATGATAAGCCATCTCTAAAGAAGAAGTGTGATGCATGCATATTCTCTTGATATTTTCTCAACTTATATTTGTTCACAAAAACTCAACATGTAAGTTGATTACTTGATTAATTCTTCATGATTAAAAACACTTGTGAGCATGCAACAAATTCAAAATAGCAAGAAAGTTCAACCATGACCAGATTTAGTGTAAGTAATTATTCCAATTACTAGACATGGCAAAAACTACAAAATGTATAACACGAGTAATGTAGTAAGAACTTTCAGCATGTAAAAGGAATCACAAAGTCATATATGTATGAAATATTATGCTCATATTATTTTAATTTCAGATTCACACATAGACTTCTCAAATTTGAAAACTCCCCCTCAATGTAAGCCATGAGGATGCATAACCCCTATTTCACTACGAATGAAACAAAAACGAGTGAAATCCAAAGGTTTTGTAAAAATGTCAGCCAATTGTTGTTCGGTATCTACATGGTGAAGCACCATGTTTCCTTTTTCAACATTATCACGGAGAAAATGATACCTAATATCAATGTGCTTAGTTCTAGAATGTTGCACAGAGTTTTTAGCAATGCAAATGGCACTAGTGTTATCACAAAAAAGTGGAACACTATCTAGATCAACCCCATAGTCCTTAAGTGTTTGAACAATCCAAAGAATTTGTGAGCAAGCACTAGCAGCAACTACATATTCAGATTTGGCTGTGGATTGTGCAACTGCATTTTGTTTTCTAGAGTACCAAGCAACAAGTGAATTACAAAGAAAATGACAAGCACCGGAAGTACTTTTCCTATCAATCCTACAACCTCCAAAATCAGCATCGGAAAAAGTTTTCAAAGTAACGGTTGAGGAAGAAGGAAGAAAAATGCCAAATTCTTGAGTTTCATGTAAGTACCTGGGAATCTTTTTGACGGCTTGACGATGTGAAGCACGTGGGGAGGCTTGAAACTGTGCACAAAGACAACAAAAGTGATCTGATCATGCTTCTATATTCTTTTTGATCCACGGGTTCACCATCTTCATCAAGTTCAAGTGTTGTTGTTGTTCCAATTGGTGTCCTTAGAGGCTTGCTTTTGTCCATGTTGAAGCGCCTTAGGAGGTCTTTTGTATACTTCGTTTGATGCACAAAGGTATCCTCCTTGGTTTGCTTGATTTGCAGCCCCAAAAAGTACGTGAGTTCTCCCATCATACTCATCTCAAATTCTGAACTCATCATAGCTAAAAACTTGGACACAAGATCATGAGAAGCACAACCAAAGATAATATCATCCACATACACTTGAACGAATAATGAGTCATTGCCATGCTTAAGCACAAAAAGAGTTTTATCAACCTTGCCCATGGTAAAACCCTTTTCAAGTAAGAATGTTTTAACCTATCATACCATGCTCTAGGGGCTTGTTTGAGATCGTACAAGGCTTTGGATAGTTTGTAAATATGATTAGAAAAATCTAAATTTTCAAAACCCGGTGGTTGTTTGACATAAACCTCCTCATCTATGTAGCCATTAAGAAAGGCACTTTTAACATCCATTTGATATAGCTTAAAACCTTTAGATGCGGTAAAAGCTAATAAAATTCTTATGACTTCTAATCTAGCAACAGGAGCAAAAGTTTCATCAAAATCTGGACCTTCAACTTGAGTGAAACCTTGAGCAACCAACCTAGCCTTATTCCTAACCACGACCCCATCCTCACTTTGTTTATTTTTAAACACCCATTTAGTTCCAATTAAAGTGTGACCTTGAGGAGGATGTACAAGTTTCCAAACATTTTTTCTTTCAAAATTTTCTAACTCTTCTTGCATGGCAATAATCCAAGGTTCATTAGTGAGTGCGTGTGATATATCTTTTTGTTCAAAAGAAGCAACAAAAGCAGAATGAGCATGCGAGTTTGGATCGCAAAACCTGGACCGTGTAACTCGTTTGTGCAAGCTTCCAATAATTTGTTGTGGAGGAAGAATTTTGTAAAACCGTAGGGGAACAGATGTCTCACAAGCTTCTTCTTCTTCATATTCATCACAAATCGATGAGCTTGTGACTTGAGGATGATTTGAATCAACATTGATGGTTGTCGGTGCTGGTTGAGAATTAACATCCGGAGCTGAACCAAAGTCTTTAGCTGCTGAATTTTCGGGCAGCAGCTCTAATTCTTCCTCATCTTCAACGAAAATGCTCTCCCCCTGCGGATATGGATCTGGTCCTGCAATGTTTGAGCTAGTACCTGGGCTAGCTTCATCAAAAGACACTTCACAAGTCTCCACAATTTTGTTAGTGTCAAGTAAAATCACACGGTAGCCTCTAGTATGAGATGGATAACCAAGAAACATGCCATCAATGGATCTAGGTTCAAATTTATCAAGATTAGCATGTTTCTTAGCAAAGCATTTGCATCCAAAGACCCGAAAGTGCGTAACACTAGGCCTATGTCCAAACCAGAGCTCATATGGTGTTTTACCTAGCTTAGCGCGCAAGAAAACACGATTTGAGACATAACAAGCGGTTGCAATCGCATCAGCCCAAAATTTCCTAGGAGTTTGATATTCATCAAGCATAGTCCTAGCCATCTCAACTAAGGTTCTGTTCTTCCTTTCTACAAAACCATTTTGTTGAGGTACATATGGTGAAGAAAATTGATGATCTATTCCATTTTCAGCACAAAAGTGATCAAAAAATTGATTTTTAAATTCAGTTCCGTTTTCACTTCTAATTGCTTTTAATGATCCTGGGTGATCAATTGATAATATAATAAATAAAGTTCTAAAGTGACTAAAAGCTTCATTCTTAGACGCCATAAAGTAAACCCAAGAGTATCTAGAATAATCATCAACAATAACAAGAACATACCATTTACCTCCGAATGATTGAACACGTGAAGGTCCTACAGTGTCAAGGTGCAAAAGTTGACCCGGTTCAGTTGTCATGATCATTGTGAGAGGAGTATGTGAACCTGCAACCATCTTAGCATGTCTACAAGAAGATCACACAATTTCTTTGTTCCCTTTAAGCTTAGGCAGCCCACGTATGCGATCAAGAGCACTAACATGCGTTAGGTGATCAAAGCCTACGTGACCAAGTCTACGATGCCAAAAATATAAGTCCTTTGAATCATTAGCAACTAGACACCTATGCTTAGAGGAAGACATATCAAAATCAGCTTTAAAAACTCTTCCAAACCGAGACATGTTAAAAATAAGCTCACTATTTGAACTTACAACTTTGCAGCAGTTTTTATTAAAAATAATTTCCAGATTTTTATCTAGCAATTGTGAAACAGAAAGCAAGTTGTATTTCAAATTTTTGACATGTGCCACATCCTTCGAAGTGTAGTGATCATTTACTCTAACCGAACCCTTAGCAATTATAGGAGTTGAAGAATTATCGGCAAAAGTAACATTCTCTACATGTGACACAAAAGAGAGGGAGGAGAACCATTCTTTGTTACCGGTCATGCGGCGTGAGCAACCTGAATCCACAATCCAAATGTTCTCCTTCCTCAAGCATGTAACCTACATAGAAGCACAATACGTCGATGACTCAATACAAGGGTTAGTCAAAAGGCATTTAGGTATCCAGTACTGAGTCACACAACGTGTAGCAAGAAAAACACGCGAAAACTGAGAGATAAAACAGCAGGTTTATGAGTCAAAGTTTGAGTTTTTTTATTCTTAACTACTGACCTATAAGGTGTTACTTGTGTAGCACAAAAATCAGTAGCTCTAGAGGCAAAAACAGAGGGTCCGGAGGTAAACTTTGAATGTTTTTGACTCACAACAGCAGGTTGCGTGTTCCTGACATTCGGTTTAATATGTGCAGCAAATTTGGCATGTAAGTTATGAGATCTAGCAATCATTCTTTCTCTTTTCTATTGTTTAGCTAGTCTATAACAAAAATCTATTGCATGACTATCTCTGCCACAGTAGGTACAATGAAATTTAACTTTGTGTTCATGTCTAGATGAGCAAGCAATATTTTTATTTGAAACTGAATGAGACAACACTCCTGCAGATTTGAAAACCACTTCTTTCTATTTAGGAACTGTTTGAATCAAACCACTTCCTAATGACTTCACAATTTTAGGTGGATGTGTCTTAGAATGAGCATGAGAATCAAAACCTAAACCAGTTTTATCATTGCAAGACTTGGAAGAATTCAGCAGCAAGTTTAGGTTCTTATTCCCATTACAAAACCAATCTAATGTCCTATACATGTTATCAAGTTTATTGGACATATCAAGGTAATTTTCACATGAAGTTTTTCCTTTTAATTTGCAATTGGAAAAATATTTAACTTCATGAGAACGTAACGCATTATTCAATATTGAAATTTCATTCATAGCATCTTTTAGTTTCTTTTCAAGATCATTACAACTAGAACAACACAAATCAATTGTAGAACAAGAAGCATCTTTTAAGTTTCCAATGTCAAGTGCAGTAAGCTTTTTGTTCTTTTCAATTTCAAGTTCAAGTCTATTTAGAGTAAAGGAATGTGTAGTTCTTAATATGGACAATTGTTCATAGACTAAATCACATGAGGGACAAGAGTCATCACTAGGAATCAAGGTTTTCAAACGGTTTATTTCAGATTCTAGTGATTCAATTTTAGCAGCATTATCCCTAAGCTTTTTGTCCTTTTTTCTTAACAATAATAGTTGCACGAGAAATTGCATCACACATTTCATTACAGGTAGAGCATACCTCATCGTCGTCACTGTTGTGTTCTGCATCCTCCTGACTTGATCTTGGTCTTGTTTTGCCCCCCATGAAGCATAAGTTGGCCAGATCGTCATCATCTTCATCACTTTCAAAGTCTACATCGCTTGAACCGAGCTCTTGAAGTGCAGTGATGAAGCTGTTAATCATCTTGCGTCTTCTTGGGGTTTCCAGAGGTGGTCTTGACCTTGTTCTGTTTTTCTTCACGGGTAGTAGGACATGAAAGGTTAGGGCATTCTGTACGAAAGTGTCCTGTCTTACCACATTCAAAACAGCGTTGTGGTCCGGAGTTTCCTCTCTTTCTAGTTCTCACATTTTGCAATGCGTTTGAGAAACTAGTAGATAGAAGTGCTAGCTCCTCCTCTGGAAATTCCTCGATCTGCTCCAGGGTTAGTGAGGACAGCAAAGCAAGAGTATTGCAAGATGATGATTGGGCGGAGCTAGGCATATCACATTGAGAAACAAAAGCAATAGACTTGGGGTTCTTATGTGATATTATGTCAATTTCATGAGTTTTTAACTTGGAATATAGCACATCTAAAGTAAGTGTACTCATGACAGTAGATTCACGAATAGATGTCACTTTCATCTCCCAAACTGACATATCTAATGCACTTAATAATTGCCTAGCATTTTCAGCATCTGAAAAATTAACATTGACACTACGCAAGTTGCTGAAAATTTTATTAAAGCGAGCAAAAAGGTCATCAATAGACTCACCGGGTTGCATCCCGAAGCACATGTATTCTTTCTTGAACATGTCTTGCCTTACCTCCTTGATAGTGTTGGATCCTTCGTGGTAGTCACAAAGTGCTTTCCACACATCGTATGCAAATCGGAGGTGAGCAACACGGTCGAAGTCGCTTTGAGTTAATCCTTGTATGATCAAGTTTCGAGCCTTGTTGTTGTTGTCGACATCTCTCAGATTTCTAGCTGTAACTTCATCATTTGACGGCACTTCATAAGGCTTGTACACCTTCTCCCATATTGCAAAGCCTTCGCCTGGATGAAAGCCTCCATGTGTGTCTTCCAAACCTGAAAATCAATACCAGCAAACACACAAGGTTTGGCAGAGTATTTCTCCATGATGATTAGTCAAAAACACGTGCAAATCACAATGATTAGAGCACCATGGCTCTGGTACCAATTATAGGATCAAAGAGCACGTGAAAAGCTACCAGAGGGGGTGAATGGTAGATTTAAAAAATCTTATGCAGCGGAAACAATTAAATCCCAACCCCTTCGGCAGAAAAACGATCTATTAAAGAAATCGTGTGTGAGACTAATCTAAACCTGTTGCACCGGGACAAAAGTGATATATATCAGATAGAATCAAGTCACGAAGAAAACACAAGAAGAATCACTCAAATCCGTCGAGAGAAACTCAAGTTATGATCGAAAGATCGACAAAGGTCAATCTGTCTTACCCGAGAAAAACAGTTTTGAAACGCTGAAAAGAAACTCGTGTAGATCAGAAACCACAAATCCAATGACCGTGAAATTTTGACACATAATAGATAATCAAGTTTTGAAGACAACCCAAAAAGAATCACGTCAATTGGATCTGTAAAACTCGAGTTATGATAAAACCACCGATAAAAGGTAGTGCTGTCCAAAAACTCGACGAGTAAAACTTGTCTGGAACAAGTCGGACGAACAAGGCACAAAAGTTCCTTCAAACTATGAATTTTATTCAATAGAACACAAGATGAACAGCCCAAAAGTCGTTCACCATGAGCTCTGGCCTCCCTTCTTATATAACCAGCCCTTAGGCCAACCCAATCTCAACTAGGACTCTAATCCTACTCAAATCATGAATCGGAATTTTCCATAACAGCTTAGGACTCTTCTATACGCAGATAGAAGCAATCTTAAGACTTCCAAACACCATAGAAACGTATCCCACATTCCTAAAACAACTAAAATTCGTGACCCACACGAAATCCTATCATAACCAGCTCAAATATTTCCATATTTGAGTCAAACCCGACTCAGTCGCAGCCTGAGTCCATAACCTAGTCGATTGGACCTTTCCGACCAATTCTTTACGTCCACATCTCTTCATCACACCTCGGAACCATGAAGCCACGTCTATGCACTCCTTGCACACGTGCAAACATCTTCCAATGACATCCACGATACCTTCATATGCATTGTTCTTGATTCAAACATGTTGCGCAACCTCCTGATCAACTCAACCACAATTCCTCCCGAACTTGGTTGTTGAACCTCATCTTCTCCCTAAGACTAGTTCAATGGATCCCTTCACCAGCCATGTCTTGAACTCAAGCAACACCTGCACATGAATAAACAACCAATCCGTACGAGCCCAAGTCCGCGACTTGACTCAAGTTAGTTCTGAACACAACACCTTACGTGAGCACCTCTCATAAGCATGTTGCAAAGCATATCAAAATAATATCAGCCATATCAACCAAAATGCACCAAAAACTTAGCAAATGAATACTAAGCAATCTTTCTAAGAATATAAAGCAAGTTCGAAACATTGCAAGATAAAAGCAGGAACATTGCGATCAAGCTCTGAACCTAGCCAAAGCTAACCGGAGCTTGAGCCAGAGCTTAACAAAGCTAGTACAACCTAGCGCCGGAGCTTACCAAAACTAGTCGGAACTAGTCATCCCAAAAGTCGGAGCTAGAAAAACATGTCGGAGCTAACCAACATAAGTCGGACCTAGCAAAACATATCGGAGCTTAACAAAGACATGCTGGAGCTATCAAAGACATGCCAGAGCTAAAGACAAAGCTCACCGGAGCTACCCAAAAACATGTTGGACCTAGACAAAACAAGTCGGACCTTACGTCGGATCTTGCAGAAGCTCAGAGCTAGATTTGTACCTTGTTAAAAAGATGTTACCGTGGCATTCAAAACTTTTATTGTCAAAGTCAATGTATTCAGTACACATAGGTCTTACACGTGCCTCCGGATGCGTAGCTAGCATCATAAATTTGTTCTTAGAGCACGTGCACTGTCTGCTTTAGAAAAAGAGCATGCAGCATTGTAGCCTTTGCTGACACTTGGACTGTGACCTATTTTCACACTGCCTTGTTTCGTTTTTGTTTTTTATGATGATTGCTGATGTAATTTGTTCTCGGTATTCATATGGAGCACACGCACAAACTTTACATGAGGCGGTTAGAATTCGATTGACCGTACGCTTGTTTCATGTTTACAACTTTCAACTAGGCGTATCATTTGCTATAATCTACTCCCTCCGTTTCGTAAACACTACTCCAAAAAGCATTTTTCACATGCGCCTCAATTTTTCTACCACAGGCGGTCCATAAAAAAATGCAACTGTGATGACGAAATGATACAATAACCGCCTGTGATGACTGAACATCACAGGCGGATTTTAAGAAAGAACCGCATGTGTAAGTACATTCTTTACCCAGGCGGTTATCAATTAAGAACCGTCTGTGATGTATCAAACATCACAGGCGGTTCTTAAAGAATGACCGCCTGGGAAAATACATGATTTTCATAGGCGGTCATTCTTTAAGAACCGTATGTACTAGTTCAATCATCACAAGCAGCTTTTATTGAAGAACCGCCTGGGGAAAGTCATTGTTTTCACAGGATGCTTGTTAATTAAGAACCGCCTGTGATGCTGATAAGGTAATCCCTTCACAGCAAGCTCTTGTAGATGCAAGTAACACCCGTGGCTCATCATTTGGATTGTTGAAAGCATCAATTTGAAGCCTAATGATCCTTGGAAGGATTTTCCCATCCATTTGAAGGTTTCTTTCCCTGCTGTCCATTTGTAAACTTAGGAAGATGTTCCTTACTCAGTTTTAATGCCTACATATATTGACTAAAAATAAGTACCTACTTTCTTAGTGCTTCACACAAGCGAGGAAGTGCACAACTTCAATCGAAAATCTTGTTTTTACACTTTCATAGGGATTTAACCTTAATCTTTAATTCAAGCATAGATTTATCAAATAAGTGAAGCTTACTTATCACACATGTTAATGGCAGTTATAAGTGAAGGATGTGCCGAAGCTAACGAAATCTGAATCGGACTGAAGATAAAGAGATCTGCATATAAGTGGCAATGTCCAGGTTAGACAGCGTGAAGATATGATGGCAACCTTCAACAACATGAAAAGTGATGTTAAGGTTATGCTTGCATCAACCAAGTTATGTTGTGAGGGCATAACACTTGTTGGGGCAAGCATAACCGTTATGCTCCATCAAGTGTTATGCCCTCACAACACGCCTTGGTTGATGCAAGCATAACCTTGACATCACTTTTCATGTTGTTGAAGGCTGCCGTCATAGCTTCATGTTGTCTAACCTGGACATTGTCACTCATATGCAGCATCTCTTTGTCTTCAGTCCCATTGAGATTTCGTTAGCTTCGACACACACTTCACTTGTAACTTCCATTAACATGTATGATGAGGAAGCTTCAGTTATTGATAAATCTATACTTGAAAGACTAAGGTCAAATTCCTATGAAAAGGGTAAAAACAAGATTTGTGATTGAAGTTGTTCGCTTTGTCGCTTGTGTTAAGCACTAAGAGAGATGGTACTGAGTTGTAGTCAATATATTCAGCCATTAGAACTGATAAAGTAGCATCTTCGCAAGTTTTTAAAATGGAGAGAAGAGAAAAAAATCTTTCAGGGCTTGTTTGGGTGTACTCAATCTAATTGGATTGAAGTGGATTGAAGTGAAGAATGAACTAATTTTCTCCTCAATCCACCTCAAACCACTTATATTGAAGTGGATCCACTCTTATCCAAACAAGCCCTCAAATGGATGGGAAGTATCGTCAGACTTCAATTGAAGCTTTTAACAATCCAAATGATGAGTCTCGGGTGTTACTTGCATCTACAAGAGCTTGCTGTGAAGGGATTAGCTTGACAAGAGCTTCAAGAGTTGCTCTTCTAGATGTTGTTTGGAACCAAACTTTTGGAAGACAAGCCTGATCATCATAGGTCAGAAGGAATTTATATACACATACAATTTGATAACTTGTGGAACAGGTAAAGGTGATAAATATAATAATGTAATAATGTTCGAAACAGAAGCTGAATTTAATAATGTTTGAAACATGCTATCTAAAGCTGAAATAGAGCATTGTTCTAAGTTCATTTCAGAGGATACAAATATATACAATATATATCATAATTTTTTTCCAACATTGACATCTTCTCGCATATAGGGTTCCAAATCTTTTTTAATGCTTCTCTCTACGCACTTGATGTTTTTTGGTTCGGTGAAAAGGTACATCTCTTCATACTGATTATATTCCTCTTCATTATCTCCCACATTCTTAACCCCAACAATATTTTGCTTTCTAGAAACAACTACGTGCATCTTCTCAGTTTCTGGATCTTGAACATAAAAAACTTGTGCAACACTATCGGAGAGAACCCACATGTCATCTTTATAACCCACTTTATTCAAGTCTACCAGTGTCAGCCTGTAATTGTCCACTTTCACACCATCAGGATGTTTAACCCATTGGCACTTAAATACGGGCATTATCTTTCTTTCGCCATAATCGAGTTCCCATATTTCCTCTATGAACCCGAAGTATGTGGTCTTTTGTCCTTGTGAATCATAAGCCTCAATATGAACACCACTATTTTGTGCAACACTGTTACCATCTTTTTCTTTAGTGTAAAATGTGTAACCATTGATGTCATATGCTTGCCATGATGTCACCAAAGCAGATGGGCCAGAAGCTAACTTCTTCATCGTTGCCTCTTCTATAGTGTTTCCGTATGGTATATTTTTGTCCATTAACCATTTAGTGAAACATCTTTTGTGCTCTTTCATGATCCAGTCCTCTGTGCGGTCTTGGTTTTTTCACGAAGCTCAATTTGGTGTTCCTCGATGTACGACTCAGCTATTGCGAGATGTTGTAGTATACCAAAATGTGCACGGTGTACATTCTTGTAATCTTGAACGATAAAAGTTTTCTTACCCACTTTGCCCCTCCCACATAGTCTACCCTCATGTACTGGTATAGGCACACCGATCAGTTTTCCATCTTTGATATAGTCAGCGCAACCATCAATCACTTCTTCAGTGGTGTATCCTTCCATAATTGAACCCTCTGGGTGAGCACGGTTCCGCACATAACCTTTTAATACTCCTAAATATCTCTCCAACGATAACATATGATGTAAATATAGTGGCCCCAATACTTTTATCTGATCAACAAGATGTATGATTAGGTGTACATGCATATCAAAAAAGGATGATGGGAAACACATCTCAAGCTTGCACATAGTCTCGACGATGTATATTTTCAGATAGTCTAAATCTTTACGTGCTATCACCTTTTGTGATACTGCATTGAAGAAGTAACACAAACGTGTGATGACAACTTTTATATGCTCAGGTTTGATGACTCTTATTGCAATGGCAAGGAACACTGTCATCATCATGTGAAAGTCGTGAGAATTATAACCGAATAAAGACAAGTCTTTTATCGAGACTAGTTTACAGATATTGGATGAGAAACTCGTGGGCACTTTGATCCCACGCAAGCATTCACAAATTGCTTTTTTTCTCTTCTAGCGTCAAGTTGTAGCTGGCTGGGGGAAGGTAATGCTTCCCGTTCGCCTTTTCTACTGGATGAAGCTCTGGTCTGAAATCAAGATTTACTAGGTCCATACGTGTATTTAATCTGTCCTTTGTTTTCCTCGGCATGTCTATCAAGGTCCCAATGATGTTGTCAAATACATACTTTGTAATGTGCATCAAATCAATACCATGGCAAAATTCCATATTCTTCCAATACGGAAGATACTTGAAAAAATTGATTGTTTCTTGAAAGCCATGTCAGTTGTATCATCCGAAGATGTACTTTTCTTTCTCTTGATTCCTTTACATTTTTTGCCCTTACCAAAAGCAATATGAATGTTCTTGACCATTTGGAACATAAGTTTTCCACTGTAAGGTTTTGGTGCAATATCTTTTTCGATTTTGTTATCAAATTGTTCTTTCATATTCCTATACTTGTGTGTATCTGTCAAGAAACGTCGGTGTCTCATGTACAACGTCTTTATAGATGAAGTGAGGTATAGAAATCCAATTCTATCCACGCACCTTACACAACCTTTCTTCCCTTTCATTTGTCTCGATAATGTAAACAGTCCGGGGTAATCATGCACGCTAAAGAATATCATTGCTCTTAGCATGAAATACTCCCGCTTGTACTCATCTCATGTACGTACCCCTTCATTCCAAAATTTCGCCATATCTTCCATTAAAGGTTCCAAGAACACATCAATTTCGATGTCGGGTTGTTTTGGACCTTGGATAAGAACAGATAATAAGATATATTTCCTTTTGTGAGACAACCACGTCGGTAGGTTGTACATCGTTAAGACCACGGGCCATGTGCTGTGTATGCTCATTTTTTCACCAAACAGATTCATTTCGTTTGTACCCAAGGCAAACCTCACATTTCTGATTTCCTTTGCAAATTCTGGATACTGAATATCAAAAAATTTCCACTGCATTGCATCACCAGGGTGTCGAATATGTTTTTCATTCTTCTTGCGTTGCTCGGAATGCCAATGCATAAGTTCTAGAACAAACGCTTCAAGCGATCAATTATCGGAAGGTACCACATCACCATGGCAGGAATTTTTCTCTTATTCTTCCGGTCTGCATCGCCAGAAGTATCGTCATCGTCACCTTCAGGACCAATAATAAACTTCTTATTTTCTGAGACTTTTTCATGTTGGTAACATACTGGTGATTGTAGTCCTTCTTATATCTACTGACACCACTGATGGGGCATCTAGTTGCGAGCTCATGCTCTTTGCGATACAGAATACAATAGTTCACACAAGCGTGTATTTTTCACACCTAGTGTCATCGGGCAAAGAAGTTTCTTTGCTTTATAAGTGCTTCTGGGCTGTTTATTTGGATTTGGAAGAATTTCTGCCATAAGATTCAAAAGATCAGAGAAACTACAATCGGACCATCTGTGTGTGGCTTTCAACTTTAGTATTTCTAAAACTGCACGCAATATAGTAAATTCTTTATCACAAACGTTTGATTCATCATATAAAAGTTCTGTCACCGCATTCTGCAATGTCTCCATTTTACTTAAACCTTTACTTGCTCCCATAGAAGTCAATACATATGGTTCAATATGACGCAACATCTCCTCACAATCGAACTCATCATCATCATCACCATCTTGATTGTCACTACCATCATCGATATGAACACTATCGTCATCTGAACCTCTCTCATCATCTTTATACACATCATGTGTATCTAACTCACCATGCTCAGTCCATATTGTGTAGTTTTTTTTTGAAATCTCTCTTCACCAAATGAGATTGGATTACTATAGTATCCGTCCAAGCAATTTTATTTTCGCAGTCGATACATGGACATAATATGTCATCTATCTTTTGCAACTTCGCATGTGTCTTGGATGCTTCAATAAAATTTGCAACATTATGAATGTACATATGATCGAGTCTTGGCATGTTATACATCCACGCTCGACGGTCCATGCTTCAATAATAGAATTTTTGTAAGATTTACAAAATTTGGCCACAAATATTCCCTAAAGGTCTTCTATAAAATGAATTTACAGAGACATAACAAGACTGTAGCATATGAGTGAATACTAGTATCATGTAGGTTTGTTCATAAGGGTTCCATGAAAATTTGTTTCATAATTTTCTCGGCTTCCTAGTGGCCACAAGGTTCACAAGTCGTCTAATCGACTCTAGTCGCCTAAGAGGCGATTAGGTTGACTAGGACGATTAGTCATCGATTAGTGCAACTAATCGACCCTAGTCAATGGCTAATCGTTGTCCGATCGTCCTCACATGTCCGGTCGTCCTCAAGGTTTTTACAGTAATACCAAGTCGATATAGAGTTGTAGAGAGAGGTGGCACATAAGAGAGTGGCGGCAACGTCAAATAAGACTCTAAGATCGGCATTATAAGCAAGGATCTTTGGCGGCGCTCGTACCTTGCAAGGTAATGGAGATCATTAGCAGCGGCGACAGACAGGAGGCGTCAGCGGCAGTAGGCAGGAAGGGTCGACGACGAACAGAAAGCTCAGCGAACGGGATGCCGCATCATCGAGCGAAGTCTGGAGGAGACGGGCGACATCTTGAGGCGGACGGAGTCGAAGGCGTCGGGTGCAGCAAGCGGGGGTGAAGGATTGAAGTCGTTGGGCAAACAGGCTAGAAAGCTAGGTCCGGGTGGGATCCGGTCTGTTATATCATGACGTCGGATCCCATCCAACGATGGTAACTAAATGGGCGAGTTATAAAACCATCTCCCTAGAAAGCTAACCCTAATCACTCCTTCGAAATATATGAAAGCAGGAGGTACGCACACACAAGTAACATATTGAAAAGGAAAACAAATAAAACTACAATTACAAGTTCGGGTAAACTTCATGCATCTTATATATATGACAATATTATCTATTAATTAAACATCATATTCATGTCACGTAATAGGTACAAACTACAATAAGCTTATTACAATATAGTCCATATATCAATATCTAAAAGACCAAACCTCCAGATTATTGAGTCCAAACGCATATGTACACACATACAAAGGACACAATCCATACACTAGAACAAACAAAACTAGCAGCTTATCAGCTAGTTATGAAAATATACAAAGAAAAAGTAAGGAAACTAAATGCGTAAGGACACTAAGAACTGATATGGAAAAATAAAGGTAGCATTGCATAGTATGAGAATTTACTAGGTACCTTGTACTTTGTGGTGCGGGGCGTCAGCACGGTGGGGCGGGGATGCGTGGATGGGTAGAGGCGTGCTTTTTTGTGGGGCTGGGTGAAGACGTGGCGGTGCCGGGCTGGGCGGCGGCGCGGCAGTGCGGGGCGGTAGTGCAGGCTGGGCGACGGCGCGGCGGTGTAGGGGCTGGGTGGCAGCTCAGCGGTGGAAAATTTCGGCAGCCTTGTGGCGTTGCTGGAAAATCTCCAGTATTATGTTCTCTTTGGTGCCCGAGAGGTCTTTATATAGGCGTCCGTTTTCACAAGCGGTTTTTAACAGCTTCTCAGGCAATTGTTGCTTAATAACCGCCTGAGAAAAAGATTATCTCAGACGGTTATTACTTACCAACCGCCTGAGATAATTGCCTGAGCCTCTTCAATTTCCTTTTCCCTTGCTTCTTTTTTATTTAGATTCCAATATAAATACTCAAACATGTATATATTCTGCAAAATGAGCCCAAATTTGATGATTCTTTCTTCTATAATTTTGAAAAATTAACATCTACCACCTGAACCAAATATTTTAAAACTTGTATAGCTGACGTTTTAATGTTTTGGTAAATATCAAATTAATTTATACTCACATATTATTCACATTTGTGTATCTCCTAAAAAAAGGATCCTTCACTGAAATTAGTTTGTATGACCATATTTGTATTATTTATACATGTATGAATTTTGTTAATTTTTTAAAGCATTCCAACATGTCAAAATTCAAATTATCCATCATTCTAACTAAATGCTCATATACATATGAGACATTCATCAAATTTTGAACACATATTGATTCAAAAAAATTTGAAAAAATCTGAAAAAATTTATATAGGTTGGTATGATGACTAAAAATGTCCATTGAAAAAATAAATGGAAAAAATTATTATATTCATCAAGATAGAAAATATAAAAATAGCAATTGTTATATGTTTTTATGTTCTAACAAATTTCAAAGGATTTATGAAGTGAAATTTAATGGTAACCTTTACTAATCAATAATATTACAATAAAGTGGAATTTGGCTTTTTTAAGGCCCCACATTTAATCAAGAATATTAGTTTATAAGAAGTAAAGATCTTCTCAGGCGGTTGGTACTTAATAACCGCCTGAGAAAATGTTATCTCAGGCGGGTATTACTTACCAACCACCTGAGATAATTGCCCAACCCCGTTCTTCAGTTTCCTTTTCCCTTGCTTCTTTTTTTATTTAGATTCCAATATAAATACTCAAACATGTATAGATTCAGCAAATTGAGTCCAAATTCGATGATTCTTTCTTCTATAATTTTAAAAAATTAACATCTACCACCTGAACCAAATATTTTAAAACTTGTATAGCTGACATTGTAATGTTTTGATAAATATCAAATTAATTTATACTCACATATTATTCACATTTGTGTATCTCCAAAAAAAAAGATCCTTCACTGAAATTTGTTTGTATGAACATACTTGTATTATTTATACATGTATGAATTTTGTTAATTTTTTTAAAGCATTCCAACATGTCAAAATTCAAATTATCCATCATTCTAACTAAATTCTCATATACATATGAGACATTCATCAAATTTTAAACACACATTGATTCAAAAAAATTTTTAAAAAATCTGAAAAAATTCATAGAGGTTGGCATGATGAATACAAATGTCCATTGAAAAAATAAATGAAATATCATTATATTCATCAAGATAGAAAAAATGAAAAATAGCAATTGTTATATGTTATTTATGTTGTGACCAATTCCAAAGGATTTATGAAGTGAAATTTAATGGTAACCTTTACTAATCAATAATATTACAAGAAAGTGGAATTTGGCCTGTTTAAAGGCCCCACATTTAATCAAGAATATTAATTTAGAAGAAGTAAAGATCTTCTTAGGCGGTTGGTACTTAATAACCGCCTGAGAAAAAGAATATTAATATATGAAAAGAATATTAATTAAGCTTACGTAAAGAGATCTTCTCAGGCGGTTGTTACTGAATAACCGCCTGAGAAAAAGTTTATCTCAGGCAGGTTTTACTTACCAATCGCGTGGGATAATTGAATCTTCGCAGTCGGTTGGTAAGTAAAACCCCCTAAGATAACCATCTTCTCAGGCGGTCGATACTTAAAATCCGCCTGAGAAAATAGGTGTCTATATATACCCCTCGGCTGCGTTGGAAAAACCTAACCCGGGTGAAATCACTTAGATGCCGTCAGGCTGCCAAAATTTCGTTTGCCGCCAAGTCTTTGCCACTCTCATCGTCGAGCTTCACTGTTGCCGCCGAGCTTTGTTGTTGTCCGTTTGCTTCGCCCTCGTCACTTCCAGGTACGTCGAGCGAAGCCATTGCCGTCGCTGCCAAGCTTCACAGTAAACCCTAAACCCTTCGTCCTTCCCTCCTTCGTCCCCATGCCGCCTCCCTCCTCGCCCTCGCCGCCGACCGAGTCAAATGATGCCTTGTATAGATTTCCTTTGTTACGGTTCGGGAATTCGAAAAGGGTAGGCATCCTGGTGGTGGTGGTGGTGGACCATGACGTTAACCCACAACACCTCTAACGCGTTTGTTTGGTTCTATGTACTAGACGCAGTTTGTCGATCGTGTTTTGGTGCCAAATCGCAGTCGCAGTATTAGCCAGGGTTCAGACATGATAATCTTTTTGATTAATGACCAGACCTTCTGTAGCGAGTCCTCTACATCTTTTGTATTGAACTCCAGGTTAGAATCCTCATGAAACTGGAGAAAAAACTCGAAGTTCAACCTCTTATCAAATCTGAACACCTAGCGGATAGTTCTGTATACACTCACGATTTCGACCATAACTCTTGGTAGAATGGTCGAATAGCTTCGTGTAATACATTTTCGGAAACATTGCGACCTGTATAACAAGTTTGTAATGTAACTTGCTGTCAAGTTGTGATGTTATCTATTTGAAAATCAAGGATCAAACCTGAAAGTGCATCTAGGCATCCCTTGTGGGTTTTGGTTGATTTATGACAAACAAATGAGATCCTAACCACATTATTGAGATGAGCGCAGGTTTTAGTAAAAGAATGAAGAAAGCACCAAAAAAAAAGGAGAATGAGGATAAATTTGGAAAAGAGCTCAAGAGTTGAATAGAATACATCATTGTGTAGGGAGCGTGTTGGTGTAACACATCCCAAGAGCTCAAGCACAAAATAAATCCTACACACTTCACATTTCACAGGGAGAACGAACTAGTCCGATATACATTGGACTAGTCCGATATCCTCTCTGGATAGGTTCACACAAGTCCAGCCAATGTGGACTTGTCCGCATCGGACTAGTCTGATAATGTCCGGACTAGTCCGTTAGTGCCTCTGACTAAAATCGGACAAGTCCTCCAAGTGCGGACTTGTCCTATATTCACTAAGGGTGTCACCTCACCGGACTAGTCCGATGTTACAATGGACAAGTCCAAAAACCTTTCTAACTAAAATCAGACAAGTCCGCTCCTAGCCGGACAAGTCTGATATTCCTGGACACTTAGGGTTTTTTGCACGCTGCACACCAGACAAATCCGGACTCCACCACGAACTAGTCCAGACCCTCGAAACCCTAACGGTAACTTTTGAAAATCCTAATATAAATAGATGTGCACGGCCCAACTATTAACTCTCTCGACCCCCTGCGCCGTCACACCCTCCAAGAGCCTAGAAAACATATCTCTCCACGCAATCCAATGCAAGAAAGATCAATCCCTTGAGGATTCACTTTGGATCAAAGGGGAGACATGATTCCACACGTTTGAGCTCTTGGGTTTGATCTCTAACACACTCCTGTTGTTTCAATGTTGATCTTACGAGTGTGTTCTTGGTGGTGTTTGAATTGTAATCTTGGGGAGCCCTCAACCTATGAGAAAGCCCCTTGAACTTGGTGATTTGCCCCTTTGTGATAGTGGAATAAGAATTGTCCTTTGTGGCGATTCGACGAGGTTAGGGTCAGTAAAGACCCGGTCCTTTCATGGGTTCCTCAACGTAGACGTAGGTTGCCTCTGCGGGAACCGAACCACGGGATAAAAATTGTGTGCCAAACTTGTTCTTAAGTTTCTCATATCATATTCTATGTTTTGATTGATCTTGTCCATCTTATGTTAAAACATTCAAATAAAAGTTGATTTGTACTACACTTAATTTCATTGAATCAATACTTTCAATTTACATACTATATTCCGCTACGTACTGTGCTTGTATTGAAATCATTGGTCGAACTTGATCAATTTAGTCCGCACGCATCGGACTAGTCCGCACTCTACCGGACTAGTCTGATATCTCGGGGTTTGATCAGTTTGTTAAGTGTTGCAAGTTCCGACTAAATTTCAAAAAGGCCTATTCACCCCCCTCTAGGCCACATTCAATTGGTATCAGAGCAGGTTTCTTCGCAAGAGACTAATCGCTCGAAGAGAACATGTCGGACATGAAGGATGTGCACAAGAGTATTAACCAAGAGAAGGTTGACGACGAAAAAGCTCAGAAGTTGGAGAAGCTCCTCGATGCCATCCATGACTTCGAGGATGACGATGAGGAGACTCTTGAACTCAAGGCGCTCCTAAGGAAGAAAGCTCTCTCAAAAGGGAAAGTGAAGGTCGAGGACGAGAAGAAGAAGAAGGGGGGTGGTCACATCGACTACTCCTGATATCCTTTTAACTACGATTGTCTTAATCTAACAATAACCATTACATATCTATTCCTCGAGGAAAAGCCCCACACTTCGACGGCAATGACTACTCAATGTGGAGGAAGAACATGAAAATGCACTTAATGTCACTCAATACCAGTCTATGGCACATTGTGTATATAGGAATAGATATCCCGTACGATGATGAAGAGCTTACCCCAAGTCAAGAGCAAGCAATTCATTGGAATGCTCAAGTTGCAGTAATCATTACATCCTCTCTAAGTCGGGATGAGTTCACCAAGGTGGATGGGCTCGAGATTGCAAAAGAAATCTGGGATACATTGCAAACTGCACATGAAGACGATTGTCATGTGCGAGAAGCGACAATCGAAATGATCAAAGGAGAATGGGGAAGATTCGCCATAGAAGAAGATGAGTCGCCACAAGACATGTACAATCGTTTAATGATGCTCATCAACAAAGTTCAAGCATACGGAAGCAAGAAGTGGAACGATCACGAGGTGGTGAAGCTCATCCTTAGAGATTTCATGCCTCGCAACGTCACCTTGTGCTCGATGATTAGAGAAAGCCTCGGGTACAAGAAAATGACCTCGGATGAGGTGCTTGGGAAAATCATCAATTTCGAGATGATGGAAAAGCAGGCAAAGCATGTCAAGGAGATTGTCGACCTCACCTCGACAAAGAAGAAAGGGGTCACTTTCGAGTCCACTTGCAAGCCCTTATCTAAAGAAGCACGAGAAGCTCAACAAGAAGAGGACAGCGATGACGAGAGAAGCGACATTGACAAAGAGGACATGATCCTCTTTACGAAGAGATTCAAGAAAATGATGAAGAAAAGATAAGCGGTAAAATCAAGTGAAGGAAAATATAAAGAGAAGTCAAGACCAAAGTTGAGGCGGGCATGCTATAACTATGGTGAATATGACCACTTTATAGTTGATTGCCCACACGAAGAAAACAAGAAGAAAACAAAGGAAACAAGACCTCAACCCAAGAAATTCTACAAGAAGAAGAAGCAAGCTGGACAAGCGCATCTAGGAAAGGAGTGGGACTCAAATGATGAGTCCTCATTCGAAGAGGAAGAGGAGATGGCTAGCATAGCCATCGAGAAGACAACTAAGAAGTCAACCCTCTTCCCAAATCTCAACTCATGGAAGGGCAACGACATTTGCCTCGTGTCAAAGGAAGGTAAACGAAAGGCCTATTCCTCCGGTGTATCGAAATGGGTGCTAGACAGTGGTTGCACCAACCATGTGACCGGAGAAAGAAGGATGTTCATTGAGTATGAAGAAAATGAGGATCCAAACGAGGGTATCTATTATGGAGACAATAGTCAAGGAAAGGTGCTCGGTACCGGTAAAATTGCTATATAGTCTCAACATACTCTTTCTCATGTGTTACATGTTGATTCCTTAGATTATAACCTGCTGTCCATATCTCAACTATGTGACAAAGGTTATAATTGCTTGTTTACTAATGAGGGTGTTACTATCTCTAGAAGGGGTGATGGTTCCATTGCATTCAAGGGTATGTTAAAGGGAAAGCTTTACCTTGTTGACTTCAACAAGGATAAAGCCGAACTTGACACATGCTTGATTGCAAAGACCAACATGGGTTGGCTGTGCCATAGACGGCTAGCGCATGGCTGTATGAGAAATCTTCAAAAACTCCTCAAGGGAGATCACATCCGAGGTTTGAAGGATGTTGTTTTTGTGAAAGACAGGCCTTGTAGCGCATGCCAAGCTGGGAAGCAAGTAGGAGCACCTCATCTCGCGAAGAACGTCATGACTACAACAAGACCGCTCGAGCTGCTTCACATGGACTTATTCGGTCCAATTACTTACATAAGCATCGGCGGTAACAAATATGGCTTAGTAATTGTTGATGAATTTTCACGCTTCACTTGGGTTTTCTTTTTGCATGATAAGATAGAGACACAAGGAATCCTGAAGAAGTTTTTCAAGCGTGCTCAAAATGCGTTCTCATTGACGATCAAGAACATTCGAAGCGACAACAGCACAGAGTTCAAGAACACTCAAGTAGAGGAGTACCTAGACGAAAAGGGATAAAGCATGAGTTTTTAGCACCTTATTCCCCTCAACAAAAGGGAGTTGCCGAAAGGAAGAACTGAACCCTCATAGAGATGGCGAGAACAATGCTCGATGAATACAAGACCTCGGATCGGTTTTGGGCAAAAGCGGTTAACACAGCTTGCCACGCCATAAACCGACTCTACCTTCATCGACTACTCAAGAAGACATCATATGAGCTACTCACGGGTAACAAGCCAAATATTTCTTACTTTCGAGTCTTCGGTTCTAAATGCTATACTTTGAAAAAGAAGCTGAGGACTTCAAAGTTCGCTTCGAAGTCTGATGAAGGTTTCTTGCTTGGCTATGACTCGAACACTTACGCCTATTGTGTCTTCAACAAAGTCTCCGGACTTGTTGAAGTAGCACGTGACGTAGTGTTTGATGAAACTAACAGCTCCCAAAAGGAGCAAGTTGATTCATGTGTGCTAGACAGAGAAGAAGCTCCTTGTCAAGCATTGAGAATAATGGCGTTGGGTGATGTTTGACCACAAGAGCCACCTCTACATGTGCATGAGGAAGATGAACCACAAGAGGCAACCAATGATCAAGGGGGGGGCTTCCATACAAGATCAACCTCAAGAAGACGAAGATGATCAACAAGTCAATGAGGGCAACCATCTAGGGGGAGAAGAATAAGATCATGAAGACACAAGACCGCAAGTGCCACACCCGAGAGTACACCAATGCGTCCAAAGAGATCACCCAATCGACAACATCATCAGTGACATCCAAAAGGGAGTAACAACTAGATCCCGCATAGCTAACTTCTGTGAGAATTACTCTTTTGTGTCCTTTTTGGAACCACGCGGGATTAAGGATGCATTAAAAGATCAGGACTGGGTGGTGGCAATGCAAGAAAAAATGAACAACTTCAAACGGAACGAGGTGTGGGAACTCGTCGAAAGACCTAATGCGAACGTCGTCAGCACCAAATGGGTCTTCCGCAACAAACAAGATGAACACAGGGTGGTGAAAAGGAACAAGGCACGACTTGTGGCCAATGGGTATTCACAAGTCGAAGGTTTGTATATCGACGAAACCTTTGCTCTCGTAGCTAGACTTGAATCAATTAGAATATTGCTTGAATATGCTACTCGCCATGATTTCATGCTCTACAAAATGGATGTGAAAAGCGCCTTCCTCAACGGTCCAATCAAGGAGGAGGTATACATGGAGCAACCTCCTGGATTTGAAGAAAAAGAGTTCCCCGACCACGTCTTTAAATTGCGCAAGGCTCTCTACGGCCTGAAACAAGCTCCTAGAGCTTGGTATGAGTGTCTTAGAGATTTCTTAATTGAAAATGGTTTTAAGATTGGAAAAGCAAATTATAAATTATTTACAAAACACTTCGACAATGATCTCTTTATCTTTCAAATCTATGTTGATGACATTATCTTTGGTTCAACTAACAAATCCTTTTGTGAAGAATTTAGTAATATTATGACAAATAGGTTTGAGATGTCTATGATGGGAGAGCTGAAGTACTTCTTGGGATTCCAAGTGAGACAACAAAAGGAAGGGACATTCATAAGCCAAACCAAGTACACTCAAGACATACTCAAGAAGTTTGGGATGGACAAGGAGAAGCCTATCAAGAAACCCATGGAAACTAATGGACACTTGGATCTCAGTGAAGATGGACAAAGCGTGGATCAAAAGGTATATCACTCCATGATTGGATCCTCACTTTACCTATGTGCATCTAGGCCTGATATTATGTTGAGTGTATGTTTGAGTGCGAGATTTCAAGCCAATCCAAAGGAGTGTCACTTGACAGCCGTTAAAAGGAACTTGATATATTTGGTTCATACACCCAACCTAGGCCTTTGGTACCCCAAAGGTTCCAAGTTCAATCTCATTCGATACGCTGATGCGGATTATGCCGGATGCAAATTAGATAGAAAAAGTACCTTCGACACCTACCAATTCCTAGGTAGATCCCTAGTTTCTTGGTCCTCCAAGAAACAAAATTTCATTGCCTTATCCACGGCCGAAGCGGAGTATGTTGCAGCCGGGAGTTGTTGTGCACAACTCCTTTGGATGCGACAAACTCTAAGGGATTACGATTACAATATGAGTCGTATTCCACTCCTTTGTGATAATGAGAGTGCCATCAAAATTGCTCATAATCCAGTTGAACACTCTAGAACCAAACACATAGACATACGACATCACTTTTTGAGAGACCAATCAATGAAAGGAGACATAGCTATTTCCCATGTCAACACCGAAAAACAACTAGCCGATATACTTACCAAGCCACTTGATGAAAAATGTTTTTGCGAGCTCCGAAATGAACTAAATATCCTTGATGCTCAGAATGTGGCTTGAAAACTTGCATAACTGTATGGACTCTTCAAAACATATTGTTTGAGTTGCAAAAATCATCTTTCTCAATTTTCTCCAAAAACTATTTCAACTACTTGATCTTGATGAATTATGGTCATTGCTTGATTGTTGTATGCTTACTGATCATATTCATCAAGATTATTTGATTTGATTTGACCCCCTTATTTTCTTAATAAGTACCATACGAATGGGCTAAGCATTTCTATTTTGGTGGCCACAGACTAGTCCGTGGTTACCCGGACTAGTCCGCCTCTGCAGACTAGTCCGCAGAGTGTCCTGTAGTCCGGACTAGTCTGGCAGGCAATGGACTAGTCCGATTTAGGCTCTGGAAGAGTTCGGACTAGTCCGATTATTTTTGGACAAGTACAATTTTTCAACTCCATAACCCTAGCAGCCTCCAAGACCTAATCTTCTTCATCCTCACAACTTGCCTCACGCTCTCTCTCCTCGCTCGAGCTCCCCACGACGATTTGGCGATTCCTCCATCAAAACTCTCCAAGTTTGGGTGGAAAACGACCTCCTTTGCATAGGGATTGAAGACGACGGACTTTTCCGCTACTTCAACCCCTCCATCTCCAAGAATTGGGGAATTTCGGTAAAATTTCCTCCTAAACCCTAGAAATCTTGATTTCCTTCGTTGTTGATCAAATAGCTAAGTTCCTTTCACCAAATACATGCTTCCTTGGTGTATTACATTGATGTTGAGCTATTATTGCATTGAGCAACACCATTGATCGTCTAGTTAGGGTTTGAGGTGATGAACATCGGACTAGTCCGGTCCATGTACGGACAAGTCCGGTCATCCGGACTAGTCGGTACCTGTACACCGGACAAGTTCGATTTTTCCAGAACTCAACCCTAATTACTCATTCCTCAATGCACTTCCTTGTCATCAATTCTTATTCCTACATTGTGCAATGCTCTCTCAGGACAATGTCAAACGAGAACATCTCTGACTTTGAAGATGAAACGGAACAAGACATGTTGCTGCGAGCTTCGGAGTCTCGCGCTCAGAAGAGGCAAGAGTGCTCCTCCGAGCCCGCACCTTCCCCACCTCAGGTGCGGCGCAAGGTGCTTGCCAAGAAGCCTGCATCCAAGGCCAAGGACGCAGCCGACTCTAGCTTGGCGGCTCTTCGCCAAGTGAAGGGCAAAGGGAAAGGAATTGCATCGGGCCCAGTTGACCCTCTCAAGATGCATGCTCCGAGGAAGGGAAACAGCGATCCCTCCGAGGAGAGGTTCAACGGTAGGGGAAGCGACACTGCTTCCGAGTTCAGAAATGTGGACTGCTACAACTGGTCCAAACAGGCAGCCGATGGAAGATTATGGAGCAACTTCCATGCGGACTTCTATAAGTCCGTGTACCTCACAATGAAGACTCCAGTGGTGCGCAGCCAATGGATTGATTGGGCGCACTTTGAAAAGAAGAACTTCTCAGCCTTTGATGAAGTAGTTCAAGCTATGGAGAGGCATGGATTGAAGGATTTGTTTGTCTTCCGGAGCAATTGGAACGACAAGGTCATTGCTCAGTTCTATGCTACATGCTACTTTGCAAGTGATGAGGAAGAGCGGGTGACTTGGATGACTCATGGATCCAAGTACACCATTACCTATGACGAATTTGCAAGGTTGCTACATCTTGATAGCTCCAGCAACGACAACTTGATCATTCACAACATTGGTGTCCTTGAGAAGGACAAAATGAAGTTCCTTTATGACACCCGCTCAACTTTCAACCCTTCTTCCACCAAGAATATGAAGCCATTCTTTGTGGTCCTCAATAGGGTCTTAAGGAAGACTATTGCCCCGAAGGATGGGGATGCAGGGAGTGTCCAAGGCTATCTCAGGACACTCATGAAGGTGATAAGCAAAGACGGGAAGTTTGATGTCTTTGACTACATATGGAATGACATGGTGGACATCTCATGCACTCCTAACAGATCCTGTGGTTACGCACCTTACTTGATGTTCATGATTGAGAAGGTCACAGGGATCGATTTTGTGAAGGATGTGGAGCACACTCCATTGAGGCCCAAGAAGCCTCCCAAAATCTCTATCCAAGCTGCCCCTTCTCCTGCATCCAGTGAAGAAGCTCCGAGGAGAGCTCGAGAGGAGAAAAGGACTGCTCCCACCGCTAGGGCCCCTCCCCAAAAAGGGTCTCTTAGTGGAATCTTGAAGTACTTGGCAGCAATTTTTGCCTGTTGCAAGAAGGCCAAAGTGAACACTCACAAGCTGAACAAGGCGAGGAAGGCTGATATGCGATATGTCAAAGAAAATGTCAAACACATTTGCCAGAAGCTGGAGATCGAGCCCATTGGATCTCCAGTCGTTTCTGAAGATTCAGCCTTGGATTTCACCGAGCTCGGCCCTTTTACTCCCTCCAAGCTTGCTTATTTTGGCATTGGGGGTTCGAGTGGATCCGCTTCCCCTCCTCCTCCTCCTCAGCCCGAGAATGAAGACAAAGATGAAGAGAGAACCAACAGCGAGGACTGAAGATCTTAGATCCCTCCTCTCCTTCTTTTTGGTGTCTTGATGCCAAAGGGGGAGAGATTGAGGGGGGTCACTAGGTCTTAGCTATAGGTTAAGATATGAGAGCTCCATTTAGGCATCTTTTGTCTCTTTTGGGTTGTAAGACATCATATTATGCTCTTTTGGTACTTTTAGTCTTGTGATGCAATGCTATGAACTATTTATGCTCATATTTATGAAATCTGTGATTTTGCTCTGAAATTGACATATATGCTTGTTGTTGATATATTGATGTCAACTATTTTAATGTCATCATGATTACTGCACTCACTCACTTAGTTTTGCATCCGACCATAAAGAGTGGACATATGTATCATGTTGTCATTGCTAAATGAGTTTCAAGCTCATATTTGCACACTTTATGAAAATCTCAATTTTTATCTTATTTTATGAAATCTCAATTGGTTGTCATTAGTCACCAAAAAGGGGGAGATTGAAAGTGCATCTAGGCATCCCTTGTGGGTTTTGGTTATTTATGACATACAAATGATATCCTAACGACATTATTGAGATGAGCGCAGGTTTTAATGAAAGAATGAAGAAAGCGCCAAAAAGAAAGGAGTATGAGGATAAATTCAGAAAAGAGCTCAAGAGCTGAATAGAATACATCATTGTGTAGGGAGTGTGTTGGTGTAACACATCCCAAGAGCTCAAGCACAAAAGAAATCCTCACACACTTCACATTTCACAGGAAAAACGGACTAGTTCGATATACACTAGACTAGTCTGATATCCTCTCTGGATAGGTTCGGACAAGTCCAGCCAATGCAGACTTGTCCGCACCGGACTAGTCCGATAATATCCGAACTAGTCCGTTAATGCCTCTGACTAAATCGGACAAGTCCTCCAAGTGCGGACTTGTCCTATATTCACTAAGGGTATCACCTCACCGGACTAGTCCGATGTTACAACGGACAAGTCCGAAAACCTCTCTGACTAAAATCGGACTAGTCCGCTCCTAGCCTGACAAGTCCGATATTCCTGGACACTTAGGGTTTTCTGCACGCCGCACACCGGACTAGTCCGGTCGGTAACTTTTGAAAACCCTAATATAAATAGATGTGCACGGCGAACCTATTAACTCTCTTGACCCCCTGCGCCGTCACACCCTCCAAGAGCCTATAAAACACATCCCTCCATGCAATCCAACGCAAGAAAGATCAATCCCTTGATGATTCACTTTGGATCAAAGGAGAGACACAATTCCACACGTTTGGGCTCTTGGGTTTGATATCTAACACACTCCTGTTGTTTCAATGTTGATCTTACGAGTGTGTTCTTGGTGGTGTTTGAATTGTAATCTTGGGGAGCCCTCAACCTGTGAGAAGGCCCCTTGAACTTGGTGATTTGCCCCTTTGTCATAGTGGAATAAGAATTGGCCTTCGTGGCTATTCGACGAGGTTAGGGTCAGTGAAGACCCGGTCCTTTCGTGGGCTCCTCAACGTGGATGTAGGTTGCCTCGGTGGAAACCGAACCATGGGATAAAAATTGTGTGTCAAACTTGTTCTTAAGTTTCTCATATCATATTCTAGGGTTTGATTGATCTTGTCCATCTTACGTTAAAACATTCAAATAAAAGTTAATTTGTACTACACTTAATTTCATTGACTCAATACTTTATATTTACATAATATATTCCGCTGTGTATTGTGCTTGTATTGAAATCATTGATCAAACTTGATCAATTTAGTCCGCACGCACTGGACTAGTCCGCACTCTATCGGAATAGTCCGATATCTCGGGGTTTGATCAGTTTGTTAAGTGTTGCAGGTTCTAACTAAATTTTAAAAAGGCCTATTCACCCCTCCCCCTCTAGGCCACATTCAAAACCAAGCACAAATAAAGTAAATTTTGTCAAAGTCACTTCTGAAATCTGGTAGCAGTGTCCAACTTTAAAAATCCATATCTCTTCAACCTGAAGGGATATGAGGCAAATGAATAATTTTTGGAAAGCTCTTGAAGGATTCTGTAAGTTTTCTATTGACCTTCAAGCCAATAGACCGTTTTAAGGTGATGAAAATCTTCTCTAACTAAATAAGCTACTGTTCTAAAATTGTATGAACAAGCATCTGAATTTTGCCATAATTATCTGTAGAAAGCTCTTCTAGTCTATTGTGAAGTCCTCTACAAGTTTTCTACAACTCAAGACCAGAATCCTTTTCTAAGTGGGTGAAATTTGGAAAATCGCAGAAGCTGTCCGGAATCAACCAAACTGGGCACCAATATGTGTTTGACTTGTGTGACATGTCTGAATTACCGGTGGTAACATGAGTGGATAATATCATCTGTACTGAAAATAGAGTGTAGCCGCCCCGCACGTCATCTCACAGGGTTGTGCTCCTTCGAGACCAGTGTCGCTATCCTTTTGCCAAACAAAGCAATGTGCTCGCATATAGCTGTTGAACATCACTTGTGCTCAGAACACAGATACAAGTAACTGCCTATTTAGAATAAGAAGATAAAATTGCCATTGCCGGTGAGCAACTTTAACATGCATGTCACCCTCGCAATGTATAGGAACCTTTTGATCAGTCTCCTTAAACCCTAAAATGCCTTATCAAATCCTAGAATGCTTCCATCTTTTTCTCCATGCAACACTTCATGTAGAGTTAATATGCCATTCACTATATTTTTTGTCTTATTAGTTCTAGCATGGAAAGCCCTACGAAGACTGGTGCTATTAGTAACAATAAAGAAGACAAAATGGAGTTTACTTACTCCAGCAGTTCAAGCTCCTTTCACAGTCCATCTGATCCTTTTCCGAATTTAAAAATTAAAAAGACTTTAGAGGATCTAGACCCGGAATATGATCCTGCCGACAAGGTATGGATCACGAATCTTAACTTCAGCAGTTCAAGTTAATGTTGGTTGTGAAGTATATGAAGTCTTATAATTCTTTTCTACCTAGATTAATTGCAAAGACAACGAGGTGACTTCGACTCCTAAAACCGCAGAAGGTTCTCCAATGGATGAATCCTCAAGTTCACTCAAGCGGAAACGAGGGTAACGAGCTCCCAATAAGGGTCCATTGGAACGCATCATGTACATAACAAGGGTCGGTCCAGGTGGGCTTCCCCAAGAACCACTAGATTCAGTTACCAAGTACCGTAATGCATGCAATTTTCTTGTTAGAGAGCTCGTGCCGATCACATTCGAGAATTGGAGGAAATTACCCGAGGAGACCAAGAATGAGTTGTGGGAAAGGATAAAGAAACAATTCAAGTTCCCGAAAGGCACGGAAGAAGCTGTAAAGAAAGCAACAATGCTCTCTTGCGGCAAGAAGTTTCGTGTCTGGAAGAGTGAAATGAATGCATATGTTAAGGCCGATAAGGTCCCTAGCCCGAGGAAGATGGGAAAAATCACACAAGCTCAATGGCAAGAATTTGTTCGTCAAAAGACTACACCTGATGCTAAAACCCTAAGTGCAACTAGGTCAGAGCTTGCCAAAAAGAACAAATACCATCATCACTTGGAGTCTGTCGGATATGCCCCCAAAGTCCAGAAATGGAATAAGATATTAGATGAAATTACCAGTAAGGGCAATCCTCACCTGTTAGAAGGCTGCGATGAGAGAACTCAACGGTGGGTCTTTGCTCGGTCAGGTTTGACCAGCGAGGGCAAACTTGAAAAGCCCGACTCTATGAATGAAGTAGAGGAAAAAATGAAAGAAGTAATTGAAAAGCAACAGAAGGGTCTCTTCAAGCCGAAGAGGGAGAATGACCAACTAACCGCTATACTAGGAAACCCTGAACACAGTGGACGGGTTCAAGTAATCTCTTCTCAAATGTATTGGCTAGATGGTTTTCCTAAAGATAAAGACACATATAGAAGACATGAGAGGTTTAAGAAAACACTTGATGGAATGATTGCTCAAAAGGTCAAAGAAAATGTGCAAGAAATAATGGAACAACTTAGACAATCAGGACAATTAGTGGCACCGAGTACAGCGATGGTTTCTGTGCCAAAGGAGCAATTTTTATCTCCAACTGTTTACCCTAGCAGCGTTGGTTCTGTGCCAGGTCAACCCATAAGTTCGCTGTCGATGATATTGCTAACGACAAATCTTGTCGTCTTCTTGTCCCGATCGGCAGAGCAGGGAACAAAACCAAACAGGTTGCCACTGCTATGGCAAAGCCTGATCGTGACTTCAACGGGAATCCACTTCCATTGTATTATGCTGTGGTGCAAGTTCTTCAGATCATTGATAATGATTATGAATATTATGAAATAGAGTACATCACACATGAGGGGATCGCGACTCTGGGGCAGGCTGTTAACCAATTAATCCTTTGGCACCGACGCGATATCGTGTTGGACGATGAGCCAATTTATAGCCCCGTCGCATCTCGAAATACTGCAACCCCATCTTCTAAGGCGAAAGTCCAAGAAGATCCACTCCCAGTCCAGGAAGATCCACTGACCCTATGTCTCAGCAAGGATGATAGTAACCTTGCTAGTAAAGATATGCAAGAGCAACAAGTTGGACAACAGCTTCAAGCAGTACCAGAGAAAGTTGTTGCTAGTAAAGAGCAACCAGTTGAGCAATAGCTTGAAGTAGTACTAGAGCCAGCTGCTGGGAGTAAAGAGCAATCAGTTGAACAACAGGTTCAACAACAAGCCAGTGTCCAACTTCCGACGACTACTCCTCGATCATCAGTGCCTATAAAAGTTAGCTCATATGAAACTAAGAAACCTTCATCAGAAGTGTCAAAGTATTTGGAAACTATGAAGGAAAATATTAGAAAATTGAGTGCATCTCGTTCTTCTCATGAGCCAGCATTAGAAGATATCAAGGAGTGGGAAGAAGACGGTGTCATGTATAATTGGTGGACAGCTTTAGTTAAACCAGGAGTTCCAATATACAAGCTTGAGGATGTTCCTCCTAAATTTAAGAATGGGAAGCCGTTCATGACATCCGTACAACTTAGCAAACAATATGCCCCGCTCAAAAGAATACATGAGTGGTACATCCTTGCCAGCACAAAATATGATCTTTCTTGCATCACATTTCGTATTACAAAAGATACATTCTGGAGCACTGGAGCAGATAGATGAGTCATTTTATTTGAAAAGCTGCATCCCCTTTTCCATCAAGGCATGCTTGAAATCAACCTGCTACTCGTCTAGTGCTTGTAAGTGCCTCTAATATTTTGCATTTGCTTTTCTTACTACACCCATACACATTTCATGAGATTATAACAATTCTGGACTTCTTCAATAGGATGCAATACATGGATAATGAAAAGATGAAACGCAAGACAAGTATCCTTGATCCTACATGGATTGCAAAGACGCTATTCGACGTCAAGGCGGATCGAGACTCAGCAAAGTTCAAGCACATGAAGAAAAAGGATTTGAAAAAGCAATCGCAAAACTTAAGAAGGATAGAAGGATAGAAATTGCAGCTTACATAGGACATGCAATGTTTAACTTTGTCAGAGACGGCAAGGACCTCGTAAAGGCTCCGTACCACTTCGAGTAAGTTCGACACATGACATTGAAATAGAAATTATTGGTAATTTTTAACACGTGTGTTTGTATGTTTGCAGCGATCACTACATAATGATCTTCATCAAGCCTTTGGCAACAGTCTTGGACTCGACCGATTACCCACCAGATCGTTACAAAGATTTCCTTTCCATTTTGAAACTATACGTTTATTCAATAATTTTAATTTACATACATTTATAATGTGTTGACAAGTTTTATATGACAGTTCTTGTATTACAGCGCTTGGCGGTTTTACGTGGAATAGATTGGCGGTGAGAGACATTCTAATACAAATGCATTGGACATTAAAACGTATTATGCTTGTCCGAAGCAGCCTGCTGGGAGTGTCTTATGTGGGTATTATGTATGCGAGCATCTTCAGACCGCCAGCGAATATAGAGTGAATCGTGAGGATGTAAGTTATCCTTAATGTCGATCTTATTTTCTTACTTTTGAGTTTCATTTTCATTGTAACTAACATAGTTTAATACTTATATTCTCTGCTGTTCAATATTACCAGAAATATTATTTTCATATTTTGATTCCAACTTCAAAATTCAATTGCTCATAGCACAACTGCTCCAAAAATACCAAATAAATTCCTATATACTCTCACTTTGATCTATACTTTGATATTGTTCAAACCAACACATTCTAAACCTTGTTATGTGTTTCATTGCAGCACACGAAGAATGTGAATGAAGAATTGCCAGTTTGTAGAAGTATTCTTGGTGGAGGAGCCGACAAGATTGCTGTTGAATTGTGTCAATTCGTGCGTCGCGAAATTCTGCACAAAAGAGGGGAGTTCTTTGATGAGAATGGTGCAATAGCTGATGTGCCAGAACTTTGCAACTATGCTAATAGAAACAGTTTTTCTTGAAAACTTGTAAACTATGAGATAAATTGTATGTGTAACTTGTACATATGTATATTGTTTTAGTGAAATTGACTTCTGTGAGATAATTTCTGTGATGATATTGTTGACTTCTGTGATTATATTGAATTGACCTGGAAATTAAAATACTAGCAGCTAGTACTGCATAGATTATACCTTATCACTTGCAGTTATTTATCAACGGCTAGACCTGCCTGTGAAAAACAATTATCACAGACGGCTAGATATAGGTAAAGAACCATCTGTGATAACCTAGTTATCACAGACGGTTATATATGCTGCACGACCCGCCTGTGATAACATATCTTCACAGGTGGCTAGCCTAAGTAAGGAACCGCCTATTATAATCTGTCTTCACAGGCAGTTTCACTTCTCTGCCTGTGAAATTGTGAATTATCACAGGCTCTTCATTTCAGACGGTTTTAAAAACCGCATGTGATAATAGGTTTGGAGCCGCCTGCAATGAGGCTTATTGTAGTAGTAAAAGAATGTCGTTTCCGACAAAGAATTGAACAAGAAATGAACTGTGAGAGGTTGTCAGAGCGACAATTAGATCAGTCGAGAGGGAGTACACTTTATGATGTGCTTAAGCTGAGTAAATTAATGCCAAGATATTGTTGTGGATGTTTTTTTTTTCAATTGACGCGAGAGCAAAGCTAATAATTTAGCTGGTTTCTAAACATGGCGAGACGCAGTAGCATCAGCGCAATGCGGAGGCAACTGCTAATACTTTGTGGAGAGATGTTGAGTAGCAGCAAGTGGAGATAAAGCAACGTGCACAACAGCAGAGGCAAGGCTAGGGGCCGCCGGCGCTGGTGGCCTATCGTGTGTGACCATATTGTATACGAGTTGTACATCCCGTACCGTGCACCGCATCCATATACCGTTTGCACCTCCTCCCTATTCTAAATATAAGTTGGTCTGGCTCTGTTGGGTCATCGCCGAATAATGTGTTTGACAGTGCTTACTAGTATAGTTGCTGCTTAGAGACAACAGCAGCCCAACAGCGCGCGCGGCCCGACAAGCGTGCTGCACGCCTGGCGATGGTTTAGTCCCACCATGCAAATTTGAGGCGCGGGTGTCCACCTCTGGTGCGATCGCTGTGTCAAACTTCTCCATTGTGCACGGATCATCATTAATCTCCACTGTATGCAACATATGCATGTGTGGACATCATCCGTATGGACACGCGTCTGTTGCCATATGGCCCTTGGAATGCTGCCATGCACATGCATAACACGAGCATGGTCCTGACTAAAAGTCCAATCAAATGTTTGTGCACGAAAACCTGTTCATCAACATTTTTATGTAAAACCAGGGGCCAGCTCTAGCTTGTCGACAGCCATATGTGAACAAATAAGTTGCTGCCACCTGGGGCAGATCTCGGGGGCCTCATGCCCCTGTACTGTTCTTGGAATAGGGGAGCCTCCTAGTGCACACAAACACAAGAGCACAGAGAAATTTGACGGTGACTACCTGCTGCAGGGACATATGCTATTTTTCTCTCCTTATTAGCTCAATACTAATGACAATACAACGACGCTTTTATAGCCAGGCTCAAGATCTCTCACCACGAATTGCACTAGCTATACTATACTCAAGTCGAATCTTTTCCCAAACCATCCCGACTCTTTTCTCGAATCCCCCATTGTGCTTTTTGCCAGAACTGATGCTGACAAGCTGACCACTAGTCCATCCGGTTGAGGCGCTGCCACTGGCGCAGGCTTAGGGACAGGAGCAGTAGGCAGATGGGAAGTTGTCGCGCACCCACAAGGTGTGCAGATGAATGATCTGTTCAGGGCGGCTAAGACGTCGGCCGGCCTCGGCCTCCATCTCGCACAAACATTATTTACGGTTGCCGCGCTCGCAATCGTAGCTCCCACCGGCGACATATCCACTTTCAGGTCGGCCAATTTCTTCTTATATTAGTTTGAATTCATTTGTGGGTTAATTTACCTAAGAGGAATTATGTTTTTTGTCCAGCTACCTCATTGCAGCAACTACCTAGCAATGCATATGGAGCCAGTCTTTAGGTATTGTAGATATTTATGCAATTCTGGTCAAACGCTCCTTAAGGAATGCTCGAGTTGTATTTATATTTACAATTGGAGATGTGGTGAGTCATTTAGTAACAGGCATAACACAATTTTCTTATCGTTTTTATAATATTGAAATGGTGTGTATGCACCAATAAACAAAACGGGCGATGTGTTTACTGGCCCTTCATGTTTCCTTTAAGATCACAAGGAAGAGTGACTTTTGGCGCAGCATGTGCATCTGCGGGTACTATTTTTCTCATTGGTGGTGATGTTAACAGATGTCCATTGAAGCATTGTGCTAGTTCCGAGATCGCCACTGTGATGGCATTAATTAGCTAGTTTGCTTTTGCGCCATCTTGTATCCTTAATATCTAGTCAATGTACTCGATATGAGAATATAGGAGGCAAAAAAGCATAATTGTAACACCCTGACTTTATAAAGGGAAATAAAATAAAAAAATTGATCTCTGCATTATGCTATGCATGTTTATATGTAAATTTAAATTCTTGAAACACGCTAAAAATTCATTCAAAATTCAAATAGAATCCAGAACTTTAAATAAAAATCAAAACAACAAAGTTTCTAGGCCAAGGCCTGAAAAAAATTCTCTCCACTGCAAACCCACCTTTGCAGCACATTCCCAGTGTGGGACGCGTGTCCACGCACGAAACTCCACTACTACAATAAGCCTCATCACAGGCGGCTCCAAACCTATTATCACAGACGGCTTTTAAAACCGCCTGAAACGAAGAGTCTGTGATAATCCGCAATTTCACAGGCGGAGAAGTGAAACCGCCTGTGAAGACTAATTATCATAGGCGGTTCTTCACTAAGGATAGCCGCCTGTGAAGACCGATTATCATAGGCGGTTCTTTACTTAGGCTAGCCGTCTGTGAAAATACTTTATCACAGACGGGTCGTGCAGCATATATAACCGTCTATGATAAACATCTTATCACAGACGGTTATTGAAGAATAACTAACCGTCTATGATAAGAAGTCTTCACAGACAGGTATTGAAGCATTACTAACCGTCTATGATAATTTGTATTCACAGGCGGATTTTGAAGCATAACTAACCGCCTATGATAATATGTCTTCACAGGCGGGTTTTGAAGCATAACTAACCGTCAATGATAATGTGTCTTTACAGACGGTTATTGAAGCATAACTAACCCGTCTATGATAATGGTGTTATCACAGACGGAGTTTACCTATATCAGCCGTCTGTGAAGACCCTTTAACGCAGCCGGTTTCTACCATAACAGACACCGCCTGTGAAAATTAGGTTATCACAGATGTTTCTTTACTTGTATCTAGCCGCCTGTGATAATTGTTTTTCACAGTCATGCAGTACTACTGCTGTTATTTCTAATTTCCAGGTCAATTCAATATAATCACAGAACAAAAAACAACAATCATCACAGAACAAAAGACAACAATATTATCATCACAGAAGTCAATTTCACTAAAACAATATACATACACACAAGTTACAGATACAATTTCATCTCAAAGTTTACAAGTTTTCACTAAAAACTGTTTAGATTGGTATAGTCGCAAAGTTCTGGCACATCAGCTGCTGAACCTCTCTTATCAAAGAACTTCCCCGTTTTGTGCAAAATTTCGCGACGAATGAACTGACAGAGTTCAGAAGCAATCCTGTCGGCTCCTCCATCAGGAATACTTCTACAAACCGGCCATTCTTCGTTCAGATTCTTCTTGTGCTGCAATATAACACATAACAAGGTTTAGAATGTGTTGGTTTGAACAATCTCAAAGTATAGATCAAAGTGAGAGTATACAAGAATTTAGTAGGTATTTTTGGAGCAGTTGTACTATGAGCAATTGAATTTTGAAGTTGGAATCAAAATATGAAAATAATGTTTCTGGTAATATTGAACAGCAGAGAATATAAGCATTAAACTATGCTAGTTACAATGAAAATGAAACACAAAAGTAAGAAAATAAGGTATCGACATTAAGGATAACTTACATCCTCACAATTGACTCTATATACGGCGGCGGTCCGAAGATGCTCGCATACATAATACCCGCATAAGACACTCCCAGCAGGCTGCTTCGGACAAGCATAATACGTTTTAATGTCCAATGCATTCGTATTAGGAGGTCTCTGACCGCCAAGCTGTTCCGCGTAAAACCGCCAAGCGCTGTAATACAAGAAATGTCATATAAAACTTGTCAACACATTCTAAATGTGCGTAAATTAAAATTATTGAATAAACATACTTTTTCAAAATGGAAAGGAAATCTTTGTAACGATCTGGTGGGTAATCGGCCGAGTCCAAGACTGTTGCCATTCCCTGCGTTGGCTTGATGAAGATCATTATGTAGTGATTACTGCAAACATACAAACACACGTGTTAACAATTACCAATAATTGCTATTTCAATGCCATGTGTCGAACTTACTCGAAGTGGTACGGAGCCTTTACGAGGTCCTGGCCGTCTCTGACAAAGTTAAACATCGCATGTCCTATGTAAGCTGCAACTTCTGCCTTTCTATCCTTCTTAAGTTTTGCAATTGCTCTTTCAAAATCTTTTTTTTTTCATGTGTTTGTACTGGCTTGATTCTCGATTTGCCTGGACGTCGAATAGCGACTTTGCAATCCTAGTAGGGTCAAGGATACCTGTCTTGTGCGCCAACTTTTCATTATCCATGTATTGCATCCTATTGAAGAAGTCTAGAATTGTTATAATCTCATGAAATGCGTATGCGTGTAGTAAGAAAAGCAAATACAAAATATTAGAGCACTTACAAGCACTAGACAAGCAGCAGGTTGATTTCGAGCATGCCCCGATGGAAAAGGGAAAGCAGCTCTTCAAATAAAATGACTCGTTTATCTACTCCAGTGCTCCAGAATGCTTCTTTTGGAATACAAAATGTGACGCACTGAAGACCATATTTTGTGCTGGCAGTGATGTACCACTCATGCATTCTTCTGAGCGCGACGGGTTGTTTGCTAAGTTGTACGGATGTCATTAACGGCTTCCCATTCTCAAATTTAGGAGGAACATCCTCAAGCTTGTATATTGGAACTCCTGGTTTAACTAAAGCCGTCCGCCGATTATACATGACACCTCCCCACCGTGCTGACGCCTCTGCAAGGTAAATGTAGTTTCCTTACTTTTTCTTTGTATATTTTCATTAGCTGATAAGCTGTTAGTTTTGTGTGTTCTGGTATATGGATTCTGTCCTTTTGCATGTGTAAGGACTGTATGGATTGTGTTCTGGTATATTGATGTATGGACTATATGGATTGTTTCCTTTTTGTACCTATTATGTGACATGAATATGATGTTTAATTAACAGATGCTATTGTAATATATATAAGATGCATCTGGGCCTTGTTTCCCGATATAACGGACTGGATCCCACCCAGACCTAGCCCATGCTGCTGGGCCTGTTTCCCCCTTTGACTCCGTCCGCCTCAAGACGTCGCCCGTCTCCTACATTAGTCGCCCTAATCATACTTGTTATGTCTCTGTAAATTCATTTTATAGAAGACCTTTAGAGAATATTTGTGGCCAAATTTTGTAAATCTGACAAAAAATTCTATTATTGAAGCATGGACCGTCGAGCGTGGATGTATAACATGCCAAGACCCGATCCTATGTACATTCGTAATGTTGCAAATTTTATTGAAGCATCCAAGAGACATGCGAAGTTGCAAAAGATAGATGACATATTATGTCCATGTATCGACTGCGAAAATAAGATTGCTTGGACGGATACTATAGTAATCCAATCTCATTTGGTGAAAAGAGGTTTCAAAAATAACTACACAATATGGACAGAGCATGGTGAGTTAGATACACATGATGTGGATAAAGATGATGAGAGAGGCTCAGATGATGATAATGTTCATATCGATGATGGTAGTGACAATCAAGCTGGTGATGATGATGATGAGTTCGATTGTGAGGAGATGTTGCGTCACATTGAACCATATGTACTGACTTCTATGGGAGCAAGCAAAGGTTTAAGTAAAATGGAGACATTGCAGAATGCGGCCACAGAGCTTTTATATGATGAATCAAACGGTTGTGATAAAGAGTTTACTACATTGCGTGCAGTCTTAGAACTACTAAAGTTGAAAGCTACGCACGGATGGTCCGATTGTAGTTTCTCTGATCTTTTGAATCTTCTGGCAGAAATTCTTCCAAATCCAAATAAACTGCCTAGAAGCACTTATAAAGCGAAGAAACTTCTTTGCCCGATGGCACTAGGTGTGACAAAAATACACGCTTGTGTGAACCATTGTATTCTGTATCGCAAAGAGCATGAGCTCGCAACTAGATGCCCCATTTGTGGTGTCAGTAGATATAAGAAGGACTACAATCACCAGTATGTTACCAACATGAAAAAGACTCAGAAGAATAAGAAGTTTATTATTGGTCCTGAAGGTGACGATGACGATACTTCTGGCGATGCAGACGGAAAGAATAAGAGAAAAATTCCTGCATTGGTGATGTGGTACCTTCCGGTAATTGGTCGCTTGAAGCGTTTGTTCTCAAACCCTAGGGAGGCTGAACTTATGCGTTGGCATTCCGAGGAACGCAAGAAGAATGAAAAACATATACGACACCCTGGTGATGCAACGCAGTGGAAAAATTTTGATATTCAGTATCCAGAATTTGCGAAGGAAATCAGAAATGTGAGGTTTGCCTTGGGTACAGATGGAATGAATCCGTTTGGTGAAAAAAGGAGCATACACAGCACATGGCCCGTGGTCTTAACTATGTACAACCTACCGACGTGGTTGTTCACAAAAGGAAATATATCTTATTATCTGTTCTTATCCAAGGTCCGAAACAACCCGGCATCGAAATTGATGTGTTCTTGGAACCTTTAATGGAAGATATGGCGAAATTGTGGAATGAAGGGGTACGTACATGGGATGAGTACAAGCGGGAGTATTTCACGCTAAGAGCAATGATATTCGTTACCGTGCATGATTATCCCGGACTGTTTACATTATCGGGACAAATGAAAGGGAAGAAAGGTTGCGTTAGGTGTGTGGATAGAACTGGATATCTATACCTCACTTCATCCAGAAAGACGGTGTACATGAGACATCGACGGTTCTTGACAGATACACACAAGTATAGGAAGATGAAAGAACAATTTGATAACAAAATCGAAAAAGATACTGCACCGAAACCTTACAGTGGAAAACTTGTGTTTGAAATGGTCAAGAACATTCATATTGCTTTCGGTAAGGGAAAAAAGAGTAAAGGAATTAAGAGAAAGAAAAGTACATCTTCGGATGATACAACTGACATGGCTTTCAAGAAACAATCAATTTTTTTCAAGTATCTTCCGTATTGGAAGAATCTGGAATTTTGCCATAGTATTGATTTGATGCACGTTACAAAGAATGTATTTGACAGCATCATTGGGACCTTGCTGGACATGCCGAGGAAGACAAAGGATGGATTAAATTCACGTATGGACCTAGTAAATCTTGATTTGAGACCAGAGCTTCATCCAGTAGAAAAGGCGAACGGGAAGCATTACCTTCCCCCAGCCAGCTACAACTTGACGCTAGAAGAGAAAAAAGCAATTTGCGAATGCTTGCGTGGGATCAAAGTGCCCACAAGTTTCTCATCCAATATCCGCAAACTAGTCTCGATGAAAGACTTGTCTTTATTCGGTTATAATTCTCACGACTGTCACATGATGATGACAGTTTTCCTTGACATTGCAATAAGAGTAATCAAACCTGAGCATATAAAAGTTGTCATCACACGTTTGTGTTACTTCTTCAATGCAGTATCGCAAAAGGTGATAGCACGTGAAGATTTAGACTATCTGAAAACATACATCGTCGAGACAATGTGCAAGCTTGAGATGTGTTTCCCACCATCCTTTTTTGATATGCAAGTACACCTAATCATACATCTTGTTGATCAGATAAAAGCATTGGGGCCACTATATTTACATCATATGTTTTCGTTGGAGAGATATTTAGGAGTATTAAAAGGTTATGTGCGGAACCGTGCTCACCCAGAGGGTTCAATTATGGAAGGATACACCACTGAAGAAGTGATTGAGGGTTGCGCTGATTACATCAAAGATGGAAAATCGATAGGTGTGCCTATACCGGTACATGAGGGTAGACTACGTGGGAGAGGCAAAGTGGGTAAGAAAACTTTTATTGTTCAAGATTACAAGAATGTACACCGTGCACATTTTGGTGTACTACAACAGCTCGCAATAGCTGAGCCGTACATCGAGGAACACCAAATTGAGCTTCGTGATAAAAACCAAGACCGCAAAGAGGACTGGATCATGAAAGAGCACAGAAGATGTTTCACTGAATGGTTAATGGACAAAAATATATCATACGGAAACACTATAGAAGAGGCAACAATGAAAAAGTTAGCTTGTGGCCCATCTGCTTTGGTAACATCATGGCAAGCATATGACATCAATGGTTACACATTTTACACTAAAGAAAAAGACGGTAAGAGTGTTGCACAAAATAGTGGTGTTCGTATTGAGGCTTATGATTCACAAGGGCAGAAGACCACATACTTCGGGTTCATAGAGGAAATATGGGAACTCGATTATGGCGAAAGAATGGTAATGCCCGTATTTAAGTGCCAATGGGTCAAACATCCTGATGGTTTGAAAGTGGACAATTACGGACTGACACTGGTAGACTTGAATAAAGTGGGTTACAAAGATGACCTGTGGGTTCTCGCCGATAATGTTGCACAAGTTTTTTATGTTCAAGATCCAGAAACTGAGAAGTTGCACGTAGTTGTTTCTGGAAAGCAAAATATTGTTGGGGTTGACAATGTGGGAGATAATGAAGAGGAATATAATCAGTATGAAGAGATGTACCTTTTCACCGAACCAGAAAACATCAAGCGCGTAGAGAGAAGCATTAAAAAGAATTTGAAACCCTATATGCGAGAAGATGTCAATGCTGGAAAAAATGTATATAGCAATGCGAGATGATATATATTGTATATATTTGTATCTTCTGAAATCAACTTAGAACAATGTTGGTATATGGATTGTGTCCTTTTGCATTTGTGTACATATGCGTTTGGACTCAATGATTTGGAAGTTTGGAAGTTTGGTATTTCTTCAGATAATGATGTCTCGGGCGTGTAGCCGATTGAAGGAGGAGCGCTTGGCGTGGCGCAAGAACCATCCCCATGTATGTACATATGGCACACCGGTCACATGGTTGTATATACATATGTATCTGTAATGGACTGATGAACTTAACTGTAGTTTGTTTTTCCGTGTTGTTTGTTTTTGGTATTTTCAATTTCTCCGCGTAGGGTTTCTCTGCGAAGCCTGAATCGGGAGATTTATTGAAGTGGCAGTGCATCGTCCCCGGTAAAGAAGGGGTAAGTCATGAAGAACAAGCACAATATGAGTTTAACTATCGTCCTCCTATTAATAAATTTCTTTTGCAGACTGAATGGGAAGATGGTTACTACCCCCTGACAATCTCCTTCTCTGAGGACTATCCCTTGGTGCCTCCAAGATGCTCCTTTCCAATTGGGTTCTTCCACCCAAATGTCCATCGTTCGGGAGCACTCTGCATCGGGATTCTTGATCAAGAGACTGTAAGATAGACCTATTTTGTTCATGTAATTATTACTTATAATTTTTGTCGAACTTATTTGAACTGGTTTCTTATATTGCTTAAATTATATTTCGTAGGGGTGGTGCAGTGCTTTTACAATCAAAACTATACTACTTGAAGTTGAGCGTTTGCTGCATCAGCCAAATGTGCCTGATGTTGAAAATGATTGCTATAATCTACTTATCAAGGTTAGATGACACTTTGACTTAGTGACCAATGTAGGTTATTCATTCCTCCTTCGACATTTGTTAATATAAATAATGTCAATATTTTCAGGATCCAGCGGAATATAAGAGACGTGTTCGGGAGCAAGCAGGACGGTACAATTTAGATTGATCGATGGGAGCTTCATCGTCGATCTACAATGAATGTAGCATGATTTTTGTTCAGTGTGTAAAGAAATTATCTTTGAACAATTGTAAAACCTCTAATGGTGTATTATCACAATTAAGCCAGCCTCACTGGTGATCGAGCATTTCCTATAATGCATTACTGTACTAGTATCCGCTAGCTCATCTGTGTTTTTTTCCTGATACAATTTTGCCTGCACGACTACATGCGGCTGTGATATATAATTGCAACTACATCCCTGTAATTTCAATGAAAACCGCTTATGATAATTAAACAATGACCGCCACTGAAAATACATGATCTTCTTAGGCCGTTGTTAATCAAGAACCGGCTATGAAGTTCATTGCATTACAGACGGTTATTAATTAAGAACCGCCAACGAAGATCATGTATTTACTCAGACGGTTGTTCCTTAAAATCCATCTGTGAAGTTCATTGCATTACAGACGGTTATTAATCAAGAACCGCCAACGAAGATCATGTATTTACCCAGACGGTTGTTTCTTAAAATCCGTCTGTGAAGTTCATGGCATTGCAGGCGGTTAATAATTAATAACCGTCTGTGAAGATCATGTATTTACCCAGACGGTTGTTTCTTAAAATCCGTCTGTGAAGTTCGTTGCATTACAGACGGTTCTTAATTAAGAACCGATTCTGAAGATCATGTATTTACCCAGGCGGTTGTTCTTTAAAATCCGCCTGTGTTGTTCTTTCATCACAGACGGTTATTATATCATTCGTCATCACAGTCGCATATTTTTAAGGACCGCCTGTGTTTGAAAAATTGAGGCGCCTGTAAAAATGCTTTTTGTAGTAGTGCTCGAGGATGAAATGCTACGGGCAAGCCCCATTTCGATTGGCTTGCTCTCGCCAACCAAATGCGGCTCGGCAGCGCCCGCTCTTTGTCCAAGCCGTGCAATGCAGCATCAACTCTAGTTTTGGTTGGCTCCGCAGCGCCAGCTCCAAGGAAACACGACTTGCTCTCGTGAACTGAACGTGGCTCGGCAGGGCCCTCCAAGCCGTGCAGTGCAGTGTCAACTCCGGTTTCGATTGGCTCCGCAATGCCAGCTCCAAGGAAACGCGACTCGCTCTCATGAACCAAACGCGGCTCAGCAGCGCCCTCCAAGCCGTGCAGTGCAGTGTCAACTCCGGTTTCCATTGGCTCCGCAGCGCCAGCTCCAAGGAAAAGCGGCTCGGCAGCGCACTCCAAGCCGTGGAGTGCAGCATCAACTCCGGCTGGCCGCATCAGTTGCTATCCGCCTGTTGCGAGTGATAAAAGCGGGCTCTACCACGTGCCTCCAGCATCGTAGCTGGCATTATAAATTTGTTCTTAGAGCACGTTGCACTGTATGCTTCAGAAAAAGAGCACACAACACTGCAGCCTTTATTGATACTTCGACTGAGACCTATTTTCACACTGACTTTGTTTCCTTTGTGTTTTTTAGGACAATTGCTGATGTAATTTGTTCATGGTATTCATATGAAGCACACGCACAAACTTTACATGAGGCAGTTAGAATTTGATTGACCGTATGTGTTTTGTTTCATGTTTACAGTTTTCCACTAGGCGTATCATTTGCTATAATCTACTCCCTCCATTTCGTAAATAATGTCGTTTCCGACAAGGAATTGAACAAGAAATGAACTGTGAGAGGTTGTCCGAGCGACAATTAAATCGGCAGAGAGGGAGTATACTTTATGACTAGCTTAAGCTGAGTAAATTAATGCCAAAATATTGTTGTGGATGGTTTTTTTTCAATTGATGCGAGAGCAAAGCTAATAATTTAACTAGGTTCTAAATATGGCGAGATGCAGCAGCATCAGGGCAACGAAGAGGCAACTGCTAATACTTTATGGTGAGATGCTGAGCAGCAGCAAATGGAGACAAAGCAATGCGCGCAACGGCGGAGGCAGACAAAGGGGCCACCGACGCTGGTGGCCTATCGTGTGTGACCATATTGTATTTGAGTTGTATCCCGTACCGTGTACCGAATCCATATACCTTGTGCACCTCCTCCTTATTATAAATACAAGCTGGTCTAGCTCTATTGGGTCATCGCCTATTACTTTGTTTAATAGTGCTTACTAGTATAGTTGCTGCTTAGAGACACCAGCGGCCCAACAGCGAGTGCAGCCCGACAACCGTGCTGCACACTTGGCGATGGTTGAGTCCCACCCTGCTAATTTGAGGCGCGGGCATCCACCTCTGGTGCGATCACTGTGCCGAACTTCTATGTACTCGCGTTGGTCCCGTCGTGCCACCATTTGCTGAAACTTATGTGCCTGCTTTGCTCGTTACTGTTGGGCCTTGTTCTCTATTGGTTGTGAGCTTGGCTCTCCAATTTTTTTAACAATTTATTGGGCCTTGTTCTCTGTTGGTTGTGCGCTTGGCGTTCCAATTTTTTAACCATGTAACGGGTCATTTTTGTGTCGATTCAACTTTCGGGCCGCCCCGAGCTCGGTGATTTTACCGTGCCGCCCATCGTGCTCCCTATCCAGGCACAAATAGTGCACGGATCATCATTGATATCCACTGTATGCAACATCTGCATGTGTGGACATCGTCCGTACGGACACGCCATTTTTATGTAAAACCAGGGGCCAGCCTAGCTTGTCAACACGCCTATGTGAACGAACGAGCTGCTAACACCAGGGGCGGATCTAGGGGGGCTCGTGCCCCCCTACTGTTCTTGAAATAGGGGAGCCCCTTTGCGCACACAAACACAAGAGCACAGAAAAATTTGACGGTGACTATCAGCTGCAACGACGTATGCTGTTTTTCACTCCTGATTAGCTCAATACTAACAGCAATACAAAGACGCTTTTATAGCCAGGCTCAAGATCTCTTGCCACGAAATGCATTAGATACATTATACCCAAGCCGAATCTTTTCCCAAACCATCGTGACCCTTTTTCTTGAATCCCCCTGTTGTGCTTTCAGCCAGAAGTGATGCAGACAAGCCGACCACTAGTCCATCCGATTGATGCGCTACCGCCAGCGCATTCTCAGGGACAGGAGCAGCGGGCAGATGGGGAAACTGTCGCGCACCCGCAAGGTGTGCGGATGAATGATTTGTTCGGGGCACCTAGGATGACGGCCGGCCTCGGCCTCTGCTCTTTCCAAAACCTCCTGTTGAGCTAAAAAATCTACCTCTAGGCATGTGTTATGCCTTTGTAAATGGCGATTTGGAAGCCCCTGTCATCATAAGTGACAAGCTTTCAGATGATGAGGCGCTCAAACTCATACCCGTGCTAGAAAAGCATAGAGCTATTTTTGACTATTCATTAGAGGATATCAAGGGGATTAGTCCAGCGTTATGGATCCATCGCATTTCTATTGACCCCAAGAGTGTCCCCTTAAGGGAACCTCAAAGGTGATTGAATAATGCGATGGATTGCAATAGCAAACTAACTAATTAACGCCATCATGGTGACGATAACTAGCACAATGCTTCATTGGACATCTGTTAACATCACCACTAATGAGAAAAATAGTACCCGCAGATGCACATGTTGCGCCAAAAGTCACTATTCCTGTGATCTGAAACATGAAGGGCCACTAAACACATTGCCCGTTTTGTTTATTGGTGCATACACACCATTTTAATATTAGAAAATGATAAGAAGTTGTGTTATCTCCGTTAAGAAATGACTCACCACATCTGCAATTGTAAATATAAATACAACTCGAGCATTCCTTAAGGAGCGTTTGACCAGAATTGCATAAATATCTACAATAGCTAAAGGCAGGCTCCATATGCATTGCAAGGTAGTTGCTGCAATGAGGTAGCTAGAAAAAAACATAATTCCTTGTAGGTAAATTAGCCCACAAATAAATGCAAACTAATTTAATGAGAAACCAAGCGACCTGAAAGTGGATATGTCGCTGGTTGGAGATACAGTTGCGAGCGAGGCAACCGCAAAGAATGTCTGCGCGAGACATAGGCTGAGGTCGACCGGCGTCCCAAGTGCCTCGAACAGATCATTCATCCGCACACTTTGCGGGTGCGCGGCAGCTTCCCCGTTAGTCTGCTGCTCCTGCCCCTGAGCCTGCGTTGGCAGTAGCGCCTCAATCAGATGGACTAATGGTCGACTTGCCCACACCACTTCTAGCTAAAAGCACAACAAGAGATTCAAGAAAAGAGTCAGAATGGTTAGGGAAGATATTTGGCTTGGGTATAATGTAAGCATACAAAAGGCCGACAAAAGATGTTTTTTAAGTAAACGTGCTAATTGACTTAGTTATTCCTAAGTTAGAATCATTTATATATGCAAGATAACATTTAATTATATAATTCCAATATTAATATATGTTAGCAAATGTCTACGTGAGATTTTTATGCAAAATAGCATTTATTAGGGGTTTATATGTAATTTTAGCATGTTATAGGAGTGTTTCTATAAAAACATCATTATGCAGGGTATTTATGTAAATTCAACACAAATCAGGGGCTATAATGTAAAATCAGCACTAATCAGGGACTTATATGTAAATTCAGCATGTTCCAGGGTGTTTGCTATAAAAACAACATTAACCAAGGACTATATTGCAAATTATGCATAATATTTTGCAAAAACAACAACTGCTAGGGTTATACTTGTAAGAGTCGAGAACCAATCGGGCTAAAAATGCTAATTCACATGGTTCTAGGGACCTATGTGCAAAAATAGGGGCTAGTTTACTATTTCCTAGCAAATCTAGGGGCCTAATATTAAATATACAGCAAAAACCTAATTTTTATATTGTTCAGGGCACTTCTAATAAAAATGGGGACCTACTTGCAAAGTATTTACAAGATTAGGGGGTTATGATTGAAATGATGAGGTCGGAAAAACTATTTTAATTGCGGGCCATCGGATTGAGATGGAATGTCCAAGATTACAACGTGAAGGGGCACACAACCACTTAAATAAGAGCCATCAGATCCAAAATGGGTGCTTGAGATTATCCTACCGAAAGGGTATGCAAGGATCCAGTAGGAGACGTTGGATCCCGAGTGAAGGGTTGCGATCCAGGTGTGAATATGTCCCCATCTACGCCTTAGGATATAAAATAAATGGCACAAATTTAATATGACTGGAGAGGTACGAGACTATCTAATCTACACCATAGGGGTTGAATTGGATGATCGTGGCCCTTCGTGGCAAAACCGGCCACTAACGGCAATCGCTACATAGTGGCGATCCATGGGCTTGGCCCTAAAGCTCATAAGAGCTTGGCAATCTAGGACTACTCCATGCTATTATCGAGTCTACCCACATGAATCAAAAGAGGCAGCTCGATCGCACTCACCTAGGTGGCCCTCACGGAGAGGAGCAGTGCAGAGGAGACTCGCGATGGCGAAGGCGCGGCGGCGACTCGTCGGATCACGTCTAGGACAACGACGGGTGTAGATCTCCTCGCTGCCTTTTGCTCATAATGTATTATAGCGCACGGGGAGGAGTATGAAGGGGTTAGCTCATCGGGAAATCAAGTGGAGATAGGGGAACATTGAGGAAATGCGGCGATGTTCACTGTACTCATCGAGGTTAGGGTTTCCCGCAGTGGCAGATCCGGACAAGAACAATAGAGGGTGCTGAACAGACACATAACATTTTCTCAACCTCCAGTCCCTCTTAATTTCTCTTGTCTACCTACAAATATTAGGAGGGGCTCCCACTGTTCGGAGAGCGGTGGGGGGGCATAGGAGAGGGTTAAGACGATCGATGAAGGAGGGAGGGTTAGAAATCACGCAGCACGACGCCTCAATGAGTGGAGACAATGGCGCTTGATGGCTCTTGCGCCTCGTTCAAAACAAGAGCAAAAGGAAGGGCATTGGGGTTTTGGCCGCGCTTTATAGGGGAAGGATTCGTTCACCGTGACTTTATGGAGGTAGGGAATGCTTCTCCCTACTAACTTGCTTCTCCCTAAATTAGTATTACTTCTCTCTGTTGACTTGCTCCTTCTCTCGGCTGGTTGCGATGGTGAGCTCGACATGTATTCTGAAGATGGTGGTAGCTTGGTGCAACTCCTTTTCCTTTTGTGAGTTCTTCCCTTCCCATCAACTCATCAATCGTATGTAAAGGTTCCTGGAATTTCCAAACATAGCTGAATTGGACGCAAAACTTGAAATGATAAACTTCAATTGTTTGCATGTTATCGGTTTAAGGAAAAGGTCCAAAGATCCAATTAATTAAGAGCGAATGCAAAAGAGTCTTTGTTGATCTTTGCTAATGGATACAACTACAATTCTTTTTTGGTTACTGTCAATAGCTGTGGGCTCATGTATATAGCTGTCAAGGTGTGATCCATACTGAAGGTATAGTATAGCAAACATATGGATCTCTTCGTCGACAAGTTATCACTGATGACATCACATCACAAATGGAAAGACAAATGCAAACGTAAATGCAAGTGTTATATATGGGTGAGGATGACCAACGCATGCATTCAACCGCACCCCGCACCAACTCTCAGTACATAAGAAACCCAAATAGGAGACATAGATGGGCGACGAGCTCAAAGGTGATTGTCTCTGATATGGTTAAATGAGACGAGGCTGCTTCAGTGAGGATCTGACATGGCTCGGTGAACACATAAGGAGAAATGTTATTATACAACACATCTCAGTTAAGTAAGTATCCGAGACGCGCCCGCTTCTCTAACAAATGGGAGACACACTTTACTAGAGCGCGACTCGTATTTTAATCATATTAAGACAATCTTTCCTTGGCACATGTCACCTTTTATAATAGAAGCGGTCTTGTCTCCCATACCCACCGGTCCGGTGTGTCTCCTTTTGTCATGTAATCGGGCTCATCTCCCATTCGCTATATAGAGAGACATTCGTTAAATAGGTTCCTATTGATTTTTTATTGTCGTTCAATGACTGGCTGCCAGAGCTGCCCTTTTCTTTCCCTCTTTGGAGGTGCCCTTCTAAAAGACTTTCGGTGATTATCAGTGGCCCTTAAACAAATGGTTAGTCCTATCCTCTCCTGATCCTTACTATCTTTTTACCCCTTTAGATCTTGACTATCAGTGGCTTCGAATTTCTTTGATTTGGCTCTTATTTTCTGTACATAGATGTCATCGAATCGAAGTTGGATGTATGGACTGCTCCTTTGCAATGAATATATCAAAGGGTTAGATGTATTTATCGATTTCACGAAAGAAGACATATTGGAAAACATTAGAGGGACCATTTGTTGTCCTTGCAAACATTGAAAGAATGAGAAGAGATATCACACAGATGAAGTGTTGAGGTCACATTTGATCACACATAGATTCATGGTGGGTTATTGATGTTGGAACAAACATGGGGAGGAGGGGCTTAATGAAGCAGAGATGATAGATTCATATCTGGAGAGGGAAGTCCCTACCAGTGTCAAAGAAGATCACGACGACGATGTGAACACGCCAGATATATCATGGTTCACCGATGATGTCATTGAGTTTCAGGTGCATAACATAGAGGAGATGGTACAAAATGTTGAGAGACATGCTGACGACGATCTGTACAGTAATAGTGAACTTGCAAATTACAAGAAGATAAAGGAAGACTAGAAGAAGCCATTGTATCATGGTCACGCGGCTAGGTACACTAGACTTTTTGCGAAGATAAAAATTTTTGAGTTGAAGGCGAGCAAAAGATGGAGTAATTGTAGTTTTAAGGAATTGTTGAGCTCCTTAAGGACATTTTACTCCAAGGCAACAAAGTCCCTACGACAGTTTATGGGGCAAAACGGATAATTTGTCCACTGGGTTTGGAGGTAGTGAAAATCCAGGCATGTAAGAATGATGCGGGAACACTTGCTTGGCGCATGTTGTGCGCTGATGCGGGAACATAAGATCCCACATATCCACAAGATAATTTGTCCACTAGGTTTGGCACGTGCTTTGCGCTGATGCGAGAATAGCAGCTTTCGCATATCCACAAGTTAATGAGAGACGCACCTTTCAAGAGCGCGTATCCGATTTTGACACGCTCGTTATGCGAACATGAAGATGTTTTGTCCCACCTCGTAACTCTGAGCGTGTTGGAATGAGCATATAAGGTGTGGCATTGCACAACACAGCGAAAGTTGCTATCCACGCCTCATCACGTGTTGTGCGCTAAGGCGGGATTAGCAGCTTTGGCATATCCACAAGGTAATGAGATACGCACCTTCAAAGAGCACGTCTCTGATTTTGGCACGCTCATTATGTGATAGTGAGGATCTTTTGTCCCACCTCGGAAGCCTAAGTGCGTTGCAATGAGCATATAAGGCGTGGCATTGCAAGGTTCACATCATGTTCCGCGTGGTTGTTAATGATGTCAAATTAAAAAAAAATGTATCTGGCAATCAATAATGTTCACATGGAATTTGAGCTTTTGCATATTGAGTTTTGGCACGGTCCCACTATGAGATTGGAGCGCTTCGAAATTTGAGCAAATAGTATTATGCAATGGACACGCATAATTCAAAAGAAAAGAAACATGCTCTTACCAAGTGCATCTCTGAGATGAGCTTATATACGTGTGGGACCCAATTTTTCCTTTTGTTGGAACAAAAGGGAGACGTGCCCAACGGTTGCTCTTCTGAGGAGCATCTCCAATTGTTTCCCTAAAGGTACTTTTAGCTCTCTCGCGCGCTCTGTTCCCAACACTTACCAAATTTGTTTGACACTTTAGCTCTTGTGCGCTAATGACTTTTTGCCCTAGAAACCATCTCTGCGTCGTCGCCTTCCCTGGAGCACGCCGTCGCGTCGTCCCCTTCCCCGAAGCACGCCGCCGCATCGGTCCCCTTCCTCAGAGCTCATCCCCGCCTCAACATTGACCTCTTGGTCATTGTCGCGCTACCTCCATTGATCTCGACTCCTCCTCGACCTTGGCACTTCCCTAATAAAGTTTGTTCGTGCTTTGGTTGGAGTCGAAATGGTCCGCGCTTTGGTGTTTCACCGGTCAATGTTTAGTATATTTCTCGAGCACTACACTTAGAGTATTACGCTTTGGTTGGAGTCGAAATGGTTCGCGCTTTGGTGGTTCACCGGTCAATGTTTAGTATATTTACTGAGTACTACACTTAGAGTATTACACTTTGACTAGTACCGCTCGATGTTTAGTATATTTATGAAGGTCTCAAGGTGTTTTTTCCAGAGCTATTATCCTTACCTTAAACTTGTGTGGTGGACTTGTGACAATCTATTATTTAATGATTTTTTGGTTGTGTCAGACTGCTTTGGATTGTCCTTACACTTGGCATATAAATCTTTTTCTTATTAAGGTACAAATGTCATGAGAGAATTTGCTCCCTTATGTGACTGTTTGTGCGAATGTGACTGAAATTTGATAATGTTTCATAAGATTTCAGTGGATTTTATTGAATTTTAAGATGTCTCAGTTGGAGCATCAACAACACATTGAAGAGAAGGATCATCAGCAGACTCAGTAGCAGACTCAGCAGCAGACTCATGAAGATGCATCTGCCTCTGGTAAAAGAAGAAAGAAAAGGTTGCGAATGACGTGGCCGGCAGATGTTGTGACCGTTGATGAGGCCAATGATGAAGGTTTACTCCTTGTTGATGATGTGAATACGAGACTATCCAGGGTTTGTGGTCTAGCTGCTCAGGAAAGGGTGCCGCTAAACCTACAGGGATTTGATCACTTGATCTAAAATGATAAGGATGAACTCTTCGAAAGCTCTATACAACCATATGTTCATTATCTGGAACATATGAAACAGAAGGGGAAGAAGCTAGCTATGAAGATGATCTCTCATGCATGGAGGACATACAAAACTAAGCTTGTGACGTATTGGAAGAACCATGAAACCCCCTTCCATAAGTATCCACATGTGTCATAAGATGACTGGGTGAGATTTGTTATAAAGTGTGAATCAGAGGAATTTGCCAAGACCAGTGGACGTATGAAGCAGCTCCAATCGCAGAACGAGATTGACCACCACCTCGACAACTCCGGTTATGCCGGAAAAAAAGGATTCTGGAAGAAGAGGATGAAAGATTGGCCAGCAGCGGTCTTGAGAATCCATACAACAATTTCAATGGACGGCTGAGACCATTTATATGTGCTCATTCACAGCTAACCGAGTCAGGCCGTGTCACCTTCTATAGCCCGAGCACTTTACATGTCGCTCAAAAGTCCTTGAGCCTAAGCGGCGAAGACTCAAATGGTGAGAGGGAAAATGATGCCCTCAGCAAGGCCCTGCAAACCAAGGAGCAACGAGGTTACGTTCGTGGTGTTTCTAGTAAGTTGATCTAGAGGGAGGGTTTTCTGGAACACAAAAATGCATATTGGAAGAAGAAAACAACCTCGACATCACAGGTTGACCTCGAGGAGCTGCAAATACAACTGAGAAGGGAGATCCTAAGAGACGTGAAGATTTTGTTCATCTTAAGTAACGACAAGGAGCATAGGAGAAGCTTTGCATCTACAACAGCTGGGGGTGGACAACCAAATGAGCACCTTCACGCACCAGCGTCTGGACCTTCAATTGATCCAGACATGATAGTAACTTGGCTCAGCCAACAACATGCAACCTTATGCAAATGATCAGAGGAATCACTCAAATGGAGGTCAGGAGAGGGCTAGTGTATCTGTCGACTGTTGGAGTCGGCAGATCCCCTGACACTATGAAAGTGTTTAAAGGAGTTGTGGTTCGGTTTGGGCGCGCGGAGACCTAAGAAAGTGAGGTGCGATTTGGACACGAGTGACACAGTAGTTTACGTGGTTCGGGCCGCCTGAGCGTAATACCCTACTCCACGGGTGTGTGTGTGTGAGTTGTATTCACTTGTGAGCTTGAGTGTGTTCCAGAGTCCTCTTCCGTGTATCGTCAGTTTGTCCTTTTATAGCATAAGGACAAACCATTACAAGTCAGCCTGGCCCGACATGTGGCCCTGGCGGTTATTAGTATTGATACACGAGATTAATTGTTGTTAATAACCCTGTAACGGCTCCGACAGTGCCGTTACAGGTGTTAAGATCATCCAATTAAATATCATTAATGTGGAATTAATGATAATTAATCGGGTCTTGAAGTCCGTGGCTGTCCTTTGGAGATCCGGAGCTGTTACAACGTCTCCCGGGGGTTTAAAGCGGCCAGCTCCGACGTATGGACACGTGGCAGCTCCGGAGCTTGCTCGTGGGAAGCGGGAAGCTCCGGGGCGGCCTGCTACGTGTCAGGTCCGGAGCTTCTCTCGGTCAGGGGCTACCTCCGGAGGTGCCGTTTCAGTACTTGGCCCGGAGCTTCACCCTTGCGGGTAATAGCTCTGGTCTGACAGTACACGTGGCAACCTAGAGGTTAACCATGTTGGAGAAGCGGGTCCGGTCACGTCTGGCGAGTGGGCCCCCGAGGGTCTTCAATTTGAGCAGATGTCCTCCCCTTGAGATCTTTGTAACCTCAGGGGGTGTATGGTTTTTAGGGTACCGACAGTGGCCCCCTGGACCTGCCTCCGGGGAAGGCTAACGGGATGAAGTCATTCCGCCGGAGGTGGGTCCACACTTGCGACTCTTGAACTGGGTCTTCAAGGGTCTTCGGAGGTGCCTTTGGCGGGGCTTTATGGTTGAGTCCCGACGCGTGGCGCACCTCAGGCGGCGGATAAGATCTTTGACGTGCGGATCTCTCGCTATTGAAGGTCGTCGGTTCCCGATACGAAAACCGTATCGGTTCCGCGCGCCTTGTCAGCCCGCCGTCTTTGGGTTTCCCGCCTCGTGATGACAACTGTTCGCCTGGGTAAGAGCCTCGACTTGATCGTCAGGGTGGTCCCGGGCCCTCTTGTCATCGGCTGGGTTGAATTCTTGAGTAGTATGCTTGATTCCCCTGCAGTTTCCATCCGAGCGTTGCGAGGGCTTACTTAAGAAGGAAAGCGCACCGTCGGGAGTTCTTTACGCTTTCCATCTGTTCTTGCGCTCAAACTCCCAACTCGTGCTTTGCTTCTCTTCTCTCGCCTAGCTGTGCTGCGATGCAGTTGGGTCTGCGTGAGAGTCGTTTGAAGACGGAGAGCGATCTGAAGAAGGTCCGAGCCCTCATGGGGTGGTCGTCGGACTTCTTCAACCGTTCAATCCGCACCGGCGGGGAGCTTCCCTTTAAAAAGGAGCACTCCGGCGAAATGGTATACTTTTCATCGTATGCCATGGTGGGGCTGATCCCACCATTTTCTTCCTTCTTTTTGATGCTGCTGGACTTCTATGGTCTGCAGCTATACCACCTTGGCCCTCACTCCCTTCTCCTTGTGTCCATCTTTGTCCACTTCTGCGAGATGTGGGTGGGCATCCCTCCCTGCATCGAGCTCTTCCGCACTTTCTTCACCGTCCAAACCACCGGCCGAAGTGACGAGTACCTTGGCTTCTACTACTTTGTGAAGCGCAAGAAGTGCCCGTTCAAGTACCTCCGGTCGTTCCCTTCCGGGAAGTGGGATGACTGGAAGAAAGATTGGGTAGTCGTCCGGGTGGAGGAGCACGAGCGGTTGGAGCTGCCAGAAGGTCTGCCCGGCATTGACACGTCGGTGTGGAGCGAAGTTCCGGTGCTGGCGGCAGCCTTCGACCCCATCCTGTCCAGGATCCGCCAATGTGTGGAGGGAGGACTGACTCCCCAGGCGGTGTTCTGCAACTTCCTGTCCAACAGGTGGGCACCGCTGAAGAGGAGGGAGAAGCTCGCCTGGGCCCTCAACAGCGTGATGGACGAAGACCGGGTCGAGACCGGGTTGAAGTCCAGCATGGTGGGGAAGTCCTTGGAGTTTCACCTCAAGAAATTCCAGCACGGCATCGATGTAGACGGAGAGTACCTGACTCCGCCACCGGCTTTCCTCCCCCTGAACGTGGAAGTTGAGTTCAGCAGGGAGCTCCGGCGGAGGATGCCCGCGCTTGACGACCTTGGCGTCGTCGAGAGAAGATCGACCGCCCGGTTGGCGATCCCCGGGTTGTCGGAAGGCGGCTCCGCCCCTGTCTCTCAGCCAAGAGCTGAAGTCACCGGCAAAGGCAAGGAGCTGGCGGAGGAGCCGGAGAGCCGGAAGAGGAAGCTGCGACATGCTGACGGAAGGTCCGTCGGGCTTGCTACTTCCCCGCCAGTTCCCCGTCCTCAGGAAGGAAGATCCTCCGCCGCTGTAGCGTCTGTCCCCGTGGTGGGGTCTTTTCGAAGCGCTACTGTTCCGGCGGTGGGATCCTCCCGGAGTGCAGCTGTCCCTGTGATGGGTCCCTCCAGAGGTGCCAGTTCCGGACAGGCGACTCCAGTTCGAGAAGCGGTGAGGGCCTCCAGGTCTAGGAGTTCCTCCCGGTCAAGGAGAGCTCCGACCCGGGAAACGCCCGTGGCTACGGCAAGTCCTGGGAGTCCTCCCGGAGCTCCTACGCCGACCGTGGCCAGCCCGGAACGTCCGGGAAAGAGGTTCCGCGCAAGCTGGTGCGTGAGCCTCCCAAGGTAATTTTTCTTGCTTACCTCAATTAACTTTTAATTATAGCATCTGTTTGCTCATTTTCTTCATTCTTCATCTGCAGCGTTCCCAAGAAGGGGAGTGAAGCTCCGCCCTCAGCCACAGTGTCTGAGGCTATGAGGGCTTCTGCTCCAGCTCCGGTGCCGCCCCAGGCGGAGGCTGCGACAGCTCCGGCGCCGGCTGTCGTGGTCATGGACCTCGACTCGTCCCCAGAAGTTCCCGTGGTAGCGCCGGACCACGGGTTTGAAGATGCGCCAGCGGCACCCGCTCCGGAGGTTGAAGCTCCGGGCCCCTGTGCTGCAGAAGTAGATGCTCCGGCTGTTGAGCCGGAGGAAGTAGCGGTCCCGGCTTTAGAGCCGGAAAGTGCTGAAGCCCCGGCGGTTGAGCCGGAGGTAGCTGAAGCCCCGGCGTGCGAGCCGGAAGTTGAAGTGGTTCCGGCAATTGAGCCGGTTACTTCTGAAGCTCCGGTCGCAGGGCCGGTAGTTATTGGAGCGCCGGCTGCAGAGCCGGTGGTGGTGGAGGCGCCGGCTGTAGAGCCGGTGGTTGAAGAGGCGAGGGAGCTTGAGCTTCCCTCAGAAGAAGCGTCCCGGCTGGAGCCATTGGAGGCGACGACGTCAATGGTACCCGTGGCGGAGCCAGAGTGCCTGAACGAAGTCGCCGGCCCCCAGCCTGAGGGGGCGAATGAAGATTTGGTGGCGGGACCTTCTTCGGTGGCGACTGAGGCCATCCCGGAGGAGGGCCCTAGTGCCTTGGGAGCTCGAGGTTCCGCTCTAGTAGAGTGGGACCCAATTTTTGTAAATGAAGACCCGCTGGAACCAGCGGAGGAGACCCCAGAAGGTCCGGAGCCCATCTCGCTGTCGATGTCCATCGACAACGCTTGCTCCAGTCTGCGCCAAGTCCAATTAGCCTTCTTCCACGACAGCAAGGTTCTTGAAGAGGAGCGCCAAACCCTTAGGAGGTGGCGTAATAGACTCCAATTCGAGACCAAGCTGGCGCAGTCGAGGATCGCTGAGGACAAGGAATGGATCAAGCGGGAGAAGGTCCGCCTGGAGCTCTGGGGTGAGATGCTGGACGAGAGGGAGAGCATGACTCACAACCTCGACGCCCAATCCCGGGAGTACCATGACCAAGCTAAGGCTGCCAATGATGCGGCCAACGCTCGGTTCGATCAGCTCGAAGCCATCAGTACCGCACTCATCAAGCGCCGAGAGGCACTTGAGGGAAGGGAAAAGCGGCTCGAGGATGAGGAGCAAAAACTCCTGGAACTACGGGACGACGTCTTGCGACGTGAAGAAGAGCTCGCCGAGAAGACAGCTCTGGCGGACAAGGGCCTCGAGGAGCGCGCTAAAAAATTGGAAGAGCGCTGCCTCGAGGAGGAGGAGAAGACCTGGGTGCGAGGGCAGGAACTCTACGAGTATGAGTGTGCCCTCGTCGCCCGGGAGAAGAAAATAGAGGCTAGGGAGAAAGACCTGGTCGACCGCCGGAACAAGATCCACCTCCGGGAGGAGGAGCTCGGAAGACTCGAAAAGCGGGTTGCTGCGAAGATTCAGCAAAACGCCAAAGAAGTTGAGCGCCTCTCCCGCGAGAACTCGGAGCTGGCGGCGGCCCGGAGGTCCTTGGAAGAGATGAAGGGCCTGAGGAAGACGGACTCCCTGCAAATTTGGGAGTTCCTGAGCAAGGCCGACGATGCGCTAGCACCGATGGGTTTCAGCCCCGTGCTTCCGGATGATCCGGAGCCAGAACCGAACCTTGCATTGCAGGCGTTGAACGCTGCGGGTGGCAAGCTCTCCAAGGTGGGCGACGTCATCGCGGACCAGCTTGAGGTCGAGGGGCAATCCCTGGCTAGAAACGTCACAGAGTATGTGTTGACGTGTTACACTAGCCGGAACCCTCGATTCCCTCTGGACCCGGTGCTTGAAGGCCCCGTTGAAGGAGAAGGCGAAGCTACCCGAGCCAGCGTGTCGGAGGTCGCCCAGAAGGTCGCTGAGTTCTTCCATAGGGTCTAGGACTATCTTTCTTAGCCTTTATTTGTATCTTCTCTTCTTCCTCAATTTTGTAATCCTTTGTCCCCAGATGTAATCTCTGGTCTTCAAATGAAATGAAATCCCCAATTTTTCGTGAATTTCATTTCTTGTCTTCAACATCTTTGTCTTCACTTGGCCCCCTGGTAGATGTGCACAATTTGATTGTGGACATGTACCAAAAGGATGTTGAGTTTTGTTGAAGACGAATTTGCTTCGAACTCGTGTAGTTTAGGTCCGAAATTTTCGATAGTGAAGGTCCCTTGAAGTCGTCGGAGCTTAGAAGCTCCGGCATTGTCCCTCGTCGGAGCTTAGTAGCTCCGGCAGGAGCCTCTACCAACACGTTGAGTATCGATAGTTAATACTTCAAGGTATCGGAGCTTAGTAGCTCTGGCAATAACCCTTACCACGCCTGGCTTGCTGGCAACAGACTCTAGTGATAGAGTCTTCTCACCATCTTTAAGTTAACGCCAGTGGGAGTCGGAGCTTGGTTAACTCCGGTTTTTCTCCATCAATATCATTTTTATTTTTCCTGCACACTTAAGCCAAGAAAAACAGTAAAATTCGTTCCTTGTCTATAACTTCGTCGCGGCTTACGGTTCTCAAGAGAATTTCAAGTTGGACACGATTTTTAGTATAATTGGATGAATTATCTTTTCTTTTAGATCCAATTGTCCATGGACCCGCCTTACTTTGGCCTGCCGGGATATAGGTAGAGTGGCGTACTTAGGGTGCTTGACCAGGCTAAGTCGATAGCGCACTCCGGCCCTAGAATGGCTTGGCGACTTTCAGGCGAGTTGACCACAAACGATATTTAAATCTAAAAAATCTGACAATTCAGCTCAAATTGTACATAAACCGGTTAAACTAGAACTTCTTAAGAATTGCACGTTTCTGTTATAGACAAGAAAGAGAAAAATAAAAATGTCGAGCCTTATGCAAAAATGAATGCACGTGGAGTCTATTTCACATGAAGATGTCTTTCATTATAGGTCCGGGGTACAGGGGAAACAAGTACACTCTTAGGGTACGGAACCAGGCTAAGTGTGTTCGGTTTCTCGTTTAACCCAGGGTAACTAGTTACACTTCTAGTCCGGAGACTGTATCAAGTGTTGCATGAGCTTTCCAAACCTTTCGGGAAAGGTCCGGCTGCTCTCCCGGAGGAACTACCCGACTCTGTACAATGACTCTATAACATACACTTCAAGTTACTTAAGACTCACCTCCGTGGAATTAAGTGTAGAACTTACGGAGGTGCTCGATATTCCAAGGATTTGGGAGAGATGTCCCATCCTCGGCAGCCAAGCGAACGCTTCCGGGACGGGATACTTTGATCACTCGGAAGGGTCCTTCCCAGCCGGGGGAGAGTTTGTTTTGCCCTTCTCTGGATAGTATTCTCCGTAGCACCAGATCGCCTTCCTCGAGCTGTCGGTTGTGTACATGCCGCTGATGATAGCGCCGTAGAGCTTGGCGATATCGGGCGTTCCGAACAGCTGCTTGGCACCTTCCCTCCTCGAGGAGGTCTAGGTCTTCACGCCGGAGCTGGTCCTGCGCGGCTTCGTCGAAGGTCCGGACTCGGAGAGAACCCAGGGTGATTTCCGGAGGAAGGATCGCTTCTGCTCCGTACACCAGGAAGAAGGGTGTTTCTCCGGTTGCCCGACTTGGAGAAGTCTTGTTAGCCCATAGAGTGGGCGGAAGCTCTTCGATCCAATTAGCTCTGTGCTTTTTCAAACGCTCATAAGTGCGCGTTTTTAATCCTTTAAGGATCTCTGCGTTTGCTCTCTCGGCTTGCCCATTGCTGGCAGGATGAGCTACGGAGGCGTAGCAAACTTGTATGCCGAGGTCTTCGCAATATCCTTGAAATGCGGAGCTTGTGAACTGAGTCCCATTGTCAGTGATGATCTTGTTTGGGACTCCGAATCTGCTCACGATAGATTGTAGAAAATTGATTGCAGATTGTTTGTTGATCGTCACAACAGGAGTAGCTTCCGGCCACTTGGTGAACTTGTCGATGTCGACATACAGGAACTTGTAACCTCCGACGGCTCTTGGGAAGGGTCCCAAGATGTCCATCCCCCACACAGCGAAAGGCCACGTAGGAGGTATCATTTGTAAGGGCTGAGCAGGTGTATGAATTTGCTTTGCATGAAATTGGCATGCTTTGCATTTCTTCACTAGCTCAGTAGCATCCTGGAGCGCTGTAGGCCAGTAGAAGCCGTGCCGAAAGGCTTTTCCGACCAGCGTGCGGGAAGACGCGTGGTTCCCACACTCACCTCCATGGATTTCTGCGAGGAGCTCGCAGCCTTCTTCCCTTGTGATGCACCGCATTAGGATGCCGTTGGCACCGCGCCGGTAGAGATCCCCTTCTACCAACGTGTATCTTTTAGCCAATCTGACTACCCGGTCAGCGGATACATCATCGTCAGGAAGGATGTTGTCTTTCAAGTAGTTCCGGATCTCCGAGATCCATGCATCGGAACTGACTTGAGCATTTGAGTCTTGCGTGCTGGGTTGCTCGGAGCTCCCGGCAGCACCTACGACCCTTGATGGCTGCCATGGTAACAGGGCCATCGGGACCGTCAGCTTTGGGATGCTGATCTCGCCCCCTTCGTTCAGTTCGGCAGGCTGAACTGTGGGTTTTGACAACCTCCGGACAAAGGTTCCGTCTGGAGCCGGAGCTCCGGTTGACGCCTTGGTCGAGAGTTCGTCAGCTTCAGCGTTGTGAGCACGCTGGACATGGTGAAGGTCTAGGACTTCGAAGTCCTTCTGAAGCCTCTGGACTTCAAGGAGATAAGCAGCCAGCTGGAGATTATTGCAGGAGCATTCACCCTTCACCTGTTTGATGACAAGTTGTGAATCTCCTTTGACCAGCAACTGTTTGACACCATATGATAGTGCCACCTTCAATCCATATATGAGTGCTTCGTACTCCGCCATGTTGTTGGTTGCCTTGAAGTCAAGGTGCACCATGTATTTTACCTTCTCCCCGGTTGGTGCGAGGAGAAGGATTCCAGCTCCGGCTCCCTGCTTCTGCATGGAGCCATCGAAGTAAAGGGTCCAGTGAGGCTTAGTGAAGGCCGGAACTTGTGGTTCCTTCTTCTGCTCGCTGGGGCCCCCAGGGTTTAATGGTGAGGGAGTCCATTCTGCCACGAAATCTGCCAACGCTTGACTCTTGATTGCTTGTCTTGGAATGAATTCGAGGTCGAATTCAGCCAGTTCCGCTGCCCACTTTGCTATATTCCCAGTTGAATTGGGATTATGCAGAATCGCTCGAAGTGGATATGAGGTTACCACTGAGACTTTGTGAGCTTGGAAATAATGTCGAAGCTTTCTTGAGGCAATAAGAACCGCGTAGAGCAGCTTATGCACCTCTAGGTATCGAGTCTTGGCATCATGTAACACTTCACTGATGAAGTATACTGGGCGTTGAATGGTCCGGACCTTCCCGGAGTGGTCCGGAACTTCCTCTTCATTGATCCGGACCCTGTCAGAGGGGTCCAGACTATCTTCGGGGACCTCCGGGTTCTGGGTGGAAGAACCCGGAGCTTCTTCAGGAATGACTTGGATCCTATCGGAAGGATCCAGGTCCTCTGAAGTGGCTTCTTGTGGGCCCAAGTCTGGGAGCTGAGACCCAGACCCGCTTTCAGGAACCTCTGGATCCTCCCGAAGGGATCTAGATTCCTGAGTATTGGGTAGTTCCGGTCTCTCCGCAACCAGAACCATACTGACGACTTCGTCAGCTGCTGAAATGTAAAGCAACAAAGGCTCACCAGGGTTTGGAGCTACCAAGACTGGTAGGGTGGTGAGGAACTGTTTCAGCTCCTGGAATGCCTTCTCTGCTTCTTCAGACCATTGGAATGGTCCGGACTTCCTCAGCAACTTGAAGAAGGGAAGTGCCCTTTCCGCCAGTCTTGAAATGAACCGACTGAGGGCTGCTAGACATCCAGTTAATTTTTGGACGTCTTTGATGCGGGTTGGTGGCCGCATGTCTTCAATGGCTTTTATCTTCGCCGGATTAGCCTCTATACCCCGGTGACTTACCAGGAAACCAAGAAGCTTTCCGGAACTAACCCCGAAGACGCACTTGTCTGGGTTTAGCTTCGTGCGGGTGGCCTGCAGCTTGTCAAAGACAGCCTGCAAGGTGTCCAAGAGGGACTCCTTGTTTTTGACTTTGACCACGATGTCATCAACGTACACTTCCACTATGTCTCTGATGAGTTCTTCGAAAGTTTTGTACATTGCTCGTACAAAAGTTGAAGCTGCATTTTTGAGACCAAAAGGCATGGCTGTGTAACAATATAATCCATCCACTGTGATGAATGAAGTATGTTCTTCATCTTCCCTAGACATCCGGATTTGATGATATCCTGAATATGCGTCTAGGAAACACAGTAACTCACACCCGGAGGTGGAATCCACTATCTGGTCTATTCTAGGTAGTGGGAATGGATCTTTTGGACATGCCTTATTCAGTGTGGTGTAGTCGATGCACATCCGAAGTTTCCCGCCGGCCTTAGGCACAACGACTGGGTTTGCCAGCCATTTTGGATGGTAGACTTCTCGGATGAATCCGGCTTCGAGCAACTTCTTCACTTCTTGTCGGATGAAGTTCTGTCGCTCTACAGATTGCTTCCGAGGTTTCTGGTGTACAGGCCGAGCGTCGGGGAAAATCTTCAGATTGTGCTCAATCACTTCCCTGGGGATCCCAGGCATTTGTGACGGTTGCCAGGCAAACACGTCAACGTTAGCCCGGAGGAAAGTGATGAGCGCGAGTTCCTATTTGTCGTTCAAGCCACCCGATATGCGGGTAGTTTGGGTGACATCGGAACCAATTTGGACGACTTTGACGGGAATGTCAGTGTCGCCGCTTGGCTGCACACGGGGTGCAGAGGTCGAGCCTCGTTGACGAATGCTCGGAGGTTGTGGAGCTTGCTTCTGTCTGGAGTCCTCCTCTTGCGTTGTGGTGAGTGCATGGAGTTCCTCCAGAGCAGTTACTCCGGCAGTGCGATCTCCACGGATCCGGAGAACGCCTACTGGTGTCGGCATTTTCAACACCAGGTATCCATAATGAGCAGCTGCCATGAATTTGTACAAGGCAGGTCTACCCAAAATGGCGTTGAATGGTAAGTTGATCTGAGCGACGTCGAAGACCAACTTTTCGGTGCGATACTTCTCCCGGGTCCCGAAGGTAACAGGGAGAGTAATAGCTCCGAGTGGGGTTATGGCCCCCGGACCTACTCCAGAGAAAGGTCGAGAGGGCTGGAGGTCTGAAGGTCGAAGCTGAAGCTTAGTGAAAGCTTCGAAGCTGATGAGATTAAGCCCCGAACCTCCGTCTACCAGGACATGATGGAGCTGGATGTTGTTGATGGTGGGAGATACCATCAAGGGCAGCTGGCCAGCTCCGACCATGCTTTGAGGACAGTCCGAAGCATCAAAAGTGATGGGTGTGTCCATCCACTTTCGATGTGGCTCCGGTCTAGCTGTAGGAGCTACTGCAGCCATATCCCGTCGCATAGTCTTAATAACGCGACGAGAGGTGATGTCCCATGATCCACCAAAGATGGTGTTCATGGTTTTTCGACGCTCGTTGTCGGAGACGTCGGAATCATCGTCGACGGAGGTGTAGACGGCTTTCAAGACCTTTTTGGGGTCTTGAAACCCTAACTCCTCTTCAGCCGGAGCTTCATCGACCTTTTGTTTTCCCTCCCTCTGACGGAAGGGAGACCCTTCCCGGTGCTTGTGGTAACGCTCGGCAAGGTTTTGGACCTCCCGGCAGTCCTCCAGTCTGTGGCTGCCCGTTTTGTGAATGGGGCACCACATCTTAGATTTGCCACCGTCTTCGGAAGACGGTCGAGGTCGCTTCTCGGGGCGTGGCCCCCGGCCACCAGGAGTTGCAGTGGCTGCAACGTTGGATGTGCCGGCCGACGGCTTCTTCTTGCCGTTGGTCTTCTTTTTCTTCTTGCCACTCCCGGAGGTAGCGGCTTCTTCTTTGGAGGATTTTTTATGATCCTCCAAGGCTGGTTTGGAGTGCATTTCACGGCCCTCCGCAGCTCTGGCACATTTGTCAGCCAGGCTGAAGAGCTCCGTGACACTGGTGATCTCTTTGATCGCCAGCTTCTCCAACATCTTCTTGTCTCGTACACCCTGTCTGAATGCTACAATGACAGAAGCGCTTGAGATAGAAGGGATTGTGTTACGTACCTGAGAGAATCTCTGGATGAATGACCGCAAAGATTCTCCTCCTTTTTGCACGACCGCAAAAAGGTCTAGTTCGGTGCCTGGACGGGTGTATGAACTCCCGAAATTGGCGGTGAACTGGCGGCATAGCTCCTCCCAACTGTCGATAGAGTTGGGTGGAAGGCTCATAAACCAGGACCTGGCGGTCCCGGTTAAAGCCACTGGAAAGTAATTGGCCATTACGGCCTCGTTTCCTCCAGCTGCTAAGATCGCAGTGGAGTATATCTGTAGGAATTCTACGGGATTGACAGTCCCGTCGAATTTTTCCGGCAAGTGTGGCCGGAACTTCTGTGGCCATCTAACCATGCGCAGATGCATGGCTAGGGCGGAACAGCCTCCTCCTACTCCTTCCAGAGTAGAAAGGTCTTGAGCATCTCGTCTTTCTCGAGCTCGCTCGATGTGGACACGGCCATCCTGTTGGCGGTATCGGCGATCAAGCTCCGCCCGGAGGTCGTGTGTCGAAAGTCGAGATGCAGTATGGGCACGTCGTGCCCCAGAGGGCAACGACGTCACTTGCTGTGACGCAGCTCTTCTCCGGTTGTTGGAGACATGTGGACCAAGTCTTCCAGACAACGTTCGTCGCTGCTACGGGGCCCGCCCTGAAGGAGGTGGACCCTGATTGTTGAGGCGTTCGGCCGCTGCTGCGACCAAATGCTCAATATCAGCTCTCCATTGTTCCATGGCACCTTGAGATGCATCCGGAGGTGGTGGTCGCTGAAGGAGAGCACGCGCTGCATGGAGCGCGTGTTCTGGGTTGTCACGACTTGCCGGCGCAGAATGAGACGCCGGTGCACCATCATGTCGTTCGGCACGTCTTGCCGGAGAAGATGGCGGTGGTGGGAGTGTGACTCCCGCTGGAACTGAGGCTCCCGCCGGTGGTTGCATGTTGGAGGGATTGCCTCCGACAGCCTGAGCAGCAGGTTGCCCGTTGGATGATCCAGCCGCAGAATTCACCATTCTTGAAGATCTCAGGCGCCCCTTCCTGGCGCGCCAACTGTCGACTGTTGGAGTCGGCAGATCCCCTGACACTATGAAAGTGTTTAAAGGAGTTGTGGTTCGGTTTGGGCGCGCGGAGACCTAAGAAAGTGAGGTGCGATTTGGACACGAGTGACACAGTAGTTTACGTGGTTCGGGCCGCCTGAGCGTAATACCCTACTCCACGGGTGTGTGTGTGTGAGTTGTATTCACTTGTGAGCTTGAGTGTGTTCCAGAGTCCTCTTCCGTGTATCGTCGGTTTGTCCTTTTATAGCATAAGGACAAACCATTACAAGTCAGCCTGGCCCGACATGTGGCCCTGGCGGTTATTAGTATTGATACACGAGATTAATTGTTGTTAATAACCCTGTAACGGCTCCGACAGTGCCGTTACAGGTGTTAATATCATCCAATTAAATATCATTAATGTGGAATTAATGATAATTAATCGGGTCTTGAAGTCCGTGGCTGTCCTTTGGAGATCCGGAGCTGTTACAACGTCTCCCGGGGGTTTAAAGCGGCCAGCTCCGACGTATGGACACGTGGCAGCTCCGGAGCTTGCTCGTGGGAAGCGGGAAGCTCCGGGGCGGCCTGCTACGTGTCAGGTCCGGAGCTTCTCTCGGTCAGGGGCTACCTCCGGAGGTGCCGTTTCAGTACTTGGCCCGGAGCTTCACCCTTGCGGGTAATAGCTCTGGTCTGACAGTACACGTGGCAACCTAGAGGTTAACCATGTTGGAGAAGCGGGTCCGGTCACGTCTGGCGAGTGGGCCCCCGAGGGTCTTCAATTTGAGCAGATGTCCTCCCCTTGAGATCTTTGTAACCTCAGGGGGTGTATGGTTTTTAGGGTACCGACAGTATCCCAATCATACCATACTTGACGACCTCCAAGTGGACACAACATCCTATGTTGTGGTCAAGGTGGACATGGTGCATGAAAATACAAAAGACCTGATGCTCGAAGTGCCACCAGAAGATACAATGCTAACTATGGGAGATGCAGTTGCTAGAAGGGTTCAGTTTAAACGAACCCTTATTGTTGTTGACCCAGCAGCAGCAGCAGCTTCTGCGTCGACCTCTAATGCTTCAATGTCTCCTAAGGCACTGCTTTTGCATCCAAATCCATAGCAGATGGCTCTGTCTCCAATTCCAAAGATATTATTGCCTCCAATTATAGAGAAGCAGCATAAGTCTCTAATTGGAGAGCAGCTGCCTCTAGTTACAAAGAAGGAGCATAAGTCTCCAATTGGAGAGCAATTGCCTCTCTATTGTTGGGCATGTCTCCCACTTATGCTGATCGGCGACACGCCCTGCCGCTGATGACCGATGGCTATGTAATGCGAGACACGACGACAAAGACGCGCTGTTTGTTCATCTCCATTCTTCATACAGGCTCGACTCGGATGAGCCTTTCTTACGTAGTGTCTCTTGAATCCAATTAGTGCATCTCATGTATGGGCCCACAAACTGAGGGTTTTTGAAAATAGGTTTCCTAGCTGTTGCTGCGCATGTAACTTTGACTTGTTCCATTGCATGCATGGACGTCGGCCGAGACTTGTGCTTCTGTTGCACATGCATGCATGCTTGTCGGGCCGCACTCTCACTTCTATTGCACCTGCAAGCATGTTTGTCGGGTCGCGCTGGTACTAAATGGCCGCGTGCACTGTTGGGGAGCTGGGGACTCTAAGCAGCGTGACTATAGTACTAAGCACTGTCAAACAAAGTAGTATTCGATCGGCGATGACCCACCAGGGCCAGACCAGCTTGTATTTATAATAGGGAGGTGGTGCACACGATATATGGATGTGGTACATGGTACGGGATACAACTCGTACATGGACAAGATACAACTCGTATACAATATGGTCACACACGAGAGGCGGAAGCAAATTCTTTACATCCCGTATGCAAACTCACCCTGGTGCATCCCTGTTCGTATCGTCGCAACATCACCATCTCACGAATCGTGAAGAAACTGAGATAGGTTTGTTTCCCACTTTCCCTGACGCTATCGGCTCGATCTTCTCACCCACGCGGCTCCTGTTTTCTTCCGAGTCAGGGGCTGTCACTTTGGCTTAACTGTTGTTCCTGCCTTCTTGGCTTCTGACGCAGCCAAGGGTAGCTGCGTAGCAAGGCATAGAGGCGCCAGTCCCAGTGGCGAAACCACTAGGGGGTCAAGGGGGGCTTGAGCCCCCCCTACCACCCTTTGAACAATGGGAGCCCCTCCTAATATTTGTAGGTAGAGAAGAGAAATTAGGAGGGGTTGGAGTTTGAAGAAGATGTTACGTGTGTGTTCAGCCCCCTCTATTGTTCTCGTCTGGATCCGCCACTGGTCGGTCCTCACTACGACAGACACCCACAAGAAGCATAGAGGAGGCGAAGAGACCTTGGTGTGCAGCGAGGTCAAGAAGCAACTTTACCTCCGTATTAAATGGAGCGTTCGCTGTAGCCAGGAAGATGCCATGCAACTGCAAGTCAAGCGATATTAAATTAGCAATGTATTATCAATGCAAGCAATATTAAATTAGCAATGTATATCAATGCAAGCAATACTAAATTAGCAAGCTTCTTGGCTTGCAATATTAAATTGGCATTTAATAAATTAGCAATGTATTATTAATGCAAGGAATATTAAATTAGCAAGCTTCTTTGCTTGCAATATTAAAGCCCTGTTTGGAACCCTTAAAACTAATTATTAGCTAGCTAATAATCTATTAGATGAATTGGACCAACTAATTATTAGCTAGCTAATTATTAGATGGAGAGTGTTTGGAATCCCTAGAGCTATTTTTTTTCCTAAACACATTTGACTGTAGTGCCCTTGGACCTTCAGCAACACACATTCATTCCTGCCCTGCTTCCTACAATGATGACACCTCTGTAGCGGTGCGAGCAGCAGGGGTGGCGTTGCGAGCAGCAAAGGGCGGCCCATGGGCAGCGGCGCGAGCGGCAGGGGCCGGCGACACTTGTGGCAGGGGGCAGCCCACGGGCGGTGGAGCGAGCAGTAGGGGACAACCCACGGGCAGCGGCGCGTGCAACTTTGTTTGAAAGAGAAGGCGGCGGGTATGTGAGGAGAGGGAGACGGAGAGATGAGGGCAGGGCTAATTTGGACTTTAGCCAATAATTAGCTGGAATTAGTTGGGTTGGAGCAGCTAATGAGTTGTTAGCTGGGAGGTTAGCTAATAATTAGCTATGCTATTAGCTGAGAGGTTTGGAATCTCTATACCTAATTTTTAGCAGCTAACTATTAGTTTTAGGATTCTAAACAGGACCTAAATCGGCGTTTATCAATATCAAGAAGCAGCAGTACCTCCAGATTAAATGGAGCGTTAGCTGTAGCCAGGAAGATGCCATGCAACTGCAAGTCAAGCCATATTAAATTAGCAATGTATTATCAATGCAAGCAATATTAGATCATCAATGTATTATCAATGCAAGCAATATTAAATTAGCAAGCTTCTTGACCTTGCTGCACACCGAGGTTTCTAAATATGGCGAGATGCAACAGCATCAGGGCAATGCGGAGGCAACTGCTAATACTTTATGGCGAGATGCTGAGCAGCAGCAAATGGAGACAAAGCAAAGCGCACGGCGGCGGAGGCAAGGAAAGGGGCCGCCGAGCGCCGCGTGTGTGACCGTGTTGTATACAAGTTGTATCTGGTGTGTGTACGAGTTGTATGCGTTACTGCATCCATGTACCGTGCCGTGTGCACCTCCTCCCTATTATATATAGGTGGCCAAGTGGGCCGGGCCAGATGGGCCAACACAAAAGCCCACAAAAAAGCACGGGCCCAACCTGGCGCAGCCCGAAAAAATCAGGCCCGGGCCGCCCGAAGCCCGGTGCAGGCCATGCTCGGGCCTCGACCTCCGGCCCATCGGGCTTGCAGGCACGGCTCGTTTAGGCCCGACACGGCCGGCCCGGCATGGCCCGTTTAGACCCGAATTATGATTTTTTTGCATTTTTTGTGTATTTTTAACGTAAAGAGACCATGGACTAGCCGGCCCATCACGGCCCGACACGCCTAAACTGGACTCGGGTCATGTCCGGGCCTCACCCTTTGGCCCGTGGGCTGGCCGGACACGACCCCATTTTTTTGGGTCGTGTCGGGCCAAGGTTTTTAAGGCCCGAGCCCGGCCGGGCTCGGGTCGGACCAGCCCGGCATGGCCCGTTGGCCACCTCTACTATTATAAATACAAACTGGTCTGGCACTGTTGGGTCATTGTCGAATACTTTGTTTGACAGTGCTTATTAGTATAGTCTCGCTGCTTTGAGACACCAGCGGCCCAACAGCGCGCGCACTACAGGAAAAGCGATCATTTGCGACGGCCAGTTTAATTTGCGATAGCCAGCCGTTCCAAAGAGATTAACTTGCGATGGCCCACATGAGGCTATCACAAGTAAGTAGGTCGTCACAAATAGAAGCTCGACAGCAGGCCCATGTGCCATCGCAAATTAAATGGTCATCACAAATTTGGGCTTAACTTGCAACGGCCCATCCTCAAGTTGTCGCAAATTAATTTATTTGTGACAGCCAACCCTGGGGCTTTCACAAATTAAATGACCGTCGGAAATTTTTCGATATAACCTGGCCCACTAACCCGACACGAATTTTCACTCCACTCGCGCGCGCGTTGCCGCGTCGCCTCCCCGACGCTGCGTGCGCTGCCGCCTCGCCTCCTCGACATCATGTGCCTCCCGTCACCACCCGACGCCTCGCTCCTCCCATTGCTGCCTCTTAGGTAAGCCCCTCCTCCTCCTCTCCCTCCCCCTCCTCCATAGCTGAGCGCCCCTCCACCCTCCCTCCCCCTCCCACGGCCGAGAACCCCCCACCTCCCGCCATGGCCGAGCGCCCTCCCTCCCCTCCCTTCCATGGTCGAGCCCCCCCCCCCCCCCCCCCCCCCGCACCCTCCCTCCATGGTGTTGATGGTTGTTATATACCAATTTCACCCGTCAATATAACTCAATTATGTAAAGAAAATATCATTTCTTGCACACATCACCTTTCTATTTAACCTATTTCCACTTGTCCTTGGAGAAAATGGTGCATGCAGGTATTTTATGCAAAATTGAAGTGAAACAAGGGGATGGATCTGATAAATTAACATCCCAGCCAGTCAAGTGCCAACATGTGGCACCACATGGATCAAATGGCCCACAAATAGAAGTATCCAAGGCCATACAATGGTGTACACCCTATATCAGTCAATGGGACCCACCTGGAAGCCACCTCGAGAAAGCACAGGCTGTTTGGAGCCAGGAGTAGGTCGGCCGACCTAGTGGTTCGACCGACCCCTTCCTAGCGCCAAACCCGGTCAACTTCCACGTGTCGGCTCCTCCTGGCTTGAAGAAGTTAGTAGTGACTGATTCGCGTGCTTTTGGTGGTGGGAACCGACCCTTCTCTAAGCTATAAATAGGACCCCTCACCCCTCACTTCAACACACACCACTTGAGCATCATTGTATTGTATACACTAGTTCTCTTAGTTCTTAGTGGAGTTAGGCTATAGAGAGGAGAGCCTCTAGTCCCAAGTCCAAGTTGGGAAATGTATGGCTCATGTATCTTTTCTTATATTTGTGACTTTATGAATAATAAAGATATTATCTTTAGTCTTCTTTTATTCATATACTTGGATGAAGCTTTCTTGTTTGATTGCGGATTCCATCTATGTGGTAGGAATAATCTTTAGGATCATGCCTTAATGTCATTATACTATCATCATAAACACTAAAAATCTCCACTATAGTCTAAGTAGTTATGATATGATTATGTTAATATGAATAACTTATGTTATGTCTCAACATTGATTCAACGATGATTTAGTTCATTGCTTTAGGATAGCTTGTGCTGTGACTCCTAAGGTATTTACTTAATATGCTAGCATGGTGATAGGATATTTAAGTAGCATTGGATGTCTCATAGACCCACGGATTGAAGAGGTAGGCAGTAGGTGGTGACAACCCTATCTGTCCTTTGTAATCCGCCACGTTCGGCTATGCCACAGGCTCCTGGCAGGAGTCGTCCTAGTATTGCTAGGGTAAACCCGTGCCTGATGTGTTGAACAACTTAGCATAATGATTCACCATTGACATGGTTATTAGTACCTAACCTAGGCTATGTATATGTATATTAGAAGCATTGTAGGAGCAACTCCCCTACTCTTAGTCTAACCTACATTAGGACCCATTTACCCTTTAGAATAGATTGCTAAGGTGTGTATCACGCTACCCATATATTATCAACTTACCTTTGTCTTGTGATAATTGATTAGTATTCCATAGCTTGATCATAAGAGTAGTGTTTACTTTACTCCATTGCCTTCCTTTAGGATAAATATGATACCCTTGGGAATACTCTTGGGTGAAATGCTACACAACAGTTTTCGTGCGCTTGCAGACCTCATCTCTTTCGAGAGCTGATCTTTGATGTAAGAAACGTCAACACATGGCCGCCCCCACGCCCCCACTCTTTCATGGCCAAGCCCCCCCCCCCCCCCCCCCCCATGCCCTCCCCTCCCTCCATGTCCGAGCTCCCCCCTCCCCTCCCTCCATGGCTGATCCCACCCCCACCCTTCCATGGCTTGAATTGTTTAGCTAGATTGATGCTTGAACTTAGCTCTATTTTTAGCTAGGTTTAGCTAGATGAATTGCGATGATTTTATCGATTGGATATGAATTGATGAATCGGAGGTTAATTAGGTTTGAATAGGGATTAATTTGGTTGATTTCAATTGACCAATATGATTTGAAATTACATTTGAATTAGTTGATTTGAATTTAGGTTTGAATTTAGGTTTTACTTATATTTGTTTGTTGGATTTGAACTATTTATGTTGATTAGTTGATTAGTTTAATCTGTTTAGTTGATTAGTTAGTTTAGTTGGTTATTTTTTTAAAACTGTTTAGGTTAATTAGTGTATGGTAATTACTTTATTGTAATTGTTTACTATTTAATTATTATTTTGATTGATTGAGTGCTTGATATATATATATATAAGTAAACAGGCTTCGTCCCCAATCTTTGTTTCATCCTAGCTCCCTCCCGCTCCCGGTCGTCGCGCTCCCTCGCCAGCCGCTGATGTGCACGACAGTCGCGCTTCCACCCGCCGCTGCTTGCTGCGCTCCCGGCCGCTACAACCCATCACGCTCCCTCGCCATCCACCGTCATCGCATGCCCGCTGCTCTCCCGCTGTCAGCTGTCGTGTTGCATGCCACAAGGCGCCGCCACTGGGCTCCTAGAGCCGCCACTGGCTCCCCTTGGTTGCCCCTCCCCGGTCTGCCCCACCCCAGGCTGCCCCTCCCAAGGCCGCTGGCTCCCGTGGTCGTCTCTCTCGGGCCACCCCTCCTCGTGGCTTTGTTAATTAATTAACTTCTCTATCTTTCATCTTACACGACTAACCGTAAAGCTATCATATGTTAACTTGGTTTACCTACTTACGACGGCTAACCCTAAAGCCGTTGTTAGTTAATTTTGGACTGTTGACCCCACAGCTTGAATAACTGCACCATTTTTGGAGGGTGCAGTGTAAAACAAGAGAGGTTATGCTGCCGAAATTTTGTTCGAATTCAGGTTTTGTGTCTCGTCGGAAGCAATAAAAATCCTGCATACATTATAATTTCTTCAGGTTTAAACTGTAGAGTCAAACATGGATGAAGACTGTAATTGGATGTATACTGGTTGGAAGAGCAGAACTGGTGGTCACTCGGATGAGTGTACATCAAGTTAGATAAATTTTTGAATCGAGCATTTTTGTTGTCAACGGATGATAAGGTGCGGTGCTCATGTACGAAAGGCCGGAGCACCAAGTTTTTGAGCAGATTGGATATTTTGTTTCACTTATGTCAAAATGGTTTCACGCCACATTATGAGGTGCAGACCTTCCATGGCAAGACTAAATCTCGAGTCGTAGTAGAAGTAGATGAGGATGATGATATAATGGGGGTTGATAGGATGATGGGATGCTAGAAACTCTGGAAGCGGAGGATCCTCTTACAATGGAGGCAGACGAGTTCTTCGAGGAGCTCAAGAAATGAGAACAGCCGTTGCATGAACACACGAATATGACGTTCCTTACTTTCATGACCAGATTTATGGAAACTAGGTCTAAGTACTTTTTTGCATCAACTGCTACAATGATCTCATGAAACTGATTTGCGATATCCTTCTAAAACCTCAAAAACGACCTAAAGATATGTATAATTTAAAGAAATTGATAGCTGGTCTCGGTATGGACTATGAGAAAATTCTTGTGTGCCCAGACAACTGCATGCTATTCTGGAAAGAGCACGCCAACAAGAACAAGTGATTGAAATGTGGTAAACCAAGGTATGTCAAAGTTGTTAATGAGGATGGCGATAATGTGACGACTTATGTTGCACATAATAAACTTCGTTACTTGCCTGTGACTCCTCAGTTGAAGCGGTTGTTTCTTTCAAAAAGAACTGCAAGACACATGAGATGGCACAAAGAAGGTAAACATGAGAACAAAGAATTCTTGACGCACCCGTCCGACGGTGATGCATGGAAGGAGCTAGACCATTTTGATCTAGATTTTTCTCGTGATGCGAGAAATGTTCGTATCGGGTTAGTGACAGACAGGTTCTCATCGTTTAGTACAAACGCCATGCCATACTCCTGTTGGCCCGTTTTTGTCATTCCGTACAACCTGCCACCGGCTTTTCGTATGAAGTACGAGTTTATGCTCCTCAACCTCACTGTACCTAGGCCGGATCATCCTGGGTCACATCTCAATGTGATGTCGAAACTGCTGATCAAAGAATTGAAAATGTTGTGGACAGGATTCGAAGCGTACGATATTTACAAGAAGCAGAAATTCAACCTTCAAGTTGTTTATTTGTGGTTCATCCATGATTTGCCGCCATACGGCATGTTTTCCGAATGGAGCACTCACGATCGTCTGACGTATACGATATGTGCTTCGACACAGATTGCTTTTGACTAACTCATGAATGCAATATATCTTACTTCGATTGTTAGAGACGTTGACTGCCTTCGAATTACATATTTAGGCAACAGAGGAATGTCTTCAGAAAGGACACTATTGTACTAAAGGACCACTGAAATGTCTCAACGGGTCAGAAATTTCTGATATGTTGGACAAACTTGTGCGAGATGAAGGTCATCCTAGATACTTTGAAGGTTACGGAGAGGAACACAATTGGACTCACATATGTGGACTTTAGGAGCTACCGTATGTGAAGTCATTGATTCTAATGCACAATATTGATGTCATGCATCAGGAGCGTAACATGGGCGAAAGTATCATAAGCACATGCATGGATATAACTGGCAAAACAAAAGATAATATAAAAGGTACACTAGATTTGGCAGACATTTGTCACTGTCCAACTCTTGAAATATCTAAAAGTGGTGGTAAGCCACATGCTTCTTTCTGTCTTCGACCTAAAAAAAAGAAAGAAGTTAAGAAATGGTCTGAAACTTTGAAATTCCTAGATGGTTACGCAGCTAGCCTGAAACGAGCCGTGAATGTGAATACTGAAAACCTCAATGGGTTGAAGAGTCATGATTATCACATTATCATGGAAAGACTCTTACCTGTTATGTTTTGTGGCTATCTAGATGATGCGGTGTGGAAGGTTTTAGCGGAGCTTAGCTATTTCTATAGACAGCTATGTTCTAAAGAAATCAAGATAGGGATGATGGATAAGTTAGAGAAGGAGATACCAGTACCTTTATGCAAGATGGGAAAACAAATTCTATCAGGTTTCTTCAATCCAATGCATTATCTTCTTATTTATCTTACATTCGAATCTAAAGTTGGCGGTCCTATGCAATACAGATGGATGTATCACATTGAAAGATCACTATGATATATGAAACCAATAGTTGGCAACAGGGCAAGGGTGGAAGGGTGCATCGCTGAATCATATACTCTTAAGGAAGTAGGATACTTTTCACGTGTCTACTTTGTAGTAGAACACAATGTTAATACTTCAGTGCTGCGGTACAATGTGGACGAAGCACCCCCTTCTAGCGACCTCTCCATTTTTCAAACAAGAGGCACTACCGTTGGTAGCTACACGACCTATGACCTACCCGAACGTGACAGGACTGCTGCTTTACTCTATATGTATGCAAATATAGAAGGGATGCAAGAATAATTCGAGTAAGTTTTTGTCCAACATTTATGCTAATCAACATATTTTGCTACACATGTACTCTAAAAATTATTTTTTTCACATTCAGCAAGTTCCACAAACAATGTTGGCCACATAGGCAGCAACCTACGGCAAAAAAGTAGAAGGGATGCAACATGAAAAATCCCTATCCTGGTTTTGAGATTATGAAATACTCTCTTGTCTTCTATATATTAAAGTTACTGATATTAAAGAAGTATTCTTTTACCTTACAATGATTTTGACAGTGCATGACTCACAACGCCCATAAAGATTTGCAGCAACTATCTTATGGATTGGTGAATGTTAGAAGCTATGGTCGATATGACGTAAATGGCTTTCGATTCCGTACAACTCATTTTGAAGCTCTTCGTGCTCTCGCGGCAACATCAAGTTTCAGTGTTGTGACGAGAGCAATTGACAATCAAGGGCATGAAACCAATTATTATGGGATCATTAAAAAAATCTTTGAGTTTACTTTTACCAAAATTAAGATACTTTGAGTTGTCTTCTTTGACTTTGACTGATTTGAAACCTCTCTTGGAACTCGGGAAAACCAATTTGGAATGGTGGAAGTCAAACACAAGGACCGACTATGAGGTTACGATACATTTGTTATTGCACACCAAATGGAGCAAGTGTATTACCTATCTTATCCATGCACAAAGCTAACTGCTTGGTGGGTGGTATATAAGGTGAATCCTCGTGATCGGTTATATACTCCTAGGGACGATGGTTACCATGATAGTGAAGACGTTGAAGAAGTGTACCAAGAAGAAGAGTTGCCAAACACTTTTATCATCGCGCCTGGTGCAAGACTCGATCAATTAGTTGGAGATGTTGAAGATGTAGAGACAAATGATATGCGAAAATGGAAATTGGAATAGGTCATGATGGAAGATCATTGGACCAATTTAAGGAGTAGGGCACATGATAATGATGTTGATGAATTTTGAAAGTGATTACAAGTAACATTTTCTTCAAGTTAGTAACATGAATTTTGTATATCTTATTTGCATATTTACTAATTATTTTCTAAAATAGGATGGCGTCAATGAAGGGTAAGAAGGTGGCGACGACGAGGAGGTTCTTCCTCTCTAGTGATGAGGACGCTTTCGCTGGTGCCTCATTGACCGGGAGCAGACGCTCTCAGCTGATGGATCACGTTCGGGCCAGCTCTAGGGCTTCGTCAGAGTAGCCCATGGAGGTACTTCCACTAGTCTTTGGAAAAAATCTTAATATCCAATTTCCACTTACTTATGAATCATTTGAATGGTGTAGTCCTCATCGACTCACTCGGAGGCTAGGGCGCGAGTTAGGCCTTCGGTGAGCCAGCCCTCAGCCAGCCAACCCTCTGGCCCTTCTGTTCCTCATCCCTCTGGCTTGGCTGGTGGGGAGCCTTCAGGGTCACCACACGTGGTGTCCGAGCTGAGGCGGCTGACGAGGAAGACTCACTTTGTCAGTCCTCCTCCGGTCGCTCCAGTGAAGACTGTGGTTCGTCCGGTCGGAGACATGTAATAAAATTGTAGTGTTCAATTTTGGTTTCTTAAGTAATTAATCAATAAATATGTTGTTGAGTTTGGTTGGACCTGTCTTTCATCGGTGAACGGAGTCCTCGGGTCCTTAGTGTGTATGCACTATCCTGGGGTCATCGACGGGGTGGCTGCTACTTCGTGGGAGGAATACACACGCGTCCCTCACGAGGAGCACGACAACCTTCAGGAGGTCGTATGGGTCAATTTTATGGTAAGTATGTTTCATAAAATTTCTAAAATTGAACTCTTAAACTCTTGTAATGAACACATCTTCAATATATTTTTGTCACAGGAAAGGTATATTTTAGAGGACCCGAATGACCCTTACATGTTTGAGCATGCAAGAAAAGTGTTTCACTACAACACTGCGAAGGCGGTTCGACATGCTTTGTCGAAAGCTCGTATTCAAGTTATCAACAAGCACATGAATGCGAACAACCACGACGTGCGACACTTCTGGCAGGAGAGCGACAAACACCTGACGGAGGAGGAGTACGTGCAGCTACGTGACGTGTAGTATATATTATTTCTGATAATTTTCTCAGCGATATTTTTAACGACCTACAACTACGTTCAAGGCAACGTGAGTTGGTTGCAGGGTCGGTCTGAGGCATACCGGGCCCTTTGTTGGTACTAGGCTAGCGATGAGTCCAAGGCTAAATTCGAGAAGGCTCGGGGTTGCAGAGGGGTCGAGGGGAAGCAAAACCACGGCCAAGATAACCACTTGCGTTTAGCTAAACACATGGTAAGTGTGTCTGATTTATGTTTATATAATTATAATATATTGTTCGTGCTAACATGTATTGATAGAAGCGCAAGACGGGGGTGTCGCTGACCCCTGCTGAGGTCCAGAAGAGAGGTCACAAGGACCCTTCTAAGCCTGAGGGAAGCAGTCAAGCCGTAGCCGAGCGGTTGTTAAATTAAAAATTATTCATATTAATTATAACTATATAGATTGTTAAACTTACACGATTTTCTTGTTTTCAGGCTAGGTACGGAGAGGAGGCTAGGAGGATACACGACGAAGGTTTCGATTGAGAACATGAACCAATCGATCTTCCAAGCCGCATATGCAAGCAGAGGCAGAAAAGCCTATGGAAGGTGAGTTTGTAATTCATTTTATCGTTGTCAATTCAAGATATTTCAATTCTATATTACTGATTTTTTATAGGCCCGCCATATTCAACAAAGTTGTCAACTCGAGGGTGGCACGACCTACGAGAGGCAGCTCCACGCAGGCTTCATCGGCGAGCTGGAGTCGTCGTGTCTCACAAGAGGAGACTCTCGCCGTCAGGTCCAAGGGAACCGCTAGCAGTAGCAGGCATAGATAGAGGCGCAAAAGGCGGCGATGCAGGCCACCATCTCTTACCAGCAAGCCTGCAAGTAATTTAAATTCATCGCATTCTTAATAATATGTAATAATTTGTAACATTCGAATGATAGAGGTTCTTTCAAGGTGGAGGCCAGGCGGAGCAGCTCTAGCTACCTCCACTGCCACCGCCAATTCCACCGCCAAAAGTGCATCTACCGCCACCGTTGCACCCTTCCCCGGGTCAGGTAATAGATAACGTTCTTACTTAGTCTCAAATTATCTACCTTAAGTTCAATATAGTAAATTCTGGATTGTTTAATCAATTCTAGTCATAAGCGAAGTTTCAAACTAATCAATACGTCAAACAACTTTTATGTGTTGCAGAAATCAACGACGGAGGTTCAAACTTTGTCACTGTCTATACTGGCGCCTGCACCGAAGCGCGAATGAGATGTTGGCAGCATGGGAGGTTGCTAGAATTGATGGATGGAGATGCATTTGTCTTTGTTTTGTGTTCTTTGTGTCGTGATGGATGGAGATGTTATATATTGTGATTTGGAGATGCATTTGTGACTATCGTTGCTGCTATTATGTGTTATTTGAATTGTCTCTGTCGTGTTTCTGGCCATCGAGCCGGGCAGAATATTCTGTTTTTAAAAAAAATAAAAAACCTTATTTGCGACAACTTTTATATAGTATTGTCGCAAATAAGACTTGTGGCCATTGCAAAATAACCTATATTATTTGCGGCGGCAAGTGGTGGTCATCGCAAATAGGAACTTAATTACGACGGCCACCGCTAGCCGTCGCAACTTGTCGGGCCCGGCCCATCCGATGGGCCCGGACCCTTGTTTGCGATGGCCGTCGCGATCCGTCTAGGTTAAATTGCAACGGCGGCCGTCGCAAATAACCTTTAATTGCGATGAAATTTGAGTGACGGTCGAAAACCGTTGCAAATAAGGAAAACCGTCGCAAATAAATTATTTGCGATGGTATTCGTCTTATTTGCAACGGCTTTCATTGTGTTTCCTGTATTGGCGGCCGTTTAGTACCAGTGCGGCCTGACAAGGGTGCATGCATGCGCAACAGAAGCGCGAGTGCAGCCTGACAAGTATGCATGCATGCGCAACAAAAGCACGACTTTCAGTTGGCGTCCACGTATGCAACCGAACAAGTCGAAGGTAGGTGCACAGCAACAGCTAGGAAACCTATTTTCTACACCACTCGGTTTGTGGGCCCATACATGTGATGCCTAATTGCATTCAAGAAAGTTGGTGCGGGGTGCGACTGAATGCGTGTGTCAGTCATCCTCACTCATATATAACGCTTGCATTTACATTTGCATTTGTCTTTCCATTTGTGATGTAACGCGTCAGTGATAATTTCTCGACGAAGAGATCCATATGTGTGCTATACTACTGAACCTTCGGTATGGATCACACCTTGACAGCCATATGCATGAGCCCACACGAAGGGCTCAACTAAGATGCTGGACCTGCTATTGATAGTAACCAAAAAAGGACTGCAGTTGTATCCATTAGCAGAGAACAGCAAAGACAAGAGGTAATTCGATCAGGAGCTGAAATAGAAAGATGGAGAAATTTTGCTGGTGCAAGCAAGCGTGCATACACATTCAGGCATATGCCTACCAGATGGAACAAAACTTGTAGTCAGTAGCATACCATAGAAAGACGACAGAGACAGATGTTGCCAGCTTGTGTCATCTCATCGTCTGCCTATTTCATTGAGCCCTCTCATCGACGAACGCCGCCTCCATTCTCCATACTGTTATAATAAAGCCTCATTTCAGACGGCTCCAAACATATTATCACACGTGATTTTCAAAATTGTCTGAAATGAAGAGTGTGTGATAATCTGTAATTTCATAGACGGTAACTAAAACTGTCTGTGAAATAGATATATTACAGGCGGTTCTTTACATATGACTAGCTGCTTGTAAAGACGCTTTATCACAAGTGGTTTGTACCGTAAGAGTAACCGTCTATGATAATGGAGTTATCACATGTGTTTTTTTACCTATGACTAGCTGCTTGTGAAAACTCTTTATCACACCCAGTTTGTACCGTATTAGTAATCGCTTGTGATAATGAATTTATCACAAGTGGTTCTTTACCTATGACTAGCTGACTGTGATAATATACTTTCATAGGTAGGTCTAGCTGTAGATAAAACACCACCTATGATAAAGTATACCATATACAATACTACCTGCTGTTATTTCTAATTTCCAGGTCAATTTCACTAAATCAATATAATCACAGAAGTCATCTCATAGTTTACACTAAAATAATATAATCACAGAAGTCATCTCACAGAAGTCAATTTCACTAAAACAATATACATATGTACAAGTTGCACTTTGAATTGATATACAAGTCATCTCATAGTTTACACCAAAATGCTGTTACACCAAAAGTCATCTCATAGTTTACAAGTTTCACTAAAAACTATTTCTATTGTCATACTCGCAAAGTTCTGGCACAACATCTATTACACCTTCGTGATCGAAGAACATCCCCCTGTGGTGGAAAATTTTGTGACACATGAAGTGATACAGTTCACTCACAATCTTGTCGGCTCCTCTACTAGGAATACTTCTACAAACCAACCATTCTTGGTTCACATTCTTCGTGTGTTGCAATGAAACACATAAAAAGGTTTAGAATGTGTTGGTGATAAAGATAAGTTTGGAAGAAATTCAAGAAATTGTTCTGTTAAGTAATTGCACTTTCAATTAACATATAGGTTTGGAATGGCTATTTGGATAAGTAAATGACAAGTCGGAACCATCGGGCTAGTCCGCCCACAAGGGGCGGACAAGTCCGGCCATCCAGGACTAAGTCGCAATATCCACTTACAAGTCTCAAACAGCCTAGTCGGACACACAATGGACTACTCCGAACTCACACAAAAACGGCTTTTCCGGTCAGAAACGGACTAGTCTGTCTGAGTGGACTAGTCTGACCACCTAGGGCGGACTAATCCGGTCTTTTAGGACTTAGTACCAGAAAGACTCAGACGCACTCACAAGAGACCAGTCCGTCACCAAACAGACAAGTCCGAACTTACACAGAAACTCTTGGTCCGCCTAACATCGGATCAGTCTGATATGGCCGGACTAGTCCGTCCTTTCAGCCGGGGCAAGTCCGACCCTGTCCTTAGGGTTGCCTCAACTCATCTCTCAAACTAATATAACTTGGAGTATGAGCTACTAAGAGATTCTCAACATTTTGACACATTGAAGACACTCAATCTAAGTGGCTAAACTCGATACAAAGAATTTAAAAACCTAAATTCTACTCTTTGAGTTATTCTCTATTTTCTCCTATTTTCCCCTTTTGAGTGTATCCAATGTCGTCCATATTTCAATCACCTATTATTACACTAGTAATGCATATTAGTCCCTTAAGTGTTGTCATTAATCATCAAAACCCATGGCGATTAGCCTAGATGCACTTTCAAAACACACTCAGCACGAACTAGTCTGTCTTCAAATGCAGAGATATTGAACAACAGAGATACGATCAAAATACGCTAGTTACAATGAAAATGAAACTCAAAAGTAAGAAAATACAATATCGACATTAAGGATAACTCGCATACATAATACCCACATAAGACAATCTCAAGAGGCTGCTTGGGACAAGAATAATATATTGATATATGCAATGGATCCTTATTAGGAGGGCTCTCACCGCCAAGTTGTTTCACGTAAAACCGTCAAACCCTGTAATACAAGGAATGTCATATAAAACTTATCAACACATTCTAAATGTGTGTATATTAAAAGTATCAAATAACCGTACATTTTCAAAATGGAAAGGAAATCTTTGTAACGATCTCGTGTGTAATCGATCGAGTCTAAGACCGTTGTCGAACCCTACGTTGTCCTGATGAAGATCATTATGTAGTGTTTACTGCACACGTACAAACACACGTGTTAAGTTAACAATTCACAATAATTGTTATTTCAATGTTATATGTCGAACTTACTCAAAGTGGTACGGAGAATTTACGAGGTCCTTGCAATCTATGACAAAGTTAAATATGGCATGCCCTATATAAGCTGCAACCTTTGTCCTTTTATCCTTCTTTTGGTATCATTCGACATCACAACCGCATTTTTTATGGATCGCCTGTGTTTGAAAAATGAGGTGCATGTAATAATTGGTTTTGTAGTAGTGCCACTGTCCACTCTAGCGCAACACAGCGCATTAGGGGGAGAGGCGGCACAGCGAGCGAGCCGAAGGCCGAAGCAGCCAGCAAAGATTGAATAAGGTACATTTTCCGTTACTTTCTACCGCATTTTTTTTGAAAAAAAAAACGAATATGAATATGGTCTAGATTATATCCAACGTACCCCTTCATCTTTTTAAATCTTAGTCATACAATTTATATCCGGCAATTAACAAAAACCACTTGATAATGCCGGAACTTATTCTTGAGCCCCTAGGACAACAACGTAGTTACACTTTGACTCATAGCTAACAAAGTACTACTTCCGTTTTTGTCGTTTCCGACAATGAAAGAAACTAAAAACAAACTGAGACATTTATTTCGAGACAAAGGTAGTAATATTTAAATACCTAAATTAATTTTTAATTATAGAAAATCCACTAGAAACATTCTATTTTTATATAATCCCCTAACTTACCTTGTCATTACATATACTGAAAAAAATCATGAGGTTCAAGGCCCAATTACTATTCATATGAGCAGCCAATGTCTCTTTAATTGCATCATACCGTTTCCCACATCTCCCTGATGTCCTCATCCTCATTCCAATAAAGAACTATGTATTTCTTTTCATCATGGACCTGTGATAGTTCGGCTTCGTCTGTCAAGCGACAGCTTCTGGAAGGATAAGAGCAATCGATCAATATTCCGGGAGAGGTACCAAGCTCACGCACGGATGCATAGGCAATCTTCTATATTTATATTGCACCAGCAAGCCACCTAATGCTTTGCACTGTCGTGTGCTCGTGCGAGGTCGCGAGGACACCTGCGGCCTGCCCATTGGCGCAGGAGATGGTATCCGTCGCCGGGAAGAACCAAGCCGAGGAGGGAGAGTGAAGTCGACGAGCCTGGTCGTGCCACGGAGACAGGAAAGGCGGAGCCAATGAGCTGTAGAGGGAGAGGCGGCACTGTCAGAGATCGGAGGAAAAGAGTGGGGAGGCAGATGGAGAGGCAGAGCAGCGAGGAAGATGTGGAGGGGAGATGCGACATTGCGGTAGCTAGAGTTCCTGGTGTTAGGCTTCCAGCCGAGGACCGGGTTGGCATCCTCTGCATTGCTTCAACCAATGCAGAGAATTTCATTTTTGGCATTAGCTCACATCTAAGCCATCAATGTTCAAGACAAAGATTAAGATTCGTTTGCTTCAGTGGAGCTAAGGCCAACAGGAGTGAAAATTTCTTTTCCCCATCCCACCCCTCCCTCAGCCTTGACAAATGAACTCCGCTCGCCGCACCGGTAGCTACTGTGCAAAGGAGCCCAAACACTTTGAGGCTGGAGAAATGGAATATGACGTGGAGCCTCTGTTGAAGTTTTTAAGATGAATATTTTTTGAGCAAACGCTGCCATTCGCTATGGAATCAATGGTCCAGATTTTAGCTAATGCTCAAAAAAAAATTTAGTAATGCAGATGATCTCAGTCCAGAGACGAGAGGGATGCAGGGGAACCGGTTGACCCGGGACGGTAGTCAGTTATGCAGGATTGCTACCAGGCCTGTCGGGCCACTCGTTAATCGGTTGTGTCAGGCAAGCCCGATGGGCCAAAGGCTAAGTTTAGGTTTGGTCCGAGCCGAGCTCTAGGTCAGATTGAACCCAATCTTTTTGTGCTAGACCGTGATTTTGTCGAGTCAAAATTACCGAGCTTCATGCCAGTCTGATCAGCCAGGCCCATTTGACCCCTTATACCCCTTCCTTCCCCGACCGCCTTTCAACCAAAAGAAATATAAAATATATTATTCATACTTATGCCCAATCTTAAAAAAACAACAAGAGTGCACAAAATATATTTAAGCATAAATGATTTATTTGTTGTTTTAGTTGCAGGCATGGCAGGCATGGCAAGTCTACCTACTCTTTCCTTGGCGGTGGGCACCCCGCACTTCTACTAGGCGGACAACGACAACAATTCCCCCTGCACAGTCCACTCGCTTGCCCCCGGGTAAGTTGAACTTGAACCATCCAACATTTTATCCAAAGAAAAAAACAAGAAGAAAAATCTCATCTCCTGGTTTTGCCCAGATTGTCCAGGATGGCCCTCACTTCCGAGGTCATCTTATGCTCTACGAAGTTCTTCGGACAACTTATTAGTAGCTATTTCATGGGATTCAACCCACTCCCACCGAACCTAATGATTCGTATTTGGATGATGACGTCAAACATGGTAAGTATGATCGGAAGAACTCGCTTCATATTTCATTCTGGTTACATGCCTGACATTAAGCTTAAGCATGCAAATCTTTGCCTTGATGACGTTCAGACATGCCTCTTCTATCCTCAGCACCACTGTGTACTTGAGGGAGAGAGGTTTGCTGAATGTCAGGGTATATCTTAGACTGATGTGGCACAGCAGTCTCAGCTGCGCCTGCGGCCTAATGAGCTTGATGACCGCGTTTCTGAATCTGGCAGCTCTAGCGAAAGAGCAGCAGCCCCAGCAGCCGGTATAGCACCAGAAGCCGCGCCTTGACGTCTGCAATGTTCTTCTTAACGTGCTGCTTTATTTTCACTCCCTTCTTTCCAAATTAATTATCATTTTGAACAATAAATTTAGTTCATTTTGAACAGATAATCTTGTCTAAAATGATAATTAATTTAGGACGGAGGGGGTACTTTATAGTAAAAACGACCCATGTAGGGTCAAACACTGTTGTCGGTATCTGTTGGTATATTTATAAATGTTGTGTTCTTTGAAATGGTAACTTTGAGCAGTAAAAATTGTAAGGTGAAACATAAGTAAATAATTTTAATAGCATTTTCTTCATGGACATGTGTAACACCCTCCTTAGTGTCACGTAGGAATAGATGAACTTAAATTTTCAAATGCTAGAAAACTTGCTAAATTTGCATTCAATTTTGAAAGTAGAAATCAAAATAGAGAAACAAGCTAGAAAATATTATTGGAAAGAAAATAAAATAAAAAGAGAACTTGAGAACCACTTGAGCCTAAACCCCACACTCACCAGCAGCCCACCTTCTCCTAGCCTAGTCCAACCCGCAACCCCCAACATTGGTTTCCCTTTTCCTCCTCTGTCCCATGGGACCCGTGTGTCAGCGACCCTCTCTACCTTTTCTCCTCCCTGCACGAGAGGCGCGAAGCGCGCGACTAGGAGGTCGGAGATGGAGGCGTGGTAGAAGGGACTCGGCTACTCGCTGACTCGCAGCTAGGAGGCAGAGGCGGGTGTGCCGTGTGCAGGTTGTTGCCGATGAAAGAGAGAAGGGATCCAGCAAGGAGCGAACTGGCGGAGGAGGCACCGTTGTGCCGAAGAAACACGAGTCACGGGCTCACGGCCGTGACGGAGGAGGCGGAGTCAGACATGAGCGTGAGTGGTTTGCGCCGCCTACTGCCAAATGACCGGGCTATGGGCCTGTGAGCCAGATCTCATCTCCTACTGGCTAGCTAGTAATTTGGAAATTATTCAGAATTGTTCGGAAAATTTCCGATGGAATACGCTATTCCGACTATTCTATCAGAAAACAAACGAAATCGTTTCCGTTCCAATTTTCGAATTCAATTTTCCAATTCCGGATAATTTCCGAATATTGTTTCTGTTCTCATTTTCGAATTCAATTTTCCGATTCTGGATCATTTCCGAATATTTCGGACCAAAACGATAAATGATTCGATAATAGCCCTAAGTTCGAATCCTCCCAAAAATTGCCCAGTTGCGCGGTAAAAACATTTGGAGCGCCAGGCTCACAATCGACAGAGAACAAGAGTCACAGTAGCAACAAGCAAAGCAGACCCATGTACGCGTACGAAGTACGAGCAAATGGCGGCACGGCTGGATGAACCCGAGCACAGAGGAAATTGACCCAGGGGTCACACCAGAGATTATAAATTGGACATCGGCGCCTCAGATTAGCAGGGTGGGACTAAACCATTGCCAGGCGCACAGCAAGCTTGTTGGGCTGCCCTGGTACTTAAACTGCCGTGCGGGCTATGTTGTTGGGCCGCTGGCCGGCTGGAGACAATGACAAGTGGGCCCCGTGTGTTCTTTACAAATTTTTTTGGGAGGATGTTAGCATCAAAATTACTCTCTCCTTCTTACAATAATTGTTATTTAGACAAATTTTTTAATTTAAAATGATAATTATTGTAGGAAGGAGGGAGTATAATGTTGTCGGTGACCGGTTTGGTCGGGCCGGGTGGGCTGAGCTGCGTCGTTTGATCCAATCAGAACGGCTTATATTAAATAAAGTGTACCCTTTTGTTGTTTTAAAATCTGCACCGTCAATTGTGTAACCTACACCCCAGATTAGAATCTAGTGTATTAGTTCGTCTTTAAGATCTACTCCATCGCTTTGCAATCTAATTGAGCACAATCTGAAGATTTATCCCGAGCACGGCCTGTACACCAGAAGCCCCATAAACAATCAGTCGAGCAGCAAAACTTCATCCGACAGGAGATCAAGAAGCTGCTCAAAGATGGTTTCATCCGGGAAGTTTATCATCCAAAATGGTTGGCAAACCCAGTTGTTGTACCCAAGGCCGGTGGGAAGCTTCGGATGTGTATCGACTACACCACACTAAATAAGGCATGTCCAAAAGATCCATTTCCACTACCTAGAATAGATCAGATAGTGGACTCCACCTCCGGGTGTGAGCTATTGTGTTTCCTAGATGCATACTCTGGATATATCCAAATCCAAATGTCTAGGGAAGATGAAGAGCATACTGCCTTTCATAACAGTAGATGGATTGTATTGTTATACTGCCATGTCCTTTGGTCTCAAAAATGCTGCTTCAACCTTTGTGTGAGCTATGCACAAAACTTTTGGAGAACTCATTAGGTACTTGGTGGAGGTGTATGTCGACGACATCGTCATGAAGATCAAGAACAAGGAATCGCTCCTTGACAACTTGCGAGCCGTCTTCGACAAGCTGCGTATCACGCGCACCAAGCTGAACCCAGACAAGTGCATCTTCGGGGTTAGCTCCGGGAAGCTCCTTGGTTTCTTGGTGACTCACCGAGGAATTGAGCCGAACCCGGTGAAAATCAAGGCTATAGAAGATATGCGGCCCCCGACCCGCTTCAAGGATGTACAGAAGTTAACTGGATGTCTAGCTGCGCTTAGCCGGTTCATCTGAGATTGGCAGAGTGGGCGCTTCCCTTCTTCAAGCTTTTGAAGAAGTCTCGGCCATTCCATTGGTCCGAAGAAGCAGAAAAGGCATTTCAAGAGCTCAAGCAGCTCCTCACCACACTACCAATCTTGGTAGCTCCAAACCCTGGTGAGCCTCTACTGCTTTACATTTCTGCAACTACACAAGTTGTCAGCATGGTCTGGTCACGGAAAGACCGTAGCCACATCTAATTTGGGAGCCCAGACCCTTCCGGGAGGGTTCAGAGCTACCTGAAGGCGAGTCTGGGTCCCAGCCCCCAGGCACAGATCCTCAAGGTGAAATGTTAGAAGATCAACCTCTCTCAGCCGAGGGAGTTCAAAGGGCTGATCAAGAAGAAGTTTCGGAGACCTCTGGGAAAGTCCGAGAAGATCAACAAGAAGATTCGGACCCCTTTGGGAGGGTTCAGATAGATGAACAAGAAGGTTTGGACCCCTCCGGGAGGGTCCGAATCGATGGAGAAGAAGATCTGGACCCCTCTGGGAGGGTTCAGATAGATGAACAAGAAGGTTCGGACCCCTCCGGGAGGGTCCAGGTTGATGGAGAAGAAGCTTCGGGCCCCTCTGAGAGGGTCTGGACCATCCAACGCCCAGTGTACTTCATCAACGAAGTATTACAAGATGCTAAGACTCGATACGTTGAGGTGCATAAGCTGCTTTACGCAGTTCTTATTGCCTCAAGGAAGCTTCTCACTATTTCCAAGCCCACAAGATATCAGTGGTAACTTCTTATCTACTGCGTGCAATTCTGCATAACCCTAATTCTACTGGGAACATTGCCAAGTGGGCAGCAGAGCTGGCAGAATTCGATCTAGAATTCTTACCGTGACAAGCTATCAAGAGTCAAGCCTTGGCTCATTTCGTGGCAGAGTGGACTCCCTCTCCATCAAATCTTGGGGGCCCTAATGTGCAGAAGCCGGAACCCAGGGTCCCGGTCTTCATCGAGACTCACTGGACTCTCTACTTTGACGGCTCTGTGCAAAAGCAGGGGGCCAGAGCTAGAATCCTTCTCCTCGCTCCGACTGGGGAGAAGGTAAAATATATGGTTCACCTTGACTTCAAGGCAACCAACAACATGGCGGAGTATGAAGCTCTCATCTACGGGCTCAAGGTGGCACTATCCTATGGTGTCAAGCAGCTGTTGGTGAAGGGTGATTCGCAGCTAATCATAAAGCAAGTCAGAGGTGAATGCTGCTACAACAACCCCCAACTAGCCGCATATCTCCTTGAAGTCTAGAGGCTCCAAGAGGAATTTGAAGTCATGGATCTCCACCATGTTTAGCGTCTCCATAACGCTGAAGCTGATGAACTCTCGACAAAGGCCTCAACCGGAGCTCCGGCTCCCGACAAAATCTTCGTCCGGAGGTTGTCAAGACCAAAAGCTCGGTCTACTGAACTGAGCAAAGGGGGCGAGACCAACACCTCGAAGTTGGCAGTCCCGGTGGCCCTGTTACCATGGCGTCCACCAAGGGTCGTAGGTGCTGCAGGAAGCTCCGAGCAACCTAGCACGCAGGACTCAGAAGCTCAAGATGGCTCCAATGCATGGATCTCGGAGATTCGGAGCTACTTGATAGACAACATCCTTCCTGAAGACGGTGTATCTGCTGACCGGATCGTCAGATTGGTTAAAAGATACACGTTGATAGAAGCGGATCTCTACCAGAGTGGTGCCAACGGCATCCTAATGCGGTGCATTGTAAGGGAAGAAGGTCGCAAGATCCTCGTAGAGATCCATGGAGGCGAGTGTGGAAACCATGCGTCTTCCCGCACGCTAGTCGGCAAAGCCTTTCGGCACGGCTTCTACTGGCCTACAGCACTCCAGGATGCAGTAGAGTTGGTGAAAAAGTGTGAAGCGTGCCAGTTCCACGCAAAACAAATTCACACACCGGCTCAGTCATTGAAAATGATTCCTCCTACATGGCCATTCGCTGTGTGGGGCATGGACATCTTGGGACCCTTCCCAAAAGACGTCAGAGGTTACAGGTTCATGTATGTCGCCGTCGACAAATTCACCAAGTGGCCGGAAGCTACTCCAGTTGTGACTATCAATAAGCAATCAGCAATAAAGTTTTTGAAGTCCGTAGTCTACAGATTTGGAGTTCCGAACAAAGTCATTACTGACAACGGAACTCAATTCACAAGTGCAACATTTCAAGAGTATTGCGAAGACCTCGACATTCAAGTCAACTATGCATTAGTAGCTCACCCGGCAAGTAATGGCCAAGCCGAGAGAGCAAAAGCTGAAATATTGAAAGGACTCAAGACGTGCACTTATGAGTGCTTGAAGAAACATGGAGCCAACTGGATCGAGGAGCTTCCATCCGCACTATGGGCAAGCAGGACTACACCTAACCTGTCAACTGGAGAGACACCCTTCTTCCTGGTGTACGGAGCTGAAGCAGTCCTTCCTCTAGAGATCACCATGGGGTCACTCCAGGTCCGGACCTTTGACGAAACCACGCAGGACCAGCTCCGGAATGAAGATCTTGACCTCGTTGATGAGGGAAGGTGCCAAGCAGCGGTTCGGAATGCACGTTATCGCCAAGCGCTCCGACACTATCATTAGAGGCATGTGCGCAACCGACAGCTCAAGGAAGGCGATCTGGTGCTGCGGAGAATACTAACTCGTGAAGGGATGAACAAACTTTCCCCCAGCTAGGAGGGTCCCTTCCGAGTGATCAAAGTATCTCGTCCCAGATGCGTTCGCCTGGCCACTGAGGATGGGACCCCCGCTTCCTAATCCTTGGAACATCGATCACCTCCATAAGTTCTATACCTAGTGTCACGGAGGTGAGTCTGTAACTATATGCAATGTAAATTATAGAGTCTATAAACAAAGTCGGGTAGGACCTCTGGGAGAACATCCGGACCCCTCCGGGAGGGTCCGAAAAGTTCAAGCAACACTTGACACAGTCGCAGCACTAAAAGTGTAGCTACCTGCCCTGGGTTAGCACAAGATGTATAACATGCTTAGCTTGGTTCCGCACCCTAAGTGTGTTCCTGTCTCCCCTGTAATCCGGACCTATAATGAAAGGCATTGTTATATAAAAGCAGACTCCACGTGCATTAATATTGTGTAGGCTCATTCTATTTTATTTATCCTTCTCATTCTTTACTATAACAAGTTGTGCAATTCTTTTTGAGTTTTATTCCAAGTTATTCATATGTTGTACAGGTTATACTGGTGGTATTTTCGGATCCTAACATTGATGCATTGTCTACTCGCCTGAACACCAAGCCAACACAGGTTCGGAGTGTGCTATCGACTTAGCCCGGTCCTGCACCCTAAGTACGCCACTCTACCTACATTCCGGCAGGCCTCAGTAGGGCGGGTCCAAAAAGCATTCGGATCTGCAAAAGATTATATCAATTTGCTTGTCATCATATCAACTTTCTTCGGATCTAAAATTCAAATGAGAACAGTAAGTCGCAAAATAGTTATAGATGAGAGGATGAATTTTACAGTTTTTCTTGTCTTTGATGCACAGGAAAAATGAAAATTCATGGCGATGGTGGACGATGCCAGAGCTATTAAGCTCCGACAACCTCCAAGGGGGCCCGCCATCGATGTCTTTCGAACGTTGAAAGTGGGCGCCGCCAGAACTAAAAAGCTCTGGCAACTCCCATGGGGGTCTGCCGTTGACGTGAAGTATAATTCAAGTGAAGATGGCGTCACCACCCGAGGGGATCGCCGTCAACATATTCTACGATTGATGGTCAATATCATCGAAGCCATGAAGCTTCGACAACCCTAGGGGGCCCGCCGTTGACGTTCTACGCTCTGACAGTTAGTGCCGTCGGACCTACCAAGCTCCGACAACCCCAGGCGACCCGACGTCGATGTTTTATGCGTTGAACAGCAGATGTCGTCGGACCTATCAAGCTCCAACAACCCCAGGGGGCCCGCCATCGATGCAACAAAAGCTCCCTGTAAAAGTCGGAAATAAACTCCGGATGTAAAAGCTACAAGTTTGAAGTGTCCAAGTCATAAACACATCATCAAATCCTTTTGGTACACGTTCGCAATCAAATTGTGTACATCTACCAGGGGAAAACAAGATAAAGGACAGTGTATTGAAGACAAGGACAACAAAATGGAATTCATTGCAGAAACAGTGTATTTCATTCATTCAAAGTACTGGATTACAAAATCAGGGTTACAGCAAAAGGCAAAAGGAAAAGTTCCTAGCTACTGGAGGGATCTAAATCCTGTGAAAAAACGAGGCAACCTTCTCAGCATCTTCTTGGACGCCAGCCCTGGTAGCATCCTCTTCTGTGGCAATGAGTCCTTCGAAGACTGGATCAAGAGAAAGTTGGGGGTCTCGGCTCTTGTAACACGCCAAGACATACTCAGAAACGTTCTTGGCCAGAGATTTTCCCTCCGTCTCCAGCTGGTCAGTGATGACATCACTCATCACATCGAGTTTGCTGCCAACGGAGCCAAGTGCCACCAGCGTCTGGTCCAGCTCTGGTGCTGGGTTCTTCGGACGTACTGGACTGAAGCAAAGAGGCACCAAAACTCTATCTGCACGCCCCAGAAAATCCCATACATGCAGGGATTCAGTTGCCCTCGAGCTCCGCAGCTCCTCCAATGACCTCCTAGTGGCTGCAAGCTCCGAACCTTCCCGAGCTAGGCGCTCGACCACTTTGGCATGTTGCTGCATACTTCCAGTAACTTTCTTTTCGCGGTCGGCTAGCTCCGTCTCTCGAAGGTGGATGCGGTTCCGTCGTTTGGCCAGTTACTTTACATTCTCTGGCGGCAACATCAGCTTCTCTTTTTGAGAGCTCCTGCCCCAGTTTCCAGTACTTCCCTTCTTCTTCTTTGCTCTGCAGATCAAGCTTCTTGCTACAATCTGCCAAATTTTGCTCTGCCAGAGTCAGCTTCTGGGTGAGCTCCTCTTCTCTTTCCAAAACAACCTCCTGCTGTTCCAGGAGTTTCTCTTCCCTCGCATCAAGGTCTGCTTGGCACTTCAGGAGAATCTCATTCAATTCATTGAGGTTGTCTTTTTGTTCGTCAGCAGCATCATTCCTTTCTTTGGCTTGTTCGAGAATCTCCCGAGAATTAGCATCGAGGGCCCTGATGGCAGCCTCCTTCTCCTCCAGCAATTTGCCCCAATATTTCAATCGGGCCTTTTCCTTCTCGACCCACTCCTTTTGGTCTGCAAGCCTCGTCTGTGCCAGCTTGGTCTCGAAGTGAAGCCTGTTGCGCCAATGCCTCAAGGTGTGGCGCTCTTCTTCAAGGACCTTGTTGTCATGATCGAAGGCGAGTTGGACCTGTCGGGGGCTCGAGCAAGCATTGTCAATAGACAATGCCAAAGGAATAGGCTACGGACCTACCGAGGTCATCTCTGTCAGCTCCAGGGGGTCTTCAAGAATAAAAATAGGGTCACGCACCACAAGTGTGGTTCTCTGAGCTTCTACGGCACTAGGGCCGCCCTCCGAGAGCTCCTTGACAGCCGCTGAGGAAGATCCCCACTAGGGGAACTTCTACCTCTGGGGCCAACGCAGGTCCCGCCGTAGGGTCTTCAACTGCTGGCTCCAGGGTGTTCCGGCTCGGGCATGGACACCTCCAGAGCTATTACCTCTAGGGCGGTCATTGAAGCTTCACCCGAAGCCACTTCCACCACCAACTCAGGCGCCGGTACATCAGCCACCTCCGGCTAGTTGTCGGAGCTTCGACCATCTCCGGCTCGGCTGCCGGAGATTCAACAACTTCCGACTCAAGGGCCAGAACTTCAAGCATCACCGACTCGGTTATTGGGGCATCAATGACTTCCAGCTCAAGGGACGGAGCTTTTGGCACCACCGGCTCACCTGCCAGCTCAGCAAAAATCTCTGGCATAGCGACCGGAGCCTCGATTACCTCCGGCTCCGATGCCGGAGCTTCCACCATCTCCACGTCCTGAGCAGAAGCTTCAGTTGTTGGTGCTGCCGCTACTAGAGTGTCTTCATGTATGTCTCCCCCATGGTCCGGCGATACCACGGGAGTCTTTGGCATCGACTCGGGATCTAGATCCACAACAACTGGCGCCGAAGCTACCGTGACCTCAGCCACCACTTGAGGAGGCGCGAGGGTCGAAGCTGAAGCTTCTGCCCGCATTGTTTTCGCTGCTGCAACAGAGGTCAGAGCATCAGCCCCTGTCTTTGATGCCCTGCAGTCGAAAGATAAGAAGATTTAAAACATGACAAAAATAAGAATTGCAAGTCGATGTGAAAAATTCAAACTTACCTTAGAAAGCTACTGCTCCAATTGGCGTGGAACTTCTTCACCGGGCGCTCGGAGCCGGAGCCTGCCGTGGTTGGCACAGCGGAAGCTCCGGAAAGTCGCCCGGAGCCTATCGCCGTTGTCGGCATTGCCCCAGCCGGGGCCTTCCTTGGCTGAGAAGGACTACCGGACCCAGAGCCCATAGCTGGCACTGGGACCAGAGTTGACTGTCTAGAGCTAGCACTCTTTTAAGGACTTTGCATCGGAGGAGGTGTCGCCGCCGAAGATCTTCCTCGCCGGGGAGAAGGGGCAGTTGTAGAAGGAGCAGACCTGACGGAGCTCCCATCAACGTGTGAATGTGGCCTAGAGGGGGGTGAATAGGCCTTTTGTAATTTAGTCGGAACCTATGACACTTAACAAACTGATCAAATCCTGAGATATTGGACTAGTCCGGTAGAGTGCGGACTAGCCCGATGCGTGCGGACTGGATTGATCAAGTTCGATCAATGATTTCAATAAAAGCACCGTACGCAGTGGAATATAGTATGTAACTTGCAAGTATTGAGTCAATGAAGCCAAGTATAATGCAAACCAATTCTTGTTTCAAAGTTTTAACGTAGGTTATGCAAGATTGACAAAACCCTAGAATGTAATATGAAAATTAAGAACAAGTTTGACACAAGAGTTTATCCTGTGGTTCGGTTCCCATAGAGGCAACCTACATCCACGTTGAGGATCCCACGAAAGGACCGAGTCTTCACTGACCCTAACCTCATCGAAATGCCACGAAGGCCAATTCTCTTCCACTATCACAAGGGGCAAATCACCAAGTTCAAGGGGCCTTCTCACTAGTTGAGGGCTCCCCGAGATTACAAAGCAAACACCACCAAGAACACACTCTTAAGATCAACAATGAAACAACAGGAGTGTGTTAGAGATCAAACCCAAGAGCTCAAATGTGTGGAATCGTGTCTCTCCTTTGATCCAAAGTGAATCCTCAAGGGATTGATCTTTCTTGTGTTGGATTGCATGGATAGATGTGTTTTCTAGGCTCTTGGAGGGTGTGACGGCGTAGGGGGTCGAGAGGGTTGAAGGTAGGACCGTGCACATCTATTTATAGGGTGTTTCCAAAAGTTACCGTTAGGGTTTCGAGGGTCCGAACTAGTCCGTGGTGGAGTCTGGACTAGTTTGACGTGCGGCATGCAGGAAACCCTAAGTGTCCAGGAATATCGAACTTGTCCGGCTAGGAGCGGACTTGTCCGATTTTAGTCAGAAAGGTTTTCGGACTTGTCCGTGGTGATATCGGACTAGTCCGGTGTGGTGATACTCTTAGTGAATAGAGGACAAGTCCGCACTTGGAGGACTTGTCCGATTTTAGTCAGAGGGTTTTCCAGACTAGTCCGTGAAGAGATAGGACTTGTCCATTTTTAGTCTGAGGCATTATCGGACTAGTCCGGACATTATCAGACTGGTCCGGTGCGGACAAGTCTGCACTGGTAAGACTTGTCTGAACCTATACAGAGAGGATATCGGACTAGTCCGATGTACGTCGGACTAGTCCGTTTTTCCTGTGAAATGTGAAGTGTGTGAGGATTTCTTTTGTGCTTGAGCTCTTGGGATGTGTTACACCAACACACTCCCTACACAATGATGTAGTCTATTCAGCTCTTGAGCTCTTTTCTGAATTGATCCTCATTTTCCTTTCTTTTTGGCGCTTTCTTCATTCTTTCATTAAAACCTGCACTCATCTCAATAATGTGGTTAGGGTCTCATTTTTTGTCATAAATCAACCAAAACCCACAAGGTATGCCTAGATGCACTTTCAGCGTGCCTCAACTTTCTCTTTCGGCTGGAAGATTCGGCTAGATCCTTTCTCTTGCCCTTGCCAATGTCATCAACCGTCTTGATCGGAGTAGGGATGACCACCCCCTCGGAAGCTCCGGGAATTACAACCCTGGAGGTCCTGCGCTTCTCCACTTCACCGAGGTCATCCAGCACCAACATCTTCCTCCAGAGCTCCCTGCTGAACTCTGGAGTCATGTTCAGAGGTGGGAAAGCAGCCGGTGGAGTCAAGGCATCATCGGCGATGGAGCCGAGCTGAAATTTTTTTAGATGGAGCCTTAAAGCTTCGTCATCCAAGTTGGATTTCAAACCGGTTTCAATCCGGTCGTCGTCCATCACACTATTGAAGGCCCAGGTGAGCTTCTCCCTTCTCTTCAGCGGAGTCCACCTGTTCACCAAGAAATTACCAAAGACCATGCGGGGGGTCACTCCACCCTCTACACATTCTTGGATTCTGGCCAGGATTGGCTTGAACGCATCTGGTAGCTTCGGAACTACGTTCCAGGCATCGGTGTCAACATTGGGGAGTCCTTGGAGCAGCTCCAGCCTATCGTGCTCCTCCACTACAATGATGACCCAGTCTTTCTTCCAGTCATCCCATTTGCCAGAGGGGAACGACTTCAAGTACTTGAAGGGGCAGTTCTTGCGCTTCACTAAGTAGTAGAAGCCAAGCAGCTTTGTCCCCTTGCCGGTGGTATGGGCTTTGAAGAAGGTCCAGAACAACTCGATGCAAAGAGTCACGCCCACCCACATCTCGCAGAAATGGACGAAAGTCGCCACCATCAGGAGGGAGTGGGGGCCAAGGTGATATAGCTGGAGGCCGTAGAAGTCCAGCAGCAACAAGATGAAACTTGAAAAAGGTGGGATCAGTCCCACCATGGCGTACGCTGAGAAGTACACCATCTCGCCACGGCGGTCCTTCTTGAAGGGGAGCTTGCCAACACGAATCATGTGGTTGAAGGAGTCGCTGGACCACCCCATGAAGGTCCGGACCTTCATCAGATCATCCTTGCTCTTGAGGCGGCTTTTGGGAAGACCCAACTCCATCGCGGCAAAGTGGAGCGAAAGAAGGGAAAGCTAGGAAATGGTTGGAAGGCTCTAAGCGTGAGTTCAATCAAAAGCATAAAGAGTCCTCAAATTGCAGAGGCCTTCCTTCTTAAGTAAGCCTTCGCAAAGCTTGGATGGAAACAACAATAAGAGCAAGGCCACATTTCAAAAATCTACCCTGTCAATGACGAAGGGGCCCGGGGCCACCCCGACGAGAAAGTCGAGGTTATTACCCTAGGCAAACCGTTGTCATGACGGGCGGCGGCAGGCTCGATGGTGACAACCTGACAAGGCGCTCGGAACCGATACGGTTTTCAGATTGGAAACCGGTGACCTTCAATTTCGTGAGAACTGCCGCTCGGATATCACCTGCCGCATTCAAGGAAAGCCACGCGGCAATGGTTCAACAGCGAACCATCACCCCAACTGCACTTTTGAAGTTGCGGCGCGGGAATCGAAGAGGTCCCCACCTCTGGTAGAATAACTTAACACAAAGGATTTCTCCCTAAAGTGGGCCTGGGGGCCACTATCGGTACCCTGCGTACCGAGTACCCCATTATACCGCAAGAAAAGCCAAGGAGTTCCCCCCGTTCAAGTTGAAGATCGCTGAAGGCAACATGTGTTACACAGTACTTGACCTGCCTCCCTCATTTGGGTAGCTCCGACACTAACACGTGTATCACAAGGCCGGACCTAACACCCGTCATAGGGAAGTCCCGGCCCTGCCACGTGTCCAATGACCCCAGACCTAACCCCCAGTAGAGGGAAGCTCCGGTGCTACCACGTGTATAGTGGCTCCGAACCTGTCTCCCTATGATGGAGAGCTCCGAAGCTGCCACATGTCGAACCTCCAGAGCTAAGACTTCAACGGAAGACAGATAGATCTCCAACGGCTCAAACCTTCATAGGACAGTTAAGGTGACAGTTACAAGACCTGATTACGTGTTATTAATGCCATATTAATAACACGCGATCAGTGGACTATTTGGGGTAACGCCATCATTAAGGCGTGTTACCACTCTATTAACCTCATTCAATACTCGTTGATCGTGTATTAGGCGGTTAACTACGCCAGGGCCACATGTCAGGCCAGGCCAGTGATGTAACGTCCAGTCCTTAGACTATAAAAGGGTTGCGCCGCACGGTACATGAGAGGAGGGCCGATACGCACACAAGCACCAGTGAATCCTCAATACAACAACACACACCCCGTGGAGTAGGGTATTACGCTCAGGCGGCCCAAACCACTTAAATCATATGTGTCATCATCTTGTCTAAGATCTCCACGCGCCCAAGAGGATATAAGAACCTCTGCGGGCTACAATTTAGTAGTACCAGGGGAAGTGTCGTTCGTACACTTCGACAACACCAAAATGGTCCAACCCGTTCCAAATAACCGACTTGCTTAGATCTCTAGGTTCCATGTTGCTAAAGGTACATTATTACCAATTCACATCATTCAGGTGTTCAATAGTTCATAATTAAGCAATATGATTATTTCCCATACCCAATTGAGTTAAGCGATGCAAAACTGTAAAAGAATTATCCTTTCCCGACTCTCTACCATGTGTTCAAGCGACAAGGGTGGTCACACAATACTAGTAAACTCCTATAAATGGGTTTCCCATCAATTTGACACAAGCATATAGTTTTGCAAACAAAATATTTAAAAACTGGATCAATATGATCAAGTACACTTTCCTTGCTCTTAAAGCTTAGTTTGGATCGAAGGCTTCAAAGTTCTCGTTTTGCAGGTCCTCGAAATCACTCTCTACAGCGAGACCTTCTACTCCGCGCGACAAACTTGCAAAACAAACAATTCAATCAAAATATGCTCATATATTCCTCAATATGCCATTATATGCTTGATTGATGCAATAATGTTATAACACATGTTATTAAGTTGCTATTAATGCTTACTGACTAGTTATAGTTGAGTTTAACATGTTTGAACAAGTTTTGAATTAGTTTAGATTAAATTGGAATTAATTCAGCAACTTCAGATTCAGGTGGCCGGACAAGTCCGCACTGGGAACCGGACTAGCCCGCCCTGTCCAGAGGCAACGAGCTAGGGTTTTTGTGGAAAGGGAGATCGAAGGCTAAAATCACGCTGAAAATTGGATGTAGAGGGTATACTGTGAGTTTAGAGATCCAAAAGTCGAGAATTGGGTGCAACACTTGAATCTTGACATCTAGAGTTGATGGTGACGAGTTGATGAAAAATTGGTGATGAAGAACGTTGATGTCGAAAAGTTGAAGAAGATCGAGCTTGCTTGATCCTCCTCCTTCTTCTCCTCCTTCTCCTTGTTGTTGGCTCCTCTTAATAGTGGCACACGGCAATGAGACAACAACGAGGCGTTTTCTCAATGTGTTGGAAGGTGTGAAGGTTTTGGGTTGCTCATATAGGGGTGAGGTGGTAGAGTTTGGGTTGGATTTCAACTAGAATTCAGTGGTGGGCGAGTAGAGGCCGTGGTAGGGTCCACTTGGGCTCATCTGAGGTTGGGCACGAAGTTCTTGGGCCCAACTAAGGCAAATACCTAATAACTTGACGTGGAAGAAAAATAGAATCCGAATTGAACTCAGAAGGTCGGATTAGTCCGCAAGAAGGTCGGACAAGTCCGTTGGAAGTCAGAGAGTTGAACTGATGTAAAATCCCCAAATTCTAAAGGCATGTGTCAGCTGGGAGAAATAAAAACAACAAGGAGAAAAGAAATAAAAATGACAAAGATAAAATCAAATCATTTCAAACCCTAAAAGAGGGATTTTAAAAATATAAACTAAGCTCCCGTTCAAATTGGAACAAAACAAAAAATTGGAGTTGACCATTAGATTCGTAATAATTCAAAAAGTGGCTCTACAAATGTTCATAATTTTTTAAGTCCATTTACTAGTTAATTCGAGGTGTACAGTGAATTGCATGTGAATTCAAATCCAAATTTGAATTTCTAATGAATGTAACTCAAATCAAGAATTTGATTCCAGAAATTGGTTACATATATTTACTTTAGTATCCCTGCAAAGATCTACATATTTTGGAGCAAGATTGGTATAGAAATTAAGTGACCAGAGAAGAGAAGAAATATTGGGCTTGCTAGGACCCACTGGTCAGTGCCTCAAACTCACTGAACCGACTGAAACTCACTCTGTTTCTCTGCCTCCCCACGCTTCAACACCCAGCGGCGTGAATCCAGTGCATGAAGCAAGCAGCTCGCCACGGCATAGCCAAAAACCTTCCTCATCACTCCACCGTACATCCTCATCCCTATCTTCAACAGAGAGTGAAACGTTTGGGCTCTTCTCCATTTTTCTTCCCCGTGCAAGAACAGAGGACGACTGCCGTATTTCCTCCATGAACCTTCGATTTGAATCAAGTTCTCCTCTGGTGCGAGTGCAAGAAAGTTGCACAAGGATCTTCTTTCACCTATCCTACTATCCTTTCACTTTTTTCTTGCTTTACTTCATCAAGTTTTGAAGTTGCCGCTGCTGTTTACAGTGAAGCCGTCGACCTCCGCTTTTTCTTCTCGTCGAGCCACCGTTCCAGGCTGAGGTACATACAACCCCTTCCAAAACAAGAAAATGTGCTCCTAGTCTCCCTCTTGCCATCCTTAATCGTTGCTTGATCATCCCTGGCTTGCAATGGCGTTATTTAATATTTTTCTCCCGTGCACAGGAACAGAGCAGCACCGCCTCCTCTGCTTCACCGGCGCACGGGCACTCCGAGCCGCGCCTCCAGTTGTTCCCTACAGGTTCAAGGTTCGCAATCACTTGCTATAACTTCCAGTCAAGTCTTTTCCCTAGTTACTGGACTATAGCTTGGGTAATTCTAGTTTCCCCGACAAAACATTCATAGGTTTCCCACTAGGTCCCTATGTCAATTTTTGATTCTATGTGGAGCCATCATCTATGGAAAAGGTGAACTCTAGCCTCGGGGCGATGTGTTTTTGTGGCCGCCGCCCATTTTAGACCTAGGTCTCCGTTGCACTTTTATCTCCGGCCGTTTCTAGCTAAAACCAATACCCTGGTGATGTTCTAAATCATATCAGTAAGCTTCTCGACCATTTTTAGAGCTTTTCCCTGCAGTGGGGTGCTTTGGCGAGCTCGTCGGCGATGGCCGAGCTGCCGTTGCTGTCGGCAAGAACATTCCGGCCATCGCCGTCCTTTTCCTGCACCACCGGTGCACTCGCCGCACCTCGCTACACCAAATACAGGCTAGGAGGTCAGCTTTTAAGGACAGGATGGATCTCCGGCGAGCGCGCCACCCGTCTCCGGCGATGTGCGCCGTTTGCCTGAGGTTAAAGAAAGGCCGGTGTGGGCCCCAGCCGTCAGTGACGACGTGGCTAGTGCGGGATCGAGTGTGGCAGACGGATTTTATATAACTGCACGGGTCGAACCCAGTGGCCCGTTGTGGCCCAATTCTGATTGGACGATTTTATAACAGTGGGCCCGGGTTTCATTTATTCAAACATGTCCATTAACAAATAATTCCAGAATTCCTCACAACTTCATAATTCAATATCTCCCAGTAGATTTACTCAAATAATTCCAAATAAATTCTTGTAGACTCATATTGATTCCAATTTTGCAGTGGTGCAATTTGTTGGACATGAAAGTCCTAGAATTTTCATAATTAATTCCTTTAAGGCAAGTGCTTGGGAAATTAATTACTCTATTCCTAATTTGAAAATTTCCAAATTTTGTCATGACACTCTTCTAAGTATCCTTGAGATCCAGTAAAAGTTTCAAGTTCATTGGAGTTCTTTGTCACGCCCGGTTCCTGCAAAAGAAACCAAACGAGGTTCCTGCAAAAGAAATCAAACGCACTCTCGTGTATGCCAGGATCAGTTAAATCATACACGAGACCAAACGCACTCCCGTAACCAAGACAACGACCCTCAGGTCTTAACCAAGTATCAACAAAACTGTTCAGACTCAAACCAACTGGACACCAACCCAATAGGTTCCGACCAACCCGTCACCAAAACCAAACCATCCAACCCAGCTAATCATGAATAAGTCCAAGCGTTGCTCTTGACCGCGAGCGCGGCTATCTAGATAGTTTTACACTCTGCAGAGTTTGTACCACTTTACTCACAAGTTATGATTATGTCCCTTGTCGCCTAGTGGACTAGACCCTCCCTGATGCTTGTGATCGCGAATCACACTTCACACTTCTTATGGTGTGTGGCCAGGAGATCACTATGAGACATTTACATCGCACTACCAAACCTGTGCACACTCGCTAAGGTTTCGCCCCACAGCAGAGTCTATTTGTACCTCTCCGCGGCAGCCCCCGCTTGCGCCACTCAAACATCTCACATGGTATACACAAAATAAGGTAGAAATCGACTTAATTGGTTAAACTGTTCCATAGCAGTCTTGTGGTGGCACGGTAAAGCCGGGTTACATGCTCCATGAACCGGTCCTAGAATCTACGACAGACGCTAGCAACCCACCCGAGTCTTGTGCACGCATGCAACCACCGAACCGACCAGTCTGCCTAGATTCCTACACTCCAACTGCAAACCACCACATATCCATATGATTAAGAGTAATATAATAGAAAGTATATTAAATCTCATAACTCATCACAACTAAGACAACATGGCTAAGCGTAATAATATCCCGACATGTAACATAATCCACCCAACATGGCTACAAGAAATATTATAGAAAAACTAGTAAACAACCTATCATAGGATTCAAATTAATTGATTGCATGCAACTAATTCTATCTACATTCTTAATTTCCTAACAGGAGAGATATGGTCAAGGGCACTTGCCTCCGGGGAAGTGATGCTGCTCGGCTACGTCAAAGTCTTGGTCTTGTAAATTGAAGGTCGGCTCCGGGACTGGCTCTGTCCACGCCATCGTACGCGCAACAAATAACAAGAAAGCAATAAGAAACGATGCAAACAGCAAGGCATAATAAATACGTGTACATACAACCAAAGCCTACGCACTTACATCGTCGTGTAAGAATTAACTAATTAATCCTAAGCTATAAATAATTTATAATACGCTAGAATATATTTTATTATTCAATTTCAGCATTAGAAGCGTAGATAAACATTTTCTGGAGATGTTTTAGGCCAAAAACAGCCGCTGCAGGATTATATCTATCAATTTCAGCATGGTACAGTGTGGTTCCATTGCAAAATCATATTACTGGATGTATTAAATCTAAATTTTTACAAAGGTAAGGGTGCATTTAAAAGTACAGTGCTGCTGCAGGGGTTAAAAGGCTAAAACAAAGCTATACAGTGGCTTCTATGCTAAATTCAGACTACTGGATGGGCTAAACTGCGAAACAGCAAGTTACAAGGGTCTAAACATCATTATACAGCAAAACTCACAATTTCTAAATACTTCAGAGTCAGTTTTATAAAACTAAGGGTCTGCGCGTAAATATTTTGAAGTTCTCAAGGGGCTAAACATAATGTAGTGAAGGGGCATTGCTCAATATAACGTGGGCCATTGGATTTTACTTGGACGCACGAGATTAAAAGATGAAGGGGTATGAGAGGGATCCAACTGGAGGCGTCGGATTCTAAGAGAACGGCTGATATAAAAAAAAAAGGTACACATGGCATGCTCTAAGCCCTGGGATATAAAATGGATGGCTGAGATTTTAATAAAACGAAGGGGTACGCCCCCTCTAATCTGAGCCGTTGAGGAGGGATCCAACGGCTTGAGGCAAAGGAAGCATTGTGCTTCTGCCTCCTCTGTCCAGGGGGCTACACCGCCATTGATGGTGTGCAGTGAGCTCGTCGAAGGTCCAAACCCCATGGGGAAAAGCGCCTAAACCAAGTTGAACCCTACCAAAACCTAAGGAGGGAAACATTGCGGACTCACCTAGGGGATTTTCGGGGGCTGGAACGGCGCGGTGAGAAGATCGCGACGGTGAGGGGCGGCATATGGTGTTGTCCTTCGTCTAGAGCGTCGTTGGCTGGCGTTTCCTCGTGTTATTCGTGTTTGGGGCGCGTTCTGGAGCAAGTCGAACGAGCTAGAAGTGTCAGCATGAGAAGAAACGAACGAGAAGGACAGGGCTATGGTGGGCGTGTCGGGCACTCACCAAAATTCGTCGGGGTTGGATCTGCGACTGCGAATCTGCGACGGGGGGGGGGGGGGGGGGGGGGATCGTGGATGCTCTCTTATGCCCCTACGAAGCAAGATGGCAAGTCAGCACCGCAAATGGGAGAAGGGTGATGGCCAAACATGCTGCACGGCGGCTCATTGAGGCAGGAACGGCGGTAATGGCCGCGCTCCCGTTCTGGGGGGAATTTTTTAGGCAAGGAAGAACCCTAGGGTGCGGCAACGACTTTATAGAAGAGAGACGTGGCGTAGGCAGATCGAAAGCGAGCGGATGAGGGCGAAATCACAAGATTCTGTTGCCTGGTTTGTTGGGCGCGCGGGTGAGGCATCAGGGCTTCCGTGGAGAGGGGGGAAGAAGGAAGAAAAGGGTGCTGACGAGTGGGCCCCACATGATGGAGAAAGAGCAAAGAAGAGGGAAAATAATTTGGGTGTTACAACTCTCTCCCCCCCCCCCCCCAAAAAAAAAGAAATCTCACCCCGAGATTTAGAAGACTTACAAGAATAGGTCGGGGAACTCCATATTGAGGTCTTCTTTCCTCTCCCATGTGGCCTCCTTCTCGGAATGATGCTTCCATTGAACTTTGCACATGGGGATCCTCTTGTTTCTGGCGACGCGCTCTGACAACTCAAGAATTTTGACGGGGTACTCAGCATAAGAGAGATCTTCCTCAATGTTCAACTCATCCATCGGCAACTACTCCTCTGGCGCTCTGAGGCACTTCTTCAACTGAGACACGTGAAACACATCATGCACATCTAACAAACGAACCGACAACTCTAGCTGATAAGCAACCTCAGCTCTCCTGTCCAACACCTTGAACGGCCCAATGTACCTTGGTGATAGCTTACCCTTCACCTTGAATCGACGAAGCCCTCTGATGGGTGACACCTTGAGGTACACATAGTCTCCCCACCTCAAAAGTCGACTCTCGTCGTCATGTATCTGCGTAGCTCTTCTGCCTAGACTACGCTATATTCAAATTCTCGCGGATCTCCCGCACTTTCTCTTCAGCATCTCTCAACACCTCTGGCCCAAACACCTGACCTTCTCCTGTCTGATCCCAAAACAACGGAAACCTGCACTTCCTTCCATACAATGCCTCAAACGGTGACATCTTCAAGCTGGCCTGGTAACTATTATTGTAAGAAAACTCCGCATAGGGCAAATTCTTCTCCCAACTCCTACTGTTCCTCAAAGCACATGCTCTCAACATGTCTTCCAGAATCTGTTTTGTCCTCTCCGTCTGCCCATCTGTCTGCGGGTGATACGATGAGCTGAAATTCAAATGGGCGCCCATAGACTCGTGCAACTTCTGCCAGAACCTCAACATGAACTGAGCACCACGATCAGAAAATATCTTCTTAGGCACACCGTGGAGACACACAATCCTCGACATATACAACTCTGCCAATTTTGACCCAGGGTAGTGCTCCTTAACCAGTATGAAATGGGTGACCTTGGTCAATCGGTCCACTATCACCCATATAGAGTCATAATCTGACTGTGTCCTGGGCAACCCTACAATAAAGTCCATACTGATTTCCTCCCACTTCCATTCTGGCACCCTCAAGGGTTGTAGCAACCCGGTAGGTCTCTGATGCTCTGCCTTCACAAGCTGACACTTGTCAAATAGTGCCACATATTCTGCAATGTCTCGCTTCATACCAAGCCACCAATAGTGTTCCTTCAGAGCCTGATACATCTTAGTACTCCCGGGATGTATGGAGTAGTCTGAATCATGAGCCTCCCGCAGGATCAACTGTCTGATTGCCTTATCATTTGGCACGCATATCCTCTTCTCGAGCCATAGTGTCACTTGCTTGTCCACCCTGAAATCAGGAGCCTTGTTCTCCTCCATCAAATGCTTATGCTTCAAAATCTTCTTGTCATTCTTCTTACCTTCTCGAATATCGTGCGCCAAGGTGGAATACACCTCCATCATCACTGCCTTCGTGCTAGACACCATGTAGAGATTAAGTCTCGCAAACTCCTCACAAAGCTGAGGTTGCAACGCCAAAGCGTTACAATGCACCTTCCTGCTCAAAGCATCCGCAACCACATTGGCCTTTCAGGGATGATAGTTGATCCCCACATCAAAGTCATTGATGAGCTCCAAAAATCTGTATTATTTGAGATTGAGATCTGACTGCGTGAATATATATTTGAGACTCTTTGTGATCTGTGTAGATCTCCGTCCTCTTCCCCATCAAGTAGTGTCTCCAAAGCTTTAAAGCATGTACCACAGCTGCCAACTCCAAGTTGTGTGTCGGGTAGTTCCTCTCATGCTTCTGAAGTTGTCTAGAAGCATATGCCACGACATGTCCCTCCTGCATAAGGACACATCCCAAACCCTGTCCAGACGCAACACAATAGACTGAGAATTCCTTCTTCATATCTGGCATTATCAACATAGGTGTCTGTCGAAGGTCGTAAACGACACTTCCCCCGGGCCTGCTTAGAGAGCAGCCCGCGGAGGTTCTTTGGATTCACGAGGGCTAGTCCCAGGAGATCGAACACAACAGGATGATGAACACAGGGGATTTACGTGGTTTGGGCTGCCGGAGTGTAATACCCTACATCTACGGGAGTGTTGTGTATTACTTTGCTTTAGCGTGTATGAGCCTTGGTCTGATTTTTCCGTCACTTGCTAAGGTCGTCCGCCGAGCCCTTTTATAGTTCAAGGACTCAGCTGTTACAAGGTGTGTCCCAGGACCCTACAGGTGGTCCCGGGGAGAGCCAAATTCTATACAAGATCTAGGATTAATTGTTATCTACTTCTCTTTGTTAGGGGCTTCAATGTGCCGTCCCGTCGCGCCGCGCGCCAGGGCTACACATAGTTGGTGATGATGGCAGTGCACGTCTTGTTCGTCTTGTCCTTGCGGCCCATTCGTCCGTCTTGCAGCGTGGGTCTGTACCGGTTACTTGGACAAGACTGGACACTGGAGCCTTGACTTTCGCAAGCGTGACTCAACCTGCCTGGGGAAGGCGCGCGCGTACTTAATGCCTGTCTAAGCAGCGCACGCATTCCTTTACTGCAGCTTCCTACCGCACTGAGTTGGCCGTCCGCCACGTGGTCGCGCCGGAGCTTTCCTCTGCGGGAAGTGAAGCACTTGGCGGATCAGGCCACGTGGCGCATTCGGAGCCCGCCCCTATGGAGGGGTGGGGGCTCAGCCCTGCAGGCCACGTGGTAGCTCCGGTGCCTTCCCTTGTGTGGACGCAGGCTTGGCCCTGAGGCCCCGATCGGCCACGTGGCGGCTCCGGAGCCCACCTCAGTGGGGAGGCGCGGGTCCGGTCCTACCAGCCACGTGGTGGCTTGGGAGCCCCCCCCTCCGACGGGGAGGTAGGAGCTGGTCCTTCCCTCCTCGACGTGGCAGCCTTGGACTCGACCCCTTAGGCAGGGGCAGAGTCCTTAGCGGTTTTCTCCTGTGCGCGGGGGTACCCGGTCTTCAGGGTACCGGCAGTGGCCCCCAAGCCCTCCTCGGGAGAGTCGTCGATACCGCAGGTGGGGTCTTTTTCCTTTTCTTCCCGCGCAACTCTTCCGATTCCATTTCGAGGCAGTTCCCCAAGTGGCACGCCCCTGCCGTTGAGGCGACGTGTCTCCTTCCGGTAAGTGAAGGTGCTGAACAGGCCCCGCACGATGTGACTCCTGCCTTCAATCGTGCTTTAACTGCGGTGGTTCCCAAGGTGGCTCCTGCACTTCCGCTGCTTTCGCCCTTTCGGAAACCGCCGAGTTACCTCCCGCATGGCTAGCTGCCCGGCTCACCTTCTTCGTCGAGCGACCCGGGCCCTTATGTCATTGCCCACACGAGTTCGCTACTCTTCTACTGAGGTTGTGGCGATCCACGCTTTTGCGCCTGTTGACCTGCAAGGGTCCATAAAAAGAGAACTTCCCCCCTGAGGGTCCTTTCTCCCGCCTCTGCTCTCCTGCGCTCGTGCTTTTGCCTCAAGCCCAGTTCTTGCGCTCTAGTTCCCAATCTCCCCGTCCAGAGCCTCCTTCCCCAATCCTCATGGCGAGCATGTTGCCCAAGTCCAGGCTCGCTAACCTAGCCCCGATGCGCCGGCTTCTCGGCTGGCATACTCCTGAGCGGGAGTCGTGGCTCCCTCCCGTGAGGCTCCCTGAGCCTCTCCGCCGGGGAGATGGTCCTCTTCTCGTCATACGTGCTGGCCTACTTCATCCCGCCAGCATCCGCCTTCCTGGTTATGCTCCTGGAGACCTTCGGCCTCCAACTCCACCACTTCGCTTCGAACTCGATCGCCATGTTGGCGGTCTTCGATCACCTCTGCGAGATGTTCGTGGGGGTGATGCCGTCGGTAAAGCTCTTCCGGTACTTTTTTTGTACTGAGGGCCACCGGCAGGAGTTCGAAGGAGCACCTCGGCGCCTACTACTTCCAGTGCCGGACAAAGGTCCCCACGAGGTACATTGCTTCCTTCAACTCCGCGCGATGGGAGCTGTGGCGCAAAGATTGGATGATCGCCAAGGTCGAGGCCCACGACCGGATGTGCCTCCCCATCGGGATCCCCTACTCCGAGCGATCATTCTGGGAGGAGCGCCCAGAGCTGGAGGAGGCATTCAACCCGGTGCTAGAGAGGATCTAGATGTTGGCGGACCACGGGCTGTCGTCTTCCATGGTGCTGAGGGACTTCATGTCCCGCCGCATAGCTCCGCTTCAGCACCGCGCCCGCCCGGCGTCGATGTTCACCGGCCTGTCGGACTGCACCCGGCTCTAGACCGATCCCGGCTCCAACCTGGGCGAGCAGCAGCTGCTCGACATGCTGACCCGGGTCTGCCCCGATGACATCTCCGTGAGGCACTTGCTCTTCCGTCGGCCTGCCGCCCCTTGTGCTCAGACTCCGAGTTGAGGAGGCAGCTGCTGAAGACGATGCCGACCCTTGACGAGTCCGGGCTAGCGCGGCGCCAGATCAGGGACCCGTTCCGGGGGGTCAACATTGCTGACGACGCTGAGGGAGGTGAGGCTCCCTTAAGCGACGCTGGTTCTTCCAGCTACGACTCCTCGAGTGACCCCCAGCACCATCCATGGGGTGGCGTCGTCGCCCTCGGCGACAAGGGGAAGGGGAAGGTGTCGGTTCCGGTGTTGGACCCGTCCCCCAAGAAGCGCGCCTGGTCGCCGCCGCCAGCCCCGTCTGCCCCTTGCCAGGAATTCGGAGCCCTGCCGCGCTCGTCGCCAGGGGGCGCCGATGGCGCCACCTTGCCACCCGAGTCCTCCACACGCAAGAGGGGGAGGCTCCTCAATGCCGACGGGACCCCGATGTTCCCTCTCCGTTCGGAGGGGCGCCAGACCTCGGGGGTGCCGCCGACACCATCACCACAGGGGACCCCGTCACGGGTGCGGGGGGTCCGAACCCCCCAACCCTTTCGGGAAGTGGTGGAACTTCAGCGTCCCCCAGTAAGCCTGCTCAGATTTTACCTTGGGTGTTCATTGCTGTGCGCCTACCCTATCAATCTCTTATGGTCTGAGTTTGCTTGGTTTCAGCGCCACCACAGCTACTCCACCACCCGCGGGCACTTCTGCTGGGGGGTCTGCCGCTCCAGCCAGCTCGCGGGGATCGTCTGCTGCCTCGGGCCCTGCACTGGTGCACCAGGCTGCTGCCGCCGGGGTGCCTCGGGCCCCCGTGCTCGAGGTCCCCGCAGCGGCTGCCGAGGCCCAGCCGCGCGCGCCGACGTCTGCCGCCGCGCCCACCAACGACTCTGCGTCCACCGGCTACTTCGTGCCGACTGATGCTGCCGCGCCCTTCGACACTGCTACGTCGGCTGGCGCCACTGCCCTAGATGCTGCCATCCGGGAGGGGGCGCTGGTCCCCGCCTCCCCAGTGGTCCTCCAGATGGAGGACGACATTGAGGAAGTGGGGAGGCAGTGGCCCGCTGCTACGGCGGAGCCTCTCCCCCTGTCCGAGGCTATTGCCGTGGCCTGCTTCGGCTTCCGGCAGGCCCAGGCGGCCCTTGCCCGGGAGAAGGGGCGGCTCGAGGACGAGGACGACCGGCTCCGGGAATGGGCGAGGACCCTGGAGGCCCAGACCTGGCTGGCGAAGAGCCGAGCGGCCCAGTGGGAGGCGGTCGTTCGGGAGGAGATGAAGATCCTCGAGCAGGAGCGCGACCTCATCGCCCAGCTGGACGCCGTCACCCAGAAGCTGAAGGCCGACGCCGAGGCCAGCTCCCGCCTCCAGGCCTGCGAGGACCTTCAGCACCTGTTGTCCCTCCGGGAGGCTGCTCTAGCCGAACGGGAGCAGGAGCTGGCGGCGAACCAGGCCGAAGTGGAGGTGACCTGCCACGGGCTCATCCTCCAACAGGAAGGGGCGCGAGTCCGCACCGCCGAGTTGGACCGCCGGGAAGCCGCCGTGGTCGAGGCGCAGCAGGCCCAGTCCGTCGAGCGCCAGGCCCTCCTGGACCACGAGTTCAACGTCGCCCTCAAGGAGGGTGACTTGGACCGCCGCGAGGCGGGGGTCGGTGAGCGCGAGAGGGCCCTGGCGGCCAAGGAGAAGCGGTTCCTGGACGGCGGCCCCCGGGCACTGGCAGCGACCCAGCAGGAGGTGGAAGAGCTTCGGGCGGCGCACTCCGCCGAGGCCCGGAAGGTCTGGGAGTTCCTCGGCAGTGCCGACTCAGCTCTGGTGCCGCTCGGCTTCAGCCCGGCGCGCGTGGGGCAGCCGGCGCAGGAGGTGAGTCAGGTGTTCCCGGCACTCGACTCCACCAGCTCGAGGATGCGCTCGCTGGGTGCCATCCTTGACAACCAGCTGGAGGCCGAGGGACGGATGCTGTTGAAGGAGGTGGCGATGCACATCCTGTCCTGCTACCAGAGCTAGTACCCCGACGTCTCCCTACAGCCGGTCCTCGAGGGGCCCATCGCCGAGAGGGAAGAGGCCGCCAAGTCTGAAGTTTCGGATGCGGTGGCACTCATCGCCTCAAGGTTCCAGCGGAGCGACTAAGGGCTCCCCGGGCGTCTGTTTAAGTTTTTGTCTTTCTGTCTTTTGTCTTGTGGCTGGCTTTGATGACAAACTCTTTATTTGTGCGATAAAAAATCTGTTTGTGGTGCCCTTTTATACTCAGCTTGCTTTTATTTCCAGCAATGTCTTATAGCTTCTTGTTGTTCCTTAGCTTCCAGGACCTGCTGTCCCCCAAAGTATGGCCCCCTGACAGGCGTGTCCAGTTGTTATGGGCACACCTGTCACACACTTAGGGTTTAGGGCGGACCGGTGCAGGAGGAGCCCAGGATTCGTAGGTAGCATTGCCGTTGCTGAGTATGTAGGTATGTCGTCAGCGGCCCCCCTGGGGGTGTCGCCGAAGCTTCAGTTTCGCGGCGTCCACCATATTTATGGAGAGGTCGATAGCGGGCCCCCTGTGGGTGCCTCCAGAGCTTCAGGCCGGTGGTGCCCGCCACCTTCAGCGGGAGGTCGATAGCGGGCCCCCTGGGGGTGCCGCCGGAGCTTCAGGCCGGCGGTGCCCGCCATCTTTAGCGAGAGGTCGACAGCGGGCCCCCTGGGGTGCCGCCGGAGCTTTAGGCCGGTGGTGCCCGCCATCTTTAGCGAGAGGTCGACAGCGGTCCCCCTGGGGGTGCCGCCGAAGCTTCAGGCCGGCGGTTCCCACTGTCTTCGCAGGTACTCTGACGGTGGTTGCTGGAATAACTTCCTCAAAGACCTGTACATAGATCAAAAAAGAGAAGTAATTCTGTCCGTTGGTCACTTTACCCCTGCTCTTTTTGTAGTGTCGCTTGACTTACGATCCTGGGCTGACTCGTGGGGCTTGGGTAATTCAGTGCTTCTGCACCTAGGACTCGTCGTCCAAACTACCCAAGGGTGGTCCATCTGGCCCCCAGTACTCGACTGTAGCGCTGGGGAGGCAGAGCGCACAGGCTTAGGGTACGGGACCAGGCTAAGCAGGCTGTGGCCCTGGACCTCCCGCTCGGCATAAGCCTTTTCCGGGGGAGACCATCTGGAGACCCAGGCCCCCGAGTATTGGAACATCCGAGGCCCCAGGCGCATTGCAGGTACCTCAAGGAACCCCACCCGCAGTACAGACAGCAAGGCTCCCACTATTGCTAAAGCAGGGGAAAAACGACAGTGCTCATGATAGATCACGAGCTATGGCGGGCTTACAGCAACATCATAAAAATTAAAGATAATTTTTTGAATTGACAAACCCTATACCAGGCAGGACAACATTCTTTCATTGTAGTTTCTCATAAGATGGAGCAGACTTTACAAGGGGAATAACCCGGCCTGGGTGTCAGATGAAGCCGAGTGCACCTACTTAGGGTTCTGGACCAGGCTAAGCGGAATGTGCACTCGGAGCCCCATCGCCTTATGCTAAGTGTTGTCCTGAGGTAGTATGCAACTTTTACAATGAAATAGCGTTGTCCCAACCCTGGTCTAGGGATAGAACTTACGGAGATGCTCCATGTTCCATGGGTTGGGTAATCGCTGCCCATCCTCCGTAGCCAGGCGGACGCATACTGGGCGGCAAACCTCTGTTACCCGGAAGGGGCCCTCCTAGCTGGGGGAGAGTTTGTTAGACCCTTCCGAGGAGAGTATGCGGTGCAACACCAGGTCATCTACCTTTAGCTCCCTACTCCGCACGGTCCTCTGATGGTAGCTCCGGAGCACCTGCCTGTACCGTGTGTTTCGGAGAGTGGCTCGCACTCGTCCCTCGTCGACGAGGTCCAGGTCTTCACGCCAGAGCTGGTCCTGCGCGGCTTCGTCGTACCTCCGGGCACGGGGGGAGCCCATGGTAGTTTCTGGGGGGAGGACGGCCTCTGCCCCGTACACCAAGAAGAAAGGCTTTTCCCCCATGGCCCGGCTGGTTGATGTCCGGCTAGACCACAGCGCACACGGAAGCTCATCCACCCAATTTGCACCATGTTTCTAAAGGTGTGAGAAGGTGCGAGTCTTGAGGCCCTTGAGGATCTCTGCATTGGCTCTCTCGACCTGCCCATTGCTCTCTAGATGAGCAACTGATGCGTAGCAGACTTGGATCCCTAGGTCCTCGCAGTATTCCTGGAACGCTGCACTTGTGAACTGGGTCCCGTTATCAGTTATGATTCTGTTTGGGACCCCGAATCGGCAGACGATCGACTTGATGAATTTTACTGCTGACTGGTTGTTGATGGTGACAACTGGGGCGGCTTCTGGCCACTTGGTGAACTTATCTACGGCGACGTAGAGATGTCGGAATCCTTCGATGGCTCTGGGAAAGGGTCCCAGGATGTCCAACCCCCATACTGCGAATGGCCATGAGGGAGGGATCATCTGCAGCGCCTGAGCTGGTGTGTGGATCTGCTTGGCATGGAACTGGCACGCCTTGCATCTCTTTACCATCTCGGCGGCATCCTGGAGTGCTATCGGCCAGTAAAAGCCATGCCGAAAGGCTTTACCGACCAGCGTGCGGGAGGACGCGTGGTTCCCGCACTCGTCTCCATGGATCTCTGTGAGCAGGTCGCAGCCCTCCTACCGGGTAATGCATCGCAGTAGGATGTCGTTGGCGCCATGCCGGTAGAGATCCCCTTCCACCAGCGTGTACCTTTTAGCCATGCGAACAATCCTTTCTGCCAGGGCATGTTCTTCGGGAAGGATATTGTCTTTCAAGTAGTCCCAAACCTCTGAGATCCATGCATCGGGACTTGCTTGAGCTTCTGGATCTTGGGCGCCCGGTAGCTCGGAGCCGCTGATGGCGCATACGATCCTTGGCGGACTCCATGGTAGCAGGGTCGCCGGGACTGCCAGCTTCGAGGTGCTGGGCTTGCCCCCTTTGCCCGGTTCGGCTGCTCGGGCGGTTGGTCGCGGTAACGTCCTTGCGAAGACTCCTTGGGGCACTGGGGCCCCTGTGGAGGCCTTCGTTGACAGGACGTCTGCGACTGAGTTGTCAGCTCGAGGTACATGGCACAAGTCCAAGACTTCAAAGTCCTTCTCCAGCTTCAGGACGTGCAGCAGGTATGCTGCTAATTGAGGGTCGTTGCAGCTGCACTCTCCTCTGGCTTGCTTGATGATCAGTTGAGAATCACCTTTAGCCAGAAGCTGTCGGACATTGAGGGTCAGGGCAGTCTTCAGCCCAAAGATTAGGGCTTCATACTCCGCCATGTTGTTTGTGGCCTTGAAGTCGAGGCGCACCATGTACTTGAACTGCTCCCCAGTCGGGGTGAGGAGCAGGACCCCGGCTTCCGCGAGGAGTCGTCGAAGTAGAGCGTCCAGGGGGTCTCGGTGAAAACTGGAGCCTTGGGCACCGTTTCGCCGTTGTTCGGGTGCCCCGGTTTGCTTGGCAATGGGGTCCATTCGGCCAAGAAGTCTGCCAGTGCTTGGCTTTTGACTGCATGTCGAGGTAAGAACTCCAGCTCGAACTCAGCCATCTCTGCTGCCCACTTGGAAATGTTGCCAGTCGAATTGGGGTTGTGGAGTACGGTTTTCAGTGGGAAGGAGGTGACCACTGAAACCCGATGAGCTTGGAAGTAATGCCGGAGCTTCCTCGACGCTATAAGCACTGCATATAGCAGTTTGTGTACCTCCAAATATCTTGTTTTTGCTTCATGGAGGACCTCGCTGATGTAGTAGACTGGCCGTTGGGAGGTCCGAACCCTCCCCGGGGGGTCCGGGGCTCCTTGCAATGCGTCTGCATCCTGGGGGATGTGGCTCCCAGGGTCTAGCTGGGCCTCCGGGGGTTGGGACCCGTAAGGCACTTGGTCACTGGAACTCACAGCAGGGGGGGGGGGGGGGCTCTTCTGGGTTCGGGCCTTGAGGCTCAGCCTCCCCCTCTGGGGCTCCTTCTGGTGCTTGTTGCGGTAGCAGCTCTGGCCGCTCTGCAACCAAGACCATGCTGACCACTTCCGTTGTTGCGGTGATGTACAATAGGAGCGGTTCGCCGGGTTCTGGCGCCACCATAATGGGTAGCGTCGTCAGGTGTTTCTTGAGCTCCTGGAAGGCCACTTCAGCTTCCTCAGTACACTCAAAGGGGCCTGACTTCCGCAGAATCTTGAAGAAGGGCAGGGCTCGCTCAGCCGGTCTTGAGATGAACCGACTGAGGGCTGCCAAACATCCTGCAAGCTTCTGCACGTCCGTGATGCGGGCCGGCGGCCGCATCAGCTCTATCGCCTTGATCTTCTCTGGGTTAGCTTCGATCCCTCGATGTGATACAAAGAAACCAAGGAGCTTCCCTGTAGAGACCCCAAAGACACACTTGTCGGGGTTCAGCATCGTGCGTGTCGTCCGCAGTTTGCTGAAGACTCGGGCTAGGTTGTCTAACAGGGATGTGCTGTCCCTGATTTTTACCACGATGTCGTCGACATACACCTCTACCAGATCTCTAATGAGGTCACCGAATGTCTTATGCATTGCACGTACAAAGGTGGGAAGAGCATTCTTGAGACCATAAGGCATGGAGACATAACAATACAGGCCATCTACTGTTATGAAAGCAGTGTGTTCCTCATCTTCCCTAGACATGGGTATTTGGTGAAAATCGGAATACGCATCGAGGAAACACAGAAGGTCACAACCTGATGTTGAGTCTACTATTTGATCTATCCTAGGAAGAGGGAATGGATTCTTGGGACATGCCTTATTGAGATTGGTGTAGTCGATGCACATCCGGAGCTTCCCGCCAGCCTTGGGAACGACAATAGGGTTGGCCAACCACGCTGTAATCTTCCTCGAGGTTGCGCCGACGTTCCCTCTGGCGCTCGATGGTGACTCGGCAGTCCTCTCCGTCCCTGCGGCGCTGCAGCCCGGTTCTCAGATCTGTTGTTGAGATCCTGGTTGAGCGCGAGTCTGCCGTCCACCGGTCGTTTGTCGGTGTTCGCGACAATTACACATGCATCAGCGGGGCATGTGTCTCCCTCGGCGGAGGCGCGTTGAGTGCGGCGGTGATGAGGTGGTCGACGTCGTTGATCCACTGCTGAGCTGCTCCCTGAGGGGCATCCCCAGCAGGAGGGTTGTGGAGTAGCGCGCGCGCTGCTGCAAGCGCACTCTCTGGGCTTGCGGCCGGTGGCGCCGTGATTGCTGTAACGGCCGAAGTATGCCGTGGAGCGGCGTGCCGGCCTGCAGCCGGCAAAGTAACTGCGGGGCGACGCGAAGGTCCTGACCTTCCTGCCCTAGAGCGGTAGCCTGCTCTAGAGCGGGATGACGCCTGATCCTCCGCCACTGTTTGTCACCGCGACTACGCCCTGGATGATCCAGCGTTGGATTGGTCGTTCACCATTGCTGTTGGTGGAGATCTTGACGGGGAAAAAGCCCCCTACCTGGCGCGCCAAATGTCGAAGGTCGTAAACGACACTTCCCCCGGGCCTGCTTAGAGAGCAGCCCGCGGAGGTTCTTTGGATTCACGAGGGCTAGTCCCAGGAGATCGAACACAGCAGGATGATGAACACAGGGGATTTACGTGGTTCGGGCCGCCAGAGCGTAATACCCTACGTCCACGGGAGTGTTGTGTATTACTTTGCTTTAGCGTGTATGATCCTTGGTCTGATTTTTCCGTCCCTTGCTAAGGTCGTCCGCCGAGCCCTTTTATAGTTCAAGGACTCAGCTGTTACAAGGTGTGTCCCAGGACCCGACAGGTGGTCCCGGGGGAGAGCCAAATCCTATACAAGATCTAGGACTAATTGTTATCTACTTCCCTTTGTCAGGGGCTTCAATGTGCTGTCCCGCCGCGCTGCGCGCCAGGGCTACACATAGTTGGTGATGATGGCAGTGCACGTCTTGTCCGTCTTGTCCTCGCGGCCCATTCGTCCGTCTTGCGGCGTGGGTCTGTACCGGCTACTTAGACAAGACTGGACACTGGAGCCTTGACTTTCGCAAGCGCGACTCAGCCTGCCTTGGGAAGGCGCGCGCATACTTAATGCCTGTCTAAGCAGCGCACGCGTTCCTTTACTGCAGCTTCCTACCGCACTGAGTTGGCCGTCCGCCACGTGGTCGCGCCGGAGCTTGCCTCTGCGGGAAGTGAAGCACTTGGCAGATCAGGACACGTGGTGCATTCGGAGCCCACCCCTATGGAGGGGTGGGGGCTCAGCCCTGCAGGCCACGTAGTAGCTTCGGTGCCTTCCCTTGTGTGGACACGGGCTTGGCCCCGAGGCCCCGATCGGCCATGTGGCGGCTACGGAGCCCGCCTCAGTGGGGAGACGTGGGTTCGGTCCTACCAGCCACGTGGCGGCTTGGGAGCCCCCCCTCTGACGGGGAGGTAGGAGCTGGTCCTTCCCTCCTCGACATGGCAGCCTTGGACTCGACCCCTTAGGCAGGGGCGGAGTCCTTAGCGGTTTTCTCCTGTGCGCGGGGGTACCCGGTCTGCAGGGTACCGACAGTGCCGACGTCAGTCTCTTCTTCAACTCTTGGAAACTTGCTTCACACTCGGGCGTCCATCTGAAAATTGCCCCCTTTTCAAGCAACTTCGTAAGCGGTCTAGCAATCTTCGAGAAGCCTTTAATAAATCGGCAATAGTATCCTGCCATTCCAAAGAATCTTCTGATCTCACCCACATTCTTTGGCGCCTTCCATTTCAGCACATCTGACACCTTGCCTGGATCGACCGATACTCCACCCTCAGATATGACATGCCCCAAGAATGAAACTTCCTTCAACCAGAACTCACACTTGCTAAGCTTGGCATACAACTGATTCTCATGAAGCTTCTGCAACACCAACCTCATATGCTCGTCGTGATCCTCCTCATTCTTCGAGAAAACCAGAATATCATCAATGAAAACCACCACGAATTTATCCAAATACTCCATAAATACTGTCGGTACCCCGCAGACCGGGTACCCCCGCGCACAGGGAGAAAACCGCTAAGGACTCTACCTCTACTTAAGAGGTCAAATCTGAGGCTGCCACGTCGTGGAGGGAAGGACCAGATCCTACCCCTCCGCCGGGGGAGGCTCCCAAGCTGCCACGTGGCCGGCAGAACTGGACCCTCGCCTCCCCGCTGAGGCGGGCTCCGGAGCCACCACGTGGTCAATCGGGACCTCGGGGCCAGGCCCGCGCCCTCGCAGGGAAAGGCACCAGAACTACCACGTGGCCTGCAGGGCTGAGCCTCCACCCCTCCATAGGGGTGGGCTACGGATGCACCACGTGGCCTATTCCGTCAAGTGCTCGACTTCCCACAGAGGCAGGCTCCGGCGCAACCACGTGGCGGACAACCGACTCAGTGCGGTAGGAAGCCGCAGTAAAGGAAGGCGTGCGCTGCTCAGGCAGGCATTAAGTACGCGCGTGTTCCCCAGGCAAGCTGAGTCGCACATGCGAAGGTCAAGGCTCCAGTGTCCTGTCTTGTCCAAGTAGCTGGTACAGAACCACGCCGCAAGACGGTCGAATGGGCCGCGAGGACAAGACGGACGTGGCGTGCACTACTATCATCACCAACTATGTGTAGCCCTGGCGCACGACGCAATGGGACGGCGCATTGACACCCCTGACAAAGGGAAGTAGATAGCAATTAATCCTAGATCTTGTATAGGATTTGGCTCTCCCCGGGACCACCTGTCGGGTCCTGGGGCCCACCTTGTGACTGCAGAGTCCTTGAACTATAAAAGGACTCTACAGACGAACTTCTCAAGGGATCGGAAAATTAGACTAAGACTCATACACGCTCAAGCAAGGCAATACACAAACACTCACGTGGATGTAGGGTGTTACGCGGGCTGCTCTCTAAGCAGGTCTGGGGGAAGTGTCGTTTACGACCTTCGACATTTGGCACGCCAGGTAGGGGGCTTTTTCCCCGTCAAGATCTCCACCAGTAGCAATGGTGAACGGCCAATCCAACGCCGGTTCATCCAGGGCGCCATCACGGCGACAGACAGTAGCGGAGGATCAGGCGTCATCTCGCTCTAGGGCAGGCTACCGCTCTAGGGCAGGAAGGTCAAGACCTTCACGTCGCCCTGCTGTCACTTCGCCGGCTGCAGGCCAACATGCCACTCCGCGGCATACTTCGGCTGTGACAGCAACCACGGCGCCGCTGGCTGCAAGCCCGGAGAGTGCGCTCGCAGCAGCGCGCGCGCTGCTCCACAACCCTCCTGCTGGGGATGCTCCTCAGGGAGCAGCTCAGTAGTGGATCAACGACGTCGACCACCTCGTCACCGCCGAACTCAACGCGCCTCCACTGAGGGAGACACATGCTCAGCTGATGCATGTGTCATTGTTGCGGACGCCAACAATCGACCGGTGGATGGCAGACTAGCGCTCGACCAGGATCTCGACAATAGATCTGGGAACCGGGCTGCAGTGCCGCAGGGCCGGAGAGGACTGTCGAGTCACCATCGAGCGCCAGAGGGAGCATCGGCGCAACCTCGAGGCAGATTACAGCGTGCCGGGCCCTGTGCCCCAGGCTCATGCTGCACCTCCACCACACCAGACGTACGTCGCGCCTCCACCGCACCAGGCGTACGTCGCGCCTCCTCCACAGGCGTATGCAGCACCGCCCCAGCATCAGGTGTACGCAGGCCCGCCTGCTCACTCGGGGTATGAGATGCCGCCGCCGGCACCAGTCAGCCCCAGCCAAGGGTGTGCAGCACTAGCGCCTCACCTCCGTTTCGTGGTCTGGCCACGAAAGTTCTGGCCGCACATGCCGGAGAAGTACGACGGGAGCGTCAACCCGAGCGAGTTCCTGCAGATCTACACCACTGCGATACTAGCTGCAGGAGGCGACGAGGCCATCATGGCTAACTACTTCCCCGTCGTCCTGACCGGCCCAGCTCGTTCATGGCTCATGAACCTGCCCTAGGGGTCCATAACCTCCTGGGATGAGTTGTGCCGACAGTTCGTGGCTAACTTCGGCAGTTCCTACAAGCGCCCTGGCACGGAGCTCGACCTCCATGCCGTTAGACAGCGCGTTGGAGAGTCGCTGTGATCGTTCATCCAGCGGTTCTCCCAGGTACGGAACACCATCCCTCATGTCGCTAGCGCATCAGTTATTGTTGCGTTCAGACAAGGTGTGAGGGACAAGAAGATGCTCGAGAAGCTAGCCACGCACAAGGTGCGTGATGTCTCCGAGCTGTTCTCCCTAGCAGACAGATGTGCTAGGGCAGCTGAGGGGCGCAACTGGCACTCCCAGCCATCCTCAGAAGCAAGGGAGGCCACCCCAACTGAGGAAGGAGCCTCTCCAAGGAGCAGCGGCAAGAAGAAGAAGGGCAGTGGCAAGAACAGGCCAAAGCCCGGAGCCCATGCAATGGCGGCTGCTGCACCCGGTGGAGCCCGAGCGCCGCGCCGAGATAAGCGCCCTAGGCAGTCGCCTGAACCCGAGGAGCCTGACTTCAAGTGCCCGGTGCACCGTACAAATAGCCATAGTGCTAGCGAGTGCCGGGAAGTGAAGAGGTTCGCGGAACGTTTCCGTGAACAGAAACAGAGACAGCAGCGCCAGGAGGGCGCACCTCCCCGCCAGAGGGAGGGCAAGCAGAAGGCTGACCCCGAGAAGGAGGATGACAGCGAGATGGGGTTCCAGGAACCCTAGCGGGCGGTTAAGGCCGTCTTCGAGGGTGGCGACAGCGAGATGGGGTTCCAGGAACCCTAGCGGGCGGTTAAGGCCGTCTTCGAGGGTGGCGACTCCGACTCCAGCAATGATAAGGAGCGCCGCAAGACCCTCCATGTCATCTACGGGGGAGCCACAGACCCCACGTCCCGAAACGCAGTGAAAACTCTGCGACGGGCAGTGGCTGCGGTGGCCCCCGCCCCAAGTCTGGCTCCCCACCATAAGTGGATGAGCACGACGATCAGCATCGATGCTTCTGACTGCCCGAAGAACATGGCAGGGGCAGGGGTGCTCCCGTTGCTGGTGTCCCCGACCATCGCCAACGTGAAGGTCTTTCACGTGCTGATAGATGGAGGGGCGGGCCTCAACCTCATCTCCACGGCGGCCTTCCGAAAGATGCGGCTGCCGATGTCCCGGCTCACACCCTCGAGCCCGTTGTCGGGTGTCGGACCTGGGCAAATCCTCCCGTACGGTAACATACACCTCCCGGTGACCTTTGGGACCCCGGAGAACTACCGTACGGAGAGCGTTTTGTTCGACGTGGCAGACGTCGACCTTCCCTTCAACGCAATCATCGGGAGACCATCCCTCTACAGGTTCATGGTTGTAGCCCACTACGGCTACCTCGTCCTGAATATGCCGACGCCTTCCGGTGTCCTCAGGATCAGAGGGGACGGCTCAGCTGCAGTGTCAGCCTTGGAGCAGCTCCAAGCACTTGCAGCGGGGAGGGCTCCGGCCCCAGGAGGCTCGAAGGAGAGTCGGCCAGAGCAAGGCCCAGTGCAGCGAGCCTCCACTACTGCACCCCATGTGCAACCAGCCAACGACGACGACGTCCCCGTGAAGGTCGTCAGGATTGGCTCCGTGGCTGCCCAGACAACCCGTATCGCGGGGAACTTGGACAACAAATAGGAAAGCGCACTCATCACCTTCCTCCGGGACAACGTCGATGTGTTTGCATGGCAACCATTACAAATGCCCGGGATCCCCAGGGAGGTGATTGAGCACCATCTGAAGATCTACCCTGACGCCCAACCGGTGCAGCAGAAGCCCAGGAAACAGTCCATCGAGCGGCAGAACTTCATCCGTGAAGAAATCAAGAAGCTGCTCGATGTTGGTTTCATCCGGGAGGTTCACCACCCACGGTGGTTGGCCAACCCTGTTGTCGTTCCCAAGGCTGGCGGGAAGCTCCGGATGTGCATCGACTACACCAACCTCAATAAGGCATGCCCAAAGGATCCATTCCCTCTTCCTAGGATAGATCAAATAGTAGACTCAACATCAGGCTGTGATCTTATGTGTTTCCTAGATGCGTATTCCGATTTTCACCAAATACCTATGTCTAGGGAAGAAGAGGAACACATTGCTTTCGTAAGAGTAGACGACCTGTATTGTTATGTCTCCATGCCTTATGGACTCAAGAATGCTCTCCCCACCTTTGTACATGCAATGCATAAGACATTTGGGGACCTCATTAGAGATCTTGTAGAGGTGTATGTCGACGACATCGTGGTGAAAATTAGGGCTCGCACATCCCTATTAGACAACCTAGTCCAAGTCTTCAGCAAGTTGCGCACGACATGCACGATGCTGAACCCCGACAAGTGTGTCTTTGGGGTTTTTGCAGGGAAGCTCCTTGGTTTCTTGGTATCGCACCGAGGGATCAAAGCTAACCCAGAGAAGATCAAGGCGATAGAGCTGATGCGGCCGCTGGCCCGCATCAAGGACGTGCAGAAGCTTGCAGGGTGTTTGGCAGCCCTCAGCCGGTTCATCTCAAGGCTGGCTGAGCGAGCCCTGCCCTTCTTCAAGATTCTGTGGAAGTCAGGTCCCTTTGAGTGGACCGAGGAAGCTGAAGCGGCTTTCCAGGAGCTCAAGAAACACCTGCCGATGCTACCCATTATGGTGACGCCAGAACCCGGCGAACCGCTCCTGTTGTACATCACCGCAACAATGGAGGTGGTCAGCATGGTCTTGGTTGCAGAGCGGCCGGAGCTACTGCCGCAACAAGCACCAGAAGGAGCCCCAGAGGGGGAGGCTGAGCCTCAAGGCCCGAACCCAGAAGAGACCCCCCCCCCCCCCCCCCCGCTGTGAGTTCCAGTGACCAAGTGCCTTATGGGTCCCAGCCCCCGGACGTCCAGCTAGACCCTGGGAGCCACATTCCCTAGGATCCAGACACATTGCAAGGAGCCCCGGACCCCCCAGGGAGGGTTCGGACCTCCCAACGGCCAGTCTACTACATCAGTGAGGTCCTCCATGAAGCAAAAACAAGATACTTGGAGGTACACAAACTGATGTATGCAGTGCTCATAGCGTCGAGGAAGCTCCGACATTACTTCCAGGCTCACTGGGTTTCAGTGGTCACCTCCTTCCCACTGAAGACCGTACTCCACAGCCCCAACTCGACTGGCAACATTGCCAAGTGGGCAGCGGAGCTAGCTGAGTTCGAGCTGGAGTTCTTACCTCGACATGCAGTCAAAAGCCAAGCACTTGCGGACTTCTTGGCCGAATGGACCCCATCGCCAACCAACCCGGGGGGCCCGGACAACGGTGAAACGGTGACCAAGGCTCCAATTTTCACCGAGACCCCCTGGACGCTCTACTTAGATGGCTCCTCGCGGAAGTAGGGGGCTGGGGCCGGGGTCCTGCTCCTCACCCCGACTGGGGAGCAGTTCAGGTACATGGTGCGCCTCGACTTCAAGGCGAGAAACAACATGGCAGAGTATGAAGCCCTAATATTTGGGCTAAAGACTGCCCTGACTCTCAATGTCCGACAGCTTCTGGCTAAAGGTGATTCCCAGCTGATCATCAAGCAAGCCAAAGGAGAGTGCAGCTGCAACGACCCTCAGTTAGCAGCATACTTGTTGCACGTCCAGAAGCTGGAAAAGGACTTTGAAGTCTTGGACTTGTGCCATGTACCCCGAGCCGACAACTCAGCCGCAGACGACCTGTCAACGAAGGCCTCCACAGGGGCCCCAGTGCCTCAAGGAGTCTTTGCAAGGACGTTACCGCGACCAATCGCTCGGGCAGCCGAACCGGGTGAAGGGGGCAAGCCCAGCACCTCGAAGTTGGCAGTCCTGGCGACCCTGCTACCATGGAGTCCGCCAAGGATCGTATGCGCCACCGGGGGCTCCGAGCTACCGGGCGCCCAAGATCCAGAGGCTCAAGCAAGTCCCGATGCATGGATCTCGGGGGTCCGGGACTACTTGAAAGACAATATCCTTCCCGAAGAACATGCCCTGGCAGAAAGGATTGTTCGCATGGCTAAAAGGTACACACTGGTGGAAGGGGATCTCTACCGGCGTGGCGCCAACGACATCCTACTGCGATGCATTACTCGGGAGAAGGGCTGCGACTTGCTCGCAGAGATCCATGGAGGCGAGTGTGGGAACCACGTGTCCTCCCGCACGCTGGTCGGTAAAGCCTTTCGGCATGGCTTTTACTGGCCGACAGCACTCCAGGATGCCGCTGAGATGGTAAAGAGATGCAAGGCGTGCCAGTTGCATGCCAAGCAGATCCACACACCAGCTCAGGCGCTGCAGATGATCCCTCCCTCATGGCCATTCGTTGTATGGGGGTTGGACATCCTGGGACCCTTTCCCAGAGCCGTCGGAGGATTTCGGCATCTCTACGTCGCCGTAGATAAGTTCACCAAGTGGCCGGAAGCTGCCCTAGTTGTCACCATCAACAAGCAGTCAGCAGTAAAGTTCATCAAGTTGATCTTCTGCCAGTTCGGGGTCCCCAACAGAATCATCACTGATAACGGGACCCAGTTCACAAGTGCAGCGTTCCAGGAATACTGCGAGGACCTAGGGATCCAAGTCTGCTATGCATCCGTTGCTCATCCAGAGAGCAATGGGCAGGTCGAGAGGGCCAATGCAGAGATCCTCAAGGGCCTCAAGACTCGCACATTGTCACACCTTGAGAAGCATGGTGCAAATTGTGTGGATGAGCTTCCGTGTGCGCTGTGGGCTAGCTGGACATCAACCAGCCGGGCCACGGGGGAAACGCCTTTCTTCTTGGTGTACGGGGCAGAGGCCGTCCTCCCCCCAGAAATTACCATGGGCTCCCCCCGTGCCTGGAGGTACGATGAAGCCGCACAGGACCAGCTCCGGCGTGAAGACCTGGACCTCGTCGATGAGGGACGAGTGCGAGCGGCTCTCCGAAATGCATGGTACAGGCAGGCGTTCCGGCGCTACCACCAGAGGATCGTGCGGAGTAGGGAGCTAAAGGTAGACGACCTGGTGTTGCGCCACATACTCTCCCGGGAAGGGTCTAACAAACTCTCCCCCAGCTGGGAGGGTCCCTTCCGGGTAACAGAGGTTTGCCGCCCAGGATGCGTCCACCTGGCTACGGAGGATGGAGGGCGATTACCCAACCCATGGAACATCGAGCACCTCCGTAAGTTCTACCCCTAGACCAGGGTCGGGACAATGTTATTTCATTGTAAAAGTTACATATTGTCTCAGGACAGCACTTAGGCTAGGGGGATGGGGCTCCGAGTGCACATTCCGCTTAGCCTGGTCCAGAACCCTAAGTAGGTGCACTCGACTTCATCTGACACCCAGTCCAGGTTATTCCCCTTGTAAAGACTGCTCCATCTTATGAGAAACTACAATGAAAGAATGTTGTCCTGTCTGGTATAGGGTTTGTCGATTCAAAAATTATCTTTAATTTTTATGATGTTGCTGTAAGCCCACCATAGGTCGTGATCTATCATGAGCGTTGTCATTTTTTCCCCTGCTTTAGCAATAGTGGGATCCTTGCTGTCTGGATTGCAGGTGGGGTTGCTTGAGGTACCTGCAATGTGCCTGGGGCCTCGGATGTTCCAATACTCGGGGGCCTGTGTCTCTAGATGGTCTCCCCCGGAAAAGGCTTACGCCGAGCGGGAGGTCCAGGGGCACAGCCTGCTTAGCCTAGTCCTATACCCTAAGCATGTGCGCTCTGCCTCCCCAGCGCTGCAGCCGAGTACTGGGGGCCAGATGGACCACCCTTGGGTAGTATGGACGACGAGTCCTAGGTGCAGATGCACTGAATTACCCAAGCCCCATGAGTCAGCCCAAGATCGTAAGTCAAGCGACACTACAAAAAGAGCAGGGGTGAAGTGACCAGTGGAGAGAATTACTTCTCTTTTTGATCTATACATAGGTCTTTGAGGAAGTTATTCCGGCAACCACCGTCAGGGTACCCGCGAAGACAGTGGGCACAGCCGGACTGAAGCTCCGGCGGCACCCCCAGGGGTCCCGCTGTCAACCTCTCACTGATGATGGCGGGCACCGCCGGACTGGAGCTCCGGCGGCACCCCCAGGGGGCCCGCTGTCGACCTCTTACTGAAGATGGCGGGCACCGCCGAACTGGAGCTCCGGCGGCACCCCCAGGGGACCCGCTGTCGACCTCTCACTGAAGATGGCGGGCACCGCCGGACTGGAGCTCCGACGGCACCCCCAGGGGGCCCGCTGTCGACCTCTTACTAAAGATGTCGGGCACCGCCGGATTGGAGCTCCGGCGGCACCCCCAGGGGACCTGCTGTCGACCTCTCAACAAAGATGGTGGCCACCGCCGGACTGAAGCTCTGGCGGCACCCCCAGGGGTTCCGCTATCGACGTACCTGCATACTCAGCTACGACAATGCTACCTACACATCCTAGGCTCCCCCTGCACCCGTCCGCCCTAAGTCCTAAGTGTATGACAGGTGTGCCCATAACAACTGGTCACGCCTGTCAGGGGGCCATACTTTGGGGGACGGCAGGTCCTGGAAGCTAAGGAACAACAAGCAGCTAGAAGACATTGCTGGAAATAAAAACAAGCTGAGTATAAAAGGCACCACAGATAGATTTTTTATTACACAAATAAAAAGTTTGTCGCCACAACCAACCACAAGACAAAAGCAGAAAGAGAAAAACTTAAACAACCGCCCGGGGAGCCCTCAGCCGCTCTGCTGTAACCTTGAGGTGATGAGCGCCACTGCATCTCAAACTTCAGACTTGGCGGCCTCTTCCCTCTCGGCGATGGGCCCCTCGAGGACCGGCTGCAGAGGGACGTCGGGGTACCAGCTCCGAAAGCAGGACAGGATGTGCGTCGCCACCTCCTTCACCAGCATCTTCCCTTCGGCCTCCAGCTGGTTCTTGATGACGGCCCCCAGCGCTCGCATCTTTGAGCTGGTGGAGTCAAGCGCCGGGAACACCTGGCTCACCTCCTGCGCCGGCTCCCCCACGTGCGCCGGGCTAAAGCCGAGCGGCACCAGAGCCGAGTCGGCACTGCCAAGGAACTCCCAGACCTTCCGGGCCTCAGTGGAGCGTGACGCCCGGAGCTCCTCCACCTCCTGCTGGGCCGCCGCCAACGCCCGGGGGCCGCCATCCAGGAACTGCTTCTCCTTGGACGCCAGGGCCCTCTCGCGCTCGCCTACCCCCTTCTCGCGGTGGTCCAAGTCACCCTCCCTGAGGTCGACGTTGAACTCACGGTCCAGGAGGGCCTGGCGCTCATCGGACTGGGCTTGCTGCGCCTCAACCACGGCGGCTTCTCGGCGGTCTAGCTCAGCGGCGCGGACTCTCGCCACTTCCTGCTGGAGGATGAGCCCGCGGCAGGTCGCCTCCACCTCGGCCTGCTTCGCCACAAGCTCCTGCTCCCATTCGGCTAGAGTAGCCTCTCGGAGGGACAGCAGGTGCTGAAGGTCCTCGCAGGACTGGAGGCGGGAGCTGGCCTCAGCGTGGATAGCCTCGACGTCTGCCTTCAGCTTCTGGGTGACAGCGTCCAGCTAGGCGATGAGGTCGCGCTCCTGCTCGAGGATCTTCATCTCCTCCCGAACAACCGCCTCCTGCTGGGCCGCTCGGCTCTTCGCCAGCCGGGTCCAGGCCTCGAGGGTCCTCGCCCATTCCCGGAGCTGGTCGTTCTCGTCCTCAAGCCGCCCTTTCTCCCAGGCGAGGGCCGCCTGGGCCTGCCGGAAGCCGGAGTAGGCCACGGTCATAGCCCCAGACAGGGGGAGAGGCTCCACCGTAGCAGCGGGCCCCTGCCTCCCCACTTCTTCAATGTCGTCCTCCATTTGGAGGACCACTGGGGAGACGGGGACCAGGGCCCCCTCCCCGACGGCAGCACCCGGGGCGGTGGCGCCAGCCGACATAGCAATGTTGGAGGGCGCGGAGGCATCGGCCGGCACGGAGTAGCCGGTGGATGCGGAGTCGTTGGCGGGCGCGGCAGCGGTCGTTGGCGCGTGCGGCTGGGCTTCGACAGCCGCTGCAGAAGATCCCCGCGAGCCAGCTAGAGCGGCAAACCCCCCAGCAGAAGTGCCCGCGGGTGGAGGTGGAGTAGCTGTGATGGCGCTGAAATCAAGCAAACTCAGATCATAATAAAATGACAGGGTAGGCGCACAGTAAAGAACACCCAAGGTAAAATCTGTGCAAGCTTACCGGGGGACGCTGAAGTTCCACCTCTTCCCGAAAGGGTTAGGGGGGTTCGGACCCCCCTAACCCACAGCGGGGGCCGCTGAGTGTGCTGGGGGCCCCTGTGGTGGTGGGGTCAGCGGCACCCCCGAGGTCTGGCGCCCCTCCGAATGGAGAGGGAACGCTGGGGTCCCGTCGGCATTGAGCAGCCTCCCCCTCTTGCACGTGGAGGACTCGGGCGGCAAAGTGGTGCCATCAGCGCCCCCTGACGACGAGTGCGGCAGGGCTCCGGAGTCCTGACGAGGAGCAGAAGGGGCTGGTGGCGGCGACCGAGCGTGCTTCTTGGGGGTCGGGTCCGGCACCGGAACCGGCACTTTCCCCTTCCCCTTGTCGGTAGAGGCGTCGACACCACCCCATGGACGGTGTTGGGGCCCGCTCGAGGAGTCGTCGCTTGAAGAACCGTCGTCGCTTAAGGGAGCCTCGCCTCCCTCAGCGTCGTCGGCGATGTTGACCCCCCGGAACGGGTCCCCGATCTGGCACTGCGCTAGCCTAGACTCGTCGAGGGTCGGCATCGTCTTCAGCAGCTGCCTCCTCAGCTCGGAGTCCGAGCACAAGGGGCGGCAGGCCGACAGAAGAGCCTGTTCCTCAGGGGAGATGTCGTCGGGGTAGACCCGGGTCAGCATGTCGAGCAGTTGCTACTCGCCCAGGTTGGAGTCGGGGCCGGTCTCGAGCCGGGTGCAGTCCGACAGACCGGTGAACATCGACGCCGGACGGGCGCGATGCTGGAGCGGAGCTATGCGACGGGACATGAAGTCCCTCAGCACCATGGCATACGACAGCCCATGGTCCGCCAGCATCTGGATCCTCTCCAGCACCGGGTTGAACGCCTCCTCCAGCTCTGGGCGCTCCTCCCAGAATGACCGCTCGGAGTAGGGGATCCCGGTGGGGAGGCACATCCGGTCGTGGGCCTCGGCCTCGGCGATCATCCAATCTTCACGCCACAGCTCCCACCGTGCTGAGTTAAAGGAAGAAATGTACCTCGTGGGGACCTTTGTCCGGCGCTGGAAGTAGTAGGCGCCGAGGTGCTCCTTCGAACTCCTGCCGGTGGCCCTCAGTACAAAAAAGTACCAGAAGAGCTTCACTGACGGCATTACCCCCACGAACATCTCGCAGAGGTGAGCGAAGATCGCCAGCATGGCAATCGAGTTCAGCATGAGGTGGTGGAGTTGGAGGCCGAAGGTCTCCAGGAGCATGACTAGGAAGGCGGATGCTGGCGGGACGAAGCCGGCCAGCACGTACGACGAAAAGAGAACCATCTCCCCGGAGGAGAGGCTCAGCGGGAGCCTTCCGGGACAGAGCCACATCTCCCGCTTAGGAGTATGCCAGCCGAGAAGCCGGCGCATGGGGGCCAGGTCAGCGGACCTGGACAGCCTGGACTTGGGCAAGATGCTCGCCATGAGGGTTGAAGGAGGAGGCTCTGGACAGGGAGATTGGGAGCTAGAGCGCAAGAACTGGGCTTGAGAGCGCAGGGGTGCAGATGCGGGAGAAAGGACCCTTAGGGGGAAAGTTCTCTTTTTATGCAACTCTGCAGGCCAACAGGCGCAAAAGTGTGAATCGCCGCAGCCTCAGTAGAAGAGCAATGGTCCTGTGTAGGCAATGACATGAGGGCCCGGGTCGCTCGACAAGGAAGGCGAGCCGGGTGGCTAGCTATGCGGGAGGTAACTCGGCGGTTTCCGAAAGGGCAAAAGCAGCGAAAGTGCAGGAGCCACCTTGGGAACCACCGCAGTTAAAGCACGATTGAAGGCAGAAGTCATGTCGTGCGATGCCTGTTTAGCACCTCCACTTACCAGAAAAGGACACGTCGCCACAACGGCAGGGGCGTGTCGCCTGGGGAACTGCCCCGAAGTGGAATCGAAAGAGTTGCGCGGGAAGAAAAGGAAGAAGACCCCACCTGCGGTATCGACGACTCTCCCGAGGTGGGATCGGGGGCCACTGTCGGTACCCTGCAGACCGGGTACCCCCGCGCATAAGGAGAAAACTGCTAAGGACTCTACCTCTACTTAAGAGGCCGAATCCGAGGCTGCCACGTCGTGGAGGGAAGGACCAGATCCTACCCCTCCGCCGGGGGAGGCTCCCAAGCTGCCACGTGGCCTGTAGAACTGGACCCTCACCTCCCCGCTGAGGCAGGCTCTGGAGCCGCCACGTGGTCAATCGGGACCTCGGGGCCAGGCCCGCGCCCTCGCAGGGAAAGGCACCGGAACTACCATGTGGCCTGCAGGGCTGAGCCTCCACCCCTCCATAGGGGTGGGCTCCGGATGCACCATGTGGCCTATTCCGTCAAGTGCTCGACTCCCCACAGAGGCAGGCTCCGGCGCAACCATGTGGCGGACAACCGACTCAGTGCGGTAGGAAGCCACAGTAAAGGAAGGCGTGCGCTGCTCAGGCAGGCATTAAGTACACGCGCGTTCCCCTGGCAAGCTGAGTCACGCATGCGAAGGTCAAGGCTCCAGTGTCCTGTCTTGTCCAAGTAGTCGGTACAAACCCACGCCGCAAGACGGGTGAATGGGCCGCGTGGTCAAGACGGACGGGACGTGCACTACCATCATCACCAACTATGTGTAGCCCTGGCGCACGACGCAACGGGACGGCGCATTGACACCCCTAACAAAGGGAAGTAGATAGCAATTAATCCTAGATCTTGTATAGGATTTGGGTCTCCCCGGGACCACCTGTCGGGTCCTGGGGCCCACCTTGTGACTGCAGAGTCCTTAAGCTATAAAAGGACTCTGCAGACGACCTTCGCAAGGGATCGGAAGATTAGACTAAGACTCATACGCGCTCAAGCAAGGCAATACACAAACACTCTTGTGGACGTAGGGTGTTACGCTCCGGCGGCCCGAACCACGTAAACCCTCTGTGTTCATCATCTTGCTGCGTTCGATCTCCTGGGACTAGCCCTCGTGAATCCAAAGAACCTCCGCAGGCTGCTCTCTAAGCAGATCCGGGGGAAGTATCGTTTACGACCTTCGACAAATACCTTATTCATAAGATACATGAAGTAAGCCGGAGCATTAGTCAGTGGAAATGACATGACTGTGTACTCATAGAGACCATAACGAGAGACAAACGCCGTCTACAGAATATCTGAGGCCTGAATCTTCAACTGATGATATCCTAAGCGAAGGACAATTTTAGAGAACACACATGCCCCTCTGAGCTGATCAAACAAGTCCTTGATGCATGGCAAAGGATACTTGTTCTTGATAGTTACCGCATTAAGAGCTCAATAATCAACGCACAATCTCTGAGTTCCATCCTTCTTCAGCATAAATATGACCGGTGCTCCCCAAGCCTGGGAACTAGGACGGATATAGCCCTTGTCTAGAAGCTCTTGGATACGATCCTTAAGCTCTGCTAACTGCTTTGCATCCATCATGTACGGTCTCTTATATATAGGAGTGGTACCTGGCACAAACTCAATGTCTCGATCTGGTGGAATACCTGACAACTCCTCAGAAAAAACATCCGGGAACTCACTAACCACCCGGATCCCCTTTGTAGCGTCAATCTGGTTAAGGTGGATCTTTTCGGCTGGCGCTTGGGCAGATGTGAACTCCACCACAGTGCCATTAGTGTGTGTCAACCTGACATTCCTCGTCGCACAATGAATCACACCATCATACTTGGCTAGCCAATCCATTCCCAAGATGATATCTATGCCTCGTGACTCCAACACAATGAGGTTTGCAAAGAAGACCACCCCCATTATGTCTAGACTCACTTTGAGCACACCTGACTTGTCTTGAATTCTCCTCCAGGAGAGTTGACCACTAGCACACGGGTCAAATATGTAGTTCGCATAGCATGCCTCCGTATAAACTCCTTAGCAATAAAAGAATGTGTAGCACCTGAATCGAACAAAATAGTAGCGGGGTGAGTGTCAGCGGAGAACGTACCAATCACCACGTCTGGAGCCTCTTATGCCTCCTCCAAAGCTACATGGTTCACCCGACCATGCATGAAATTCTGCTTTTGCTGTGGCTGCTTACTCTTCTGACATCGGCTAGAAAGATGACCCATCTCACCACAAGTGTAACAGGACCCAGTCGAGAGATTGCACAAGAGTGAGAGATGGGCATACAAGAGCGAGAGATGGGTCAGGAATCGGCCCTAACCCAGGTTTGGAAGAGAGGTCACAAGGGGAGAGACCCTTCTCAATCAGGGCAGTGTAGTCATGTCTCAACCGATCGACTGGTAAGTTTTTAAAATTCATCAATTTCATTTTAACTAATACTATTATTGACATGCTTACAAGATTCTTTTTGAAAGTGCATCTAGGTTCCCCGTGGGTTTTGGATGATTGATGACGACAATTAAGTCGCTAATGAGCTCAAGTGATCTTTAGCACTGGTGTGGACTTGATCGGAGACGCAAACCCTCAAAAAGGAAAAGGAAGGAAACGGAGTCGACTCGAAGCGTAGAAACTAGGGTTTCTAGCGTGTTGAGTTGGACTAGCCATAGAAATAGGAGGGTGTGTGCGTAAAGTGCAATGAGATCAAATTAGGAGCCCAAGAGTGGTGGTTGAGGTAGAAACCCCCCTTAAAAGTTGAAGTTAGAGTAGTCTGGCAGGAGGGGCCGGACTAGTCCGCCTGAGGGCCGGACTAGTCCGCTCCTGGGCAGACTAGTCCGTTTTGGCGCGGACCAAAAGGTTATGAGTGAGATCGGACTAGTCCGTCCATGGGCCGGACTAGTCCGTGTTGCTAAGTGCAGAGAGGTTTTGCGACTATGTATGGGAAGACCGGACTAGTCCGCCCTTGGGGCCGGACTAGTCTGTGGTCTTCAGACTAGTCCGTTTTCACACGGAACAAAAGGTTCTGTGTGAGATCGGACTAGTCTGGTGAGGTCCGGACTAGTCCGTTGTTGAAGTTACTGTTTGAATTTGAAGTTTGGCAGGTAGTGTGACGATTGCCGCGCAGTGCGACAGTTGTCAGAGGGGTCAGTGGTCCCCTAGACCGGACTAGTCCGGGCCGTAGGCCAGACTAGTCCGCCCATCTGCTGAAGTCAGCAGTATGGGCTTGGGACCTCTATAAATAGAGGTCCCCTGGGTTCTTTTGAATAACTTCTTGAGCAACCAGTAACCCTAGCGCCGCCACAGCAAAACTTGGAGCATTATTGAGCCTCTTTCTTGCCTACTTCCCCTCTAAAACTAATTCTTGAGTGGATTAGGGTTTAGTGAGGTGGAGAAGAGGAAGAACATCGCGCTTAGGCTCCCGGTTTGATCTCTTGCACTTTGTGAATCATTGTGATCTGTGGCTTGAGTTAATCTTTGTGATTTGCAATTGTAATTGTGGTGGGAGCCTCAGATTGTGAGAAGCCCCAACAAATCTTGTATTCATTCTTCGTGATAGTGGAGAACCAAGTTAGGCCCGTGCGGTAAACTTGGTGAGGGAAGGGTTGCTGAACCCGGTCCTTTGTGGACTCCTCAACGGGGACGTAGATTCCTTGTGTGGGATCGAACCTCGGGATAAAATCCTTGTGTCTCCGTGTTCTTCGCATTTTGTTTATCGAATATTTTGTTCTAGGGTTGCTAGTTTTGTCTTGTGCTTCATATTGCTATAAATTTGTTCCTCTCAGTCATATACTTGTGGTAGTTGCTAAACTTGACATAACCATATCTTCACCTGTAGCTTCGAGAAAATCGCCTTAAAACTTGCTAGAAACACTTTTTAGGGATCTTCTCGCAGGCTGACCGGACTAGTCCGCCCCCAGACCGGACTAGTCCGCCCCCTGTAATTTAATCTCGTTTTATTGAGTCATTTGTAGGTCGATTAGCCTATTCACCCCCCTCTAGGCAACTTTCAATTGGTATCAGAGCAGGACTCTCCACAAAGAGTCTAACAACTCGGAGAGATGGCCGGAGTGGTGTTTGAAGAGGTGTCGACCAATGATTCTCAACCGACACGTGAGGAGACAATGGCCTATCAAGACAAGCCAAGCGATGATGAGGAGACTCGCCAGCTCAAGGCGAAGCTCCGGGAGAAGCTGAAGATTGCTGCGGTTGATCCGTCAAGCTCATCAAGTGGTGGCAGCGGAGTCAACTACAACCAACAAGGGTTCAACTATGAACGCCTTGCCATCAACAACCACTACCTTTCCATCCCATTGGGGAAACCTCCCCAATTCGATGGAACTGACTACGAGATGTGGAAGCACAACATGAAGATCCACCTTGTGTCACTCAATCCCTCACTGTGGAAAATTGTTTTGACCGGGGTGCACATACCTAAAAATGAAGAAGATATAACTCAGTAGCAAGCTGTGCTCCTTCACCGCAATGCTCAAGCGGCCGGAGTAATCATCTCATCCCTCTCAAGAGATGAGTTCAACCGAGTGGATGGACTTGAGGTGGCCAAAGATATTTGGGACACTCTCAAGATGGCTCATGAAGGCAAATGAGTCGTCAAGGAAGCAAAGATTGAACTCGTTGAAGGAGAGCTCGGGAGGTTTGCCATTATGGATGGTGAATCTCCCCAAGAGATGTACAACCGCCTAAAGATACTCGTCAACAAGAGTAGATCTTATGGCTGTACCAAGTGGACGGACCACGAGGTAGTGAAGAGAATGATCCGGGCATTCATGCCTAGGAACGTCTCTCTATGCTCCATGATCCGAGAAAGTTCGGGGTTTGCCAAAATGACCCCGGAAGAGGTCCTTGGAAGGATCATTAATCATGAGATCATGGAAAAGGAGGCGCTCTTCTACAACGACCTTCAAAGATTCACCGCCTCGAAGATGAAGAATGTTGCACTCAAAGCAACATCCTCCCCAAAAGAGCAAACGGAAGATGATGAGGAGAGCCTTGACACCGATGAGGAAGAGGCCTTCTTCATCAACAACTTCAAGAGGATGATGAGGAGAATAAAAGGAGGATACAAGCATGAAGGAAAGGGCAAAGAAAAGGCAAGGCTCAAAAACAAGAGGGCTTGCTACAATTGTGGCGAGTATGGCCACTTCATAGTTGATTGCCCCCATGAAGAAGTGAAGAAGAAAAAGGAGGGCAAGCCTCAAGAGAAGAAGTTCTTCAAGAAGAAGAGGCCCTCCGGACAAGCACACTTGGGCAAAGAGTGGGACTCCAACGATGAGTCCTCCTCCGAAGAAGAAGAGGAGAAGATGGCCACCATAGCCATCGGGAGGAGCTCCAAGGGAAGCAAGCTCTTCCCCAACCTCAACAACGACTACAAACCAACTTGCCTTATGGCAAAGGAGGGAAGGAGAAAGGTAACATCTCACTCCTCCTCCTCCATTTCCTCTCATGATGAATTTGATAGCGCTAGTGAAAATGAGCACATGTTTAAGGACATAAGCAAAAGCACCTTGCGTAGGATGAAGTTGCTTATGGATGAGATCTTTGAGAAGGAGGAGCTCATCAACAGACAAGAGGACATGCTCATCCTTGAAAAGGGGAGATGTCAAGAGCTTAATGATCTCCTTGAGCTTGGAAGAGAGAAGAGCAAGGCATTGTAACACGAACTTGCTCTAAGCAAGAAAACATGTTCAAGTCTTGAGGAGAAATCAATTGAGCTCAAGGATGAACTTGGGAACTTGACAAAAGTTAACAAGATCCTTGAGACTCAAGTTGGGTCCCTTCAGAACAATGTAGCCTCTTCCTCCAAGAGCTCAACCTCCTCAAAGGCCTCATCCAATGCTACCACGCCTTGCAAGTGCTCTAACTTAATCCTTAAACTTAAGGATGAACTGAACTTAGCGCAAAGCAAGCAAGCACCTAAGGGTGCCATCTTTGACAAGGAGAAGGTGGCATATGCACGAAGTGCATACACCAACACAAGACCTCCCCATGTCAAGGATGGTCTTGGCTATACTAGAAGTGGTAGGCACAACGCCAAAACCTCCAAGTATGGCAAAGACATGATTGTCTTTGTTAAGGAAAGTTCATCTACAACTAAAATTGAGAAGAACACATCCACTAGCAACAAAATGCCTAAATCTGAACCGCATCCTCTATTTCATGATTTTGATGCTTCTTACGTGCTTATGAGGAACAAATATGGCAAGGTATTTGCTAGATATGTTGGGCCACTCCGCGAGCCCCAAGCCTTGCGTGTGGGTGCCCAAATGCCTTACCACTAACGTCAAAGGACCCAACTCCGCTTGGGTACCTAAAAGGAAGGCATAATCTTGTTTTGTAGGCATACTCCTCCGGTGGTTCCAAATGGGTGCTCGATAGTGGGTGCACAAACCACATGACCAGAGAGAGGACGATGTTCGAGGAGTATGAAGAACACGATGATCCAAATGAAGGAATCCTCTTTGGAGACAATAGCCGAGGAAAAATCCTTGGCTCCGGTAAAATTGTCACCTCTCCTCAACACACTCTTTCTAGCGTTCTACACATTGATTCTTTAGACTATAACCTCTTGTCCATATCACAACTATGTGACAAGGGTTATAATTGTGTTTTCACTAATGAGGGTGTGAGCGTCCTTAGAAGAAGTGATAACTCAATCGCTTTTAAGGGTGTGCTCAAGGGAAAGCTTTATCTTGTGGACTTTGCGTCAGATAAAGCTCAACTTGACACATGCTTAATGGCGAAAACAAACATGGGATGGCTTTGGCATAGACGGCTGCCCCATGTTGGCATGAGGAACTTACAAAAGCTTCTTAAGGGCGATCACTTCCATGGCTTGAAGAATGTTGTCTTCGAAAAAGACAGGCCATGTAGTGCGTGCCAAGCGGGGAAGCAAGTAGGAGCTCAACATCCCTCCAAGAACATCATGACGACGACAAGACCGTTGGAGCTGCTACACATGGACCTTTTCGGGCCAATAACCTACATAAGCATCGGCGGTAACAAATATGGTCTTGTTATTGTTGATGACTTTTCTCGTTTCACTTGGGTGTTTTTCTTGCATGATAAGGGTGAAACCCATGGTGTCCTCAAGAGGTTCTTGAGGAGAGCTCAAAATGAGTTCGCCTCAAGAATCAAAGCTATAAGAAGTGACAACGGCACCGAGTTCAAAAACACTCAAGTAGAAGAATTCTTGGATGAGGAAGGCATCAAGCATGAATTTTCAGCTCCATACTCCCCTCAACAAAACGGGGTGGCGAAATGGAAGAACAGAACACTCATTGAGATGTCAAGGACGATGCTTGATGAGTACAAGACATCGGACCGGTTTTGGGCGGAGGCGGTTAACATCGCTTGCCACGCCGTCAATCGATTATACCTCCACCGCCTCCTCAAGAAGACTCCCTACGAGCTTCTAGTTGGTAATAAACCCAATGTCTCTTATTTTCGTGTTTTTGGGAGCAAGTGTTATATTCTCAACAAGAAGCCTAGGACTTCAAAGTTTGCCTCAAAGTCGGCTATGAGGGTTTCTTGCTTGGCTATGACTCAAACACTCACGCCTACCGTGTCTTCAACAAAACCTCCAGAATTGTTGAAATAACACGTGACGTGGTGTTTGATGAAACTAATGGCTCCCAAGTGGAGCAAGTTGATCAAAGTGCGCTAGATCAAGAAGACTCTCCACAAGAAGCACTTAGGAGAATGGCACTTGGAGATGTTCGACCACAAGAACAACCTCAATGCTCAAGTGACCAACCACAAGATGATGCAAGTACTCCTCCATGTGATCAAGTTGTCGACGGTCAAGTAGGACCTCAAAACGATCAAGAAGATGAAAGTCAAGGGAGAGGCACTCATCAAGGGGGAGATCAAGAAGAAGAAGAAGATGATGATGACTCAAGAGCTCAACCTCCACATCCTCACGTACATCAAAGTGTTCAACGGGATCACCCCGTTGACTACATACTAGGAGACATTACTAAAGGGGTAATCACTCGTTCTCGTGTTGCAAACTTTTGTGAACACTACTCTTTTATCTCTTCTTTGGAGCCCCATAGGGTTGAAGATGCCTTGAGAGATCCGGATTGGGTAGTGGCCATGCAAGAGGAGCTTAACAACTTCGAGAGGAACAAAGTTTGGGAGCTTGTCAAGCGTCCACAAGAAAATGTTTTAGGCACCAAGTGGGTGTTCCGCAACAAGCAAGATGAACATGGTGTTGTGACAAGGAACAAGGCATGACTTGTGGCCAAGGGTTACACACAAGTTGAAGGTTTGGATTTTGATGAAACCTTTGCTCCCGTAGCTAGGTTAGAGTCAATTCGAATATTACTTGCTTTTGCCACTCACCATGATTTTAAGCTCTATCAAATGGACGTCAAGAGTGTGTTCCTAAATGGCCCAATCAAGGAGGAAGTATATGTGGAGCAACCACCGGGCTTCGAAGACCAAGAATTCCCAAACTATGTCTACAAATTGCGTAAGGCTCTCTATGGCCTCAAACAAGCTCCTAGAGCTTGGTATGAGTGTCTTAGAGACTTTCTAATTGAAAATGGTTTTAAGATAGGAAAAGCTGATTACACTCTATTTACGAAGCACTTCAATGATGATCTTTTTGTGTGCCAAATATATGTCGATGACATTATATTTGGTTCTACTAACAAAGTGTTTTTTGATGAGTTTTCAAAGATTATGACGGAAAGATTTGAGATGTCCATGATGGGGGAGTTGAAGTTCTTTTTAGGTTTCCAAGTCAAGCAACTCAAAGAAGGCACGTTCATAAGTCAAACAAAGTACACTCAAGACATATTGAAGAAGTTTGACATGGAGAAGGCCAAACCCATTAAGACCCCTATGGCGACGAATGGACACCTAGACCTCAACGAAGATGGTCCAAGTGTGGACCAAAAGGTATATCGTTCCATGATTGGCTCCCTGTTATATCTTTGTGCATCTAGACCGGATATCATGCTTAGTGTGTGTATGTGTGCACGGTTTCAAGCTGCACCAAAGGTGTGTCATTTGACTGCCGTGAAGAGAATTCTTAGATATCTAGTTCACACACCGAGCCTAGGACTTTGGTACCCCAAAGGATCCAAGTTCAACCTCATTGGTTATTCCGATGCGGATTATGCGGGGTGCAAAGTTGATAGAAAGAGCACATCCGGGACATGCCAATTCTTGGGTAGATCATTAGTGTCTTGGTCCTCTAAGAAACAAAATTCCATTGCTCTCTCCACAGCCGAAGCGGAGTACGTCGCAGCCGGAAGTTGTTGTGCACAACTTCTGTGGATGAGACAAACTCTAAGGGATTATGGTATAAACTTGCGTCATATCCCTCTCCTATGTGACAATGAGAGTGCCATCAAAATAGCCCATAATCCAGTTGAGCATTCAAGGACCAAACACATAGACATTAGACACCACTTCTTGAGAGATCATTCCTTAAAGGGGGATATAGTGATTTCCCATGTGAGAACCGAGAACCAACTAGCCGACATATTCACCAAGCCCCTAGATGAGAAGCGATTTTGTGAGCTTAGGAGTGAGCTAAATATCTTAGATTCTCGAAATGTGGCTTGAAACATGCACATCTGAATGTTTACTTATGCCTTGTTCAAAAGAATGCATGTGTTTTGAAAAACTCTCTCTATCTCAATTTTCTCCTAAATATTTGAAAATCTAGTGACTTTGTGAGTCATGGTCATAGTTTGAATGTTGATTGCTTACTAACCATATTCACAAAGTTTTGTTGTGCTATTTGTCCAATAGGACCTATAGTTGTGGGCTTGAACTCGTATATATTGTCTTCTGCTCGGTAGGACCGGACTAGTCCGCCCTAAGGCCGGACAAGTCCGGAGGCAGACTAGTCCGCGGCTGGTCCGCGTACCGGACTAGTCCGCCCTGAGACCGAACTAGTCTGGCCCTTGGGAACTTAAACCCACAGGGGCGGCCCAGACCCCTCCTCTCTCCTCTCACTCTCGCCTCTCTCTCTCCCATGCTCAAGCACCGCCCCGTCGGCGATTTTTCGCTCCCACCACCAAAACTCGCGTCCAATCCGCACATTGAAGCCTTTAGGAGTGTGGGATCGTTTCTCCGCACTTCTTCGACGCCTTCCTACTCCGATCTCGTCGATTTGTTCGGATTTGAGGAGGTATTTCCCTCCTTTCAAAAATTCCTATCATTTTTTATTCCTGGAGTTTTTTATAGGAGCACCTTCACTAATGTTGCTTCATACATTCTTGCGGTCATATTCTAGAAGTATTGCGCATTGATTTGAAGATTTTTCAAAAAATCGTTAGGGTTAGGGTTCATCCTGTGCAACCCGGACTAGTCCGGCCCTGGCGGACAAGTCCATTTTGCACAGGGCAAACCCTAATCCTAGCTATCTCTTGATATTCCTTCCACAATATTTCACACCCTTGGTCTCTTATGTCCTCTTCTCGTTGTGTTTTCAGCACGATGTCGGGTTTCGAGCGCAACCTTCCAAGTTCCAACCCTGCGGGTGAGGAGCGCCGCACCGAGGAGAGGGGTGCTGAAGTGCCTCCCCATCCCAGAGATCCCCGGGAGGCACGCACCAAAGCCCAAATCATCGAGGCAAGAACTAAGGCTGCCCTCATCGAGGCGCAGAAAGCAAAGGAAGAACGGCGGTTGAAGACACTTGAAGCTTCCAGAGTAGCCGCCTCTGTCTACAACGAGAATGAAGCCATTGCTCGTGCTACTGAAGACTCTCTACGTGAGGCACGGAAGAAGAAGAGAGAAGATAGAGAGGCTCACAATTCTAGGGCCGTAGAGGCAAATGCCCCCAAGAGGAAGAAGCTCGTCACCGTTGGCGAGAAGGCTAAGGGCAAGGAGCAAGCCCAAGGGGTAGCTGAGCCTAGGGTCGAGCGTGACCCTAAGAAGGGAAAGGCTCTGGCCCCAGTTGAGCTGAAGAAGAAAAAGCCATCTGTCAAGGTGCTAGCCAAGAAGGCAGCCGGAGGGGTAGTAATCCGTGAGAAAGGGAAGGCCCAGGCCGTTGGCCCTCTCAAGATGCACAGTCCAGCACGAAACCCCAATAGGCAGCCCAACTTGGCTGCAAATGTGTTCAAAGGAAAGGGAGCTGAGAAGGCCAGGAGGCTAAGAGATGAGAATGTCTATAGGTTTGAGAGGTCCACCGCCGACCCTCGATTTTGGTGTGACTTCCATTGCGATTACTACCGCACGGTCTATCAGGAAATGAAGAAGCCAGTGATCCAGGCTCAATGGGTGGACTGGGCCTATATGGCTAAGAAGAAACACGAGGCATTTGACGCAGTGATTGAGGCAGCTGAGCGCCACGGGATCAAAGACATTCTTGGATTCAAGTATGACTGGAATGAGGAGTTCATCGTACAGTTTTATACCACAGTTCACTTCCACTGTCATGGCGACCGAGCCATCACTTGGATGACAAACGGTGAGCAGTACTATGCCACCTTCGAGGTCTTTGCTCAGGCTCTTGGACTGGAGAGTCACCAAGACCATGAGATCATTATCTATAATCTCAAGGCTATGGACAGAGATGACATGAGCTACATGTACCCTCCTCACGTCCACTATGAAGCTGGATTGGCCAAGAACATCCTTCCCTAATACAGCATCCTTAACAGGATTCTTAGGAGGACGGTGGCTCCTAAAGAAGGGGATGCGGGGATCATCCAGGGTCACCTCAGGCACCTGTTGGTTCTCATTGATGGACATGAGATGTTCAACCTTGTGGATTACATCTTCGATGATATCTACAACATCTCACACACACCCAACCGTGCATGTGGCTATGCCCCTTACATAATGTGCCTGATAGAGAAGGTGTTCGGGCTCGTGTTTGTGAAGGACACCACTCACCAGCCTCTCCGACCCCAGATGCCACCTGCTGTCCCGACTCCTGCCCGGAGGAAGAATGCGGAGCCATCCTCCTGCTCCGAGGTGCCTCCTTCCATTGCACCTCCATCTCAGCACTCGGCGGGCTCCTCTAGCAGCGGAGTCCTCAAGTTTCTTCGCTCCATCTTCACCTTGTGCCGCAAAGCCGAGGTGCGAGCTCAGAGGACTGAGCGGTACGTGAGGAAGATCTGCGACAAGCTCGAGATCCCAATGAGCCCTGAGGCCTCCGACGACGAGCTCACTCCGTACCTGCTTCTCACCCCAGACGAGTTGACACTCCTGGGTGAGACAGAGGGTACCTCCGCACCGACCTCTGACGACGACGACGACGACAATGCCGATGATGATGAGGATGTCACGGACCCCGAGGCCACAGAGAGTGGTAGTGATGAGGACGAGGACTAGCTTTTAGGTCCTAGTCCCCCTTCTTTTCCTTTTTGGTGCCTTGATGCCAAAGGGGGAGAGTTAGGGGGAGTTAGTCTTTTGTGTGGTGCCTTTGGACTTGTCTTGTAATATATTTATGCTACTTGGATGTTGGATGTTTACTTTTGTGCAAGACATGTTACTATTGCTTAATTTCAATATGATGCTCTCATTGACTATCTTGTGATTATATTGATGTTCCTTATATCTTGTCACAATTGTTGAGCACATCACGTAGGCACCCCACCATAACGTGTGTGGGTATGAAAGATCTCCTCCACCTCTTTTACATGTTGCATACATTGAGGGGGAGTCTATCATACGCACACATGTTATGAAAACCAAATTTATACTCTTAATTGTGAAGGACTTTATGTGTTGTCATCAATCACCAAAAAGGGGGAGATTGAAAGTGCATCTAGTTTCCCCGTGGGTTTTGGATGATTGATGACGAAAATTAAGTCGCTAATGAGCTCAAGTGATCTTTAGCACAGGTGTGGACTCGATCGGAGACGCAAACCCTCAAAAAGGAAAAGGAAGGAAACGGAGTCGACTCGAAGCGTAGAAACTAGGGTTTCTAGCGTGTTGAGTTGGACTAGCCATAGAAATAGGAGGGTGTGTGCGTAAAGTGCAATGAGATCAAATTAGGAGCCCAAGAGTGGTGGTTGAGGTAGAAACCCCCCTTAAAAGTTGAAGTTAGAGTAGTCTGGCAGGAGGGGCCGGACTAGTCCGCCTGAGGGCCGGACTAGTCCGCTCCTGGGCAGACTAGTCCGTTTTGGCGCGTACCAAAAGGTTCTGAGTGAGATCGGACTAGTCCGTCCATGGGCCAGACTAGTCCGTGTTGCTAAGTGCAGAGAGGTTTTGCGACTATGTCTGGGAAGACCGGACTAGTCCGCCCTTGGGGCCAGACTAGTCCGTGGTCTTCAGACTAGTCCGTTTTCACACGGAACAAAAGGTTCTGTGTGAGATCGGACTAGTCCGGTGAGGGCCGGACTAGTCCGTTGTTGAAGTTACCGTTTGAATTTGAAGTTTGGCGGGTAGTGTGACGATTGCCGCGCAGTACGACAGTTGTTAGAGGGGTCAGTGGTCCCCTAGACCGGACTAGTCCAGGCCGTAGGCCGGACTAGTCCGCCCATCTGCTGTAGTCAGCAGTATGGGCTTGGGACCTCTATAAATAGAGGCCCCCTGGGTTCTTTTGAATAACTTCTTGAGCAACCAGTAACCCTAGCGCCGCCACAGCAAAACTTGGAGCATTCTTGAGCCTCTTTCTTGCCTACTTCCCCTCTAAAACTAATTCTTGAGTGGATTAGGGTTTAGTGAGGTGGAGAAGAGGAAGAACATCGCGCTTAGGCTCCCGGTTTGATCTCTTGCACTTTGTGAATCATTGTGATCTGTGGCTTGAGTTAATCTTTGTGATTTGCAATTGTAATTGTGGTGGGAGCCTCAGATTGTGAGAAGCCCCAACAAATCTTGTATTCATTCTTCGTGATAGTGGAGAACCAAGTTAGGCCCGTGCGGTAAACTTGGTGAGGGAAGGGTTGCTGAACCCGGTCCTTTGTGGACTCCTCAACGGGGACGTAGATTCCTTGTGTGGGATCGAACCTCGGGATAAAATCCTTGTGTCTCCGTGTTCTTCGCATTTTGTTTATCGAATATTTTGTTCTAGGGTTGCTAGTTTTGTCTTGTGCTTCATATTGCTATAAATTTGTTCCTCTCAGTCATATACTTGTGGTAGTTGCTAAACTTGACATAACCATATCTTCACCTGTAGCTTCGAGAAAATCGCCTTAAAACTATTTCGCTCTTGACATAACCATATTGGCATGCTTTTATAGTTTTATTTATGTTACCAGACCAGTGATGCTTACCAGTGACTATGTTTCTTCTGGAGGGTTTGGGAATGCGCCGAGAAGATCCCGGAGGTAGTGGAGGGGCTAGCGTGTAACCCGGTGGAACTTTGTGTTGTTGTCGATGTTTTGAATAATGTTTTGAAATTGTTTTGTGTATCTGTTTTGTTCTGTGTATATCTGTATTTGTTCTGTGTTCTCGCCATTGTGCGGGGTAGTCAGTTTCTGTTTAAAAAAAATAAAAAAAATTAACTTTCGTCGGTGTGGCTATGCCGTCATAAGTTAACCTTCTAACTTTCATCGGTATGGTCATAGCCAACATAAGTTATATCAGGTTAACTTACGTCGGTCGCACGTCACCGACGTAAGTTAAGTAAGTAACTTTCGTAGGCCCAGCCACGGCCGACGTAAGTGCTCCGGTCCAGCCCGCAGCCCATCCCGGTAACTTACTTACGTCGGTCTCGGGATACCGACGAAAGTTACTTACTTTGGCGGCCGACGTAAGTTACCTTAATTACGTCCAAACTGTTTCGTCAGCTAATTAAGGGGAAACCGACGTAAGTAACTTATGTCGGTAGAGGCCTTAGTTACGTTGGCCGTGGCCGATGTAATTGATCGAGATTCCTATAGTGAGTGTAAGCTTGTCATAGAACTAGTTGACAATAAGCAGATCATCGCCGTGACAAGCTGGACAAACCGAAATCATTGAATGATAGCCAACCAGAAACAATGTGATAACACATAAAAATCTTTGCATGCAAAAGAATCTGTGGAGGACACATCTTTGCCTCTGTCGAAGGTCTTAAACAACACTTCCCCCAGACCTGCTTAGAGAGCAGCCTGTGGAGGTTCTTTGGATTCATGAGGGCTAGTCCCAGGAGATTGAGCGCAGCGAGATGGTGAACACAGAGGGTTTACGTGGTTCGGGCCGCCGGAGCGTAACACCCTACGTCCACGGGAGTGTATGTGTATTGCCTTGCTTGAGCGTGTATGAGCTTTAATTGTTCGATCCCCTATGAACGTCGCCTGTCGAGTCCTTTTATAGTCCAAGGACTCTGCAGTCACAAGGTGGCCCCAGGGCCCGACAGGTGGTCCTAAGGAGAGCCAAATCCTATACAAGATCTAGGATTAAATGCTATCTACTTCCCTTTGTCAGGGGCTTCAATGTGTCATCCCGCCGCGTCATGCGCTAGGGCTACACATAGTTGTTGATGATGGCAGGGCATGTCCCGCTGTCTTGTCCCCGCGGCTCACTCATCCGCCTTACGCAGTGGATCTGTATCGGCTACTTGGACAAGACAGGACAATGGAGCCTTGACTTTCGCATGCGCGACTCCGCTTTGCCTGGGGAAGGCACGCGTACTTAATGCCTGTCTGAGTGGCACACTCTTTCCTTTACTGCGGCCTCCTACCGCATTGAGTCGGCCCACCGCCATGTGGTTGCACCGGAGCCTGCCCCTGCGGGGAGTTGAGCGCCCAGCTGTACAGGTCACGTGGCGCCTTCGGAGCCCACCTCCGCGGTATGGTGGAGGCTCAGCCCTGCGGGCCACGTGGTAGTCCAGGAGCCCTTCCTTGTAGGGAGACGGGTCTGGTCTCGGGGGTTCCATTGGCTACGTGGCAGCCCTGGAGCCCACCTCAGCGGGGAGGCGAGAGTCTGGTCCTGCCGGCCACGTGGCAGCCTCGGAGCCTGCCTCGGCGTGGAGGCAAGGGTCCGGTTCTGCCGGCCACGTGGCAGCCCCGGAGCCCGCCTTGGCGGAGAGGCGAAGGTCCGGTCCTGTCGGCCACGTGGCAGCCCGGGAGCCCGCTCCGGCGGGGAGGTAGGATCTGGTCCTTCCCTCCACGACGTGGCAGCCTCGGACTCTGCCTCCAAGTAGAGGCCAAGTCCTTAGACGTTTTCTCCTTGTGTACGGGGGTACCCGGTCTACGGGGTACCGACAGTGGCCCCCGAGCCCACCTCGGGAGAGTCGTCGATACCGCAGGTGGGGTCTTCTTCCTTATCTTCCCGCGCAACTCTTTCGATACCAATTCGAGGCAGTTCCCCGGGCGGCACGTCTCTGTTATCGTGGTGACGCGTCTCCCTCTGGTAAGCGGAGGTGCGGGGCGTGCGTCATGCGACATGACTTCTGCTTTCAATCGTGCTTTAACTGCGGTGGTTCCCAAGGTGGCTCCTGCACTACTGCTGCTTTTGCCTTTTCAGAAACCATCGAGTTACCTCCCGCACAGTTGGCCACCCGACTTGCCTTCTTTGTCGAGCGACTCGGGCCCTCATGTCATTGCCTATGCGGGTCTGTTGCTCTTCTACCGAGGCTGTGGCGATTCACACGCCGCGTTTGTTGGCTTGCAGAGGTGAATAAAAAGATACATTTCCCCCTAAGGGTCCTTTCTTCCGCTTCTACATCCTTGCGCTCGTGCCTCTTGCCCCAAGCCCAGTTCTTGCGCTCTAGCTCCCGATTTCCCCTTCTGGAGCCTCCTCCTTCAACCTCATGGCGAGCATCATGCGCAGGTCCCGGCTGACCAGGTCTGCCGATCTGGCCCCCGTGCGCCGGCTTCTCGGCTGGCGAGCCCCCGAACAGGAGGAGTGGCTCCGTTGCGGGAGCTCCCACTGAACCTCACCGACGGTAAGATGGTGTTGTTCTCGTCGTACGTGCTGGCCAGCTTCGTTCCGCCAGCATCTGCGTTCCTGGTAATGCTTCTGGAGACCTTCGGCCTCCAACTTCACCACATCCTGCTGAACTCGATCGCCTTGCTGGCGGTCTTTGCTCACCTCTGCGAGATGTTCGTGGGGGTGATGCCGTCGGTGAAGCTCTTCAGGTACTTCTTTGTACTGAGAGCCACCGGCAAAAGCTCGAAGGATCAGCTCGGCGCCTACTACTTCCAGCGCCGAACCAAGGTCCCTTCTAGGTACATTGCTTCCTTCAGCTCTGCACGGTGGGAGCAGTGGCGCGAAGATTGGATGATCGTCAAGGTCGAGGCTCACGACCGGATGTGCCTCCCAACCGGGAGCCCCTACCCCGAGCGGTCATTCTGGGAGGAGCGTCCAGAGCTGGAGAGGGCGTTCGACCCGGTGTTGGAGAGGATCCAGATGCTGGCAGACCACGGGCTGACGTCTGCGATGGTGTTGAGGGACTTCATGTCCCGACGCATAGCTCCGCTCCAGCGCCGTGTTCGCCCGGCATGGATGTACACCGGTCCAATGGACTGCACCCGGCTCGAGACCGGCTCCGACTCCAACCCGGATGAGCAGCTGCTGCACGATATGCTGGTCCGGGTCTGCCCCGACGACGTTTCCCCTGAGGGACTGGCCCTCCCAGCGGCCTGCCGCCCCCTGTGCTCAGACTCCGAGTTGAAGAGGCGGCTGCTGGAGGCGATGCCGACGCTCGACGAGTCCGGGCTGGCGCAACGCCAGATTGGAGACCCGTTTTGGGGGTTCGAGATTGCTGACAATGCCGAGGGGGTCGTCATTGCCGACGACGCTGAGGGAGGCGGAGATCCCTCAAGCGACGAAGATCCCTCGAGTGATGACCCCTCGAGTGGGCCCTGGCTCCGTCAGCGGGGAGGCGTCGGCTCCTCTGCTGATATGGGGAAAGAGAATGCACTAGTGCCGGTGTTGGACCCAACACCCAAGAAGCGCGCCCGGTCGCTGTTGTACTCGGTGTTAGGGGGTGTCAGCAGCGCTGCTTTGCCGCCCGAGTCCTCTTCGAGCAAGAAAGGGAGGCTCCTCAACGCCAATGGGACCCCAGCGTTCCCTCGCCGTACGGAGGTGCGCTAGACTTCGGGGATGCCGCCGGCTCGTCCATCTCAGGGGCCCCCAGCACACGTTGCGGCACCCGCTGCAGTTTTTGGGGGTTCGGACCCCCCAACCCTTTCGGGAAGAGGTGGAGCTTCAACGTTCCCCGGTAAGTCTGCTTAGATTTCTTCTTGGGTGTTCTTTGTCGTGTGCTCACCCTGTAATATTCTTATGATTCGGGTTTGTCTGCTTTCAGCGCAACCGCGGCTACTCCTCCGCCCTCGCGCCCTTTCGCTGGTTGGCATGCTGCTCCAGCCAGCTCACGGGGCTCCTCTGCAGCCTTGGACCCTGCTCGGGCGCCCCGGGCTGCTGCTGTCGAGGTGCCCCGGGCCTTCGTGCCCGAGGCCTCTACAGTGGCGGCTGAGGGTCCGCAGCGCGCGCCGGCGTCTGGTGCCACGCCCGCCAATGACACCGCATCCAACGGCTACTCTGCACCGACCGATGCTACTGCGCCGACTGACACTGCTACATTGGCTAGCGCCACCGCCCCGGGTGGAGCTCCCGGAGCCAGCTTAGGAGCCTTCGGCATGCTCCCAGGGGCGGTCCCCCCCCCCCCCCCCCCGCCTTCTCTGATTGGGGGAGCTCTGGTCCCCGTCTCCCCGGTGGTCCTCCAAATGGAGGACGATATTGAAGAGGTGGGGAGGCAGGGACCCGCGGCTACAGTGGAGCCCCTCCCCCTGTCTGAAGCCATGGACGTTGCCTACTCTGGCTTTCGGCAGGCTCGGGCGGCCCTCGACCGGGAGAGGGGGAGGCTTGAGGACGAGGAGGACCGGCTCCGGGAATGGGCGAGGACCCTGGAAGCCCGGACCCGGTTGGCAAAGAGTCGGGTGGCGCAGCGGGAGGCGGTCGTTCGGGAGTGTAAGACCTATGTGTGCTGAATACATTGGCTTGTAGTGAATACACTTGGCTTTGATGATAAAAGTTTTGAATATCACCAAAACACCTTTTTATCAAGGTCCGACTCTAGCTCTGAGCTACAGCAAGGTCCGACGGTAGGTCCGGCTTGGTTTGGGTAGCTCCAGTTACGTTCGATGCTAGGTCCGACTAGCTTTGGTCAGCTCCGGTGAAGTTTTGTCTTTAGCTCCGGCATGTCTTTGATAGCTCCGACGTGTTTTTGCTAAGCTACGACGTACTTTGTCTAGCTCCAGCTTTGGGTTGACTAGTTTTGACTAGTTTTTGGTAAGCTCCGGCGCTAGGTCTTGCTATCTTTTGTAAGCTCCGGCGGGAGCTTGGTTATACTAGTTTTGGTAAGCTCCGGTGCTAGGTTCTACTATCTTTTGTTAGCTCCGGCTCAAGGTCCGGGTTGCTCTGGCAAGGTCCGAAACTTGACCGTAGTGCTTCTGCTTTTCATTTGCAATGTTTCGTACTCGCTTTACATTGTTGGAAAGATTGCTTAGTATTCATTTGCTAAGTTTTTGGTGCGTTTTGGTTGATATGGATGATATCGTGTTAATGTGGTTTTGCAACATGCTTATGTGAGGTTCTCACGTAGGGTGTTGTGTTCGGAACTAACTTGAGTCAAGTCGTGGACTTGGGCTCGTATGGATTGGTTGTTTATTCATGTGCAGGTGTTGCTTGAGTTCAAGACATGGCTGGTGACGGGATCCATTGGACTAGTCTCAGGGAGGAGATGAGGTGCCAACAACCAAATTCAGGAGGAATTGTGGTTGAGCTGATCAGGAGGTTGCGCAACATGATTGAATCAAGAACAATGCATATGAAGGTATTGTGGACGTCGTTGGAAGATGTTTGCACGTATGCAAGGAGTGCATGGAAGTGGCTTCATGGTTCCGAGACGTGATGAAGAGATGTGGGCGTAAAGAATTGGTCGAAAAGGTCCAACCGACTAGGTTATGGACTCAGGCTGCGGCTGAGTTGGGTTTGACTCAAATATGGAAAGATTTGAGTTGGTTATGATAGGATTTCGTGTGGGTCACGAATTTGAGTTGTTTAGGAATGTGGGATACGTTCCTAAGGTGTTTGGAAGTCTTAAGATTGCTTCTATCTACGTATAGAAGAATCCTAAGCAGTTATGGAAAATTATGATTCGTGAACAGAGTAGGATTAGGTTCCTGATCCGAGTTGAGTTGGCTCTCGAGCTGGTTATATAAGCAAGGGAGCCCAGAGCTCGCGGTGCACGACTTTGGGGCTGTTCCTCTTGTGTTCTATTGAATAAAATTCGTAGTTTGAAGGAACTTTTGTGCCTTGTTCGTCCGACTTGTTTCAAACAAGTTTTACTCGTCGAGTTTCTGGACAGCACTACCTTTCATTGGTGGTTTTATAATAACTCGAGTTTTACAGATCCAATTGACGTGATTCTTTTTGTTTTGTCTTCAAAACTTGATTGTCTATCATCTATCAAAATTTCACGGTCATTGGATTTGTGGTCTATGATCTACACGAGTTTCTTTGCAGTGTTCCAGAACTGTTTTTTCTTGGGTAGGGCAGATTGACCATTGTTTGATCTTTCGATCATAACTTGAGTTTTTCTTGACGGATTTGAGTGATTATTTTTGTGTTGTCTTCGTTACTTGATTCTATCTGATATCTATCACTTTTGTCATGGTGAAGCACGTTTAGATTAGTCTCAAACATGATTTCTTTAACAGATCGTTTTTCTGCCGAAAGGGTTTGGGGTTTAATTGTTTCCGCTGCGTAAGATTTTTAAATCTACCATTCACCCCCCCCCCCTCTGGTATCTTTTCACGTGCTCTTCAATCCTACAATTGGTATCAGAGCCACGGTGCTCTAATCTTTGTGATTTGCGCGTGTTTTTGACTAATCATCATGGAGAAGTACTCTGCCAAACCTTGTGTGTTCGCTGGTATTGATTCAGGTTTGGAAGGCACGCATGGAGGCTTTCATCCAGGCACAAGGCTTTGCAATATGGGAGAAGGTATACAAGCCTTACGAAGTGCCATCAAATGATCAAGTTACAGCTACAAATCTGAGAGATGTCGACAACAACAACAAGGCTCGGAACTTGATCATACAAGGATTAACACAAAGCGACTTCAACCGTGTTGCACACCTCCGATCTGCATACGATGTGTGGAAAGCACTTTGTGACTACCACGAAGGATCCAACACGATCAAAGAGGTAAGGCAAGACATGTTCAAGAAAGAATACATGCGCTTCGAGATGCAACCCGGTGAGTCTATTGATGACCTTTTTGCTCGCTTTAATAAGATTCTCAGCAACTTGCGTAGTGTCAATGTTAATTTTTCAGATGCTAAAAATGCTAGGCAATTGCTAAGTGCATTAGATATGTCAATTTGGGAGATGAAAGTCACATCTATTCGTGAATCTACTGTCATGAGTTCACTTACTTTAGATGTGCTATATTCCAAGTTAAAAACTCATGAAATTGACATAATCTCACGTAAGAACCCCAATAAGTCTATTGCATTTGTTTCACAACGTGATATGTCTAGTTCCGTCCAATCATCATCCTGCAATACTCTTGCTTTGTTGTCCTCACTAACCCTGGAGCAGATCGAAGAATTTCCAGAAGAGGAGTTGGCACTCATCTCTACTAGATTCTCAAAAGCATTGCAAAATGTGAGAACTAGAAGGAGAGGAAGCTCCGGACCTCAACGCTGTTTTGAATGTGGTAAAACAGGACACTTTCCTACAGAATGCCCTAAGCTTTTAGGTCCGACCACCCAGGAAGAAAAACAAAGCAAGGTTCGGACCTCCTCTGGAAATTCCAACAAGAAGAAGAAAGGTATCATAGGATGCAAGATGATCAACAGTTTCATCACCGCGCTTCAAGAGTTCAGTTCAAGCGACGTGGACTTTGGAAGTGATGAAGATGAAGATGATTTGGCAAACTTGTGCTTTATGGCGGGCAAGTCAAGATCAAGTATGGAGGAGGCAGAACACAACAACGACAATGAAGAGGTATGTCCTACTTGCGAAGAAATGTGTGATGTCATTTATCGTGCCACTATTATTGTTAAGAAAAAGGACAAAAAGCTTAGGGATAGTTCTACTAAAATTGAATCACTAGAATCTGAAATCAACCGTTAAAAAACTTTGATTCCTAGTGATGATGCATGTTCCTCATGTGATTTAATATATGAACAATTGTCCTCATTAAGAAGTGTGCACACCTCCACACTTGATAAACTTGAGTTAGAAATTGAAAAGAACAAAGAGCTTGCTGCACTTAATGATAAAAACTTGAAAGATGCTAGCTGTTCTACAATTGATTTGCATTGTTCTACTTGTGATGATCTTGATAAGAAACTACAGGATGCTATGACTGAAATTTCTATATTGAACAATGCTTTACGTTCTCATGAAGTTAAATTTTGTTCCAATTGCAAACTAAAAGGAAAAACATCATGTGAAAATTGCCTTGATCTGTCCAATAAACTTGATGACATGCATAGGACATTAGATCGGTTTTGTAATGGGAATAAGAACCTAAACTTACTGCTAAATTCTTCCAAGTCTTGCAATGATAAAACTGGTTTAGGTTTTGATTCTCATGCTCATGCTAAGGCACATCCACCCAAAATTGTAAAGTCATTAGGAAGTGGTTTGATTCAAACAGTTCCTAAACAAAATGGAGTGGTTTTCAAATCTGCAGGAGTGTTGCCTCATTCGGTTTCAATTAAAAATATTGCTTGCTCATCTAGACATGAACACAAAGTTAAATTTCATTGTACCTTCTGTGGTAGAGATGGTCATGTCATAGATTTTTGTTATAGACTAGCTAAACAACAGAAAAGGGAAAGAATGGTCGCTAGATCTCATAACTTTCATGCAAAATTTGCTGCACACATTGAACCGAATGTACAACCTGCTGTTTTGAGTCAAAAACATTCAAAGTTTACCTCCGAACCTTCTGTTTTTGCCTCCGGAGCTACTGATTTTTGTGCTACACAAGTGACACCTTATAGGTCAATAGTCAAGAATAAAAAATCTCAAACTTTGACTCATAAACCTGCTGTTTTGTCTCAGCTTTCGCGTGTTTTTCCTACTGCATGTCGCGTGACTCAGTACTGGATTCCTAAATGCCTTTTGACTAACCCCAGTATTGAGTCATCGACGTGTTGTGCTTTTATGTAGGTTACATGTTTGAGGAAGGAGAACATTTGGATTGTGGATTCAGGTTGCTCACGCCACATGACCAGTAACAAAGATTGGTTCTCCTCCCTCTCTTTTGTGTCACGTGTAGAGAATGTTACTTTTGTCAATAATTCTTCAACTCCTATAATTGCTAAGGGTTCGGTTAGAGTAAATGATCACTACACTTTGAAGGATGTGGCACTTGTCAAAAATTTGAAATATAACTTGCTTTCTGTTGCACAATTGCTAGATGAAATTCTAGAAATTATTTTCAATAAAAACTGCTGCAAAGTTGTAGGTTCAAATAGTGAGCTTATTTTTAACATGTCTCGGTTTGGAAGAGTTTTTAAAGCTGATTTTGACATGTCTTCCTCTAAGCATAGGTGTCTAGTTGCTAATGATTCAAAGGACTTATATTTTTGGCATCGTAGACTTGGTCACGTAGGCTTTGATCACCTAACGCGTGTTAGTGCTCTTGATCGCATACGTGGGCTACCTAAGCTTAAAGGGGACAAAGAAATTGTGTGCTCTTCTTGTAGACATGCTAAGATGGTTGCAGGTTCACATACTCCTCTCACAATGATCATGACAACTGAACCATGTCAACTTTTGCATCTTGACACCGTAGGACCTTCACGTGTTCAATCCTTCGGAGGTAAATGGTATGTACTTGTTATCGTTGATGATTATTCGAGATACTCTTGGGTTTACTTTATGGTGTCTAAGAATGAAGTTTTTAGTCACTTTAGAACTTTCTTTCTTAGATTATCAATTGATCACCCAGGATCATTAAAAGCAATTAGAAGTGATAATGGAACTGAATTTAAAAATCAATCTTTTGATCACTTTTGTGCTGAAAATAGAATAGATCATCAATTCTCTTCACCATATGTACCTCAACAAAACGGTGTTGTAGAAAGAAAGAACAGAACCTTAGTTGAGATGGCTAGGACTATGCTTGATGAATATCAAACTCCTAGAAATTTTTGGGCTGATGCGTTAGCAACTGCTTGTTATGTCTCAAATCGTGTTTTCTTGCGTGCTAAGCTAGGTAAAACACCATATGAGCTTCGGTTTGGACATAGGCCTAGTGTTACACACTTTCGGGTCTTTGGTTGCAAATGCTTTGTTAAGAAACATGGTAATCTTGATAAATTTGAACCTAGATACATTGATGGCATGTTTCTTGGTTATCCATCTCATACTAGAGGCTACCGTGTGCTTTTACTTGACACTAACAAAATTGTGGAAACTTGTGAAGTGTCTTTTGATGAAGCTAGCCCAGATACTAGCTCCGGTGTTGCAGGACCAGATCTGTATCCTCAGGGGGAGGGTATTTTCGAAGATGAAGAAGAGCCGATGATACTGCCTGGTAGTTCCGAAGTTGACATGTGTCCAGCTCCGGACATTGAACAAGCTCCGGCTATCACCTATGCTGGTCCTGATTGTCCACAAGTCACAAGCTCATCAATCTACGATGAACCAAATGAAGAAGAAGCTTGTGAGACATTTGTTCCCCTACGTTTTTACAAAGATCATCCCCCACAACAGATGATTGGAAGCTTGCACGAACGAGTCACACGGTCCAGGTTTTGCGATCCAAACTCTCATCCTCATTCTGCTTTTGTTGCTTCTTTTGAACCCAAAGATATATCACACGCACTCACTAATGAATCTTGGATTATTGCCATGCAAGAAGAGTTAGAAAATTTTGAAAGAAATAATGTTTGGAAACTTGTACCTCGACCTCTAGGTCACACTTTAATTGGAACTAAATGGGTATATAAAAATAAACAAAGTGAGGATGGGGTTGTGGTTAGGAATAAGGCTAGGTTGGTTGCTCAAGGTTTCACTCAAGTTGAAGGTCTAGATTTTGATGAAACTTTTGCTCATGTCGCAAGATTAGAAGCCATAAGAATTTTGTTAGCTTTTGCAGCATCTAAAGGTTTTAAGCTATATCAAATGGATGTTAAAAGTGCTTTTCTTAATGGCTACATAGATGAGGAGGTTTATGTCAAACAACCACCGGGTTTTGAAAATCCAGATTTTCCTAATCATGTTTACAAACTGTCCAAAGCCTTATACGGTCTCAAACAAGCCCCTAGAGCATGGTATGATAGGCTAAAAACATTCTTACTTGAAAAGGGGTTTACCATGGGCAAGGTTGATAAAACTCTTTTTGTGCTTAAACATGGCAATGAATCATTATTCGTTCAAGTGTATGTGGATGATATTATCTTTGGTTGTGCTTCTCATGATCTTGTGTCCAAGTTTTCAGCAATGATGAGTTCCGAATTTGAAATGAGTATGATGGGTGAACTCACTTACTTTTTGGGGCTGCAAATCAAGCAAACCAAGGAGGGTACCTTTGTGCATCAAACGAAGTATACCAAAGACCTCCTAAGGCGCTTCAACATGGACAAAAGCAAGCCTCTTCGGACACCAATGGGAACAGCAACAACACTTGAACTTGATGAAGATGGTGAACCCGTGGATCAAAAAGAATATAGAAGCATGATTGGATCACTTTTGTACCTTACGGCATCAAGACCAGACATACAATTCAGCGTATGTCTTTGTGCACGGTTTCAAGCCTCCCCACGTATTTCACATCGTCAAGCAGTCAAAAGGATTCTCAGGTACTTACATGGAACTCAAGAATTTGGCATTTTTCTTCCTTCTTCCTCAACCGTTACTTTGAAAGCTTTTTCGGATGCTGATTTTGGGGGTTGTAGGATTGATAGGAAAAGTACTTCTGGTGCTTGTCATTTTCTTGGTAATTCTCTTGTTGCTTGGTCCTCTAGAAAATGAAATTCAGTTGCACAATCCACAGCCGAATCTGAATATGTAGCTACTGCTAGTGCTTGCTCACAAATTCTTTGGATTGTTCAAACACTTCAGTACTATGGGGTTGATCTATATAGTGTTCCACTGTTCTGTGATAACACTAGTGCCATTTGCATTGCTAAAAACCCCGTGCAACATTCTAGAACTAAGCACATTGACATTAGGTATCACTTTCTCCGAGATAATGTTGAAAAAGGAAACATTGTGCTTCACCATGTAGATACTGAACAACAATTGGCTGACATTTTTACAAAACCTTTGGATTTGACTCGTTTTTGTTACATTCGTAGTGAAATAGGGGTTATGCATCCTCATGGCTTAAATTGAGGGGGAGTTTTGAAACTTGGGAAGTCTATGTGTGAATCTGAAATAAAAATAATATGAGCATAATATTTCATACATATATTACTTTGTGATTCCTTTTACATGCTGAAAGTTCTTACTACATTACTCGTGTTATACATTTTGTAGTTTTTGTCATGTCTAGTAATTGGAATAATTACTTACACTAAAATTGGTCATGGTCGAACTTTCTTGATGTTTTGAACTTGTTACATGTTCACAAGTGCATTTAATCATAAAGAATTAATCAAGTAATCAACTCACATGTTGAGTTTTTATGAACAAATATAAATTGAGAAATGATCAAGAGAATATGCATGCATCGCAGTTCTTTTTTTGAGATGGCTTGTCATTGCACTTAGATATGAACTTGGAAGAAGTTGTGTATGACTAAAACCATGTCCTTAAGCTTCTGATTGTTAAATGACATAGGCTTGGCTTGGATGGTTAGAATAAGGCAGATGCGCATATAATCTCTTGCAAATATCATATGATCTAAATTTATTCTTTGAAAAATAATAAAATGCAGCAACTAGTGTCATGCCTTCAGGTTTTGAAATAGTTAAGTTTGTGAGATCATGACTTGATTAAATTGAAAATTACATTTTATCTCTAGCATGGCTTACACTACTTTATGTATTTCATCAATGTGATAATGTAAGGTACTTGATAGTATGACTTGGATGAGCTTTGTTTATATGTATATGTTATAATATGCTCATAACAACTAAAGGAGGAGAGATAAATTGTTTATATGCTCATGACTTGTTGAATACATTGTCAAAGGGGGAGAGATAAGCATGAAGAGAAAGAGAATATGTGCATAAGGAGAGATAATAAAGGGGGAGAGATAATTTTTTGGATTTTCTTCTCATTTTACTTTTGATTTACAAAGGGGGAGAAATTGTTTTCAAAACTTTTATGTGAATAAGCCAATGTTCGGATTTTAAATGGTGTTGCCTATGCATTCATCAAGGGGGGCATTGTAAGACCTATGTGTGCTGAATACATTGGCTTGTAGTGAATACACTTGGCTTTGATGATAAAAGTTTTGAATATCACCAAAACACCTTTTTATCAAGGTTCGACTCTAGCTCTGAGCTACAGCAAGGTCCGACGGTAGGTCCGGCTTGGTTTGGGTAGCTCCGGTTACGTTCGATGCTAGGTCCGACTAGCTTTGGTCAGCTCCGGTGAAGTTTTGTCTTTAGCTCCGGCATGTCTTTGATAGCTCCGACGTGTTTTTGCTAAGCTCCGACGTACTTTGTCTAGCTCCAGCTTTGGGTTGACTAGTTTTGACAAGTTTTTGGTAAGCTCCGGCGCTAGGTCTTGCTAGCTTTTGTAAGCTTCGGCGGGAGCTTGGTTATACTAGTTTTGGTAAGCTCCGGTGCTAGGTTCTACTAGCTTTTGTTAGCTCCGGCTCAAGGTCCGGGTTGCTCTGGCAAGGTCCGGAACTTGACCGTAGTGCTTCTGCTTTTCATTTGCAATGTTTCGTAGTTGCTTTACATTGTTGGAAAGATTGCTTAGTATTCATTTGCTAAGTTTTTGGTGCGTTTTGGTTGATATGGATGATATCGTGTTACTGTGGTTTTGCAACATGCTTATGTGAGGTTCTCACGTAGGGTGTTGTGTTCGGAACTAACTTGAGTCAAGTCGAGGACTTGGGCTCGTATGGATTGGTTGTTTATTCATGTGTAGGCGTTGCTTGAGTTCAAGACATGGCTGGTGTCGGTACCCCGCAGACCGGGTACCCCCGCGCACAGGAAGAAAACCGCTAAGGACTCCACCCCTACTAAGAGGCTGAATCCGAGGCTGCCACGTCGTGGAGGGAAGGACCAGATCCTACCTCTCCGCCGGGGGAGGCTCCCAAGCTGCCACGTGGCCGGCAGAGCTGGACCCTTGCCTCCCCGCTGAGGTGGGCTCCGGGCGTGCCATGTGGCCTGTTCCGTCAAGTGCTCGCCTCCCCGCTGAGGTGGGCTCCGGAGCCGCCACGTGGTCAATCGGGACCTCGGGGCCAGGCCCGCGTCCTCGTAGGGAAAGGCACCGGAACTACCACGTGGCCTGCAGGGCTGAGCCTCCACTCCTCCATAGGGGTGGGCTCCGAGTGCACCACGTGGCCTGTTCCGCTAAGTGCTCGCCTCCCCGCAGAGGCAGGCTCCGGCGCAACCACGTTGCGGACGGCCAACTCAGTGCGGTAGGAAGCCGCAGTAAAGGAGACGTGCGCTGCTCAGACGGGCATTAAGTATGCGCGCCTTCCCTAGGCAAGCTATGCCGCGCATGCTAAAGTCAAGACCCCAGTGTCCTGTCTTATCCAAGTAGCCGGTACATACCCAGGCCGCAAGACGGACGAATGGGCCGCAAGGACAAGATGGACGGGACGTGCACCGCCATCATCACCGACTATGTGTAGCCCTGGTGCACGACGCGGCGGGACATCGCATTGACGCCCCTGACAATGGGAGTAGATAGCATTTAATCATAGATCTTGTATAGGATTTGGCTCTCCCCGGGACCACCTGTTGGGTCCTGGAGCCCATCTTGTGACTGCAGAGTCCTTAAGCTATAAAAGGGCTCTGTAGACGTCCATAGAAAGGGATCGGAAAATTAGACCAAGACTCTTACACGCGAAAGCAAGGCAATACACAACACTCTCGTGGACGTAGGGTATTACGCTCCGGCGGCCCGAACCACGTAAATCCCCGGTGTCCATCATTCTACTGTGTTTGATCTCCTGGGACTAGCCCTCGTGAATCCAAAGAACCTCCGTGGGCTGCTCTCTAGGCAGGTCCGGGGGAAGTGTCATTTACGACCTTCGACAGCTGGTGACGGGATCCATTGGACTAGTCTCAGGGAGGAGATGAGGTTCCAACAACCAAATTCAGGAGGAATTGTGGTTGAGCTGATCAGGAGGTTGCGCAGCATGATTGAATCAAGAACAATGCATATGAAGGTATCGTGGACGTCGTTGGAAGATGTTTGCACGTATACAAGGAGTGCATGGACGTGGCTACATGGTTCCGAGACGTGATGAAGAGATGTGGGCGTAAAGAATTGGTCGGAAAGGTTCAACCGACTAGGTTATGGACTCAGGCTGCGGCTGAGTCGGGTTTGACTCAAATATGGAAAGATTTGAGTTGGTTATGATAGGATTTCATGTGGGTCACGAATTTGAGTTGTTTAGGAATGTGGGATACGTTCCTAAGGTGTTTGGAAGTCTTAATATTGCTTCTATCTGCGTATAGAAGAATCCTAAGCAGTTATGGAAAGTTACGATTCGTGAACAGAGTAGGATTAGGTTCCTGATCTGAGTTGAGTTGGCTTTCGAGCTGGTTATATAAGCAAGGGAGCCCAGAGCTCGTGGTGCACGACTTTGGGGCTGTTTCTCTTGTGTTCTAATGAATAAAATTCGTAGTTTGAAGGAACTTTTGTGCCTTGTTCGTCCGACTTGTTTCAGACAAGTTTTACTCGTCGAGTTTCTGGACAGCACTACCTTTCATTGGTGTTTTATCATAACTCGAGTTTTACAGATCCAATTGACGTGAATCTTTTTGGGTTGTCTTCAAAACTTGATTGTCTATCATCTGTCAAAATTTCACAGTCATTCGATTTGTGGTCTATGATCTACACGAGTTTCTTTGCAGCGTTCCAGAACTATTTTTTCTCGGGTAGGGCAGATTGACCATTGTTTGATCTTTCGATCATAACTTGAGTTTTTCTTGACGGATTTGAGTGATTCTTTTTGTGTTGTCTTCGTGACTTGATTCTCTCTGTTATCTATCACTTTTGTCACGGTGAAACACGTTTAGATTAGTCTCACACATGATTTATTTAACAGATCGTTTTTCTGCCGAAAGGGTTTGGGGTTTAATTGTTTCCGCTGCGTAAGATTTTTAAATCTACCATTCACCCCCCCCCCCTCTAGTAGCTTTTCACGTGCTCTTCGATCCTACAGGGAGGATATGAAAATCCTTGACTAGGAGCGCGAGCTTATCGCTCGCATGGACGCCGTCACCCAGAAGCTGAAAGCGGACGCCGCGGCAATCCATGCTGAGGCCAGCTCCCGCCTCCAGTCCTGCGAGGAGCTCCAGCAGCTGCTATCTTGCCGGGAGGCTGCTCTTGCCGAACGGGAGCAGGAGTTGGCGGCGAAGCATGCTGAGGTGGAGGCGACCTCCCACCGGCTCATCCTCCAGCAGGAAGGGGCGAGAGTCCGTGCCGCCGAGCTAGACCGCCGGGATGCTGCCCTGGCTGAGGTGGAGCGAGCTCAGTTCGCTAAGCGCCAGGCTCTCCTGGACCGCGAGTTCAACGTCGCCCTCAAGGAGGGTGACTTGAGCCGCCGCGAGAGGGAGGTCAGCGAGCGCGAGAGGGCCCTGGCAGCCAAGGAGGAGCGGTTCCTGGACGGCGGCCCCCAGGCGCTAGCAGCAGCCCAGCAGGAGGTGCAGGAGCTCCGGGCGTTGCGTTCTACTGAGGCCTGGAAGGTTTGGGAGTTCCTGGGCGGCGCCGACTCAGCTCTGGTGCCGCTCGGCTTCAGCCCGGTGCGCGTGGGGGAACCAGCGCAGGAGGTGAGTCAGGTGTTCCCAGCCCTTGACTCCACCAGCTCGCCGGGATAACTCCTTGAAGACCTGCGTATAGATCAAAAATAGGAGAAGTAATTCTGTCCGCTGGTAATTTTTCCCATGCTCTTTTTTAGTGTCGCTTGACTTACGATCTTGGGCCGACTCATGGGGCTTGGGTAATTCAGTGCAACTGCACCTAGGGCTCGCTATCCCCACTACCTAAGGGTGGTCCATCTGGCCCCCAGTACTCAACTGCAGTGCTGGGGAGGCAGAGTGCACAGGCTTAGGGTACAGGACCAGGCTAAGCAGATTGTGCCCCTGGACCTCCCGCTCGGCGTAAGTCTTTCCCAGGGAAGACCGTCTGGAGACACAGGCCCCCGAGTATGGGAACATCCGAGGCCCCAGGCACACTGCAGGTACCTCAAGCGACCCCACCTGCAACCAGACAGCAAGGCTCCCACTACTGCTAAAGCAGGAAAAAATGACAGTGCCCATGATAGATCGCGGGCTATGGCGAACTTATAGCAATATCATAAAAAATTAAAGATAATTTTTTGAATGATGAACCCTATACAGGGCAGGACACATTCTTTCATTGCGGTTTCCCATGAGATGGGACAGACTTTACAAGTGGAACGACCCGGCCCGGGTGACGAAGGGAGTCGAGTGCACCTACTTAGGGTTCTGGACCGGTCTAAGCGAAATGTGCACTCGGAGCCCCATCTCTGTAGCCTTAGTTACCCTAAGTACTGTCTCTAGGCACTATGTACCTTTTACAATGAAAGAAAATTGTCCTAACACTGATCTAGGGGTAGAACTTATGGAGGTGCTCGATGTTCCATGGGTTGGGCAGTTGCTCTCCATCCTCCGTAGCTAGGTAGACGCACCCAGGGCGGCATACCTCCGTAACCCGGAAGGGACCCTCCCATCTGGGGGAGAGTTTGTTAGCCCCTTCCTGGGAGAGTATGCGACGCAGCACTAGGTCACCTACCTTTAGCTCCCTACTCCGCACGGTCTTCTGGTGGTAGCGCCGGAGCGCGTGCCTGTACCGTGCATTTCGGAGAGCCGCTCTCACTCGTCCCTCGTTGACGAGGTCCACGTACTCATGCCGGAGCTGGTCCTGCGCGGCTTCGTCGTACACCCGGACACGGGGGGAGCCCCTGGTAATTTCTGGGGGGGGGGGGGGGGGGGGGGGGGGGACGGCCTCTGCCTCGTACACCAGGAAGAAAGGCGTTTCCCCCGTAGCCCAGCTGGTTGATGTCCGGCTAGCCCATAGCGCACACGGAAGCTCATCTACCCAATTTGCACCGTGCTTCTCAAGGTGTGAGAATGTGCGAGTCTTGAGGCCCTTGAGGATCTCTGCATTGGCCCTCTCGACTTGTCCATTGCTCTCTAGATGAGCAACAGATGTATAGCAGACTTGGATCCCAAGGTCCTCGCGGTATTCCTGGAATGCTGCGCTTGTGAACTGGGTCCCGTTATCAGTGATGATTCTGTTCGGGACCCCGAACCGACAGACGATTGACTTGATGAATTTGACTGCTGACTGCTTGTTGATGGTGACAACTGGGGCGACTTCCGGCCACTTGGTGAACTTGTCTACGGAGACGTAGAGGTGTCGGAATCCTCCAACGGCTCTGGGAAAGGGTCCCAGGATATCCAACCCCCATACAGCAAATGGCCATGAGGGAGGGATCATCTGCAGCACCTGAGCTGGTGTGTGGATCTGCTTGGCATGGAACTGGCACGCCTTGCATCTCCTGACCATCTCGACGGCATCCTGGAGTACTGTCGGCCAGTAAAAGCCATGCCGAAAGGCTTTACCGACCAGCGTGCGGGATGACGCATGGTTCCCACGCTCGCCTCCATGGATCTCTACGAGCAAGTCGCAGCCCTCCTCCCGGGTAATGCAATGCAGCAGGATGTCATTGGCGCCACGCCGGTAGAGATCCCCTTCCACCAGCATGTACCTCTTAGCCATGCGTACTATCCTTTCTGCCAGGGCATGTTCTTCGGAAAGGATGTTGTCTTTCAAGTAGTCTCGGACCTCCGAGATCCATGCATCGGTACTTACTTGAGCCTCTGGATCTTGGGCGTCTGGTAGCTCGGAGCTCCCGGTGGTGCATACGATCCTTGGCGGACTCCATGGTAGCAGGGCCGCCGAGACTGCCAGCTTCGAGGTGCTGGGCTCACGGCCTTCGCCCGGTTCGGCTGCCCGGGCGGTTGGTCGCGATAACGTCCTTGCAAAGACTCCTTCGGGCACGGGGGCTCCTGTGGAGGCCTTCTTTGACAGGCCGTCTGCGATTGAATTGTCAGCTCGGGGTACACGACACAGGTCCAAGACTTCAAAGTCCTTCTCCAGCTTCCAGACATGCAGCAAGTATGCTGCCAGCTGAGGGTCGTTGCAGCTGCACTCCCCTTTGGCTTGCTTGATGATCAGCTAAGAATCACCTTTGGCCAGAAGCTGACGGACATTGAGAGTCAGGGCAGTTTTCAACCCGAAGATTAGGGCCTCGTATTCTGCCATGTTGTTAGTCGCCTTGAAGTCGAGGCGCACCATGTACTTGAACTGCTCCCCAGTCAGGGTGAGGAGCAGGACCCCGGCCCCGGCCCCCTGCTTCCGCGAGGAGCCATCAAAGTAGAGTGTCCAGGGGGTTTCGGTGAAAACTGGAGCCTTGGGCACCGTCTCTCCGTCGTCCAGGCCCCCTGGGTTGCTTGGCGATGGAGTCCATTCTGCCAAGAAGTCTGCCAGTGCTTGGCTCTTGACTGCATGTCGAGGTAAGAACTCTAGCTCGAACTCCGCCAGCTCCGCTGCCCACTTGGCGACATTGCCAGTCGAGTTGGGGCTGTGGAGTACGGTCTTTAGTGGGAAGGAGGTGACCACTGAAACCCGATGAGCCTGGAAGTAATGTCGGAGCTTCCTCGACGCTATGAGCACTGCATACAAAAGTTTGTGTACCTCGAGATATCTTGTTTTTTCTTCATGGAGAACCTCACTGATGTAGTAGACCGACCGTTGGGAGGTTCGAACCCTCCCTGGGGGGTCCAAAGCTCCTTGCAATGCGTCTGTATCCTGGGGAATGTGGCCCCCAGGATCCAGTTGGACCTCCGGGTGTTGGGACCCCGGTGGGCACTTGGTCACTGGAGCACACAGCAAGGGGGTCCTCTGCTGGATCCGGACCCTGAGGTTCAGCTTCCTCCTCTGGGGCTCCCTCGGGTGCTTGCTGGGGCAGTAGCTCCGGCCGCTCTGCAACCAAGACCATGCTGACCACCTCCATTGTTGCGGTGATGTAGAGCAGGAGTGGTTCGCCGGGTTCTGGCGCCACCATGATGGGTAGCGTCGTCAGGTGCTTCTTGAGTTCCTGGAATGCCGCTTTCGCTTCCTCAGTCCACACAAAGGGACCCGACTTCTGTAGAATCTTGAAGAAGGGCAGTGCTCGCTCAGCCAGTCTTGAGATGAATCGGCTGAGGGCTGCCAAACACCCTGCAAGCTTCTGCACGTCCTTGATGCGGGCCGGCGGCCGCATCAGTTCTATTGCCTTAATCTTCTCTGGGTTAGCTTCGATTCCTCGGTGCCAGACCAAGAAACCAAGAAGCTTCCCTACAGAAACCCCAAAGACGCACTTGTCGGGGTTCAGCATCGTGCGTGTTGTGCGCAGCTTGCTGAAGACTTGGGCTAGGTTGTCTAATAGGGATGTGTGGGCTCTAATCTTTACCATGATGTCATCGACATACACCTATACCAGATCTCTAATGAGGTCCCCAAATGTCTTATGCATTGCACGTACAAAGGTGGGGAGAGCATCCTTAAGTCCATAAGGCATGGAGACATAACAATACAGGTCGTCTACTGTTATGAAAGCAGTGTGTTCTTCATCTTCCCTAGACATTGGTATTTGGTGGAAACCATAATATGCATCTAGGAAACATAGAAGATCACAGCCTGATGTTGAGTCTACTATTTGATCTATCCTAGGAAGAGGGAATGGATCCTTTGGGCATGCCTTATTGAGGTTGGTGTAGTCGACGCACATCCGGAGTTTATCGCCAGCCTTGGGGACGACTACAGGGTTGGCCAACCACCGTGGGTGGTGGACCTCCCGGATGAAACCAGCATCGAGCAGCTTCTTGATTTCTTCACGGATGAAGTTCTGCCGCTCGATGGACTGTTTCCTGGGCTTCTGTTGCACCGGTCGGGCATCGGGATAGATCTTTAGATGGTGCTCAATCACCTCCCTAGGGATCCCGGGCATTTGTGATGGTTGCCATGCAAACATATCAACTTTGTCCCGGAGAAAGGTGATGAGCGTGAGTTCCTATTTGCTGTCCAGGTTCCCCGCGATGCGGGTTGTCTGGGCAACCTCGGAGCCAATCCTGACGACCTTTACCGGAACGTCGTTGTCGACTGGTCGCACGCGGGGTGCAAAAGTGGAGGCCCCCTGCTTCGGGCCTTGTTCTGGTCGACTCTCCTTTGCACCCCCTGGGGCCGGAGCTCTCCCTGCTGCGAGCGCCTGGAGCTGCTCCAAGGCGGATACCGCAGCTGAGCGGTCCCCTCTGATCCTGAGGACGCCGGAAGGCATCGGCATCTTCAGGACAAGGTAGTCGTTGTGGGCTACAGCCATGAACATGTAGGGCGCCGGTCTTCTGATGATTGCGTTGAAGAGGAGGTCGACGTCTGCCACATCGAATAGGATGCTCTCCGTACGGTAATTCTCCGGGGTCCCAAAGGTCACCGGGAGGTGGATGTTACCGTACGGGGGGATTTGCCTCGGTCCGACACCTGAGAACGGGCTCGAAGGTGTGAGCCGGGACATCGGCAGTTGCAGCTTCCGGAAGGCCACCGTGGAGATAAGGTTGAGGCATGCCCCACCATCTATCAGCACGTGAAAGACCTTCACGTTGGCGATGGTTGGGGACACCAGCAATGGGAGCACGCCTGCTCCCGCCATGTTCTTCGGGCAGTCAGAGGCGTAGAAGCTGATTGTCATGTTCATCCACTTGTGGTGGGGAGCCGGGCTTGGAATGGGAGTCACTGCGGCCACCGCCTGTCGCAGAGTTTTCACCGCATTCCGGGACGTGGGATCTGTGGCACCCCCATAGATGACGTGGAGGGTCTTGCGGCGTTCCTTATCACTGCTGGAGTCGGAGTCGCCACCCACGAAGACGGCCTTCACCGCTGTCGAAGGTCGTAAATGACACTTCCCCCGGGCCTGCTAAGAGAGCAGCCCGCGGAGGTTCTTTGGATTCACGAGGGCTAGTCCCAGGAGATCGAACACAGCAGGATGATGAACACAGGGGATTTACGTGGTTCGGGCCGCCGGAGCGTAATACCCTACGTCCACGGGAGTGTTGTGTATTACTTTGCTTTAGCGTGTATGAGCCTTGGTCTGATTTTTCCGTCCTTTGCTAAGGTCGTCCGCCGAGCCCTTTTATAGTTCAAGGACTCAGCTGTTACAAGGTGTGTCCCAGGACCCGACAGGTGGTCCCGGGGAGAGCCAAATCCTATACAAGATCTAGGATTAATTGTTATCTACTTCCCTTTGTCAGGGGCTTCAATGTGCCATCCTGCCGCGCCGCACGCCAGGGCTACACAGTTGGTGATGATGGCAGTGCACGTCTTGTCCGTCTTGTCCTCGCGGCCCATTCATCCGTCTTGCGGCATGGGTCTGTACCGGCTACTTGGACAAGACTGGACACTGGAGCCTTGACTTTCGCAAGTGCGACTCAGCCTGCCTGGGGAAGGCGCGCGTGTACTTAATGCCTGTCTAAGCAGCGCACGCGTTCCTTTACTGCAGCTTCCTACCGCACTGAGTTGGCCATCCGCCACGTGGTCGCGCAGGAGCTTGCCTCTATGGGAAGTGAAGCACTTGGCGGATCAGGCCACGTGGCGCATTCGGAGCCCACCCCTATGAAGGGGTGGGGGCTCAGCCCTGCAGGCCACGTGGTAGCTCTTGTGCCTTCCCTTGTGTGGACGCGGGCTTGGCCCTGAGGCCCCGATCGGCCACGTGGCGGCTCCGGAGCCCGCCTCAGCGGGGAGGCGTGGGTCCGGTCCTACCAGCCACGTGGCGGCTTGGGAGCCCCCCCCCCCCCCTCCGACGGGGAGGTAGGAGATGGTCCTTCCCTCCTCGACGTGGCAGCCTTGGACTCGACCCCTTAGGCAGGGGCGGAGTCCTTAGCGGTTTTCTCCTATGCGCGGGGGTACCCGGTCTGCAGGGTACCGACAGTGGCCCCCAAGCCCTCCTCGGGAGAGTCGTCGATACCGCAGGTGGGGTCTTTTTCCTTTTCTTCCCGCGCAACTCTTCCGATTCCACTTCGAGGCAGTTCCCCAGGCGGCACGCCCCTGCCGTTGAGGCGACGTGTCTCCTTCCGGTAAGTGAAGGTGCTGAACAGGCGCCGCACGATGTGACTCCTGCCTTCAATCGTGCTTTAACTGCGGTGGTTCCCAAGGTGGCTCCTGTACTTCCGCTGCTTTCGCCCTTTCGGAAACCGCCAAGTTACCTCCCGCATGGCTAGCTGCCTGGCTCACCTTCTTCGTCGAGCGACCCGGGCCTTTATGTCATTGCCCACATGAGTTCGCTACTCTTCTACTGAGGTTGTGGCAATCCACGCTTTTGCGCCTGTTGACCTGCAGGGGTGCATAAAAAGAGAACTTTCCCCCTGAGGGTCCTTTCTCCCGCCTCTACTCTCCTGCGCTCGTGCTTTTGCCTCAAGCCCAGTTATTGCGCTCTAGTTCCCAGTCTCCCCGTCCAGAGCCTCCTTCCCCAATCCTCATGGCGAGGATGTTGCCCAAGTCTAGGCTGTCCAGGCCCGCTGACCTAGCCCCGATGCGCCGGCTTCTCGGCTGGCATACTCCTGAGCGGGAGTCGTGGCTCCATCCCAGGAGGCTCCCGCTGAGCCTCTCCGCCGGGGAGATGGTCCTCTTCTCGTCGTACGTGCTAGCCGGCTTCGTCCCGCCAGCATCCGCCTTCCTGGTTATGCTCCTGGAGACCTTCGGCCTCCAACTCCACCACCTCGCTCCGAACTCGATCGCCATGTTGGCGGTCTTCGCTCACCTCTGCGAGATGTTCGTGGGGGTGATGCCGTCGGTAAAGCTCTTCCGGTACTTTTTTGTACTGAGAGCCACCGGCAGGAGTTCGAAGGAGCACCTCGGCGCCTACTACTTCCAGCGCCGGACAAAGGTCCCCACGAGGTACATTGCTTCCTTCAACTCCGCGCGGTGGGAGCTGTGGCGCGAAGATTGGATGATCGCCAAGGTCGAGGCCCACGACCGGATGTACCTCCCCACCGGGATCCCATACTCCGAGCGATCATTCTGGGAGGAGCACCCAGAGCTGGAGGAGGCGTTCAACCCGGTGCTGGAGAGGATCCAGATGTTGGCGGACCACGGGCTGTCGTCTGCCATGGTGCTGAGGGACTTCATGTCCCGCCGCATAGCTCCGCTTCAGCACCGCGCCCGCCCGGCGTCGATGTTCACCGGCCTGTCAGACTGCACCCGGCTCGAGACCGGTCCCGGCTCCAACCTGGGCGAGCAGCAGCTGCTCGACATGCTGACCCGGGTCTGCCTCGATGACATCTCCGATGAGGCACTTGTTCTTCCATCGGCCTGCCGCCCCTTGTGCTCGGACTCTGAGTTGAGGAGGCAGCTGCTGAAGACGATGCCGACCCTTGACGAGTCCGGGCTAGCGCGGCGCCAGATCGGGGACCCGTTCTGGGGGGTCAACATTGCTGACGACGCTGAGGGAGGCGAGGATCCCTTAAGCGATGTTGGTTCTTCCAGCGACGACTCCTCGAGCGGCCCCCAGCACCATCCATGGGGTGGCGTCGTCGCCCCCGGCGACAAGGGGAAGGGGAAGGTGCCGGTTCTGGTGCTGGACCCGTCCCCCAAGAAGCGCGCCCGGTCGCCGCCGCCGGCCCCGTCTGCCCCTCGCCAGGACTATGGAGCTCTGTCGCGCTCGTCGCCAGGGGGCGTTGATGGTGCCACCTTGCCACCCGAGTCCTCCACACGCAAGAGGGGGAGGCTCCTCAACGCCGGCGGGACCCCGGCGTTCCCTCTCCGTTCAGAGGGGCGCCAGACCTCAGGGGTGCCGCCGACACCATCACCACAGGGGCCCCCTAGCACACTCAGGGGCCCCCGTCACGGGTGCGGGGGGTCCGAACCCCCCCCAACCCTTTTGGGAAGCAGTGGAACTTCAGCGTCCCCTGGTAAGCCTGCTCAGATTTTACCTTGGGTGTTCTTTGCTGTGCGCCTACCCTGTCAATCTCTTATGGTCTGAGTTTGCTTGGTTTCAGCGCCACCACAGCTACTCCACCACCCGCGGGCACTTCTGCTGGGGGGGGTCTGCCCCAGCCGGCTCGCGGGGATCGTCTGCTACCTCGGGCCCTGCTCCGGTGCACCAGGCTGCTGCCGCCGGGGTGCCCCGGGCCCCCGTGCTTGAGGTCCCCGCAGCGGCTGCCGAGGCCGAGCCGTGTGCGCCGACGACTGCCGCCTCGCCCACCAAGGACTCCGCGTCCACCGGCTACTTCGTGCCGGCTGATGCTGTCGCGCCCTCCGACACTGCTACGTCGACTGGCGCCACTGCCCTAGATGCTGCCATCCGGGAGGGGGCGCTGGTCCCTGCCTCCCAGTGGTCCTCCAGATGGAGGACGACATTGAGGAAGTGGGGAGGCAGGGGCCCGCCGCTACGGCGGAGCCCTCTCCCCCTGTCCGAGGCTATGGCCGTGGCCTGCTCCGGCTTTCGGCAGGACCAGGCGGCCCTTGCCCGAGAGAAGGGGCGGCTCGAGGACGAGGACGACCAGCTCCGGGAATGGGCGAGGACCCTAGAGGCTCGGACCCGGCTGGCGAAGAGCCGAGCAGCCCAGCGGGAGGCGGTCGTTCGGGAGGAGATGAAGATCCTCGAGCAGGAGCGCGACCTCATCGCCCAGCTGGACACCGTCACCCAGAAGCTGAAGGCCGACGCCGAGGCCATCCACGCCGAGGCCAGCTCCTGCCTCCAGGCCTGCGAGGACCTTCAGCACCTGTTGTCCCTCCGGGAGGCTGCTCTAGCCGAACGGGAGCAGGAGCTGGCGGCGAAGCAGGCCGAAGTGGAGGCGACCTGCCGCGGGCTCATCCTCCAAAAGGAAGGGGCACGAGTCCGCGCCGCCGAGTTGGACCACCGGGAAGCCGCCGTGGCCGAGGCGCAGCAGGCCCAGTCCATCGAGCGCCAGGCCCTCCTGGACTGCGAGTTCAACGTCGCCCTCAAAGAGGGTGACTTGGACCGCCGCGAGGCGGGGGTCGGTGAGCGCGAGAGGGCCCTGGCAGCCAAGGAGAAGCGGTTCCTGGACGGCGGCCCCCCGGGCACTGGCGGCGGCCCAGCAGAGGTGGAAGAGCTCCAGGCGGCGCGCTCCACCGAGGCCCGGAAGGTCTGGGAGTTTCTCGGCAGTGCCGACTCGGCTCTGGTGCCTGCTCGGCTTCAAGCCCGGCACGCGTGGGGGAGCACGGCGCAGGAGGTGAGTCAGGTGTTCCCGGCACTCGACTCCACCAGCTCGAGGATGCGCTCGCTGGGTGCCATCCTTGACAACCAGCTGGAGGCCGAGGGACGGATGCTGGTGAAGGAGGTGGCGACGCACATCCTGTCCTGCTACCGGAGCTGGTACCCCGACGTCTCCCTGAAGCCGGTCCTCGAGGGGGGCCATCGCCGAGAGGGAAGAGGCCGCCCAAGTCTGAAGTTTCGGATGCGGTTGCACTCATCGCCTCAAGGTTCCAGCAGAGCGGCTAAGGGCTCCCCGGGCGTCTGTTTAAGTTTTTGTCTTTCTGTCTTTTGTCTTGTGCTGGCTGTGATGACAAACTCTTTATTTGTGCGATAAAAAATCTGTCCTGTGGTGCCCTTTTATACTCAGCTTGCTTTTATTTCCAGCAATGTCTTCCAGCTGCTTGCTGTTCCTTAGCTTCCAGGACCTGCTGTCCCCCAAAGTATGGCCCCTGACAGGCATGTCCAGTTGTTATGAGCACACCTATCACACACTTAGGGTTTAGGGCGGACGGTGCAGGAGGAGCCCAGGATTCGTAGGTAGCCATTAGCCGTAGCTGAGTATGCAGGTATGTCGTCAGCGGCCCCCCTGGGGGTGTCGTCGGAGCTTCAGTTCCGCGGCGGCCACCATCTTTATGGAGAGGTCGACAGCGGGCCCCCTGGGGGTGCCGCCGGAGCTTCAGGTCGGCGGTGCCCGCCACCTTCAGCGGGAGGTCGACAGCGGGCCCCCTGGGGGTGCCGCCGGAGCTTCAGGCCGGCAGTGCCCGCCATCTTTAGCGAGAGGTCGACAGCGGGCCCCCTGGGGGTGCCACCGGAGCTTTAGGGCGGCGGTGCCCGCCATCTTTAGTGAGAGGTCGACAGCGGGCCCCCTGGGGGTGCCGCCGGAGCTTCTGGCCGGCGGTGCCCACTGTCTTCGCGGGTACTCTGACGGTGGTTGCTGGAATAACTTCCTCATAGACCTGTACATAGATCAAAAAAGAGAAGTAATTCTGTCCGCTGGTCACTTTACCCCTGCTCTTTTTGTAGTGTCGCTTGACTTACGATCCTGGCCTGACTCGTGGGGCTTGGGTAATTCAGTGCTTCTGCACCTAGGACTCGTCGTCCAAACTACCCAAGGGTGGTCCATCTGGCCCCCAGTACTCGACTGTAGCGCTGGGGAGGCAGAGCGCACAGGCTTAGGTACAGGACCAGGCTAAGCAGGATGTGGCCCTGGACCTCCCGCTCGGCATAAGCCTTTTCCGGGGGAGACCATCTGGAGACCCAGGCCCCCGAGTATTGGAACATCCGAGGCCCCAGGCGCATTGCAGGTACCTCAAGGAACCCCACCCGCAGTGCAGACAGCAAGGCTCCCACTATTGCTAAAGCAGGGGAAAACGACAGCGCTCATGATAGATCACGAGCTATGGCGGGCTTACAGCAACATCATAAAAATTAAAGATAATTTTTTGAATTGACAAACCCTATACCAGGCAGGACAACATTCTTTCATTGTAGTTTCTCATAAGATGGAGCAGACTTTACAAGGGGAATAACCCGGCCTGGGTGTCAGATGAAGCCGAGTGCACCTACTTAGGGTTCTGGACCAAGCTAAGCGGAATGTGCACTCGGAGCCCCACCGCCTTATGATAAGTGCTGTCCTGAGGTAGTATGCAACTTTTACAATGAAATAGCATTGTCCCAACCCTGGTCTAGGGATAGAACTTACGGAGATGCTCGATGTTCCATGGGTTGGGTAATCGCTGCCCATCCTCCGTAGCCAGGCGGACGCATCCTGGGCGGCAAACCTCTGTTACCCGGAAGGGGCCCTCCCAGCTGGGGGAGAGTTTGTTAGACCCTTCCCGGGAGAGTATGCGGCGCAACACCAGGTCATCTACCTTTATCTCCCTACTCCGCATGGTCCTCTGATAGTAGCGCCAGAGCGCCTGCCTGTACCGTGCGTTTCGGAGAGTCGCTCGCACTCGTCCCTCGTCGACGAGGTCCAGGTCATCACGCCGAAGCTGGTCCTGCGCGGCTTCGTCGTACCTCCGGGCACGGGGGGAGCCCATGGTAATTTCTGGGGGGAGGACGGCCTCTGCCCCGTACACCAAGAAGAAAGACGTTTCCCCCGTGGCCCGGCTGGTTGATGTCCAGCTAGCCCACAGCGCGCACGGAAGCTCATCCACCCAATTTGCACCATGTTTCTCAAGGTGTGAGAATGTGCGAGTCTTGAGGCCCTTGAGGATCTCTGCATTGGCTCTCTCGACCTGCCCATTGCTCTCTGGATGAGCAACTGATGCGTAGCAGACTTGGATACCCAGGTCCTCGCAGTATTCCTGGAACGCTGCACTTGTGAACTGGGTCCCATTATCAGTTATGATTCTGTTCGGGACCCCGAACCGGCAGACAATCGACTTGATGAATTTTACTGCTGACTGCTTGTTGATGGTGACAACTGGGGCGGCTTCCGGCCACTTGGTGAACTTATCCACGGCGACGTAGAGATGCCGGAATCCTCCGACGGCTCTGGGAAAGGGTCCTAGGATGTCCAACCCCCATACTGCGAATGGCCATGAGGGAGGGATCATCTGCAGCGCCTGAGCTGGTGTGTGGATCTGCTTGGCATGGAACTGGCACGCCTTGCATCTCTTTACCATCTCGGCAGCATCCTGGAGTGCTGTCGGCCAGTAAAAGCCATGTCGAAAGGCTTTACCGACCAGCGTGCGGGAGGACGTGTGGTTCCCGCACTCGCCTCCATGGATCTCTGCGAGCAGGTCGCAGCCCTCCTCCCGGGTAATGCATCGTAGTAGGATGTCGTTGGCGCCACGCCGGTAGAGATCACCTTCCACCAGCGTGTACCTTTTAGCCATGCGAACAATCCTTTCTGCCAGGGCATGTTCTTCGGGAAGGATATTGTCTTTCAAGTAGTCCCGGACCTCCGAGATCCATGCATCGGGACTTGCTTGAGCTTTTGGATCTTGGGCGCCCGGTAGCTCGGAGCTGCCGATGGCGCATACGATCCTTGGCGACTCCATGATAGCAGGGTCGTCGGGACTGCCAGCTTCGAGGTGCTGGGCTCGCCCCCTTTGCCCGGTTCGGCTGCTCAGGCGGTTGGTCGCGGTAACGTCCTTGCGAAGACTCCTTGGGGCACTGGGGCCCCTGTGGAGGCCTTCGTTGACAGGTCGTCTGCGACTGAGTTGTCGGCTCGGGGTACATGGCACAAGTCCAAGACTTCAAAGTCCTTCTCCAGCTTCCGGACGTGCAGTAGGTATGCTGCTAATTGAGGGTCGTTGCAGCTGCACTCTCCTCTGGCTTGCTTGATGATCAGTTGAGAATCACCTTTAGCCAGAAGTTGTCAGACATTGAGGGTCAGGGCAGTCTTCAGCCCAAAGATTAGGGCTTCATACTCTGCCATGTTGTTTGTGGCCTTGAAGTCGAGGCGCACCATGTACTTGAACTGCTCCCCAGTCGGGGTGAGGAGCAGGACCCCGGCCCCGGCCCCCTGCTTCCGTGAGGAGCCGTCGAAGTAGAGCGTTCAGGGGGTCTCGGTGAAAACTGGAGCCTTGGGCACCGTTTCGCCATTGTCCGGGCCCCCCGGGTTGCTTGGCAATGGGGTCCATTCGGCCAAGAAGTCCGCCAGTGCTTGGTTTTGGACTGCATGTCGAGGTAAGAACTCTAGCTCGAACTCAGCCAGCTCCGCTGCCCCCTTGGCAATGTTGCCAGTCGAATCGGGGCTGTGGAGTACGGTTTTCAGTAGGAAGGAGGTGACCACTGAAACCCGCTGAGCTTGGAAGTAATGTCGTAGCTTCCTCGACGCTATAAGCACTGCATATAGCAGTTTGTGTACCTCCAAATATCTTGTTTTTGCTTCATGGAGGACCTCGCTGACGTAGTAGACTGGGCGTTGGGAGGTCCGAACCCTCCCCGGGGGGGGGGGGGGGGTCCGAGGCTCCTTGCAATGCGTCTGCATCCTGGGGGATGTGGCTCCCAGGGTCTAGCTGGGCCTCCGGGGGTTGGGACCCGTAAGGCACTTGGTCACTGCAACTCACAACGGGGGGGGGGGGGGGGGGGGGGGGGGCTCTTCTGGGTTCGGGCCTTGAGGCTCGGTCTCCCCCTCTGGGGCTCCTTCTGGTGCTTGTTGCGGTAGCAGCTCCGGCCGCTCTGCAACCAAGACCATGCTGACCACTTCCGTTGTTGCGGCGATGTACAACAGGAGCGGTTCGCCGGCTTCTGGCGCCACCATAATGGGTAGCGTCGTCAGGTGTTTCTTGAGCTCCTGGAAGGCCACTTCAGCTTCCTCAGTCCACTCAAAGGGGCCTGACTTCCGCAGAATCTTGAAGAAGGGCAAGGCTTGCTCAGCCAGTCTTGAGATGAACCGACTGAGGGCTGCCAAACATCGTGCAAGCTTCTGCACGTCCTTGATGCGGGCCGGCTGCCGCATCAGCTCTATCGCCTTGATCTTCTCTGGGTTAGCTTCGATCCCTCGGTGCGATACCAAGAAACCAAGGACCTTCCCTGCAGAGACCCCAAATACACACTTGTCGGGGTTCAGCATCGTGCGTGTCGTGCGCAGTTTGCTGAAGACTCGGGCTAGGTTGTCTAACAGGGATGTGTTGTCCTTGATTTTTACCACGATGTCGTCGACATACACCTCTACCAGATCTCTAATGAGGTCCCCAAATGTCTTATGCATTGCACGTACAAAGATGGGAAGAGCATTCTTGAGACCATAAGGCATGGAGACATAACAATACAGGCTGTCTACTATTATGAAAGCAGTGTGTTCCTCATCTTCCCTAGACATGGGTATTTGGTGAAAACCGGAATACGCATCAAGGAAACACAGAAGGTCACAGCCTTATGTTGAGTTTACTATTTGATCTATCCTAGGAAGAGGGAATGGATCCTTGGGACATGCCTTATTGAGATTGGTGTAGTCGATGCACATCCGGAGCTTCCCGCCAGCCTTGGGAACGACAATAGGGTTGGCCAACCACGCTGTAATCTGCCTCGAGGTTGCGCCGACATTCCCTCTGGCGCTCGATGTTGACTCGGCATTCCTCTCCGGCCCTGCGGCACTGCAGCCCGATTCTCAGATCTGTTGTTGAGATCCTGGTCGAGCGCGAGTCTGCCGTCCACCGATCGATTGTCGGTGTTCGCGATAATGACACATGCATCAGCGGGGCATGTGTCTCCCTCGGCGGAGGCGTGTTGAGTGCGGCGGTGACGAGGTGGTCGACGTCGTTGATCCACTGCTGAGCTGCTCCCTGAGGGGCATCCCCAGCAGGAGGGTTGTGGAGTAGCGCGCGCGCTGCTCCAAGCGCACTCTCCGGGCTTGCGGCCGGTGGCGTCGTGATTGCTGTCACGGCCGGAGTACGCCGTGGAGTGGCGTGCCGGCCCGCAGCCGGCGAAGTAACTGCGGGGCGACGCAAAGGTCCTGACCTTCCTGCTCTAGAGCGGTAGCCTGCTCTAGAGCGGGATGACGCCTGATCCTCCGCCACTGTTTGTCGCTGCGACTGCGCCCCGGATGATCCGGCATTGGATTGGTCGTTCACCATTGCTGTTGGTGGAGATATTGATGGGGAAAAAGCCCCCTTCCTGGCGCGCCAAATGTCGAAGGTCGTAAACGACACTTTCCCCGGGCCTGCTTAGAGAGCAGCCCGCGGAGGTTCTTTGGATTCACGAGGGCTAGTCCCAGGAGATCGAACACAGCATGATGATGAACACAGGGGATTTACGTGGTTCGGGCCGCCGGAGCGTAATACCCTACGTCCACGGGAGTGTTGTGTATTACTTTGCTTTAGCGTGTATGAGCCTTGGTCTGATTTTTCCGTCCTTTGCTAAGGTCGTCCGCCGAGCCCTTTTATAGTTCAAGGACTCAGCTGTTACAAGGTGTGTCCTAGGACCCGACAGGTGGTCCCGGGGAGAGCCAAATCCTATACAAGATCTAGGATTAATTGTTATCTACTTCCCTTTGTCAGGGGCTTCAATGTGCCATCCCGCCGCGCCGCGCGCCAGGGCTACACATAGTTGGTGATGATGGCAGTGCACGTCTTGTCCGTCTTGTCCTCGCGGCCCATTCGTCCGTCTTGCGGCGTGGGTCTGTATTGGCTACTTGGACAAGACTGGACACTGGAGCCTTGACTTTCGCAAGCGCGACTCAGCCTGCCTGGGGAAGGCGCGCGCGTACTTAATGCCTTTCTAAGCAGCGCACGCGTTCCTTTACTGCAGCTTCCTACCGCACTGAGTTGGTCGTCCGCCACGTGGTCGCGCTAGAGCTTGCCTCTGCGGGAAGTGAAGCACTTGGCGGATCAGGCCACGTGGCGCATTCGGAGCCCACCCCTATGGAGGGATGGGGGCTCATCCCTGCAGGCCACGTGGTAGCCCCAGTGCCTTCCCTTGTGTGGACGCGGGCTTGGCCCTGAGGCCCCGATCAGCCACGTGGCGGCTCCGGAGCCCGCCTCAGCGGGGAGGCGCGGGTCCGGTCCTACCAGCCTTGTGGCGGCTTGGGAGCCCCCCCCCTCCGACGGGCAGCCTTGGACTCGACCCCTTAGGCAGGGGCGGAGTCCTTAGCGGTTTTCTCCTGTGCGCGGGGGTACCCGGTCTGCAGGGTACCGACAACCGCCCTCTGGGGTTCCTGGAACCCCATCTCGTTGTCATTCTCCTTTTCATGATCGACCTTCTGTTTGCCCTCCCTCTGGTGGGGAGGCGCGCCCTCCTGGCGCTGCTGCTTTTGTCTCTGCTCGCGGAAGCGCTCCGCGAACCTCTTCACTTCCCGGCACTCGCTAGCGCTATGGTTGATTGTGCGGTGCACAGGGCACTTGAAGTCAGGCTCCTCGGGTTCTGGTGACTATCAAGGGCGCTTATCTCGGCGCGATGCCCGGGCTCCACCGGGTGCCGTGGCCACCACCGCATGGGCTCCGGGCTTTGGCTTGTTCCTGCCATTGCCCTTCTTCTTCTTCTTGTTGCTGCTCTTTGCAGAGGCTCCTTCCTCAGTCGGCGTGGCCTCCCTTGCCTCTGAGGAAGGTTGGGAGTGTCAGTTGCGTCCCTCAGCTGCCCTTGCACATCTGTCTGCCAGGACAAACAGCTCGGAGACATCACACACTTCATGCGTGGCTAGCTTCTCGAGCATTTTCTTGTCCCTCACACCCTGCCTGAACACAACAATAACTGATGTGCTAGCGATATGAGGGATGGTGTTCCGTACTTGAGAGAACTGCTGGATGAATGATCGCAGCGACTCTCCAATGCGCTGTCTGATGGCGTGGAGGTCAAGCTCGGTGCCGGGGCGCTTGTAGGAACTGCCAAAGTTCGCCACGAACTATCGGCACAGTTCATCCCAGGAGGTTATGGACCCCTGGGGCAGGTTCATGGGCCATGACTGGGCTGGGCCGGTCATGACGACGGGGAAGTAGTTGGCCATGACGGCCTCGTCGCCTCCTGTAGCTAGTATCGCGGTGAAGTACATCTGCAGGAACTCACTCGAGTTGACGCTCCCGTCGTACTTCTCCAGCATGTGTGGCCAAAACTTTCGTGGCCAGACCACGAAATGGAGGTGAGGTGCCAGAGCTGCACACCCTTGACTGGGACTGGCTGGCACCGATCGTGGTACTGCATATCCCTGGTGTGCAGGTGGGCCTGCGTACACCTGTTGCTGGGGCGGTGCAGCGTACGTCTGTGGAGGTGGAGGCGCGACGTACGCCTGGTATGGAGGTGGCGTAACATACGTCAGGTTCGGCGGAGGCACGGCGTGAGCCTGGGGAACAGGGCCTGGCGCATTGTAGTCCGCCTCAAGGTTGCGCCGCCGCTCCCTCTGTCGCTTGATGGTAACTCAGCAGTCTTCTCCCGACCTGCAGCGCTGCAGCCCGGTTCTCAGGTCTATTGCCGAGATCCTGGTCAAGCGCGAATCTGTCGTCCATCGGTCGATGGTTGGAGTCCGTGACAACAACACATGCATCGGTTGGGCATGTGTCTCCCTTGGCGGAGGTGCGTTGAGCGCAGCGGTGACGAGGTGGTCAACGTGGTTGATCCACTGCTAAGCTGCTCCCCGAGGAGCATCTCCGGTAGGCGGGTTGTGGAGTAGCGCGCATGCTGCTGCGAGTGAACTCTCCGGGCTCGCAGCCGGCGGCGCCGTGGCTGCCGTCACGGTTGGAGTATGCCGTGGTGTGGCGTGCCGACCTGCAGCCGGCGAGGTGACAGCAGGGTGACGTGAAGGTTTCGATCTCGCTGCTCTATAGCGGGATCCCGCCCTAGAGCGAGATGATGCCTGTTCCTCTGCTACTGCCTGTCGCCGTGACTGCGGCCTAGATGAACCAGTGTTGGAATGGCCGTTCACCATTGCTGCTGGTGAGAATCTTCACGGGGAAAAAGCCTCCTACCTGGCGCGTCAAATGTCGAAGGTCTTAAACGACACTTCCCTCGGACCTGCTTAGAGAGCAGCCCGCGGAGGTTCTTTGGATTCACGAGGGCTAGTCCCAGGAGATTGAGCGCAGCGAGATGGTGAACACAGAGGGTTTACGTGGTTCGGGCCGCCGAAGCATAACACCCTACGTCCACGGGAGTGTATGTGTATTTCCTTGCTTGAGCGTGTATGAGCTTTGACTGTTCGATCCCCTGTGAAGGTCGCCTGCCGAGTCCTTTTATAGTCCAAGGACTCTGCAGTCACAAGGTGGGCCCCAGGGCCCGACAGGTGGTCCCAGGGAGAGCCAAATCCTATACAAGATCTAGGATTAAATGCTATCTACTTCCCTTTGTCAGGGGCTTCAATGTGTCGTCCCGCCGCGTCGTGCGCTAGGGCTACACATAGTTGCTGATGATGGCAGGGCATGTCCCGCTGTCTTGTCCCCGCAGCTCACTCGTCCGCCTTATGCAGTGGGTCTGTACCAGCTACTTGGACAAGATAGAACACTGGAGCCTTGACTTTCGCATGCACGACTCCGCTTCGCCTGGGGAAGGCGCGTGTACTTAATGCCTGTCTGAGCGGCGCACTCTTTCCATTACTGTGGCCTCCTACCGCATCGAGTCGGCCCACTGCCACGTGGTTGCACCAGAGCCTGCCCCTGCGTGGAGTTGAGCGCCCAGCTGTACAGGTCACGTGGTGCCTCCAGAGCCCACCTCCGCGGGAGGGTGGAGGCTCAGCCCTGCGGGCCACGTGGTAGTCCAGGAGCCCTTCCTTGCGGGGAGACGGGCCTGGTCTCGGGGGTTCCATTGGCTACGTGGCAGCCCCGGAGCCCGCCTCGGCGGGGAGGCTAGAGTCCGGTCCTGCCGGCCATGTGGCAACCCTGGAGCCTGTCTCGGCGGGGAGGCGAGGGTCCGGTCTTGCCGGCCACGAGGCAGCCCTGGAGCCCGCCTTGGCGGAGAGGCGAAGGTCCGGTCCTGCCGGCCACGTGGCAGCTCGGGAGCCCGCTCCGGCGAGGAGGTAGGATCTGGTCATTCCCTCCACGACGTGGGAGCCTCGGACTCTGCCTCCAAGTAGAGTCCAAGTCCTTAGCCGTTTTCTCCTTGTGCGCGGGGGTACCTGGTCTGTGGGGTACCGACAGCCTCCAATAACATCTGTGGAACACCCCTCTCATGTGTATAAATATGTGTGCTCCAAGGATACCCATTCAGGGCCGGGCCTTGGGGCGTGCGACATGTGCGCTGGCACAGGGCCCCATTTTTTAGGGGCCCCCCATGCTATCCTTTAGGTAACTAAAGAAAGGAATAAGAAAAAATGCATTTCATTCCTTAAGACAATATATTACATTTCACTTTCAAAAAATAGAAACTTACATTTCGGTTTCAAAAATATTTAATCCATGCAATCATATTGAGTAACAACCAAGAACCAAGATCACTCTTGTAATAAGAAAATAAGAAATAGTCAACAAAGATCACATATACGTTCTATCTCCATGATTTATGTATCATACATGAGTTATGTATTATATAGATAGTTTGTTGTTCAAATTGCTTGTTCATTTTCGACAACAAAAATTTACTGTTTGACCGCAGTAGCATTTGAAAATGAAGTTTTGAAGACGGTTCAATATAAAAATATAATAGAAGATTTCATTTCAATAAATACTAAAAGAATTGCCGGTGCAACAGAATTGATGATGTAATTCAGATAATCACTATGCATCAAAGAGTGAACAATAGACATCGTTTTTGATATATTTTATCGTATGTAAAATATTGTTACAATATACTCTCTCCGTCTCTAAATACATGTCCTTTTGTAGTTTATTTTTGAAATGCAAAGTGACAAGTATTTGGGACCCGGGAGAGCTACTGCAGGAACCCGAGAGAGTTGTTTGAACAGAAGACCTATTCGTCTGCTTCCCAATCCCAACTGTATTTTCTCTTGTCGGAGTCTGGTTCCAGCAATTCTCCTGGCACTATGGTTAGTTGACTGCGAAGTTTCTTAGTTCGTTTAGGGCGCACGGAGATTCAGAGAAAGATGGCGAGTTGACACAAGGATTTACGTAGTTCTGGTCGCCTGAGCGTAATACCCTACTCCACGGGTGTATGTTGTTATTGTATTGAGCGTATGAGCTCTAGTGTGTGTCTGACCAGAGTGTCTGGAATCCAGAAAAAAAAAGAGGTCCCCTGTGTATCGCTCGGTCAGTCCTTTTATAGTACAAGGACTGGCCGTTACATCATCAGCGTGGCCCGACATGTGGCTCTGGCAGTTACTGATGCTTAATACACAGTTAATGTACTTAATTCCCCTTAACAGCGTGATAACACGCCTTGATGGCGGCGTTACTGGTATTAAGGGTCCTCCGATCGTGTGTCATTAAGATAGCATTAATGACACATAATCGAGTCTTGAAGCTTTAATTGTTCCTTGAAGGTCCGAGCCGTTGGAGGTCCACCGGTCTGCTTGTTGAGGTTGAAGGTCCAGCGATTGGACGCGTGGCAGCTCCGGAGCTTACCGTCTTGGACGAGTAGGTCCGGTGCTGTTGTACACATGTCGGTACCGGAGCTTCCCTCTATCGGGGGCTAGGTCCGGGGGTGTCACACAGGTATCTAGTCCGGAGCTTTCCCATGTATGGAATGTAGCTCCGGTTTTATGATACACGTGGTGGCACTGGGTCTAACCATAGAAGGGAGGCAGGTCCGGTTCCGAGTGACACATGGGGCCTTTGGAGGTCTTCAACTCAGATAGGTGGAGATCCTTTGCACTCTTTGCAGTTCCAAGGGGTATCCGGTACGCAAGGTACTGACAGTGGCCCCCTGGGCCCACCTCTGGGAGAGACCTTTTGGATTAAGTCATTCTGCCGGAGGTGGGTCCATTTTTTGATTTATGTGTTGTGTCTTCAAGGGTTTTTGGATGTGCCATTGAGGTGGTGGTTCGCAGTTAAACCATCGTCGCGTGGCACCTTCAGGATGCGGCAGGTGAGATCTACGCGTGCGGATCTCACGTAATTGAAGGTCGCCGGTTCCTAATACAAAAACTGTATCAGTTTTCAGCGCCCTGTCAGGACGCCGCCATCAGGTTTCCCGCCTCTCATCATGACAACTGTTCGCCTGGGGTAAGGACCTCGACTTGATCATCGGGGTGGCTCCGGGCCCCCTTATCATTGGCAAGGTGAAATTTTTGAACTGTATCTTTGGCCCTTCTGCGGTTTCCATCCAAGCGTTGCGGAGGCTTACTTAAGAAGGAAAGTGAGCATCGTTTGGGGATTCTTTACGCCTTCATTTGAACTTGCGCTCGAATCCTCCAAACGTTTGCTTGCTTTTCCTCTCTCGTCCTGTCGTGCTGCGATGGATTTGGGTCTCTGCAAGAGCCGTCTCACGACTGACGATGATTTGAAGAAGGTCCGGACCTACATGGGGTGGTCCAGCGACTCCTTCAACCACCTAGTCTGCGCCGACAAGCTTCCGTTCAAGAAGAAGTGTTTCGGCGACATGGTGTACTTTTCTGCGTACGCCATGGTGGGACTGATCCCACCTTTCTCAAGTTTTCTCTTGATGATGCTAGACTTCTATGGTCTGCAGTTGTACCACCTTGGCCCCCACTCCATTCTTCTTGTGTCAACTTTCGTCCACTTCTGCGAGATGTGGATGGGTATTCCCCCCTGCGTTGAGCTTTTCCGTACCTTCTTCACCATCCACACTACTGGCAAGAGCGACGAGTATCTTGGCTTCTACTATTTTGTGAAGCGCAAGAAATGCTCCTACAAGTACTTGAGGTCGTTCCCTTCCGGCAAGTGGGACGACTGGAAGAAGGATTGGATTGTCGTCACGGCAGAGGAGCACGAGAAGCTGGAGCTGCCTGAAGGCCTTCCCAATGTTGACACTGATGCCTGGAGTGAAGCTCTAGTGCTGTCGGAGGCCTTCAACCCTGCCCTGACCAGGATCTACCAATGTGTGTAAGGAGGGGTGACCCCCTAGGCGGTCTTCTGCAACTTCCTGGTCAACGGGTGGGCTTCGCTAAAGAAGAGGGAGAAGCTCGCCTGGGCCCTCAATAGTGTGATGGACGATGACCGGATTGAAACTGGTCTGAAGTCCAATTTGGAGGGCGCCGCTTTGGAGATTCATCTCAAGAAGTTCCAGCATGGCATCGATGGCGAGGGCGATGACTTGACTCCGCCGGCGGCTTTCCTCCCTCTGAACATGGAGGTGGAGTTCAGCAGGGAGCTCCAGCGGAAGATGCCAGTGCTTGACGACCTCGGTGAAGTTGAGAGGTGTCCGACCACCAGGTTGGCGATCCCCGAAGCTTCCGAGGGTGGTCCCCCTTCTGCTTCGAGACAGAGAGTTGAAGTCATGGGCAAGGGCAAAGAGTTGGCTGAGCCCTCCAGACGAAAGAGGAAGTTGAAGCACTCTAATGGGAGGCTCGTCTGACCTACTCCTTCCAATAGCTCCTTCTCCCCAGCGGGGGAGGTCTTCGATGGCGACGACAACTCCAGCATCAGCGTCTCCCCGGCACGCCAGCTCCGCCCAAGTGACCCCAGTGCCAGAGCCAACTAAGGGCTCTAGGTCTGAGGGTCCTTCTCAGTCGAGGAGGGCCCCAACCAAGATGTCACTGATGGCGGCAGTAAGCTTTGAAGAGCCTTCTGTAGCTACTACCCCAGTTGCGACTAGGTCGGGCTCTAAGCGTCCGGCGAAAAGGTTTTGCGGTAGCTGGAGCGGAAGTCTCCCAAGGTAAATTTGTTTTTTTACCTCAGTTTATTGTTTTTGTTGTAATCATATTTTGAGTTTCTTCGTCCTTCATCCACAGGGTATCCAAAAAAGGGGTTGAAGCTCCGGTTCCTATGACAGCAGCTGATGCTGTGCAGGCGGAGGCTCTGGCTCCAGTTCCAGCGCCGCCTCAGGTGGTGGCTGAGGTCACGACAGTTCCTGCGCCGACTGTCGTGGATCTCGACTCATCTCCTGAAGCTCCCATGATAGCGTCGGACCACAGGAATGAAGATGTACCAGTGGCACTAGCTCCGGAGGTTGAAGCTCCGTTTTTGGATGCTGAGATGATGGATGCTCCGGCCTTAGGGTTGGAGGTAGCTGCAGTTCCGACCTTAGGGCCAGATGTTGTTGAAGCCCCGACGGCAGAGCCGGTGGTTTATGAAGTTCTGGCGCCTCAGCTGGTTGTCGTAGAGGTGTCGGCACCCGAACCAGTGGAGGTTGAAGCGCCGGCGCCTGAGTCGGCAGTGGAGGAGGCACCAGCATGGAGCCAGAAATGGCCTCAGCTCCGGCCGAATCTTTAATGCCTGCCCCGGAGGTAGTAGTTCCGGAGGTACCCGTGGCTGAGCCGGGGTGCCAAGACGAAGTGACCGGTCCTCTGCCAGAGGGACCAGTTGCTGATGACCTAGCGGCGGGACCTTCGGAGCCGACACCGGAGATAGAAGCTCCCGTTGCCGGACCTTCCTCGGCAACGACCGAGGCACTCCCGGAGGGCAGCCCTAGTGCCGCGGAAGCTCAAGGGACCGCTCTTGTAGAGTGAGACCCAATTTTTATTATGGAGAACCCACTGGAGTCAGCGGAGAGGACCCCCGTAAGTCCGGAGCCGATCCCCCTATCGTTATCCATTGACAATGCCTGCTCCAGCCTTCGTCAAGTCCAGCTTGCTTTTTATCACGACAGCAAGGCCCTCGAGGAGGAGCGCCAAACCCTTAGGAGGTGGCGCAACCGGCTCCAATTCGAGACCAAGCTGGCACAAACAAGGTTGGCCGACGACAAGGAGTGGGTCAAGAGGGAGAAGGCCCAGATGGAGTACTGGGGCCAGCTGTTGGACGAGAGGGAAAGCATGGTGCAATCCCTCGACAACCAGTCCCGAGCTATACACGAACAGGTCATGGCTGCTAATGAAGCAGCGAACGATCGCCAGGAGAAGCTCAACACTATCCACGAGAGTCTCGTCAAGCGCTGGGAGGCTCTTGAGGAGCGGGAGAGAAAGCTCGAAGATGAAGAGCAAAAACTCCTGGAGCTGAGGGATGACCTCGTGAAGAGGGAGGAGGAGCTCGCCCATTGGCTGGCTCTGGGTGACAAGAGCCTCGCAGAGCACACCAAGAAGATGGAGGAGCTCTGCGAGAGCGAGGAAAAGAAGGCCTAGCAGCGGGGACAAGACTTCACCAAAAGGGAGAACAAGTCGCTGCCAGGGAGAAGAAGGTGAGGGGCTGAGAGAAAGACTTGGTTGACCACCGGAACAAGATCCACGTCTGGGAAGAGGAGCTTGCCAACCTCAAAAAGCATGTTGCTGAAAGGATTTAGCAGCACGCCAAAGAGGTCGAGTGCCTTGCCCGGGAAGGTTTGGAGCTTGCGGCGACCAAGAGGTCCTTGGAAGAGATGCGAGGCTCAAGGTTTGTGGAGTACCAACAAGTACGGGACCTCTTGGGCAAAGTCAATGACGCGCTGACACCGTTGGGCTTTAGTCCCGTGCATCCGGATGATCTGGAGCTGGACCATGCGCTGAAGGCGTTGAGCTCGGCAGTCAACAAAATCAACAAGATGGGCGATGTCATCGCAGATCAGTTGGAAACTGAAGGGAAATCTCTTGCGCAGAACGTCGCAGAATACATGCTGACGTGTTACACAAGTCGGGATCCTCATTTCCCACTAGATCTGGTGCCGCCAAGGCCAGCGTGTCGGAGGTTGCCCAGAAGGCTTGTGTGCTTCGAACTTGTAGAATATAGGTTCGAAGTCGTCGACAGTAGGAGCCCCCTGATGTTGTCGGTGCTTAGTAGCTCCGGCAGCGACCATTGTCAACACGTAGGGCGTCGACAGTTGGCCCTTTGAGGTTGTCGGAGCTTAGTAGCTCCGGCAGCGACCACTGTCAACGCGTAGAGCGTCGACAGCGGACCCCATTGGGGTGTCCTTCTACCATCTTTTCTTCACATTGACAGTTGGCTCCCTGGATTTGTCGGAACTTGATAGCTCCGGCGATGCTTACTATCAATGTTTAAAACATCGACAGCGGGCCACCTTAGGGGATGTCGAAGCTTTGAAAGCTCCGACATAATCCGCCATCATCATGGGATTTTTATTTTTCCTGCACGGAAGTCAAGAAAAACAGTGAAATCCATTTCTTATCTATAACTCATTTGCGGCTTACTATTCCCGAAAGAAATTTTTAGATCGACCGCAATTCTATATACAATCAAGTGGATTCGCTTATTTTCTCCAGGTCCGATCGTTTTCTAGACTCACCTTACTCAGGCCTGCCGGGGTGTAGGTAGAGTGGCGTACTTAGGGTGCAGGACCAGGCTAAGTTGTAGCACACTCCGGACCTAGATTGGCTTGGCGTTCAGGCGAGTAGGCCATTCAACAATGTTAAGACCCGAAAGAATTAACAATGCAACTTAAATTATACATGAATTGTTTGAGCTAAAGTTTCTTGAGAATTGCACAACTTTGTTATAGACAAGAAAGAGAAAAATAAAAAAGAATGAGCCTGTACAAAATAAATGCACGTGAAGTCTGTTTTCACATAATGATGTATTTTATTATAGGTCCGGGGTACAGGGGAAACAAGTACACTCTTAGGGTACAGAACCAGGCTAAGTGTGTTACATTTTTTGTTTGACCCAAGGTAACTAGCTACACTTTTAGTTCTAAGACTGTGTCAAGTGTTGCCTGAACTTTGCGGACCTTCCAAGAAACGTCCGGTTGTTCTCCCGGAGGAGTTACCCAACTCTGTACAATGACGCTATAACATACATTATATGTAATTACAGACTCACCTCCGTGATATTAAGCGTAGAACTTACAGAGGTGCTCAATATTCAAAGTATTAGGGAGCGGTGTCCCATCCTCGGTTGCCAAGCGAACTCATCCGAGACGGGATACTTTGATCACTCGAAAGGGTCATTCCCAACTGGCGGAAAGTTTGTTTAACCCTTCTCGAGTTTGTATTCTCCGTAGCACCAGATTGCCTTCCTCGAGCTGTCGGTTATGCACATGCCTTTGGTGATAGCACCGGAGCGCTTGGCGGTATCGTGCATTTCGAACAGCTGCTCAGCACCTTCCCTCTTCAACGAGGTCAATGTCTTCATGCCGGAGCTGGTCCTGCGTGGCTTCGTCGATGGTCCGGACCCGGAGGGACCCCAAGGTGATTTCCGGAGGAAGGACTGCTTCAGCTCCGTACACCAGGAAGAAGGGTGTCTCTCCAGTTGACCGGTTTGGAGTTGTCATGTTTGCCCACAAGGTGGGCAGAAGCTCTTCAATTCAGTTGGCTCCATGTTTTTTCAGGCGCTCATATGTGCGCGTCTTGAGTCCTTTTAGGATTTCTTCATTTGCTCTCTCAGCTTGGTCATTGCTTGCTGGGTGAGCTACGGAAGCGTAGCTGACTTGAATGCCGAGGTCTTTGCAATATCCTTGGAATGCAGTGCTTGTGAATTGGGTCCCGTTGTCAGTTATAATTTTGTTTGGGACTCCAAATCTGCACACTATGTACTGCAAGAAATTGATAGTTGATTGCTTGTTTATTGTCACAACTGGAGTTGCCTCCGGCCACTTGGTGAACTTGTCGATGGCGACATACAGGAACTTGTAACCTCCGACGGCTCTTGGGAAAGGTCCCAAGATATCCATACCCCACACGGCGAATGGCCATGTCGGAGGTATCATTTGTAGAGGTTGAGCTAGTGTGTGAATTTGCTTCGCATGAAACTGGCATGCTTCACATTTCTTCACTAGCTCGGTTGCATCCTGGAGTGCTTTAGGCCAGTAAAAACCATGCCGGAAGGCTTTACCGACCAGCATGCGGGAAGACGCGTGGTTCCCACACTCGCCTCCATGGATTTCCTCGAGGAGCTCGCGGCCTTCTTCCCTTGTAATGCACCGCATTAGGACGCCGTTGGCACCACGCCGGTAGAGATCCCCTTCTACCAGTGTGTATCTTTTAGACAATCTGACTATCCAGTCAGCAAATACATTATCTTCAAGAAGGATGTAGTCTTTCAAGTAGCTCCGTATCTTCGAGATCCATGCATCGGAGCTGACTTGAGCTTCTGAGTCTTGTGTGCTGGGTTGCTCGGAGCTTCCTACAGCACCTACGACCCTTGATGGACGCCATGGTAACAGGGCCATCGGGACCGCCAGCTTCGAGGTGCTGGTCCCGCCCCCTTCGCTCAGTTCGGCAGGCTGAGCTGTTGGTCTTGACAATCTTCGGACGAAGGTTCCATCGGGAACCGGAGCTCCGGTTGAAGCTTTCATCGAGAGTTCGTCAGCTTCAGCGTTGTTGAGACGCTGGACATGGCAAAGATTCAGGACTTCGAAGTCCTTCTGAAGCTTCTAGACTTCAAGTAGATATGCAGCTAGTTGAAGGTTGTTGCAGCATCATTCACCTTTGACTTGTTTTATTATGAGCTATGAATCACCCTTTACCAATAGCTGCTTGACACCATATGATAGTGCCACCTTGAGCCCATAGATCAATGCTTCATACTCCGCCATGTTGTTGGTCGCCTTGAAGTCAAGGTGAACCATGTATTGGACCTTCTCCCCAGTCGGAGCGAAGAGAAGGATTCCAGCTCCGCCCCCCTGCTTCTGCATGAAGCAGTCGAAGTGGAGAGTCCAGTGAGGCCCAGTGAAGACCGGGACCTTTGGTTCCGGCTTCTGCTCACTGGGGCCCCCAGGATTTGATGGAGAGGGGGTCCATTCCGCAACAAAGTCTGCCAATGCTTGACTCTTGATCGCTTGTCTTGGGACGAATTCAAGATCAAACTCGGCCAATTTCGCTGCCCACTTTGCAATGTTCCCCGTAGAGTTGGGGTTATGCAAGATTGCACACAGTGGATAAGAGGTTACCACTGAAATCTTGTGAGCTTGGAAGTAGTGACGTAGCTTCCTAGAGGCAATAAGGATTGCGTAAAGCAGTTTATGCACCTCTAGGTACCGAGTCTTGGCGTCGTGGAGTACTTCGCTGATGAAGTACACTGGGCGCTAGACTGTCCGGAACCTCCCGGAGGGACGCGAAGCTTCCTTCTTATCAACCCGGACCCTCCCGGAGGGGGTCCGGACCTTCTTCGGGGACCTCCAGGTTATTGCTAGAGGAACCCGTAGCTTCTTCTGAAGTGACCCGGACTTTCCTGGAGGGGTCCGGATCTTCTTGTTCAGCAACAGTAATTCCTTCATTTGAAGGAGGTTGATCCTCTGGCGTCTCACCTCGAGGATCTGGGTCTAGGGGCTGGGACCCAGACTCGCCTTCAGGTAGCTCCGGACCTTCCCGGAGGGATTTGGACTCCTGAACTGGAGATGGTTCTGGTCTTTCCGCAACCAGGACCATGCTGACAACTTCGTCAGTTGCTGAAATGTAAAGCAGAAGAGGCCCACCAAGGTTTGGAGCTACCAAAGTTGGTAGAGTGGTGAGGAGCTGCTTCAACTCTTGGAATGCCTTTTCTGCTTCCTCAGACCATTGGAATGGTCCGGACTTCCTCAATAACTTGAAGAAGGGTAGCGCCCGCTCCGCCAGTCTTGAGATGAACTGGCTGAGGGCTGCTAGACACCCAGTTAGCTTCTGGACGTCCTTGATGCGGGCTGGTGGCCGCATGTCTTCAATAGCTTTAATCTTCGCCCGATTCGCTTCTATTCCTCGATGGTTCACCAAGAATCCAAGAAGCTTTCCGGAGCTAACCCCGAAGACACACTTGTCTGGGTTCATCTTTGTGCGTGTGATATGCAACTTGTCGAAGACAGCTTGCAAGGTGTCAAGAAATGACTTCTTGTTCTTGATCTTGACGACGATGTCATCGACGTACACTTCCACTACATCTCTGATGAGCTCTCTAAATGTTTTGTACATAGCTCGCACAAACGTTGAAGCAGCGTTTTTGAGACTGAATGGCATGACAGTGTAACAATATAATCCATCTACTGTGATGAAGGCAGTATGCTCTTCATCTTCCCTAGACATTCTGATTTGATGATACCCAGAATATGCATCTAGGAAACACAGTAATTCACACCCGGAGGTGAAATCCACTATTTGATCTATTCTAGGTAGTGGAAATAGATCATTTGGACATGCCTTATTCAGTGTTGTGTAGTCGATACACATCCGAAGCTTCCCGCTGGACTTTGGTACAACGACTGGGTTTGCCAGTCATTTTGGGTGGAAGACTTCCTGGATGAATCCAGCTTCGAGCAACTTCTTCACCTCTTGACGTATGAAGTTTTGTCGTTCTACTGATTGCTTCCGAGGCTTCTGATGTACAGGCCGAGCGTCGGGATAAATCTTCATATTGTGCTCAATCACTTCCCTAGGGATCCCAGGCATTTGTGACGGTTGTCAGGCAAACATGTCGACATTAGTCCGGAGAAAAGTGATGAGCGCGAGTTTCTATTTGTCATTTAGACCTCCCGATATACGAGTGGTCTGAGCAGCGTCAGAACCAATTTGGACAAATTTGACGAGAATGTCGGTGTCGCCACTTGGTTGCACACGAGGTGCGAAGGTTGAGCCTCGATGACGAATGCTCGGAGGCTTTGGAGCTTGCTCCTTTCCGGATTCTTCCTCCTGTGTTGTAGCAAGCGCGTGAAGTTCTTCCAGAGCAGTAACTCCGGCGGTGCGGTCTCCGCGGATCCGGAGAACGCCTGAGGGTGTTGGCATCTTCAACACCAGGTAGCCATAATGAGCAGCAGTCATGAATTTGTACAAAGCTGGCCTGCCCAAGATGACGTTGAATGGTAAGTTGATTTGCGCCACATCGAAGACCAACTTATTGGTCCTGTAAGTCTCCCAAGTCCCGAAGGTCACCGGGAGAGTAATGGCACCGAGTGGAGTTATGGCCTCCGGACATACTCCGGAGAAAGGTCGAGAAGGGTGAAGATCTGAAGGTCGGAGCTGAAGGTTGACGAAGGCTTCAAAGCTTATGAGGTTCATCCCCGAACCTCCGTCCACCATTACATGGTGGAGCTGGATGTTGTTGATGGTCGGAGATACCATCAGTGGAAGTTGGACAGCTCCAATCATGTTCCGAGGGCAGTCCGAAGCATCGAAGGTGATGGTAGTATCCATCCACTTCCGATGAGGCTCCGCCCTGGCAGTGGAGCTACATAGGCCATGTCTCGCCGCATTGTCTTGAGGACACGGCAGGAAGTGATGTCCTACGAACCACCAAAGATAGTGTTCATGGTCTTCCGACGCTCGTTGTCGGAGACGTTGGAGTCGTCGTCAACGGAGGTGTAAACAGCCTTCAAGACCTTTTTGGGGTCCTGAAAGCCTAACTCCTCTTCAGCCGGAGCTTCGTCGACTTTTTGTTTTCCTTCCCTTTGACGGAAAGGAGCTTCTTCCCAGCGCTTGTTGTAGTGCTCGGCGAGGTTCTGGACCTCTCGTTAGTTTTCCAGGTTGTGGTTGTTCGTCTTATGTATGGGACACCACATCTTGGAGCTGCCACCGTCTTCAGACGACGGTCGAGGTCCGTTTCTCAGGGTGTGGCCCCCGGCCACCCGGAGCTACGGCAGCAGCGGCAGTAGGTGTGCCGGCCGACGACTTCTTGTTGCTGTTGGACTTTTTCTTCTTCTTGCCACTCCCGGAGGTAGCGGCTTCACCCTTGGAGGATTTTTTGTTGGCCTCCGAAGGTGGTTGGGAGTGCATTTCATGGCCCTCAGTAGCCTTGGCACACTTGTCTGCCAAACTCAAGAGTTCCGTCACGCTGGTGACTTTCTTGGTCGCCAGCTTCTCCAGCATCTTCTTATCTTGAACGCCCTGCCTGAATTCTACAATAACAGAAGCGCTTGAGATAGAAGGAATGGTATTTCGTACCTGGGAGAACCTCTGGATGAAAGATCGTAAGGACTCTCCCCCTTTTTGCTTGATAGCAAAAAGGTCCAGTTCTGTGCCTCGTCGGGTGTATGAGCTCCCGAAATTGGCGGTGAACTGTTGGCACAACTCCGCCCAACTGTTGATGGAGTCAGACGGAAGGCTCATGAACCAAGACCTGGCAGTCTCACTTAAAGCCACGGGGAAATAATTGGCTATCACGGCCTCATTTCCCCCAGCCGCAAGGATAGCGGTGGAGTAGATTTGAAGAAATTCGACGCGATTGACAGTCCCGTCAAATTTCTCCGGCAGGTGAGGACGAAACTTTTGCGGGCATCTGACCATGCGTAGGTGCATGGCCAAGGCAGAACACCATCCTCCTACTCCCTCAGGAGCAGGGCTGTCCCGAGCCTCTCGCCTCTCGCGAGCACACTCGATGTGGACGCAGCTGTCCTGTTGATGGTAACAACGATCGAGCTCCACCCGGATGTCATGAGTTGAAAGTCTCGTTATCGTATGAGTACGTCGCGACCCGGAAGGCAGCGATGTCACCTGTTGAGATGCAGCACGCCTCCCGTGCTGCGAAGCTTGCGGACCGAGTCTACCCAACAAGGTCTGACGCTGCGATGGGGCCTGCCCCAAGGGGGGAGGACCTTGATTGCTGATGCGATCGGCTGCTGCTGCAACCAAATGATCCACATCAGCTCTCCACTGCTCAATCGCACCTTGGGGTGCTCCTAGAGGTGATGGACGTTGGAGAAGAGCACGCGCAGCATTAAGCGCGTGTTCGGGGTTGTTGTTCGCCAATGCAGTGATCGACGCGGACGCCCCATCTCGTTGTCCAGCTTGATTCACCGGAGCAGATGGTGGCGGCGGTGGCATGACTCCTGCTGGAGCCACAACACCTGCTGGTTGCTGCATGTTAGAGGGATTACCTCCAGCAGGTTGCACAGCATGGTTACCGTTGGACGATCCAGCAGCAGAATTCACCATCTTTGAATCTCGGGCGCCCCCTACCTGGCGCGCCAACTGTCGGAGTCTCGTTCTAGCAATTCTCCCGACACTACGGTTAGTAGACCGTAGAGTTTCTTAGTTCGGTTAGGGCACGCGGAGATTCAGAGAAAGATGGCGAGTTGACACAAGGATTTACGTGGTTCGGGCCGCCTGAGCATAATACCCTACTCCACGGGTGTATGTTGTTGTTGTTGTATTGAGCGTATGAGCTCTAGTGTGTGTCTGACCAGAGTGTCTGAAAGCCACAAAAAAGAGGTCCACTGTGTATCGCTCGGTTAGTCCTTTTATAGTACAAGGACTGGTCGTTACATCATCAGTCTGGTCCGACATGTGCCTCTGGCAGTTACTGATGCTTAATACACATTTAATATACTTAATTCCCCTTAATAGCGTGATAACGCTCCTTGATGGCGACGTTACTGGTATTAAGGATCCTCTGATCGTGTGTCATTAAGATAACATTAATGACACATAATCGGGTCTTGAAGCTTTAATTGTTCCTTGAAGGTCCGAGCCGTTGGAGGTCCACCCCAGTCTGCTTGTTGAGGTTGAAGGTCCGGCGATTGGACGCGTGGCACCTCCGGAGCTTACCGTCTTGGACGAGTAGGTCCGGTGCTGTTGTACACGTGTCGGTACCGGAGCTTCCCTCTGTCGGAGGTTAGGTCTGGGGGTGCCACACAAGTATCTAGTCCAGAGCTTTCTCATATATGGAATGTAGCTCCGGTTTTATGATACACGTGGTGGCACTGGGTCTAACCATAGAAGGGAGGCAGGTCCGGTTCCGAGTGACACGTGGGGCCTTCGGAGGTCTTCAACTCTTATAGGAAAATTGATGATGAGGCCCGATCTTCCGATAGGTAATGGGTAAGTCGATTGATGGAGATATCGACGTTGATGATCCGAGGCTCTCGAGTAGAACACGAACAGCCCCTGCAATCACTACACCACCGCTCCGGTCGTTATCAACCGTGCTTCACACGATTGACCTTGCCAAGAAGGCTAATCCCTGCAAGTGCAACCGAGAACACAAGCAAGAATGTAGAAGAAGCAATCTGAAATTGCTGAATTGGGGTTTCACAAACCGATAAACGGCGATATTATTGATCTAAGTAAAACCCAATTGTTCATGGCGGCTACTATGGAGTATATATAGGTGGTAGGACATCCAAGGGGGTGTTGGGGTCGTGATCTAACCCTAACACACGAAAATAATGGACTTAGACTTGATACAAGGCCCAATGGCCCAATATGGTGGCGCAGCACCCTGACAGATTCTGTACTTGATTTTGTTTCGACGATTCCCGTCGACTCCGAACGAATTTTGACATGCGACCGGTGCCATTGGAAAGGTTATCCTCTCCCCTTTCCGTGCATATGTAGAACGTCCAAAACGGAGTTCGTATGCGTCCTGGGCGTCCGTTTTAGTGCGTACTGCTCCTGGACTCCGAGTTAGATACGATTTGGAGTTTGGTTCGGTTTCCATCTTCTTTGAACGAATTATCTGGTCTTCCACGTCCCTAATACTCCCTCCAAGTACTCCTTGAACCTCTCCATGGATCCTAATCACAAATAAATCATTAAGTAACAATTTATGCTCAAAAACATATAAGGAAATATATAAGAACGAGTTCACCTCTGAAATTAATTGTTGTGTATGAACTCTATATATTGCATCTTGTATGTTCAATGGAGTGTTGTTTGTATCCATAGAAGTGATGTCCTTATCATCCTCCCCTTCTTGAATTAGAGTCGTCCTCGACTCAAGTTCATCTTCTATCATGTGTGGGTTCATATGTGCAACGCCATCAAATCTTCTTGTAAGCATGAAAGGAGGAGGCCAAGGTGGTGGACGGCATAGTGCACCAGCTTGATCTTGTCCAAACAAGAGCGCACATTCACTTGAGCCAGGATCCCAAATAAATAAACTTTGTACCATATTTGTAGGTGCAATGATAATGTGCATGATCTCGTCATTCTCCCTTGGACGTCCAATTTATAGGAAAAGATGATGAGGCGGAAAAATTGATGAGTCCCGATCTTCCGAAAGGTAATGGATAAGTCGATTGATGTGGAGATCTCGACGTTGATGATCCGAGGCTCTCGAGTAGAACACGAACAACCCCTGCAATCACTACACCACCGCTCCGTTGGTTATCAACCGTGCTTCACACGATTGACCTCGCCAAGAAGGCTAATCCCTGCAAGTGCAACCGAGAACACAAGCAAGAATGTAGAAGAAGCAATCTGAAATTGCTGAATTGGGGTTTCACAAACCGATAAACGGCGATATTATTGATCTAAGCAAAACCCAATTGTTCATGGCGGCTACTATGGAGTATATATAGGTGGGAGGACGTCCAAGGGGGTGTTGGGGTCGTGACCTAACCCTAACACACGAAAATAATGGACTTAGACTTGATACAAGGCCCAATGGCCCAATATGGTGGTGCAGCACCCTGACAGATTCTGTACTTGATTTTGTTTCGACGATTCCCGTCGACTCCGAACGAATTTTGACATGCGACCGGTTCCATTGGAAAGTTTATCCTCTCCCCTTTTCGTGCATATGTAGAACGTCCAAAACGGAGTTCGTATGCGTCCTGGGCGTCCGTTTTAGTGCGTACTGCTCCTGGACTCCGAGTTGGATACGATTTGGAGTTTGGTTCGGTTTCCATCTTCTTTGAACGAATTCTCTGGTCTTCCACGTCCCTAATACTCCCTCCAAGTACTCCTTGAACCTCTCCATGGATCCTTATCACAAATAAATCATTAAGTAACAATTTATGCTCAAAAACATATAAGGAAATATATAAGAACGAGTTCACCTCTGAAATTAATTGTTGTGTATGAACTCTATTGATTGCATCTTGTATGTTCAATGGAGTGTTGTTTGTATCCATATAAGTGATGTCCTCATCATCCTCCCCTTCTTGAATTAGATTCGTCCTCGACTCAAGTTCATCTTCTATCATGTGTGGGTTCATATGTGCAACGCCATCAAATCTTCTTGTAAGCATGAAAGGAGGAGGTCAAGGTGGTGGACGGCATAGTGCACCAGCTTGATCTTGTCCAAACAAGAGCGCACATTCACTTGAGCCAGGATCCCAAACAAATAAACTTTGTACCATATTTGTAGGTGCAATGATAATGTGCATCATCTCGTCATTCTCCCCTTCTTTATGACAAGCCGTCCTCGGCTTGCTCGTATGTCCAGGAAAAAGGATTGCTTTGGGGGTAGAATGAACTCTGTCCATATTGCACGACTGCAGCGAACAATACTTCTCTTTTATTTTTTGTCCCTGCTGCAAGAAAGAAATACTACAAAAGCTTGACAAAACATTATTAGCGTTAGTGCATTCATTTACTTTAGGATGTTGTTGCAGCACAAAAGGAGTTTTCTCATTTGAACAAACGTAAACTTTATGCACTATAAACACACCACTATGTTCATATTTGCCTATTGCATGAAAAATATTTCTACTTAACAAAGGCAATACAGATTGAGAAAATATTCTCTTCTCTACTATATCTAGATCACAAAGAGTGTCAAATTCAATATAACCCAAAATATTTAGAGAAGACAAAAAATTCAACTCATCATTTTCAGCAGTAGTGGTGATCAAATTATGAATTTCAGCACAAGTAGGTGAATCCAAAACACAATCATCTTGTACATTAACTTGTTTTTGCATAGGTATAATAGAGTTATCAGCACACAACTCTTTCGTAGCGCAATGATCAGCAGGAAAGTCAACATGTGACAATGGTGTATAAATAAACGATTCTAATAGTTGCTCCTCAAAAATAGCATGATTGGTGGAAAAATTCAGAACATCCAAAAACTTTGTATTTGTAGAATGTTTTGCCTTACCATGTTCAGCAGTGATTTCGAGTGCATTATGAGTTGATCCATCTAAAATTTCACAAGTGTTGTCAAAAGCCTCGTTCTCTTTTGCATCATCTATATTATTTTCTATATTGTCCTACAAAACGTTAGACACAAAAGGAGGTGCAACAAGAAATTTCTCCTCAAATTGTTGAATTTCTTCTTTGCACATAGATACAGTAGCAAAAGTTTCTCGCATAAGAATTTTTGTTTCTTTCCATGTTTGAGGTTTTTCTATATCGCTTAAGTTGTCCCACCAAGTTAATGCACAATCAACTAACGCACTAGAAATATTTCTAATCTTCCTCCTCTCACACATATGACATTTCCCAAAAATTTTATCTAACTCTATTTCCCAAGCAATATATTCATCATAACCAAGACCATCATAAGAAGGAAGAGATGGGAGAATGTAATTACTTCTTTTGGAAGGTGTTATAAAGGTGGTCTGAATGTCATGTGAATCCTTGGTTGATGTTTGATTTTTAGTGAGCAACTCTATCGCCGTCTTCATCATGTCCATCATCTCAGCATATAATGCATGATTCTTGCTTTTACCTGACATTGTTAGTAGCAAACAGAAGACAACACAAAAAATATGTTATCCCTATCAACTACAAAGGATAATGGCAAAGTGGAAGTGGAATCACACACTCTCAAGCGTCTTACCACGCTCTTACAAGTGTTCTTACCAACACTGCAGGTGGCAAACGGTGGACGGTATGAAGAAACCAATGAAGCATGGGATGATTGCAAAGGTGTATCGATTCTGCTCAAGAGTAAGGTGTAGCTTGGATGGCACTTTCTATGTAGCAAGGATTAGCAACAATGAAATCAGATAGTAAAGTTGAATAAGTGTTCAAAGTATTTGTCAAAGTTGCTGGCCTAAATGTGTTCCTAGTAGTTCAAGCTAGCAAGACATGAGACAAAACTAGATGACACAAAGAATGCAAGCACTTCTGTTTTTTTGTTGTTTTTTTTTCTCTTTTTTTGTGCAGCTTTTGTTTCTTGTTTTGCACTTGCCCTTTTCTTTTTTCTTCCTTTTTTTTTCAGAATGTGCTGCAAGGGAAGAACACAATGAAAATCAATCCAAGATATCTCGTGTGTCTGTCGCAGATTTTCTGCTCAATCTTCCAAGGACTAATAGGAACACTTATAGGCTCTAAATTGGAAATCTTAGAACAGCAAGATTGTAGATATATCTCTCCTCTTTAATTTCAATATATGGAAGACCTATTTTGGAAAATAATAATAGGAGATACTGCCCCCGAAATACAGACTGTTCAGAATTTTTAGGTCAATAACAGATTCAGATCTAATGCAATTTCGACATCGATATCTATATTTTCTGGGAAAATGATGAATACGAAAGTTATAGAGAACTTCTTAAGCTTTCCAGAAAGTATAAGAACACGAAAATCCGAGTTCGTATGAGCTAGATATGATGAAAATACTGAACTGGACAGAGATGAATCTAATCTGGACGTGATGACGTGATTCAAAAGGATGAATCAACACAATACAAAACTCAAACTAAGACTAAAAACACTTTCTAAACCAGCAATATGACTCAACAATGGACACAAACTCAACAAAACCAAACTGAAAACGAAAGTTGTAAAGGCTCAATGGTGGTTTGGACAAAGTAATGAACAGATCAACTAAACTGCAAGTTTTTTGTGGCTTTTGTGGACTCTAGGTATGAAAAACAAAACTAATGTAATGGATAGATGAATTACCTAACGAGCAACCTGGAAATCTGATACCAATTGATAGGAAAATTGATGATGAGGCCCGATCTTCCGATAGGTCAAACCGATAAACGGCGATATTATTGATCTAAGCAAAACCCAATTGTTCATGGCGGCTACTATGGAGTATATATAGGTGGGAGGACGTCCAAGGGGGTGTTGGGGTCGTGACCTAACCCTAACACACGAAAATAATGGACTTAGACTTGATACAAGGCCCAATGGCCCAATATGGTGGCGCAGCACCCTGACAGATTCTGTACTTGATTTTGTTTCGACGATTCCCGTCGACTCCGAACGAATTTTGACATGCGACCGGTGCCATTGGAAAGGTTATCCTCTCCCCTTTCCATGCATATGTAGAACGTCCAAAACGGAGTTCGTATGCGTCCTGGGCGTCCGTTTTAGTGCGTACTGCTCCTGGACTCCGAGTTGGATACGATTTGGAGTTTGGTTCGGTTTCCATCTTCTTTGAACGAATTCTCTGGTCTTCCACGTCCCTAATACTCCCTCCAAGTACTCCTTGAACCTCTCCATGGATCCTAATCACAAATAAATCATTAAGTAACAATTTATGCTCAAAAACATATAAGGAAATATATAAGAACGAGTTCACCTCTGAAATTAATTATTGTGTATGAACTCTATTGATTGCATCTTGTATGTTCAATGGAGTGTTGTTTGTATCCATAGAAGTGATGTCCTCATCAAACTCAGATAGGTGGGGATCCTTTACACTCTTCGTAGTTCCAAGGGGTATCCGGTACGCAGGGTACCGACATCTCTCACCCCATTCCTTTCATCTTGCGTAAATATATTTGTTCACCCATCTGATTGCATTAGTATGAAACGCTGTATATATTGCATGATGATAGATTTCTGTATTTTAAAAGAACACTACATGTTGCATTTATCCAGCTTTCTGAACAATCAGAACTATGAAAAACCAACGCAAAGCAACAACACTCCATGCATCACCTGAAATAATTGTGGTGCATGCTGTTGGATTGATCTCGGGTCCAACTTGAGAAAAGGAAAAGAAAAAGTTGTAAATAAAGAAAAGAATAAAGAAAAAAAGGGTAAATGAGACCAGTAACCAACGTGACCGGTTCAACCTCGTTCAACCACCCGTAACCGCCACGATCGGAGGCGGCCTTAACCAACGTTGGCTTGGGCCCCCTGCTGTATGCACCATACAACGGGGAAGAGACTAATGACACAGTTAACACACTAATTACCCTCTAATCCCGAATGGAAAAACCGATCCTAACGGAGTGCATAACGGTGGGAAGGACCGACGCCCTTAAATCCGCCCGCAAAAGAAGAAATCGTCGAAGGAAATGCGAGATCCAAGTAAGTATTGCTAATCCGTTCTTAATCATGTTTATTAGGTGCATAATAGGTGATTAGCATATGATTATGTTTAACCCGAAAGTGATTACTTTCTAACAATGGCATCACAACCAAACCTAATCATCTTTATGCCTAATCATGTCGAATTAGCACTGTTGTTGTAGAAAATTCCCCAAATCCCGAAACCCTAGCACCCAAAATTGATGCCCCAAAACTTCGGATTAAAGAAAACTGAGGAGAAGGGGACACTTATCGGATGCATTCAATTCCAAATCGGTCGCCTCATTGCGGATCGACGGACTTGTATGATGCAAGCGCCCCTTAAGAACCTTGCGCCTTGTGCACACAAGATCCGGCGCCGCTAGTCCTCCTCACGGTGTGTGCTCGCCACCGAAAAACGCCGAACGCCGGAAAGGCTACGACCTACAAGCCGCAACACCACGCCACGAGCGGGCATGAACGCACCCCCCCCCCCCCCCCCCCGCCGCCCAAACGACTTCGCGCGATGCGGAAACGCCTCGGGCCAAGCTTCGGATCCCGAGCGACACCATGCGTCGCGCGCAGTGTGCGCGTGCTGGCTCACTGGTCGCATCCAGTAGGGGTGGGCAAAAAAACCGAACCGGAAAACCGAAACCAAAATAACCAGAACTGGAACTGAAAAAACCGATTTATCGGGTATCGGATACCAGTTCGGATAATAACTCTAACTAACCGGGAAAAAAAATTCGGGTTCGAATACCCGATTTGACCAGAGAAATGTGTCTTTGCACTCTACATGCAAATAAAATCACTGAAACATGCAGCCATGCACTAATGACTAAAGTAACTAGGGCAGAGAAACTTGTCCAGTGCCTCTTCGTTAGTGGTGCCTCAGCTTCAGCCTCTAAGGCAGAGGTAGGCAACTAATACTAATGTACGCTCATCAAGTCCTCAGTTCTCTTCACTCTTCACTGGTCCGCTCACTTCATAGAATACCGCATGTGCTGCTCGGTCTGCTGCATTGTCCAGGCAGGCAACGTGCCAGATTTAGAGAGTTGTTCATCGATAAGTCACTTGTAACATTTAGATAGTTAACTTAAAACTTATTATCTTGTGAGATTAATTTCAAGAATGATATTAGGTATTTTGGATAAGACCGAAGATCGAATCGAAATTTAAGTACCTAATTTTTTCGGGTACCTAATGTTTTCACAACATTTCGAGTAAAGAATTTCAATAATCGAATTTTGAAAAAAACTGAAAAAACCTGACCAAAAATTTCGGGCCGAAGGCCCACCCCTGTCCATGCGTGGGCACCGCTTCCGAGCGCCGCCCAGCACGCCCGTCGGGCGCGCGCACTGGAGCCCTGCTCCCTCACGCAAGCGAGAACTGGGTGCCGCCCCTCATGAAGACGCGCCGCGCGTATTGTCATCAACGCTGCTCGACCGTCGTACTCGGCGACGAGCGCGCTGACCGCGGCGCCAGACGAGCCCGCGCGTGCGCCGCCGGGAGCTCCGCTCTCGATCCGAAATTTTCAGGGTGGAAAGGGGAAATGAGTTAGTTTTTCCGTAACCCATCGGTTTTGTCCATCAGCGAACGATTTTGAGCCGTCGATCTCGATGGACGGTCGCTATGAGACGGTGGCATCAGGCCCAGTGGGCTGCTCGCCTGCGTCTGGCATCGGTTGGAATGTTTGATGGGCTTCGTCCCAATAAATAAAGACCCAGCAAGAAAATTTTATTGTAGTGTTGTTTTTTCGGCCTGGCGCTGGCTCTAGCTCTGCCTCTGCGTTGCGCCTGCATGGTCGGTCATCAATCTTCGTGCTAGGGTTGACTTTGGTTTGAACGGCTCTACCGCCAGCTATGGCATGCGCCGGGATTACAGCCCCATGCACACAAGATCCAAGGCTCCAGGTTTGTGTCTGACTCATGCGAATTTCTCATATGCTCCTATCACTTATAATTTTATTAAGTTATTGTAGTCTGGTAGATTATTAATTTTAAATATGCTGATGGGTTGGGCTTATATTTGTCGTGGATTTATGGGCCTGTCACTAACTTTTGTATTTTTCTACTTAATTTAATGGGAATCATATCAATTAAATGCATAATTAGATGGTCATATCATTCTTAAGTTTACTGTTAATGAATTACAAGTTAATGGGCCATTTTAACGTCGCATGGGCCTCGGCCCATGTTTTCTTAGGCAATGATATTTTTAATGTATTAATTATGTTGTTGGCATTGATTTAGCCGTGATTTGGGCCCACGCATGTTGGAACATTTCTCTGTTTTTTTTAGTACACAATAATATTTGATTTAATTATGGTATAATTTTGCACTGATTTAAATAGAGAAATTATGTTCATATGAAGTTATGTTTAAGCATGTTATTTAATCTAAATGAAATCTGAACCAACGAGACGATTTTATTTGGATGATATGATATGTTTATTAAGTTTTATCATTTAAGCATCAATAAATGATGTAATTTATTTAATGTTTATAATGGATGCTTAATTTGAGAATGTTAACTCTGAAATTATTTAAGACCAACGTTGATTTAATTTTTTAATCATATTTATTAAATCTTATATTTAATTATGTTTGACAATTTCGTGTTACTTTCTACCCAGCAGTGATATAACACAAAATTTGCTAGGATTATGACCCTGGAATTATTTTTGACCAACATTAATTTAATTTCATGAGTCATATTATGTTTAATGGTAATATCCTATTACGTTTTATGCTATTTCTACCGACGGTGGTTTAGCATATGAAATTGAAATTATTTGCATTTTTACTCTAAATTAAATATGATTGATTTAATTGAGTCATGTTATGTATAATAATGTTTTATGATTCATGACATTTTCTGCCAACGGTGATATGTCATCGAATTGCACATTTATTGCATGATAATTTATTTACCAACGTAAATCTATTTTCATGCAATTCATTAATGTTTTTCTAATGTTATAATGACAACCACTATAATGATGTTTCAATATGAAATATCGAAAATTTTATGAGCAGTGATTTCTCTCGTTGAATGAACTGCATTAAGATTTACTGGGAGACTAATGAATCTTTTATATGTTCAAGTAATGATGTTGTTTTAAGTGATATTATGAGGCTAAGTTAAGAAAATTAGAAGTGCTTCGGACTTGTTATCCCTCACATGAAGAACGTCTCAATGTCTTCGGACATTGTGAATGTAAGTCATGAAAAAAATATTGTCAAAAGCTTCTTATGACAGTAAAATATTTTTTTAAAAAAGGATTTCAAAGTACTAATGCTCATAAGCTTTTGATAAATATTATGAGAAATATTGAGATGATAGGAATGTGGGGAGCATATTATGAATAAAGTGTTTTGCTTATTCAAAACTTTATGTTTTGGATTAAGCAGAATATTACTAATGAAATAATATTTTAGTATCTTCCAGATATGAGTAATCAAAATATAAACTATAATTCTCTTAAAATATGATAGTACTTTCTGAAATGACTCTTGAAGTTGTTCAGGATGAATGGAGAATTATAAAAGAAATTAAGAATCAAAACATGAATGTTAATTCCTATCAGATAAAGATAAAATGTCTTGTTTCGTGTTCTTACAAGCCTCATATAATTACTGTCGGTACCCTAAAAACCGTACACCCCCTGAGGTTACAAAATCTCTAGGGAAGGACGTCTACTTGAATTGAAGACCCTCGGAGGCCCACTTGTCAGACATGGCTGGACCTACTTCTCCAACATGGTTAATCCCTAGGTCGCCACGTGTACTGCCGAACCGGAGCTACCGCCCACAAGGGTGAAGCTCCGGGCCAGGTACCGAAACGGCACCTCCGGACTTAACCCCTGACCGAGAGAAGCTCCGGACCTGACACGTGCCAGGCCACCCCGGAGCTACCTGCTTCCCACAGCAAGCTTCGGAGCTGCCACGTGTCCAAACGTCGGAGCTGGCCGCCTCTAACCTCCGGAAGACCTTGTAACGGCTCTGGATCTTCAAAGGAGAGCCATAGACTTCAAGACCCGATTAAGTGTCATTAATTCTATATTAATGACACTTAAACGGACAATCTTAGCACCTGTAACGGCACTATTGGAGCCCGTTACAGGATCATTAACAACAGTTAATTGTGTATCAATGCTAGTAACTGCCGGGGCCACATGTCGGGCCAGGCTAACTTGTAACGGTCTGTCCTTGTACTATAAAAGGACAGGCCGACGATACACAAAAGGAAGCTCTCACACACACACACGCACAGACATGGAGATCATACGTGACAAACCAATACAACACCAACACACCCGTGGAGTAGGGTATTACGCTCAGGCGGCCCGAACCACGTAAATCCTTGTGTCTCCTGTGTTTAACCGCAATTCACCTTCTTGAGTCTCCGCGCGCCCACACCGAACTACAAACTCCTTCAACACTTCAGTAGTGTTAGGAGATCTGCCGACTCCAACAGTCGACAGTTGGCGCGCCAGGTAGGGTCGCTTGAGACTTTCGAGAATGGTGAACTCCGCGGCTGGATCATCCAACGGTCAACCTGCCGCTCAAGCTGTTGGGGGCAACCCCTCCAACAGGCAGCCACCAGCAGGAGCCTCAGCACCAGCAGGAGCCACACTCCCACCTCCACCATCTTCTCCATCAAATCGTGCTGGGCAACGTGATGGTGCGCCGGTGTCACTTACTGCGTCAGCAAGTCATGACAACCCGGAACACGCGCTCCATGCAGCGCGTGCTCTTCTCCAACGACCACCACCTCCGGACGCATCTCGAGATGCAATGGAGCAGTGGAGGGCCGATGTTGAGCATTTGGTCGCAGCAACGGCCGAACGCCTCAACAACTAGGGTCCTCCTCCTTCGGGACGAGCCCCGTCGCAGCGACGGACTTTGTCTGGAAGACTCGGTCCGCACGTCTCCAACAACAGGAGACGATCTGCGTCACAACAGGTGACGTCGTTGCCCTCTGAGGCACGACGCACCCATACGGTATCCAGGCTTTCGACTCATGACCTCCGGGCGGAGCTTGATCGCCGATACCGCCAACAGGATGGCTGTGTCCACATCGAGCGTGCTCGTGAAAGACGGGAAGCTCAAGACCTTTCTACTCTGGAAGGAGTAGGAGGAGGCTGTTCAGCCCTAGCCATGCACCTGCGCATGGTTAGATGGCCACAGAAGTTCCGGCCACACTTGCCGGAAAAATTCGACGGGACTGTCAACCCCGCCGAATTCCTGCAGATATACTCCACTGCAATCTTGGCAGCTGGAGGAAACGAGGCCGTAATGGCCAATTACTTTCCAGTGGTCTTAACCGGGACCGCCAGGTCCTGGTTTATGAGCCTTCCACCAAACTCTATCGACAGTTGGGAGGAGCTGTGCCGTCAGTTCACTGCCAATTTCGGGAGTTCATACACCCGACCCGGCACTGAACTAGACCTTTTTGCAGTCGTGCAAAAAGGGGGAGAATCTTTGCGTTCATTCATCCAGAGGTTCTCTCAGGTACGCAACACAATCCCTTCTATCTCAAGCGCTTCTGTCATTGTGGCATTCAGACAGGGTGTACGAGACAAGAAGATGTTGGAGAAGCTGGCGATCAAAGAGATCACCAGCGTCACGGAGCTCTTCAGCCTGGCAGACAAATGTGCCAGAGCTGCGGAGGGCCGTGAAATGCACTCCAAACCAGCCTTGGAGGATCACAAAAAATCCTCCAAAGAAGAAGCCGCTACCTCCGGGAGTGGCGAGAAGAAAAAGAAGACCAACGGCAAGAAGAAGCCGTCGGCCGGCACATCCAACGTTGCAGCTGCTGCAACTCCTGGTGGCCGGGAGCCACGCCCCGAGAAGCGACCTCGACCGTCTTCCGAAGACGGTGGCAAATCCAAAGTGTGGTGTCCCATTCACAAAACGGGCAGCCACGGTTTGGAAGACTGCCGGGAGGTCCAAAACCTTGCCGAGCGCTACAGCAAGCGCCGGGAAGGGTCTCCTTTCCGACAGAGGGAAGGAAAACAGAAGGTCGACGAAGCTCCGGCTGAGGAGGAGTTAGGGTTTCAGGACCCCAAAAAAGTCTTGAAGGCCGTCTACACCTCCGTCGACGATGACTTTGACGTCTCTGACAACGAGCGTCGGAAAACCATGAACACCATTTTTGGTGGATCATGGGACATCACCTCCCGTCGCGTCATCAAGACTATGCGGCGAGATATGGCTGCTGTAGCTCCTACAGATAGACCGGAGCCACATCGAAAGTGGATGGACACATCCATCACTTTTGATGCTTCGGACTGTCCTCGAAGCATGGTCGGAGCTGGTCAGTTACCTTTGATGGTATCTCCAACCATCAATAACATCCAGCTCCATCATGTTATGGTGGACGGAGGTTCGGGGCTGAACCTCATAAGCTTTGAAGCTTTTACCAAACTTCAGCTTCGACCTTCGGATCTCCAGCCCTCTCGACCTTTCTCCGGAGTAGGTCCGGGGGCCATTACCCCACTCGGAGCTATAACTCTCCCCGTTACCTTTGGGACACGGGAGAAGTATCGCACCAAAAAGTTGGTCTTCGAAGTCGCTCAGATCAACTTACCATTCAACGCCATCTTGGGTAGACTTGCCTTGTACAAATTTATGGCGGCTGCTCATTATGGATACCTGGTGTTGAAGATGCCAACACCAGTAGGCGTTCTCCGGATCCGCGGAGATCGTACCGCCGGAGTAACTGCTCTGGAGGAGCTCCATGCACTCACCACCGCGCAAGAGGAGGACTCCAGGCAGGAGCAAGCTCCGAGACCCCCGAGCATTCGTCAACGAGGCTCAACCTCTGCACCCCATGTGCAGCCAAGCGGCGACACCGACATTCCCGTCAAAGTCGTCCAAATTGGTTCCGATGTCGCTCAAACCACCCGTATATCGGGAGGGTTGAATGACAAATAGGAACTCGCGCTTGTCGACTGTTGGAGTCGGCAGATCTCCTGACACTACTAAAGTGTTGAAGGAGTTTGTAGTTCGGTGTGGGCGCGCGGAGACTCAAGAAGGTGAATCACGATTGGACACTAGAGACACAGTGGTTTACGCGGTTCGGGCCGCCTGAGCGTAATACCCTACTCCACGGGTGTGTGGTGTTGTATTAGCTTGTGTGCCTGAGAGCGTCCTTCGTGTATCGTCGGTCTGTCCTTTTATAGTACAAGGACAAACCGTTACAAGTTAGCCTGGCCCGACATGTGGCCCCGGCGGTTACTAGTATTGATACACGATTAATTGTTGTTAATAATCCTGTAACGGGTCCCGATAGTGCCGTTACAGGTGTTAAGATCTCCTGACAGGATTATTAACAACAATTAATCGTGTATCAATACTAGTAACCGCCGGGGCCACATGTCGGGCCAGGCTAACTTGTAACGGTTTGTCCTTGTACTATAAAAGGACAGACCGACGATACACGAAGGAGGCTCTCAGGCACACAAGCTAATACAACACCACACACCCGTGGAGTAGGGTATTACGCTCAGGCGGCCCGAACCACGTAAACCACTGTGTCTCTAGTGTCCAATCGTGATTCACCTTCTTGAGTCTCCGCGCGCCCACACCGAACTACAAACTCCTTCAACACTTTAGTAGTGTCAGGAGATCTGCCGACTCCAACAGTCGACAGTTGGCGCGCCAGGTAGGGGCGCCTGAGATTTTCAAGAATGGTGAATTCTGCGGCTGGATCATCCAACGGGCAACCTGCTGCTCAGGCTGTCGAAGGCAATCCCTCCAACATGCAGCCACCGGCAGGAGCCTCAGCACCAGCAGGAGTCACACTCCCACCACCACCATCTTCTCCGGCAAGACGTGCCGGGCAACATGATGGTGCGCCGGCGTCACATACTGCGCCGGCAAGTCGTGACAACCCGGAACACGCGCTCCATGCAGCGCGTGCTCTTCTCCAGCGACCACCACCTCCGGATGCATCTCAAGATGCTATGGAGCAATGGAGGGCTGATGTTGAGCATTTGGTCGCAGCAGCGGCCGAACGCCTCAACAACCAAGCTCCTCCTCCTTCAGGGCGAGCCCCGTCGCAGCGACGGACGTTGTCTGGAATACTTGGTCCACATGTCTCCAACAACCGAAGACGAGCTGCGTCACAGCAAGTGACGTCGTTGCCCTCTGGGGCACGACGCACCCATACGGCATCTCGGCTTTCGACACACGACCTCCGGGCGGAGCTTGATCGCCGATACCGCCAACAGGATGGCCGTGTCCATATCGAGCGAGCTCGAGAAAGACGGGATGCTCAAGACCTTTCTACTCTGGAAGGAGTAGGAGGAGGCTGTTCCGCCCTAGCCATGCACCTGTGCATGGTTAGATGGCCACAGAAGTTCCGGCCACACTTGCCGGAAAAATTCGACGGGACTGTCAACCCCGTAGAATTTCTGCAGATATACTCCACTGCAATCTTAGCAGCTGGAGGAAACGAGGCCGTAATGGCCAACTACTTTCTAGTGGCCTTAACTGGGACCGCCAGGTCCTGGTTTATGAGCCTCCCACCCAACTCTATCGACAGTTGGGAGGAGCTGTGCCGTCAGTTCACCGCCAATTTCGGGAGTTCATACACCCGACCGGGCACTGAACTGGACCTTTTTGCGGTCGTGCAAAAAGGGGGAGAATCTTTGCGATCATTCATCCAGAGGTTCTCTCAGGTACGCAACACAATCCCTTCTATCTCACGCGCTTCTGTCATTGTGGCATTCAGACAGGGTGTGCGAGACAAGAAGATGTTGGAGAAGCTGGCGATCAAAGAGATCACCAGCGTCACGGAGCTTTTCAGCTTGGCAGACAAATGTGCCAGAGCTGCGGAGGGCCGTGAAATGCACTCCAAACCAGCCTTGGAGGATCATAAAAAATCCTCCAAAGAAGAAGCCGCTACCTCCGGGAGTGGCAAGAAGAAAAAGAAGACCAACGGCAAGAAGAAGCCGTCGGCCGGCACATCCAACGTTGCAGCCACTGCAACTCCTGGTGGCCGGGGGCCACGCCCCGAGAAGCGACCTCGACCGTCTTCCGAAGACGGCGGCAAATCCAAAATGTGGTGCCCCATTCACAAAACGGGCAGCCACAGGCTGGAAGACTGCCGGGAGGTCCAAAACCTTGCCGAGCGCTACAACTAGCGCCGGGAAGGGTCTCCTTTCCGACAGAGGGAAGGAAAACAGAAGGTTGACGAAGCTCCGGCTGAAGAGGAGTTAGGGTTTCAGGACCCCAAAAAGGTCTTGAAAGCCGTCTACACCTCCGTCGACGATGACTCCGACGTCTCCGACAACGAGCGTCGGAAAACCATGAACACCATCTTTGGTGGATCATGGGACATCACTTCTCGTCGTGTCATCAAGACTATGCGGCGGGATATGGCTGCTGTAGCTCCTACAGCTAGACCGGAGCCACATCGGAAGTGGATGGACACACCCATCACTTTTGATGCTTCGGACTGTCCTCAAAGCATGGTCGGAGCTGGCCAATTACCCTTGATGGTATCTCCCACCATCAACAACATCCAGCTCCATCATGTTATGGTGGATGGAGGTTCGGGGCTGAACCTTATAAGCTTTGAAGCTTTTACCAAACTTCAGCTTCGACCTTCGGATCTTCAGCCCTCTCGACCATTCTCCGGAGTAGGTCCGGGGGCCATTACCCCACTCGGAGCTATAATTCTCCCCGTTACCTTCGGGACACGGGAGAAGTACCGCACCGAGAAGTTGATCTTCGACGTCGCTCAGATCAACTTACCATTCAACGCCATCCTGGGTAGACCTGCCCTATACAAATTTATGGCAGCTGCTCATTATGGATACTTGGTGTTGAAGATGCCAACACCAGCAGGCGTTCTCCGGATTCGTGGAGATCGCACCGCCGGAGTAACTGCTCTGGAGGAGCTCCATGCACTCACCACTGCGCAAGAGGAGGACTCCAGACAGGGGCAAGCTCCAAAACCTCCGAGCATTCGGCAACGAGGCTCAACCTCTGCTCCCCGTGTGCAGCCAAGCGGCGACACCGACATCCCCGTCAAAGTCGTCCAAATTGGTTCCGATGTCACTCAAACCACCCGCATATCGGGTGGGTTGAATGACAAATAGGAACTCGCACTCATCACTTTCCTCCGGGCAAACGTTGACGTATTTGCTTGGAAACCGTCACAAATGCCTGGGATCCCCAGGGAAGTGATTGAGCACAATCTGAAGATTTACCCCGACGCTTGGCCTGTGCATCAGAAACCTCGGAAGCAATCTGTAGAGCGACAAAACTTCATCCGACAAGAAGTGAAGAAGTTGCTCGAAGCTGGATTTATCCGAGAAGTCTACCATCCAAAATGGCTGGCAAACCCAGTCGTTGTGCCCAAGGCCGGCGGGAAACTTCGGATGTGCATCGACTACACCACACTGAATAAGGCATGTCCAAAAGATCCATTCCCACTACCTAGAATAGATCAGATAGTGGATTCCACCTCCGGGTGCGAGTTACTGTGTTTTCTAGACGCATATTCTGGATATCATCAAATCAGGATGTCTAGGGAGGATGAAGAGCATACTTCATTCATCACAGTGGATGGATTGTATTGTTACACAGCCATGCTGTTTGGTCTCAAGAATGCAGCTTCAACTTTTGTACGAGCTATGTACAAAACTTTCGAAGAACTCATCAGAGACATAGTGGAAGTGTACGTCGATGACATCGTGGTCAAAGTCAAAAACAAGGAGTCCCTCTTGGACACCTTGCAGGCTGTCTTCGACAAGCTGCGGGCCACCCGCACGAAGCTAAACCCAGACAAGTGCGTCTTCGGGGTTAGTTCCGGAAAGCTTCTTGGTTTCCTGGTAAGTCACCGGGGCATAGAGGCTAATCCAGCGAAGATAAAAGCCATTGAAGACATGCGGCCACCAACCCGCATCAAAGACGTCCAAAAATTAACTGGATGTCTAGCAGCCCTCAGCCGGTTCATTTCAAGACTGGCGGAAAGAGCACTTCCCTTCTTCAAGTTACTGAGGAAGTCCGGACCATTCCAATGGTCTGAAGAAGCAGAGAAGGCATTCCAGGAGCTGAAACAGTTCCTGTAACACCCTAAATTTTCGCATCCTGCATTGCATACATGATCATGCAATAAACATTAGAGAGATAAAAGAATATATAAAAAAAAAGTATATAAAACATACATATATGTATGTAGCAAAAGAAGAAATTAAAATAATAATAGTAATAGATAAAAATATATATATATATATATAAATAAATCATGTAATAATAAATAAATATATATATAAAATAATAAATAAATAAATGAATAAGATAAATAAAATAAATAAAATATAGTTAGTAAAATATATAATAATAATAATATAAAAAGAGTAATAAAAATAATATATATATATATAAAAATAATAATAATGTAAATAAGATAAATAAATAATATAAAAAAAACAGTAATATGTTTCAAAAAAAAAAAGAAAAAAAAACGAAAAGGGGACCGCCGGCCAGCGGCCGAAACGCCAGCCGGCCACGCCCGCACGCGAGGCGCCGGGCCCCGCCCCGAGCCGGCCGCTCGCCGCGCCCCGATGCCGCCGTACGGGCCTGCCCCGGGGGCCCCACCCTGCCGCGCTGCGCCAGCCGCCCACCGGCACGCGCGACCGAGCCCCCCCCCGACGCGACGCTGCCCCGGGCCCCACCCGCCGCCTGCCCCTGACGCGCCTCGGCGCCCACGCCCGCACGCCACCCCGCCTGCCGCCGGGCCCCGCCCACGTGCCGCACCGCGCCTCCCACCCCGCGCTCGCCCCGCCCGCATCGCGCAGCGCGCGCGGCCCCGCCTCCTGCACGCGCCGCCTGGCCAGCGCCTGGGCCCCGCCTCCCACGCCGCACGCTCCTGCCTCCCTCGCACCGCGTGCCGAGCCCCAGCGCGCGACCGCGCTGCTTCCGGCCCCAGCAACCGACCCCGCTGATTTTTTTGCGCTGACCGCTCCGGACGCCGCCCGGATCCCAACTCCCAGCGCCGGCCCTAGCCGCCCCTATAAAAAGGACCGTAGGTCCCTAGGGTTTTTTCCCTAGCCGCCGGTTGCAGCAGGAACAAGACGCACCGGAGAGCAGCTCCGCCGCCAGGGGAAGGAAGGCCACGCAGCCAGAAAAAAAAAAGAGGACCAGAGCCGCCGCCGCCAGGGAAGAAAAAGAGAGAAAAAAAAAGGGAGGAAGGGGAAGAAAAAGAGGAGGGTACCACCATCCACCGGAGATCGTCGCCGTCGTCGTGCCGCCGAGGAACTGCTGCGCCATCTACTTCGTCTACGCATTGTCCCCATCCCGCGACCGTCAAGCCGTCAGATCTACGGTAGGCCATGTTCCCGATGCGAATTTTAGCGACCGTATTGAATCTAATAGGCGTAAATTAAAATTAATTGCACCATGATTTTATTTTCAGCAGTATTAATCCACCCTAAAACCCCGTAAACTCATATGAACACGTATGAACTAGTCGCATCTAATTAATAAACGACCGTAGTAAATTAATTATTAAATTGTGCATGCATGCATGTCATGGCATGTTGATTATTTTGTGTGCATTATGTTGAATTGTACATGTTTTTGTATGTATGATCACAAGTAGAGGGAAGTGCTCAAGAGATCGTGTACGAGGATTTTCAGAATCAGGATTTCGAAACGGTTGAGCAACCCTATCCGCCGGAGCAAGGCAAGTGTCCTTGAAGCATATTGATCCTGTTTTAAAATAAATGTTTTGTTTGTAAAACTGCATGCTTGTGTCAATTTGATGGGAATCCTATGGTAGGAAGTTTACTAGTTTTGTTTGACCACCCTTGTCACCTGGAATTTATGGTAGAGAGTCGGGAAGGGTTTTTACCTTTTTGCTTCGCTTAATTAATTGGGATGAAAAAACCAACACTACACATTTAATTATGCATCAATGATATTCTAGTTAATGTGAACTGGTCAATACGATGGGTGATCTAAGCAAGCCTGGTATGTGGATGGGTTGGATGTTATGGTGGTTTGCTTGCTTTAGATCTAAGGACCGGTTCATGCGAGAATAAGCCAGGACTACAGTGCCACCACGAGGCCAAGTTATGGGTGCGGCGTAGCTGATTAATTAGGGCTTTGTTAGTGCTGTTTGGACCATTGGGGATGCTCGGGGAAGGGGTAGTCGGATTGGGTTTGTTGATTGGTGGGACTACCCTGGGATCCGAATGGCTCAAGAGGGGGCCCTTGGTTGAAGATGTGCTCAGTTGGAGGCATCGCCACCGGTGAAACCTCAGTGGGGTCTAAATGGGCTAGTAATCCCTTTGTAAAGGCTATTTTGTGATCTCTTGGCCACACACCAACGGAAGTGTGTAACATGACTGACGGGTCATAGGCATAAGGGAGATTCTTAGTCGCCGAAAGGTGATGAAATCACGAACACGTGGGTAAAGAGGTACAAACTCTGCAGAGTAATTAAAACTATCATGATAGCCGTGCTCCCGGTTATGAGCACCTGGACAACTTCCATGATTAGGAGGAAATTGAGATTTGGGATGGTTATGGTTATGGTTATGGTTATGATTATGGTTATTGATAATGGTGAATTATGGACTGGTATTATTATGGTTACATGGTTTATGATGGGTTTACTTTACATAAATATGATACATTGCTTTTTCAAATGTTTTACTGTACTTTTCAGCACTTAGCCATTATTACTGTCGTCATTTGAATCAGCCACATGTCATACTTTCCACACTTGCTGAGTACGACATGTACTCACTCTTGCAATCCCCCCCCCCAACAGTTGCAGGTCAGGATTATGAGTTTAATAGCGATAATGCGGAGTTCTAGGCCGTGTCTACCGTCAGCTTTGCCTGTGGTGTTGCATGGAGCTGCGCTACCCCTTTTGCTTAGTTTGCTTAGTTGCTTAATTAATTTATATCCGCTGCATTAGTTGAACTTATCATTAATATTCATTAGAGCTTGTATTCGAGGATTTAATGAATTATGTAATAAGAGTACTTATTTAATAAATTGAGTTGTGGTAATTATCTGTTTATCATTTGTGAATCACTCGCGTATGTGTGTTGAACATCCTGGGCACACATATGCGTTAGCTTGGTTCGTTTTCGGAACCGGGCGTCACAAATTGGTATCAGAGCGAGGTTGACCGTAGGACGCAGCCTAGATAGAATGGACACTTTAGAGCACATAGGAGCACTCAGGGATCGGTGTGTTTTTGCTTGGAGTGCTGTTTGCTATATATATTGTTTGCTTGTGTGCTTAATAGAGGATTTTGGGATGCTTTAGCATTGCCATGTCCACCTAGGCTAGTGTAGCTAGTTGGTTAGCTTCATATCCCTTGATGCATATAGTTGGGGACGTTTCTAAATTCTTACCTATTGCTCTTCTTCAGATGGTGAGGACTCGCAACCAGAGGGATGCTAATGGTGAGGAGGAGAACCGTGAAGTACCTCAAACCAACAATGGACAAGGACCTGCTCATGGAGCTATCAACATCGAGCAGCTACTAGCTACGCAAAACCAGCTCATGCAGACCATGATACAAACAATGGGACAGCTGCAGGCTGGCAATGTCAACAATCAGCCCCACATGCCTCCACCGCCACCCCCGCCTCCTCATGACCGATTGGGAGAGTTCATGAGGACTAGGCCGCCAACCTTTGCTCAAGCTGCCGACCCTATGGATGCGGATGATTGGCTCAAGTCCGTGGAGAAGAAGCTAGCCATTGTCCAATGCAGTGACCGGGAGAAGGTGCTATTTGCTTCTCATCAACTCGTTGGAGCAACTGCAGATTGGTGGGATGCCTATTGCAATGTTCATGAGAACCAAGAGAGAATTACCTGGGCGGAATTCAAGGAGAGTTTCCGTTCTCATTATGTGCCGGAAGGTGTTATGATCTTGAAGAGGCAAGAATTTGAGAACTTGAGACAAGGAAAATCAAGCGTGAGTGAATATCTCAATAAGTTCACTCAACTTTCGAGATATGCGCCTGAGGATGTTAGCCGGGACAGCCGGAAGCAATACTTGTTCATGAGGGGATTGAACAATACGATCCAAGTACAATTGCTCAACTGTGATTATGTCAATTTCCAGAAGCTTGTGGCCAAGGCAATTGTGGTTGAGAACAAGATCCGTGAGATGGAGCAAGAAATCAAGAGGAAGGCGCCATATCAAGGACAGCAACAAGGAAGTAATGTGCGCCCTCGCTTTGCGCCGCCCAATGCGCCTCATTACAGCTCCTCTATTCCTGCTCAGCGCCCTGGTTATGCACCGCGCCCAACTCAGTTTGTGCAGCAGCGCCCTGTTATGCAAGCAATGCCTTATGCACCTCGTGCTGATTTCCCTGGAACCAATGCTCAAAACCAAGCTCGTCCCAATAATTCTGGTGGAGTCAAGAGGTGCTATACTTGTGGAGAAGCTGGACACTTTGCGAATCAATGTCCTAAGTCAGGCCTTGGTCAAGGAAGCAATGCGCCGAGGCAAAACCCAAGACCCAATGGAGGACAGCCACACGGAAGTCGTGGACAGCAGAACTTTGCTCGTGGCAACGTGAACCATGTCTCTACGGAGGATGCTCAGCAAGCGGATGACGTGGTCATTGGTATGTTTCTTGCCAACTCCAACCCCGCGACTATGTTATTTGATTCTGGAGCATCGCATTCATTCATTGCATCAAAGTATGTTGCCAAGTATAGTTTGCCTATCTCGCATATGAAGTTTACTCTGTTGGTTAAGTCCCCTGGAGGAGAGATGAGGACAAATATAGTATGTCCAAAAGTAAGCCTTAGAATAAGGGGGGTAGACTTCTCCGCCAACCTCATTGTTTTGGACTCTCAAGGATTGGACATTATACTTGGTATGGACTGGTTAAGGAAGCACAATGGAGTTATTGAGTGTGCCACGAAGACGGTGAAGTTGACCAATGAGGAAGGGATCACCGTAGAATTTGAAGCATCTCAAACCGCACCGAAGCAATTGGAGCTGAACCATGTGGACGGTGTCGCAATTGAGGAGATTCCGGTAGTGTGTGAATTTTTGGATGTTTTTCCAGATGAGTTGCCAGGTATGCCACCCGATCGAGACATTGAGTTTGTTATTGATTTAATACCTGGAACTGCACCTATAGCTAAGAGGCCGTATAGGATGCCTCCTAAGGAATTAGCAGAGCTCAAGAAGCAGATTCAAGAACAACTAGAGAAAGGTTTTATTCGCCCTAGCTCTTCACCTTGGGGAGCGCCCGTTCTATTCGTGGACAAGAAGGATGGATCCCAAAGGATGTGTGTGGATTACCGAGCTCTCAACGAGGTAACCATCAAGAACAAGTATACCTTGCCACGCATCGAGGATTTGTTTGATCAGATGAAAGGCGCATGTGTGTTCTCTAAGATTGACTTGAGGTCGGGATACTTTCAAATGAAGATTAGACCATCGGACATACCCAAGACAGCTTTTAGGACACGGTATGGATCTTATGAGTATACTGTGATGTCTTTTGGATTGACAAATGCGCCTGCCTACTTTATGTACCTCATGAATAAAGTCTTCATGGAGTACTTAGATAAGTTCGTTGTGGTGTTTATTGATGATATTATGATCTACTCGAAGGATGAGAAGGAACATGAGGAACACTTGAGGCTTACGCTGCAGAAATTGAGGGAGCATCAATTGTACGCCAAGTTCAGTAAATGTCAATTCTGGTTACGGGAAGTTTCCTTCTTAGGCCATATTATTTCCGGAGGAGGAGTATCGGTTGACCCCGGTAAAGTGAGGGATGTGTTGAAGTGGGAACCACCGCAGAATGTCAAGGAAATCCGGAGTTTTCTTGGAATGGCTGGATATTACCGCCGATTCATCAAGGATTTCTCCAAAATAGCCAAGCCTATGACCGAATTACTCATGAAAGGGAAGGCATTCCGATGGACTCAAGCTTGTCAGGATAGCTTTGAGGAGTTAAAGAAAAGGTTGACAACCGCACCGGTGTTAGTATTACCGGACGTAAGCAAGAGTTTCGACATCTATTGTGATGCATCAAGACAAGGACTTGGATGTGTATTGATGCAAGAAGGTCAAGTGGTCGCCTATGCGTCAAGACAATTGAAGAAACATGAGCAGAATTACCCAACACATGATTTAGAACTTGCAGCCGTGGTACATGCATTGAAGATTTGGAGACACTATATACTCGGACATAGGTGTGAAATTTATACGGATCACAAGAGTCTTAAGTATATTTTCACACAGACAGATCTGAATTTGAGGCAACGAAGATGGTTGGAGCTCATTAAGGATTATGATGTGGGAATCAACTATCATCCGGAAAAAGCCAATGTAGTAGCCGATGCTTTGAGTCGGAAAGGAGTAAGCCATCAACTTACAGTTCGAGAGTTACCGTCCGAGTTATGTAAGGAGTTTGAACGGTTGAACCTCGGGTTTGTAAATGAGATGGAGATAATGGAGTTAAATCCGACCTTGGAGCAAGAAATTCGAGAAGCACAGACCACAGATGAGGAGATCAAGGAAATCAAGGAAAGAATCGAAGAAGGGAGAGAATTCAGATTTGATGAAGACGAACATGGTACCTTATGGATTGGAAAGAGAATTGTCGTGCCTAATGTAAAGCATATTCGAGAAACGATATTAAAGGAGGCACATGACTCGCCATACTCAATTCACCCTGGTTGTACGAAGATGTACAAAGACTTGAAGACTTGCTATTGGTGGAATAGCATGAAGAAGGACATAGCTGAATACGTAGCACTGTGTGATGTGTGCCAACGAGTCAAGGCAGAACATCAAAGGCCAGCCGGATTATTGCAACCGTTGAAGATTCCAGAATGGAAGTGGGAAGAAATTGGAATGGACTTCATAGTTGGGTTACCACGTACTCAGTCCGGATATGACTCAATTTGGGTAATTGTGGATTGCTTAACCAAGTCAGCTCATTTTGTCCCTGTGAAGGCCAAATATACAGCCGCACGATTGGCCGAAATATACATGGAGCATATTGTGTGTCGACACGGAGTACCGAAGAAGATAGTCTCGGATAGAGGTTCTCAATTTACCTCCAGATTTTGGCAAAAATTGCATGAAGCTTTGGGAACGAGGTTGAATTTTAGTTCAGCATATCATCCTCAAACGGACGGACAAACCGAGAGGACAAATCAGATTTTGGAGGACATGTTAAGAGCTTGTGCATTAAAGCATGGGAAAAGTTGGGATAAAAGCTTGCCATACGCAGAATTTTCATACAACAATAGTTACCAAGCAAGCTTGAAAATGTCACCATATGAAGCACTTTATGGGAGGAAGTGTAGGACACCTTTATTCTGGAATGAGGCAGGAGAAACTCAAGTATTTGGTCCGGATGTGTTGCAAGAAGCCGAAAAGCAAGTCCAGATAATTCGTGAAAACTTGAGGGCTGCCCAATCAAGACAAAAGGGCTATGCGGACAATAGGAGAAGGAAATTAGCCTTTGAAATTGGAGACTTTGTTTACCTCAAGGTGTCACCTATGAGAGGTCATAAGAGGTTTAACATAAGAGGCAAGCTCGCACCTCGCTATATTGGACCATTCAAGATTTTGGACAAAAGAGGAGAGGTAGCATATAAGTTGGAGATGTCAGCTCATCTTTCAGACGTACACGACGTGTTTCACGTGTCGCAACTCAAGAAATGCCTCAGGGTGCCGGAAGAACAAGTGCCGATGGACGAGTTAGAACTTCAGGAGGATTTGTCTTATGTTGAGCAACCTATCAAGATCTTGGACGTGAAGGAAAGGGTCACGAGAAATAAGAGGATCCGTTGGTGCAAAGTGCAATGGAAACACCATACAGAAGCCGAAGCTACGTGGGAACGTGAAGAAGACTTGAAGGCAGAATTCCCGCATCTTTTCTCCACGTTATTGAATCTCGAGGGCGAGATTCACTTTAAGGGGGGTAGGTTTGTAACACCCTAAATTTTCGCATCCTGCATTGCATACATGATCATGCAATAAACATTAGAGAGATAAAAGAATATATAAAAAAAAAGTATATAAAACATACATATATGTATGTAGCAAAAGAAGAAATTAAAATAATAATAGTAATAGATAAAAATATATATATATATAAATAAATCATGTAATAATAAATAAATATATATATATAAAATAATAAATAAATAAATGAATAAGATAAATAAAATAAATAAAATATAGTTAGTAAAATATATAATAATAATAATATAAAAAGAGTAATAAAAATAATAATATATATATATAAAAATAATAATAATGTAAATAAGATAAATAAATAATATAAAAAAACAGTAATATGTTTCAAAAAAAAAAGAAAAAAAAACGAAAAGGGGACCGCCGGCCAGCGGCCGAACCGCCAGCCGGCCACGCCCGCACGCGAGGCGCCGGGCCCCGCCCCGAGCCGGCCGCTCGCCGCGCCCCGATGCCGCCGTACGGGCCTGCCCCGGGGGCCCCACCCTGCCGCGCTGCGCCAGCCGCCCACCGGCACGCGCGACCGAGCCCCCCCCGACGCGACGCTGCCCCGGGCCCCACCCGCCGCCTGCCCCTGACGCGCCTCGGCGCCCACGCCCGCACGCCACCCCGCCTGCCGCCGGGCCCCGCCCACGTGCCGCACCGCGCCTCCCACCCCGCGCTCGCCCCGCCCGCATCGCGCAGCGCGCGCGGCCCCGCCTCCTGCACGCGCCGCCTGGCCAGCGCCTGGGCCCCGCCTCCCACGCCGCACGCTCCCGCCTCCCTCGCACCGCGTGCCGAGCCCCAGCGCGCGACCGCGCTGCTTCCGGCCCCAGCAACCGACCCCGCTGATTTTTTTGCGCTGACCGCTCCGGACGCCGCCCGGATCCCAACTCCCAGCGCCGGCCCTAGCCGCCCCTATAAAAAGGACCGTAGGTCCCTAGGGTTTTTTCCCTAGCCGCCGGTTGCAGCCGGAACAAGACGCACCGGAGAGCAGCTCCGCCGCCAGGGGAAGGAAGGCCACGCCGCCAGAAAAAAAAAAGAGGACCAGAGCCGCCGCCGCCAGGGAAGAAAAAGAGAGAAAAAAAAAGGGAGGAAGGGGAAGAAAAAGAGGAGGGTACCACCATCCACCGGAGATCGTCGCCGTCGTCGTGCCGCCGAGGAACTGCTGCGCCATCTACTTCGTCTACGCATTGTCCCCATCCCGCGACCGTCAAGCCGTCAGATCTACGGTAGGCCATGTTCCCGATGCGAATTTTAGCGACCGTATTGAATCTAATAGGCGTAAATTAAAATTAATTGCACCATGATTTTATTTTCAGCAGTATTAATCCACCCTAAAACCCCGTAAACTCATATGAACACGTATGAACTAGTCGCATCTAATTAATAAACGACCGTAGTAAATTAATTATTAAATTGTGCATGCATGCATGTCATGGCATGTTGATTATTTTGTGTGCATTATGTTGAATTGTACATGTTTTTGTATGTATGATCACAAGTAGAGGGAAGTGCTCAAGAGATCGTGTACGAGGATTTTCAGAATCAGGATTTCGAAACGGTTGAGCAACCCTATCCGCCGGAGCAAGGCAAGTGTCCTTGAAGCATATTGATCCTGTTTTAAAATAAATGTTTTGTTTGTAAAACTGCATGCTTGTGTCAATTTGATGGGAATCCTATGGTAGGAAGTTTACTAGTTTTGTTTGACCACCCTTGTCACCTGGAATTTATGGTAGAGAGTCGGGAAGGGTTTTTACCTTTTTGCTTCGCTTAATTAATTGGGATGAAAAAACCAACACTACACATTTAATTATGCATCAATGATATTCTAGTTAATGTGAACTGGTCAATACGATGGGTGATCTAAGCAAGCCTGGTATGTGGATGGGTTGGATGTTATGGTGGTTTGCTTGCTTTAGATCTAAGGACCGGTTCATGCGAGAATAAGCCAGGACTACAGTGCCACCACGAGGCCAAGTTATGGGTGCGGCGTAGCTGATTAATTAGGGCTTTGTTAGTGCTGTTTGGACCATTGGGGATGCTCGGGGAAGGGGTAGTCGGATTGGGTTTGTTGATTGGTGGGACTACCCTGGGATCCGAATGGCTCAAGAGGGGGCCCTTGGTTGAAGATGTGCTCAGTTGGAGGCATCGCCACCGGTGAAACCTCAGTGGGGTCTAAATGGGCTAGTAATCCCTTTGTAAAGGCTATTTTGTGATCTCTTGGCCACACACCAACGGAAGTGTGTAACATGACTGACGGGTCATAGGCATAAGGGAGATTCTTAGTCGCCGAAAGGTGATGAAATCACGAACACGTGGGTAAAGAGGTACAAACTCTGCAGAGTAATTAAAACTATCATGATAGCCGTGCTCCCGGTTATGAGCACCTGGACAACTTCCATGATTAGGAGGAAATTGAGATTTGGGATGGTTATGGTTATGGTTATGGTTATGATTATGGTTATTGATAATGGTGAATTATGGACTGGTATTATTATGGTTACATGGTTTATGATGGGTTTACTTTACATAAATATGATACATTGCTTTTTCAAATGTTTTACTGTACTTTTCAGCACTTAGCCATTATTACTGTCGTCATTTGAATCAGCCACATGTCATACTTTCCACACTTGCTGAGTACGACATGTACTCACTCTTGCAATCCCCCCCCCAACAGTTGCAGGTCAGGATTATGAGTTTAATAGCGATAATGCGGAGTTCTAGGCCGTGTCTACCGTCAGCTTTGCCTGTGGTGTTGCATGGAGCTGCGCTACCCCTTTTGCTTAGTTTGCTTAGTTGCTTAATTAATTTATATCCGCTGCATTAGTTGAACTTATCATTAATATTCATTAGAGCTTGTATTCGAGGATTTAATGAATTATGTAATAAGAGTACTTATTTAATAAATTGAGTTGTGGTAATTATCTGTTTATCATTTGTGAATCACTCGCGTATGTGTGTTGAACATCCTGGGCACACATATGCGTTAGCTTGGTTCGTTTTCGGAACCGGGCGTCACAGTTCCTCACCACCCTACCAGTCCTGGTAGCTCCAAACCCTGGTGAGCCTTTGTTGCTTTACATTTCAGCTACTGACGAAGTCGTCAGTATGGTTCTGGTTGCGGAGAGACCGGAACTACCCAATACTCAGGGATCCAGACCCCTTCGGGAGGGTCCGGAGGTTCCTGAAAGCGGGTCTGGGTCCCAGTTCCCAGACTCAAACCCACAAGAAGCCACTTCAGAGAACCTGGACCCCTCTAAGAGGGTCCAGGTCATTTCTGAAGAAGCTCCGGGTTCCTCCACCCAGAACCCGGAGGTCCCCGAAGAGAGTCTGGACCCCTCCGAGAGGGTCCGGATCAATGAAGAGGAAGCTCCGGACCCCTCCGGGAGGGTCCGGACCATTCAACGCCCGGTATACTTCATCAGTGAAGTGTTACATGATGCCAAGACTCGATACCTAGAGGTGCATAAACTGCTTTATGCAGTTCTTATTGCCTCAAGGAAGCTTCGACACTATTTCCAAGCTCACAAAGTCTCGGTGGTGACCTCATATCGACTTTGAGCGATCTTGCATAATCCGAATTCAACTGGGAATATTGCAAAGTGGGCAGCGGAATTGGCTGAATTCGATCTTGAATTCATTCCGAGACAAGCAATCAAGAGTCAAGCGTTGGCAGATTTCGTGGCAGAATGGACTCCCTCTCCATTAAACCCTGGGGGCCCCAGCGAGCAGAAGACGGAACCTCAAGTTCCAACCTTCACTAAGCCTCACTGGACCCTTTACTTCGATGGCTCCATGCAGAAGCAGGGAGCCGGAGCTGGAATCCTTCTCCTTGCACCAACTGGGGAGAAGGTGAAATACATGGTACACCTTGACTTCAAGGCAACCAACAACATGGCGGAGTACGAAGCACTCATCTATGGATTAAAGGTGGCACTATCATATGGTGTCAAGCAATTGCTGGTCAAAGGAGATTCACAACTCGTCATCAAGCAGGTGAAGGGTGAATGCTCCTGCAATAATCTCCAGCTGGCTGCTTACCTCCTTGAAGTCCAGAGGCTTCAGAAGGACTTCGAAGTCCTAGACCTTCACCATGTTCAGCGTGCTCACAACGCTGAAGCTGACGAACTCTCGACCAAGGCGTCAACTGGAGCTCCGGCTCCTGACGGAACCTTTGTCCGGAGGTTGTCAAAACCCACAGTTCAGCCTGCCGAACTGAACGAAGGGGGCGAGATCAGCATCCCGAAGCTGACGGTCCCGATGGCCCTGTTACCATGGCAGCCATCAAGGGTCGTAGGTGCTGCCGGAAGCTCCGAGCAACCCAGCACGCAAGACTCAAATGCTCAAGTCAGTTCCGATGCATGGATCTCGGAGATCCGGAGCTACTTGAAAGACAACATCCTTCCTGACGATGATGTATCCGCTGACCGGGTAGTCAGATTGGCTAAAAGATACACGTTGGTAGAAGGGGATCTCTACCGGCGCGGTGCCAACGGCATCCTAATGCGGTGCATCACAAGGGAAGAAGGCTGCGAGCTCCTCGCAGAAATCCATGGAGGCGAGTGTGGGAACCACGCATCTTCCCGCACGCTGGTCGGAAAAGCCTTTCGGCACGGCTTCTACTGGCCTACAGCGCTCCAGGATGCCACTGAGCTGGTGAAGAAATGCAAAGCATGCCAATTTCATGCAAAGCAAATTCATACACCTGCTCAGTCCTTACAAATGATACCTCCCACATGGCCTTTCGCTGTGTGGGGGATGGACATCTTGGGACCCTTCCCAAGAGCCGTCGGAGGTTACAAGTTCCTGTACGTCGCCATCGACAAGTTCACCAAGTGGCCGGAAGCAACTCCCGTTGTGACGATCAACAAACAATCTGCAATCAATTTTCTACAATCCATCGTGAGCAGATTCGGAGTCCCAAATAAGATCATCACTGATAATGGGACTCAATTCACAAGCTCCGCATTTCAAGGATATTGCGAAGACCTCGGCATACAAGTTTTCTACGCTTCCGTAGCTCATCCTGCCAGCAATGGACAAGCCGAGAGAGCAAAAGCAGAGATCCTTAAAGGACTCAAAACACGCACTTATGAGCGCTTGAAAAAGCACGGAGCCAATTGGATCGAAGAGCTTCCGCCCACTCTATGGGCCAACAGGACTTCTCCAAGTCGGGCAACCGGAGAAACACCCTTCTTCCTGGTGTACGGAGCTGAAGCGATCCTTCCTCCGGAAATCACCTTGGGTTCCCTCCGAGTCCGGACCTTCGACGAAGCCACGCAGGACCAGCTCCGGCGCGAAGACCTAGACCTCCTCGAGGAGGGAAGGTGCCAAGCAGCTGTTCGGAATGCCCGATACCGCCAAGCTCTACGGCGCTATCACCAGCGGCATGTACACAACCGACAGCTCGAGGAAGGCGATCTGGTGCTACGGAGAATACTATCCAGAGAAGGGCAAAACAAACTATCCCCCAGCTGGGAAGGGCCCTTTCGAGTGATCAAAGTATCCCGTCCCGGAAGCGTTCGCTTGGCTAACGAGGATGGGACACCTCTCCCAAATCCTTGGAACATCGAGCACCTCCGTAAGTTCTACACTTAATTCCACGGAGGTGAGTCTTAAGTAACTTGAAATGTATGTTATAGAGTCATTGTACAGATTCGGGTAGTTCCTCCGGGAGAGCATCCGGACCTTCCCCGAAAGGTTTGAAAAGCTCATGCAACACTTGACACAGTCTCCGGACTAAAAGTGTGGCTAACTACCCTGGGTCAAACGAGAAACCAAACACACTTAGCCTGGTTCCGTACCCTAAGAGTGTACTTGTTTCCCCTGTACCCCGGACCTATAATGAAAGACATCTTCATGTGAAATAGACTCCACGTGCATTCATTTTTGCATAGGCTCGACATTTTTATTTTTCTCTTTCTTGTCTATAACAGAAACGTGCAATTCTTAAGAAGTTCTAGTTTGACCGGTTTACATACGATTCGAGTTGAATTGTCAGATTTTTTGGATTTAAATATCGTCTGTGGCCAACTCGCCTGAAAGCCGCCAAGCCATTCTAGGGCCGGAGTGCGCTATCGACTTAGCCTGGTCAAGCACCCTAAGTACGCCACTCTACCTACATCCCGGCAGGCCAAAGTAAGGTGGGTCCACGGACAATTGGATCTAAAAGAAAAGACAATTCACCCAGTCGTATTAAAAATCGTGTTCAACTTAAAATTTTCTTGAGAACCGTAAGCCGCGATGAAGTTATAGACAAGGAACGAATTTTACTATTTTTCTTGGCTTAAGTGTGCAGGAAAAATGAACCCTACGTTGATGGAGAAAAACCGGAGCTAACCAAGCTCCGACTCCCACCAGGGCGTCAACCGTCGGCGTTGACTAAAAGATGGTGAGAAGACCCCGTCACTGGAGTCTGTTGCCAACAAACTAAGTGTGGCAAAGGTCATTGCCGGAGCTGCTAAGCTCCGACACCTTGGAGTATTAACTATCGACGCTCAACGGGTTGATAGAGGCTATTGCCGGAGCTACTAAGCTCCAGCGATGGACAGTGCCGGAGCTTCTAAGCTCCGACAACTTCAGGGGACCTTCACTATCAAAAACTTCGGACCTAAATTCCACGAGTTCGAAGCAAATTCGTCTTCAACAAACCTCAACATCCTTTTGGTACATGTCCACAATCAAATTGTGCACATCTACCAGGGGGCCAAGTGAAGATAAAGATGTTGAAGACAAAAAATGAAATTCGCAAAAAATTGGGGATTTCATTTCATCTGAAGACCGGAGATTACATCTGGAGACAAGGGATTACAAAATTGAGGAAGAAGAGAAGATACAAGTAAAGGCTAAAAGGGACGGTCCTAGACCCTATGGAAGAACTCGGCGACCTTCTGGGCGACCTCCGACACGCGGGCTCGGGTAGCTTCGCCTTCTCCTTCGACGGGGCCTTCAAGCACCGGGTCCAGAGGAAATCGAGGGTTCAGGCTGGTGTAGCACGTCAACACATATTCTGTGACGTTCCTAGCCAGGGATTGCCCCTCGACCTCCAGCTGGTCCGCGATAACGTCGCCCACCTTGGAGAGCTTGCTGCCTGCGGCGCTCAACGCTTGCAACACGAGGTCCGGCTCCGGCTCCGGATCATCCGGGTGCACGGGGCTGAAACCCATCGGCGTCAGCGTGTCGTCGGCCTTGCCCAGGAACTCCCAAATTTGCATGGAGTCCGCCTTCCTCAAGTTCTTCATCTCTTCCAGGGATCTCCGGGCCGCCGTCAGCTCCGAATTCTCGCGGGCGAGGCGCTCAACTTCTTTGGCGTTTTGCTGGATCTTCGCAGCAACCCGCTTCTCAAGTCTTCCGAGCTCCTCCTCCCGGAGGTGGATCTTGTTCCGGCGGTTGACCAGGTCCTTCTCCCTAGCCTCCACTTTCTTCTCCCGGGCGACAAGGGCACACTCGTATTCGTAGAGTTCCTGCCCCCGCACCCAGGTCTTCTCCTCCTCCTCGAGGCAGCGCTCTTCCAATTTCTTAGCGCGCTCCTCGAGGCCCTTGTCCGCCAGAGCTGTTTTCTCGGCGAGCTCTTCTTCCCGTCGCAAGACGTCATCTCGTAGCTCCAGGAGTTTTTGCTCCTCATCCTCGAGCCGTCTTTCCCTCCCTTCAAGTGCCTCTCGGCGCTTGATGAGTGCGGTGCTGATGGCCTCGAGCTGATCAAACCGAGCATTGGCCGCGTCGTTAGCAGCCTTAGCTTGGTCGTGGAACTCCCGGGATTGAGCATCGAGGGTGTGAGTCATGCTCTCCCTCTCATCCAGCAGCTCACCCCAGAGCTCCAGGCGGATCTTCTCCCGCCTGATCCATTCCTTGTCATCCGCAAGCCTCGACTGCGCCAGCTTAGTCTCGAAGTGGAGCCGATTACGCCACCGCCTAAGGGTTTGGCGCTCCTCTTCAAGAGCCTTGCTGTCGTGGAAGAAGGCCAGTTGGACCTGACGTAGACTGGAGCAGGCGTTGTCGATGGACATCGACAGCGAGATGGGCTCCGGACCTGCTGGGATCTCTTCCGCTGGTTCCAGCGGGTCTTCACGTACAAAAATTGGGTCCCACTCTATGAGAGTGGAACTCCGAGCTTCCAAAGCACTAGGGCCCTCCTCCGGGATGGCCTCAGTCGCCATTGAAGGAGGTCCCGCCACCAAGTCTTCACTCGCCCCCTCAGGCGGGGGGCCGGCGACTTCGTTCAGGCACTCTGGCTCTGCCACAGGTACCATCGACGTCGTCACCTCCGGAGCAGGAGCCGCTACTGGCTCCGTCCGGGACACCTCTTCTGAGGGAGGCTCAAGCTCCTTCGCCTCTTCAGCCGCCGGCTCTGCGGCCGGCGCTCCAACAATCATCGGCTCTGCGGCCGGAGCTTCGGAAGTAACCGGCTCAACTACCGGAACTACTTCAACTTCCGGCTCGCATGCCGGGGCTTCAGCCACCTCCTGCTCAATCGCCGGGGCTTCAACACTTTCCGGCTCCGAAGCCAGGACTGCTACTTCCTCCGACTCAACAGCCGGAGCTTCTACTACTGTAGCACCAGGACCCGGAGCTTCCACTTCCGAGACGGGTGCCGCTGGCGCATCTTTATTCCCGTGGTCCGGTGCTACCACGGGAACTTCCGGAGACGAGTCGAGGTCCATGACCACGACAGTCGGCGCCGGAGCTATCGCAGCCTCCGCTTGGGGTGGCACCGGGGCTGGAGCAGAAGCCCTCGCAGCCTCAGACACTGTGGCTGGGGGTGGAGCTTCACTCCCCTTCTTGGGAACGCTGCAGATGAAGAACGAAGAAATTGAGCAAACAGATGCTACAATTAAAAAGTTAATCGAGGTAAAAAAGAAAAATTACCTTGGGAGGCTCACGCACCAACTTGCGCGGAACCTCTTTCCCGGACGATCCGGGCTGGCCACGGTCGTTGTAGGAGCTCCGGGAGGACTCCCAGGACTTGCCACAGCCGCGGGTGTTTCCCGGGTCGGAGCTCTCCCTGATCGGGAGGAACTCCTGGACCTGGAGGCCCTCACCGCTCCAGATGCCGGAGTTGCACGCCCGGAGCTAGCACCACGGGAGGGATCCACCACGGGGACAGTCGCACTCCGGGAGGACCCCACCGCCGGAACAGTAACGTTCCGGAAGGACCCCACCACGGGGACAGTTGCCACGGCGGCGGAGGATCTTCCTTCCTGAGGAGGGGGAACTGGGGGGGAAGTGGCAGGCCCGACGGACCTTCCGTCAGCATGTCGCAGCTTTCTCTTCCGGCTCTCTGGCTCCTCCGCCAGCTCCTTGCCCTTGCCGATGACCTCAGCTCTTGGCTGTGGGACAGGGGCGGAGCCGTCTCCGGACAACCCGGGGATCGCCAACCGGGTGGTTGATCTTCTCTCGACGACACCAAGGTCGTCAAGCGCGGGCATCTTCCGCCGGAGCTCCCTGCTGAACTCAACTTCCACGTTCAGAGGGAGGAAAGCCGGCGGCGGAGTCAAGTAATCTCCGTCAACGTCGATGCCGTGCTGGAATTTCTTGAGGTGAAACTCCAAGGTCTTCCCCACCATGCTGGATTTCAACCCGGTCTCAACCCGGTCCTCGTCCATCACGCTGTTGAGGGCCCAGGCGAGCTTCTCCCTCCTCTTCAGCGGTGCCCACCTGTTGGACAGGAAGTTGCAGAACACCGCCTGGGGAGTCAATCCTCCCTCCACACATTGGCGGATCCTGGTCAGGACAGGGTCGAAAGCTTCCGCCAGCACCGGAACTTCGCTCCATACCGACGTGTCAATGCCGGGCAGACCGTCTGGCAACTCCAACCGCTCATGCTCCTCCACCCGGACGACTACCCAATCTTTCTTCCATTCATCCCACTTCCCGGAAGGGAATGACCGGAGGTACTTGAATGGGCACTTCTTGCGCTTCACGAAGTAGTAGAAGCCAAGATACTCATCGCTTCGGCCGGTGGTTTGGACGGTGAAGAAGGTTCGGAAGAGCTCGATGCAGGGAGGGATGCCCACCCACATCTCGCAGAAGTGGACAAAGATGGACACAAGGAGAATGGAGTGAGGGCCAAGGTGGTACAGCTGCAGACCATAGAAGTCCAGCAGCATCAAGAAGAAAGAAGAAAACGGTGGGATCAGCCCCACCATGGCGTACGAGGAAAAGTACACCATCTCGCCAGAGTGCTCCTTTTCAAAGGGGAGCTCTCCGCCGGCGCGGACCGAGCGGTTGAAGAAGTCCGAAGACCACCCCATGAGGGCCCGGACCTTCTTCAAATCGCTGTCAGTCTTCAAGCGACTATCACGCAGACCCAACTCCATCGCAGCACAGCTAGGCAAGAGAAGAGGAGCAAAGTACGAGTTGGGAGTTTGAGCGCAAGAACAGATGGGAAGCGTAAAGAACTCCCGACGGTGCGCTTTCCTTCTTAAGTAAGCCCTCGCAACGCTTGGATGGAAACTGCAGGGGAGTCAAGGATACTACTCAAGAATTCAACCCTGCCGATGACAAGAGGGCCCGGGACCACCCTGACGATTAAGTCGAGGTTCTTACCCAGGCGAACAGTTGTCATCACGAGGCGGGAAACCCAAAGGCGGCGACCTAACAAGGCGCGCGGAACCGATACGGTTTTCGTATCGGGAACCGGCGACCTTCAATTGCGAGAGATCCGCACGTCAAAGATCTTATCTGCCGCCTGAGGTGCGCCACGCGTTGGGATTTAACCGTAAAGCCCCGCCAACGGCACCTCCGAAGACCCTTGAAGACCCAGTTCAAGAGTCGCGAGTATGGACCCACCTCCGACGGAATGACTTCACCCTGGTGACTTTCCCCGGAGGTAGGTCCAGGGGGCCACTGTCGGTACCCTAAAAACCATACACCCCCTGAGGTTACAAAGATCTCAAGGGAAGGACGTCTACTCAAATTGAAGACCCTCGGAGGCCCACTTGTCAGACATAACCGGACCTGCTTCTCCAACATGGTTAACCCCTAGGTTGCCACGTGTACTGCCAGACCGGAGCTACTACCCACAAGGGAGAAGCTCCGGGCTAGGTACCAAAACGGCACCCCCGGACTTAACCCCTGACCGAGAGAAGCTCCGGACCTAACACGTGCCAGGCCACCCCGGAGCTTCCCGCTTCCCACAAGCAAGCTCCGGAGCTGCCACGTGTCCAAACGTCGGAGCTGGCCGCCTCAAACCTCCGGAAGACGTTGTAACGACTCCAGATCGTCAAAGGATAGCCGCGGACTTCAAGACCCGATTAATTGTCATTAATTCCATGTTAATGACACTTAATTGGATAATCTTAACACCTGTAACGGCACTGTCGGGGCCCGTTACAGGATTATTAACAACAATTAATCGTGTATCAATACTAGTAACCGCCGGGGCCACATGTCGGGCCAGGCTAACTTATAACGGTTTGTCCTTGTACTATAAAAGGACAGACCGACGATACACGAAGGAGGCTCTCGAACGCTCTCAGGCATACAAGCTAATACAACACCACACACCCGTGGAGTAGGGTATTACGCTCAGGCGGCCCGAACCACGTAAACCACTGTGTCTCTAGTGTCCAATCGTGATTCACCTTCTTGAGTCTCCGCGCGCCCACACCAAACTACAAACTCCTTCAACACTTTAGTAGTGTCAGGAGATCTGCCGACTCCAACAGTCGACAGTTCTGGTTGCGGAGAGACCGGAACTACCCCATACTCAGGAATCCAAACCCCTTCGGGAGGGTCCGGAGGTTCCTGAAAGTGAGTCTGGGTCCCAGCTCCCAGACTCAAACCCACAAGAAGCCACTTCAGAAGACCCAGACCCCTCTGAGAGGGTCCATGTCATTTCTGAAGAAGCTCCGAGTTCCTCCAGCCAGAACCCGGAGGTCCCCGAAGAGAATCTGGACCCCTCCGAGAGGGTCCGGATCAATGAAGAGGAAGCTCCGGACCCCTCTGGGAGGGTCCGGACCATTCAACGCCCGGTATACTTCATCAGTGAAGTATTACATGATGCCAAGACTCGATACCTAGAGGTGCATAAGCTGCTTTATGCAGTTCTCATTGCCTCCAGGAAGCTTCGACACTACTTCCAAGCTCACAAAGTCTCGGTGGTAACCTCCTATCCACTTCGAGCGATCTTGCATAATCCCAATTCAACTGGGAATATTGCAAAGTGGGCAGTGGAAATTGGCTGAATTCGATCTTGAATTCATTCCGAGGCAAGCAATCAAGAGTCAAGCGTTGGCAGATTTCGTGGCGGAATGGACTCCTTCTCCATCAAACCCTGGGGGCCCCAGCGAGCAGAAGACGGAACATCAAGTTCCAACCTTCACCAAGCCTCACTGGACCCTTTACTTCGATGGCTCCATGCAGAAGCAGGGGGTCGGAGCTGGAATCCTTCTCCTTGCACCAACTGGGGAGAAGGTAAAATACATGGTACACCTTGACTTCAAGGCAACCAACAACATGGCGGAGTATGAAGCACTCATCTATGGACTAAAGGTGGCACTATCATACGGTGTCAAGCAACTGCTGGTCAAAGGAGATTCACAGCTCATCATCAAGCAGGTGAAGGGTGAATGCACCTGCAATAATCTCCAGCTAGTTGCTTACCTCCTTGAAGTCCAGAGGCTTCAGAAGGACTTTGAAGTCCTAGACCTCCACCATGTTCAGCGTGCCCACAACGCTGAAGCTGACGAACTCTCGACCAAGGCATCAAAACCCACAGTTCAGCCTGTTGAAGCTGAACGAAGGGGGCGAGATCAACATCCCGAAGCTGACGGTCCCGATGGCCCTGTTACCATGGCAGCCATCAAGGGTCGTAGGTGCTGCCGAAGCTCCGAGCAACCCAGCACGCAAGACCCAAATGCTCAAGTCAGTTCCGATGCATGGATCTCGGAGATTCGGAACTACTTGAAAGACAACATCCTTCCTGACGATGATGTATCCGCTGACCGGGTAGTCAGATTGGCTAAAAGATACACGCTGGTAGAAGGGGATCTCTACCGGCGCGGTGCCAATGGCATCCTAATGCGGTGCATCACAAGGGAAGAAGGTTGTGAGCTCCTCGCAGAAATCCATGGAGGCGAGTGTGGGAACCACGCATCTTCCAGCACGCTGGTCGGAAAAGCCTTTCGGCATGGCTTCTACTGGCCTACAGCGCTCCAGGATGCTACTGAGCTGGTGAAGAAATGCGAAGCATGCCAATTTCATGCAAAGCAAATTCATACACCTGCTCAGCCCTTACAAATGATACCTCCTACATGGTCCTTCGCTGTGTGGGGGATGGACATCTTGGGACCCTTCCCAAGAGCCGTCGGAGGTTACAAGTTCCTGTACGTTGCCATTGACAAGTTCACCAAGTGGCCGGAAGCAACTCCAGTTGTGACGATCAACAAGCAATCTGCTATCAACTTTCTGCAATCCATTGTAAGCAGATTCGGAGTCCCAAACAAGATCATCACTGATAATGGGACTCAATTCACAAGCTCCGCATTCCAAGGATATTGCGAAGACCTCGGCATACAAGTCTGCTACGCTTCTGTAGCTCATCCTGCCAGCAATGGCCAAGCCGAGAGAGGAAATGCAGAAATCCTTAAAGGACTCAAAATGCGCACTTATGAGCGCTTGAAAAAGCACGAAGCCAATTGGATCGAAGAGCTTCCGCCCACTTTATGGGCCAATAGGACTTCTCCAAACCGGTCAACCGGAGAAACACCCTTCTTCCTGGTGTACGGAGCTGAAGCAATCCTTCCTCTAGAAATCACCTTGGGTTCGCTCCGGGTCCGGACCTTCGACGAAGCCGCGCAGGACCAGCTCCGGCGTGAAGACCTAGACCTCCTCGAGGAGGGAAGGTGCCAAGCAGCTGTTCGGAATGCCCGATACCGCCAAGCTCTACGGCGTTATCACCAACGGCATGTACACAACCGATAGCTCGAGGAAGGCGATCTGGTGCTACGGAGAATACTATCCAGAGAAGGGCTAAACAAACTCTCCCCCGGCTGGGAAGGGCCCTTTCGAGTGATCAAAGTATCCCGTCCCGGAAGCGTTCGCTTGGCTACCGAGGATGGGACACCTCTCCCAAATCCTTGGAACATCGAGCACCTCCGTAAGTTCTACACTTAATTCCACGGAGGTGAGTCTTAAGTAACTTGAAATGTATGTTATAGAGTCATTGTACAAAGTCGGGTAGTTCCTCCGGGAGAGCAGCCGGACCTTTCCTGAAAGGTTTGAAAAGCTCATGCAGCACTTGACACAGTCTCCGGACTAAAAGTGTAGCTAACTACCCTGGGTCAAACGAGAAACCAAACACACTTAGCCTGGTTCCGTACCCTAAGAGTGTACTTGTTTCCCCTGTACCCCGGACCTATAATGAAAGACATCTTCATGTGAAATAGACTCCACGTGCATTCATTTTTGCATAGGCTCGACATTTTTATTTTTCTCTTTCTTGTCTATAACATAGACGTGCAATTCTTAAGAAATTTTAGTTTGACCGGTTTACATACGATTCGAGTTGAATTGTCAGATCCTTTGGATTTAAATATCGTTTATGGCCAACTCGCCTGAAAGCCGCCAAGCCAATCTAGGGCCGGAGTGCGCTATCGACTTAGCCTGGTCAAGCACCCTAAGTACGCCACTCTACTTACACCCCGGCAGGCCAAAGTAAGGCGGGTCCATGGACAATTGGATCTGAGAGAAAATACAATGCATCCAGTTGTATTTAAAATCGTGTTCAACTTAAAATTTTCTTGAGAATCGTAAGCCGCGACGAAGTTATAGACAAGGAATGAATTTTACTATTTTTCTTGGCTTAAGTGTGCAGGAAAAATAAACTCTACAATGATGGAGAAAAGCCGGAGCTAACCAAGCTCCGACTCCCCCATGGGGGTCAACCGTCGGCGTTGAGTAAAAGATGGTGAGAAGACCCCGTAACTGGAGTCTGTTGCCAACAAACCAAGTGTTGGCAAAGGTCATTGCCGGAGCTACTAAGCTCCGACACCTTGGAGTACTGACTATCGACGCTCTACGTGTTGATAGAGGCTATTGCCGGAGCTACTAAGCTCCAGCGATGGACAGTGCCAGAGCTTCTAAGCTCCGACAACTTCAGGGGACCTTCACTATCAAAGACTTCAGACCTAAATTCTACAAGTTCGAAGCAAATTCATCTTCAACAAAACTCAATATCCTTTTGGTACATGTTCACAATCAAATTGTGTACATCTACCAGGGGGCCAAGTGAAGATAAAGATGTTGAAGACAAAAAATGAAATTCGCAAAAATTTGGGGATTTCATTTCATTCATCTGAAGACAGGAGATTACATCTGGAGACAAGGGATTACAAAATTGAGGAAGAAGAGAAAATACAAGTGAGAGCTAAAGAGATGATCCTAGACCCTATGGAAGAACTCGGCGACCTTCTGGGCGACCTCCGATACGCTGGCTCGGGTAGCTTCGCCTTCTCCTTCGACGGGGCCTTCAAGCACCGGGTCCAGAGGAAATCGAGGGTTCCGGGTGGTGTAGCACGTCAGCACATATTCTGTGACGTTCCTCGCCAGGGATTGCCCCTCGACCTCCAGTTGGTCCGCGATGACGTCGCCCACCTTGGAGAGCTTGCTGCCTGCTGCGCTCAACGCTTGCAGCGCAAGGTCCGGCTCCGGCTCCGGATCATCCGGGCGCACGGGGCTGAAACCCATCGGCGTCAGCGCATCATTGGCCTTGCCCAGGAACTCCCAAATCTGCAGGGAGTCCGCCGTCCTCAAGTTCTTCATCTCTTCCAGGGATCTCCTGGCCGCCGTCAGTTCCGAATTCTCGCGGGCGAGGCGCTCAACTTCTTTGGCGTTTTGCTGGATCTTCGCAGCAACCCGCTTCTCAAGTCTTCCGAGCTCCTCCTTCCGGAGGTGGATCTTATTCCAGCAATCGACCAGGTCCTTCTCCCTAGCCTCCACTTTCTTCTCCTGGGCAACAAGGGCACACTCGTATTCGTAGAGTTCCTGCCCCCGCACCCAGGTCTTCTCCTCTTCCTCGAGGCAGCGCTCTTCCAACTTCTTAGTGCGCTCCTCGAGACCCTTGTCAGCTAGAGCTGCTTTCTCGGCGAGCTCCTCTTCCCTTCTCAAGGCGTCATCCCGCAGCTCCAGGAGTTTTTGCTCTTCGTCCTCGAGCCGTCTCTCCCTTCCTTCAAGTGCCTCTCGGCGCTTGATGAGCGCGGTGCTGATGGCCTCGAGCTGCTCGAACCGAGCATTGGACGCGTCGTTGGCAGCCTTAGCTTGGTCGTGGAACTCCCAGGATTGAGCGTCGAGGGCATGGGTCATGCTCTCCCTCTCATCCAGCAGCTTGTCCCAGTGCTCCAGGCGGATCTTCTCCCGCTTGATCCACTCCTTGTCTTCCGCTAGCCTCGACTGAGCCAGCATAGTCTCGAAGTGGAGCCGATTACGCCACCGCCTAAGGGTTTGGCGCTCCTCTTCAAGAGCCTTGCTGTCGTGGAAGAAGGCTAGTTGGACTTGACGTAGACTGGAGCAGGCGTTGTCGATAGACATCGACAGCGGGATGGGCTCCGGACCTGCTGGGGTCTCCTCCGCTGGATCCAGCGGGTCTTCACATACAAAAATTGGGTCCCACTCTACGAGAGTGGAACCCTGAGTTTCCAAGGCGCTAGGGCCGTCCTCCGGGATGACCTCAGTCGCCATTGAAGAAGGCCCTGCCACCAAGTCTTCATTCATCCCCTCGGGCAGGGGGCCAGCGACTTCGCTTGGGTACTCCGGCTCGGCCGCAGGTACCAACGACGTCATCGCCTCCGGAGCAGGAGCCACTACTGGCTCCAGCCGGGACACCTCTTCCGAGGGAGGCTCGAGCTCCCTCGCCTCTTCAACCGCCGGCTCTGTGACCGGCGCTCCAACAATCACCGGCTCAGCGGCCGGTGCTTCAGAAGTAACCGGCTCAACTGCCGGAACTACCTCGACTTCCGGCTCGCATGCCGGGGCTTCAGTCACCTCCGGCTCAATCGCCGGGACTTCAGCACTTTCCGGCTCCGAAGCCGGGACTGCTACTTCATCCGGCTTAACAGCCGGAGCTTCCATCACTGCAGCACCAGGACCCGGAGCTTCAACCTCCGAGACGGGTGCTGCTGGCGCATCTTCATTCCCATGGTCCGGCGCTACCACAGGAACTTCTGGAGACGAGTCGAGGTCCATGACCACGACAGCCGGCGCCGGAGCTGTCGCAGCCTCCACTTGGGGCGGCACCGGGAATGGAGCAGAAGCTCTCTCAGCCTCAGACACTGTGGCTCAGGGTGGAGCTTCACTCCCCTTCTTGGGGACGCTGCAAATGGTGAATGAAGAAATTTAGCAAACAGTTGCTACAGATAAAAAATTAATCAAGGTAAAGATCAAAAATTACCTTGGAAGGCTTCCGCACCAGCTTGCGCGGAACCTTTTTCCCGGACGTTCTGGGCTGGCCATGGTCGGCGTAGGAGCTCTGGGAGGCCCCCCAGGACTTGTCGCAGCCACGGGCGTTTCCCGGGTCGGGGCTCTCCTTGATCGGGAGGAACCCCTGGACCTGGAGGCTCCCACCACTCCAGATGCCGGAGTCGTGCGCCCGGAGCTAGCACCCCAGGAGGGATCCACCACGGGGACAGACGCGCTCCGGGAAGATCCCACTGCCGGAACGGTATCGTTCCGGAAGGACCCCACCACGGGGATAGTCGCCACGGCGGCGGAGGATCTTCCTTCCTGAGGAGAAGGAACCGAGGCAGAAGTAGCAGGCCTGACGGACCTTCCGTCGGCGTGTCGCAGCTTCCTCTTCCGGCTCTCCGGCTCCTCCGCCAGCTCCTTGCCCTTGCCGACGACCTCAACTCTCGGTTGTGGGACAGGGGCGGAGCCGTCTTCGGGCAACCCGGGGATCGCCACCCGGGTGGTTGATCTTCTCTCGACGACACCAAGGTCGTCAAGCGCAGGCATCGTCCGCCGGAGCTCCCTGCTGAACTCAACTTCCATGTTCAGAGGGAGGAAGGCCGGCGGCGGAGTCAAGTAATCTCCGTCGATGTCGATGCCGTGCTGGAATTTCTTGAGGTGAAATTCCAAGGTCTTCCCCACCATGCTGGACTTCAACCCGGTCTCAACCCGGTCCTCGTCCATCACGCTGTTGAGGGCCCAGGCGAGCTTCTCCCTCCTCTTCAGCAGCGCCCACCTCCACACATTGGCGGATCCTGGTCAGGACAGGGTCGAAAACTTCCGCCAGCACCGGGACTTCGCTCCATATCGACGTGTCGATGCCGGGCAGACCGTCTGGCAACTCCAACCGCTCATGCTCCTCCACCCTGATGACTATCCAATCTTTCTTCCAGTCATCCCACTTCCCGGAAGGGAACGACCGGAGGTACTTGAATGGGCACTTCTTGCGCTTCACGAAGTAGTAGAAGCCAAGGTACTCATTGCTCCAGCTGGTGGTGTGAACGGTGAAGAAGGTTCAGAAGAGCTCGATGCAGGGGGGATGCCCACCCACATCTCGCAGAAGTGGACAAAGATGGACACGAGGAGAATGGAGTGAGGGTCAAGGTGGTATAGCTGCAGACCATAAAAGTCTAACAGCATCAAGAAGAAAGAAGAAAATGGTGGGATCAGCCCCACCATGGCGTACGAAGAAAAGTACACCATCTCGCCAGTGCGCTCCTTTTCAAAGGGGAGCTCTCCGCCGGCACGGACTAAGCGACTGAAGAAGTCCGAGGACCACCCCATGAGGGCCCGGACCTTCTTCAAATCGCTATCGGTCTTCAGGCGACTCTCGCGCAAACCCAACTCCATCGCGGCACAGCTAGGCAAGAGAAGAGGAGCAACGTACGAGTCGGGAGTTTGAGCGCAAGATCAGATGGGAGGCGTAAAGAACTCCCGACGGTGCGCTTTCCTTCTTAAGTAAGCCCTCGCAACGCTTGGATGGAAACTGCAGGGAAGTCGAAGATACTACTCAAGAATTCAACCCAGCCGATGACAAGAGGGCCCGGGACCACCCCGACGATCAAGTCGAGGCTCTTACCCAGGCAAACGGTTGTCATCACGAGGCGGGAAACCCAAGGGCGGCGGCCTGACAGGGCGCGCGGAACCGATACGGTTTTCGTATTGGGAACCGGCGACCTTCAATTGCATGAGATCCGCACGTTAAAGATCTCATCTGCTGCCTGAGATACGCCACGCGTCGGGATTTAATCGTAAAACCCTGCCAACAGCACCTCCGAAGACCCTTGAAGACCCAGTTCAAGAGTCGCAAGGATGGACCCACCTCCGACGGAACGACTTCACCCCGGTGACTTTCCTCGGAGGTAGGTCCAGGGGGCCACTGTCGGTACCCTAAAAACCGTACACCCCTGAGGTTACAAAAATCTCTAGGGAAGGACGTCTACTTGAATTGAAGACCCTCGGAGGCCCACTTGTCAGACATGACCGGACCTGCTTCTCCAACATGGTTAATCTCTAGGTCGCCACATGTACTGCCGAACCGGAGCTACCGCCCACAAGGGTGAAGCTCCGGGCCAGGTACCGAAACGGCACCTCCGGACTTAACCCCTGACCGAGAGAAGCTCCGGACCTGACACGTGCCAGGCCACCCCGGAGCTACCTGCTTCCCACAGCAAGCTCCGGAGCTGCCACGTGTCCAAACGTCGGAGCTGGCCGCCTCTAACCTCCGGAAGACCTTGTAACGGCTCCGGATCTTCAAAGGAGAGCCATAAACTTCAAGACCCGATTAAGTGTCATTAATTCCATATTAATGACACTTAAACGGACAATCTTAGCACCTGTAACGGAACTGTCGGAGCCCGTTACAGGATCATTAACAACAGTTAATTGTGTATCAATGCTAGTAACCGTCGGGGCCACATGTCGGGCCAGGCTAACTTGTAACGGTCTGTCCTTGTACTATAAAAGGACAGGTCGACGATACACAAAAGGACGCTCTCACACACACACACGCACAGACGTGGAGATCATACATGACAAACCAATACAACACCAACACACTCGTGGAGTAGGGTATTACGCTCAGGCGGCCCGAACCACGTAAATCCTTGTGTCTCCTGTGTTTAACCGCAATTCACCTTCTTGAGTCTCCGCGCGCCCACACCGAACTACAAACTCCTTCAACACTTCAGTAGTGTCAGGAGATCTGCCGACTCCAACAGTCGACAATTACTTTTAAGAACCAATTGACCATAATTATGACACGTGCGATTTTAGCACTATGAGTTTTCGTTGCGTACAGGTCGATTGTATGCAACTTCTGCAATAAGATTATGTTTCTAGATAAATCATGTTGTGTTAATTTTCTAGAAAATTTTATTGGATTGAATCAAATGAAAATAATCATTCCATGCCTATGACCCAAACCATGAGGTGAAGGGAAAGAATAATTAAAATGAGAAACAGGAAATACACGAATGTCGAAGTTGAGGTAACTCATGCTGAAGTACAATCCATATTTTCATTTAATAATTATTGTACCCATTTTAAATATGAATAATGTTGGTGTTATGCTTAGGAGATAAGAATTATGTGTTTTGTCTCATCTTCAAACGAGAAATCTTTACGTAATATCGCTTAATGACTCCATTTAGCATGTGAATAATTTATATAATGTTAATGATATTAATGAAAAATGTGACGTTGAGAAAAATGGAAAAGTGCGACCACTTCTTCGAAATTGTGGCACTATCATCTATGCCACATTTCGAGGGGGAGAATCGAATGTCTAACTAAAGATATACTTTTTTCCATTAGCCTTCTCAAATACCAATAAGTGAATTGATTACATTAAGGAGAAACACGTAAAAATGTTAAAGGAAAAATAAGAGCCACATATGCAGACCTTTTAACATTAAATCCGCGAATTACTTTGACTCATTCTTAATATTTACGGATAGTTTCTTCCGCTATAGCTATTTTTATCCTATACGCGATCGTTGTGTCGCTGGAGAGCATCTTAATAAGACGAATATCTAAGGATCACAACTACTTTTTATGGTGGAAAATATGCTTAGTAATGCAAGTTTACTAGAGTTAAAGTCAAATGATACGTAATAAATCTTGCCATATATGATGTGTATGAAAGAAATGAGGTTGATTTATTTATGTATTTGTCATTGTGCATTAAAAGAAAAAGAGTTCAATCCACGAATTCAGATAATTATATTTCTAAATGTTATACTCGCAAGAGGAACGAAATAATGATGTCACATATGTGAGGAAGATTAATTCTTCACAAAAAGTATATCTCTGTTTGTTCTTCGTGACGCTCAAATGATGGCTCATCATGTTTTAGAGCCATTGCAGATTGTTGCAAAGGTACATCGATGTTTACATGACCAAATCGAAAGATTTTGTCATAGAACGATAATAAAAAAAGACATGTGGCATGTCATTCGAAGATGATCATGTCTTGAAGCAAGCTTTAAGATAATAATGACTCAAGTTCGCTAAAGTTATCTGAACCGTTGATCTTACGAATAATGTTGTGAATAACTGCAATGATGTTAATAATCAAGGTAGTAATTCACATTTATAGTCCTATATGTGGCTGATGTCATTTAAAATATCATAAAAAAACTCATATGTCTTTGACATTGAGATTATGAATTTGGTCCATTTTCACATTAGGACTAATTATAATCATACTTTGAAGAGTGCTAAAGAAATTCAGTATGCACAAGTGCTCTCCAACGCCAACTGTTATGGTCAGAGAAAATAAATTCTAAACATTAAGATGTGTGTGGAACCAAAATGATTCTGATCAGATAAAGTTGGTTCCTTATGCTTCAGCTATCAAAAGCATGTATACGTCTCTGACATCAATTATGTAATGGGAATGTGAGAAAGATTTCAAATAAATCCAAAACTGGACCACTGGAAGGCCGCAAATAAAGTCTTATGTTATATATAAGATGTTAAAGATACCATGCTAACGCTTTAAATATCGATATAAATATAAAGTATTTGGTTATTCATATATTGATGTTACTGAGTATGTGAATAACAAGTAATCCACGATAATGTTATCTATTCATATTCACCCATGGAGTCATATCATGGAAAAGACTCTAAATAAATGATGAATTGCGTACATCGTAGATTATAATTGTGATCGATCATTAAGTGTAAATATTTTATCTACGATGTACACTTATTTAATAGCATGATATAAGGCCAATGAGCAAAATGTATGGCTAAAGATTTTATTCCCGAGCACAAGCTGGATGACAACATGAATTATCCACTTGTCCTATACTGCAAAAATGAATACGCAATTTTCTATGCGAGTAACAACAAGTCAAATGCTACTGGCAAACATTTTGACATAAAAATGTCAATGTTGTGAAACATAAAATCCAGAATCAAACATCAATGATGAGCATATAGTATGATTTATATGCTAGGATCCAACGATAAAGGCTTACCACCCAACACGAATTATGTTGTCGGCATGAGATTAATGGAAGCCCTGTGATTCTGGAAAGTAGAGACTATCAAATGAGCCACTCCCATAAAGAAAAATGTTTTCCATTTGAGATAGGTTGATATATCATAAGTGTTGAAGTTCAATAGTAAATTACTACCTGTTCGAACACCTCACTTTGTGTATTATGCCTATTAAGAATGGATAAATAAAGTTGAACCACATATCAAGGGAGAGAATGTTGGATTGATCTTGGGTCCAACCTGAGAAAAGGAAAAGGAAAAGTTGTAAATAAAGAAAAGAATAAAGAAAAAAAGGGAAAATGAGACCGGTAACTAACGTGACCGGTTCAACCTCTCGTAACCGCCACGATCGGAGGCGGCCTTAACCGACTTTGGCTCGGTCCCCCTGCTGTATGCACTATAAAACGGAAAAGAGACTAATGACACAGTTAACATACTAATTACCCTTTAACCCCGAATGGAAAAACCGATCCTAACGGAGTGCATCACGGTGGGAAGGACCAACACCCTTAGATCCGCCTGCAAAAGAAGAAATCGTCGAAGGAAAAGTGAGATCCAAGTAAGTACTGATAATCCGTCCTTAATCATGTTTATTAGGTGCATAATAGGTGATTAGGATATGATTATGCTTAACCCGAAAGTGATTAATTTCTAACACATGCACACTAATGTCGTCTTACCAGATGGTGGCTCCTCAACTCCGAAGTACTCCCTCTGTCTTCAAAAACTTGTCGCTTTGTAGTACAAAAATGAACTATAAACGACAAGTTTTCGGTGACGGAGGGAGTACCGCTCAGGAGCGGCTACAAACCTACACCGACGCCATCTCCCGACACCACTCCTACGCCACCGTACGGCTCTTCGCCAAGCATCCCAAGTGCACCTTCCCATGAGTTCCCTGGAATTCCAAAACACGGATTCACTGGATCATGCAAGTAAGAGCCTGCTGCATATGAGTGCGCACCGTATAAATACCAAACATCACCAAAAAAAAGGACGTTAATAACTTGGTGTCATTTGGCCTGCTGACATATATTGCAGCTACTGGAAGAACCATCCAGATGTGATTGTCGCGGTGGTTGGGTCCCTCGGCAACATCGGCGAATCATTCGGTGCTGCCTGCAGCATGATCATCGGCAAGAAGCTTGGCAATCTGCATGACGCGCTATCAAACACCAGAACTGATGGTGTCGGTGCCCTCCTGCGCGAGGGAGCAGCCGCATACCTCAACTCCGTTGTGAACAACAAGAAGTTTCCTTTTACCACCCAGCAGGTGGAGGATTGCATCATCGTGGCCGTGACCTCTGACAGCGCTGCTTCTGCCCAGGCTGGGATCTTCAAGAAGGCGAATGAATACCACTACTAGTCTTGTTGGATGAATCCTGCCTAAATTGTTTCGGCTTTCTCCAATGATCCCACCCTTCATTTCTTTCGATCCGTTAGATCAGTTTATTGTGTTTTTTTTTTCATTTCTTGTGTAGTATATTATCGTCTAAGATAAACTTGAGTTTTTATGTATTATGTTAGTTTGTGTTGTAATGTAATCATCTATTATACTCTCACCGTTACTAAAAGTTGTCACTTTATAGTTCAAAAACAAATTATAAATTGACAAAGTTTTAAAAACGAAAAAAGTATACAGTGGCGAAATTGAAGAATTACCCCGACCAATGTCACATAGCACCTCTTAAAGGCCAGTTTGGCACAAAGGCGACATAATCACGTTTTTAGGACGCAAGGATTGTGCCGGCTGACATGTGGGCCCGCAGCGTTTACACTCGTATCGTCGCGGTCATCGTGCCAACGGAGAATGAATGCACACACTTTGGGGCGGTGTTTGGATGAGCGGCCCGTGAACGAACCAGTGGAATCCGTGCCCGAACCTCCCTTCCTCCCTCATGTCAACTGCAGCATGAGAGAGCCCACATGTCACCTGCAGAGGATGTGCATTTCCCCCTCCCCATAAACCGAACACAAATCTGTTCTCCCTGGTTCGCCATCCACCAGCCCACCCGACGCCCAGAAGACCACGAGCAGAAGGGAACCATGGCCGGGGCCGGCAGGAGCTTCCTGATCCGCTCCCCCAAGGAGGAGGAGACCGACGCCGTCGTCAGAGGTAGCATCCACTCAAACCCTAGCCCGTTCCGTCCCCGTTTTCTGGCCGTTTATGGGGAGCGAGGGAGGGAGATGAACCGATGCGAGATTAGGCTTCTTGTGTTTGCGCAAGGGGGCGTGGCAATGGGTGCCTAGATTGAGATTCTACGGTGCTTCGTCGTTCTAGGGTGGGTGGGTGAGCGATCTGAGACCGCGAGTGTCGTTGCGGAGCCAGAGATGGGTTTTCGATCCCCTTCGATGGCTCAATTCTGATCCTCTTTGTACTGGTGTAGTTTATTATTATTAGCTCGTTGTTATTACTGTTTTGTATGCTTGCACCCACAGGGCAGGTCTCTTGAACCTTGACCTGTAGATTCTTCAATTTGGGAATGACAAGGCCAGAGAGCGCCCCCCTCCCGATGATGCACTTTTCTTCCTGTGATGTTAATTGCTCGACGTTTCCTATTACAGAGGCTGTCCTACTAGGAGCGAAGAATGCTGCAATTGCTGGTACAGTAGTTGCAGTTCCCACGGTGCGTATTTGCTTTGTCCATTTCTAGTGTTATGTTGTTTATGTCCAATTTCTCCTGATAAAGTTTATGTCCGTGCTTAACCAAAGACAGTGTCATTCTCAGTATCTTTACTTGTTTAAGCAATCAATTATATCATCATTTTTTGGAATAAACATCTAATAACTTATTAATTAGATCTAGTACATTCCTCACACATATGTCGGACTGTAGAGTAATATGAATCATTGGCCTGCATATATTTCTGATCTGTATTGAACTCCTTTTCCTGCAGTTGGTTGGTTGCCGTGTCCTCCCTTGGGCTAAGGCTAATCTGAACTACACTGCACAAGCACTCATCATATCTGCAGGTACCATACCATGCTACTCAATATTATCCATGCTGAACTAATATAGCTGTTATGATTGAAAACTATTGATATATCATTGTAACATAATATGAAACTTGTATTGCTGGTTGCTTGAGTATAGGCTTACAGTGGAGCTTTGATATTCTTTCAGCAAGTCAGTATGTTACATCTCCTATTTGAAAGATGCTGTACATATCATTTTACTCTCTCCATCCCCAAATGTTTGACGGCTTTAAAACTAATTTTAGTTCTATAAACGTCAAACATTTGGGGATGGAGGGATTACAATATAGAGATCTGTATAAAACTATATCATAAAAAAATTATCTTTTGGTCTTTGGTTATTCAAAAGAAATACAATTCTAACAAGAACAGAGCACTATTTTGTTCACCTGTTACACACGTTTGTAAGGGCCATCATTTTTTCTCTCGTCCTGTTTTCTTTTCTACAGTATATGCAATAAATATCTTATTCACCCGTTACTCATGAATGCCATGCATCGGATATTCTCGGTTATGTGGTCTGTTTCACAAATATGGCTTGACTTGGCTACTTTCAAGATCTAATTCTATTCACTAGCATTTCACCAAACCATTTTTCCAGATTCTTGTAGTTTTGGCCATTAATGTCCACAGTGGAAAACAGTTAATCTACTTTGATTAGATCAACTCTATTCTTACAGCATTATTCACCAAAAAATTAAGAAATAGAAGATGGCATGATATGTATGATACCCCACTTTAATAATCAAGGAAAGACATCCATACTATATTTGTGGATCACTCTTCAATACACATGCTACTTCTAAAAAAGGGCTGGTTTCACACTTATTTTTCCTAGTGATGATTTAAAGGAAAAAAAACAGGGCTGGCGATAAAATACTGACACCTTTTTGTGGTCAACATGATTGATGATGTAGCAGTATATGGAAAACGATGCTTTTGAACTGAGGTTGGTTGTCTGTCTGGATGTATTAGTTTATCATAGGACTGCTTCTCTCTTAATAATGGATTCAAAATATGCTCAAGTATTGGAGTGCTTGAAGAAATACATATTTGCAGCTTCTATCACGTATTCCCATTTGTTCATTCCTTGTTATTGATGGGCACGTTCGAATGTTAAATCTATCTTATGGAGACAAAAATCTCTCCAATGAGCTTGTTAGCCTTTGGTAGCGAGGATTATGAGTTCAGGACAGCAGAAGCTTTTGATATAGTTTAGATTAACAAGTTCAATGTGCTGTGATTATGACAATAGAAGCTGTTGCTATAGTTTAGATTAAGAAGTTCATTGTGCTGATATGTAGTAATGGAAGCATTATCTTCTACTATTCATTATCTTTTTATTTTAAGAGATGTTGTATTTGTAGTTGCCAAATATGGTTGCTATGGGTAAATTAGCCAACTAGGTTTCACAGTATCTGGGAGCATGTATTAATTGCAAATTATATTTGGAGCCTTACAATCATAATTGGCTATGCATTTCCAATGCAAAAAAAAATGATATGGACCTTCTAAACATCTTTGCTGTTTTATTTTTCAGCCTGTATTGCTGGCTTCTTCATCACTGCTGATAAAACGATTCTACGGAATGCAAGACAAAACACCATTGGGAAGCTTGACAAGTCAACTTGATGCAGAGCTGTAGCTGTATGTTTCACCTGCTGGTGAGATTATGGGGTCACAAGATGTTGCCCCTTGTGGATGTCATTATTTTCTTCATGAGCTAGTAAATTTTCGTCTTTCAGATATCTGAGCCTATAATCTTATACTGCAAGTATTGTTGCCTGATGAATGAACTGAACTCGCTGATTCGCTCCAGTTTTAATGTTCATTTAATAAAAGATGAGGGCAGCTTCCTAGGCCCGGGTGAGGTATTCTAGTGTATGATGTGGAGCAGCAAGATCTACATCCACTAGACTCTGCGTCTACAATGTAAATTGCTATGTTTATACTATGACAAATGTGTTATTTAGGCCGTGTTTGATTGGTTACCATACATTGGCCCTGTTTGGTTCCACTTATAATCAGCAGCTTATAGGTGAAAATAAACGAAAATCCCACCCAAACGGTTTGATTAATTCTCGCTTACCTCCTAAGCGGATTATTGAGAAGGTCCCAAAACAACAGTAAAACCTATTACCAGGATCGCAAGATAAAAGTCGGGTCTCATTTTAAGCGAACTGATTTTCTATGCCCCTGAACACCCCAGCTGTCGCCTGGATTGGAGTGCTACCAGGCGAGGAGCTCCGCCGCCGGCCTCTAGGCACCTCCCTAGCATCCACCACCGCAGCGCCCGCCGCCGTTGAGCCCGCCACCCCAACGCCGAAACCATAGCAGCGCAGCATATTTGTCGTCCTTCTTCTGCCGTTGCTGCACACTCTCGTTGACGACGACATCGATGTTGTTGTCAAGCTGTCTGCATCTCCATACGGCCAAGCTCACAACAAGTAGAGCTTATCGATGACCATATTGTTCTTGTCCCTCAAAACCTCCTCTACATAGCGCGTCGCCGGCCTGAGCAGTGCATCGTCGCCGTCCTTAGCACGGCACTGCAGCCAGCCTGAGCAGAGTGCCTCCACCGTCCTTTGGCCCCAACACCACTGCCCTCCTCTTCCCCCAACGTAGTCGCCGGCACTGGACGGAGCAGTTCCTCGACAGCCTCCACAACTGCTTCCGCTCGTCGCACTCAAGCAGCTCCTCGCCGCCGCGCGCCGCCGCCGTGAGGGCCCCCGCCTCGCCGCCACATGTCTCCTCTGCGCTGTTCTCTGCTGTGTCGATAGCGTTCACCGCTGTTCTCTGCTGTGTCGATAGCGTTCACCGAGTCGGTCGCCAACGCTGCGCCGTCTCCGAGGTCCCCGACGCCGTATTCACCCGCCCGCGCCACAACAAACCCGATGTGGCTGGTGACCGACCTCCTCCGTCGGCGGAGGATCCTGCTCAACCTGCTCTGGGCTCACTCCCACGTTCTGCCCGCCTCGTGAAATTCTCCACAGATCGATAGTGTTTTTTTTTTAGACTAGAGTTGCCCATGATTTCATTTTGATTCATTTGTGGCGTGTAAATGATCAATTTCTTAAAAACTTAACATAAAGCATCTCACTAGTACGTAACCACAATTGAAAAAAAAACAGAAAAAAATTACAAATGAGCTATCATCATCTACATGGGCATATATGTCATTTTACAGATAAATCAGTGATAAGCCACTCAAAATAATCCGGTTTGCCAAACACTTCACCTCAGCTTATCCAGACCACACGCTCAACAGAAAATCATGTTTAACAGATAATCGAGATAGAGAAAAGCGAAACCAAAGAGGCCCATTGCCACAAGCCCACAACTCAGCTTAGGCATGTGCCGTGTGCGGATTGTGGTATGACTAAGTTATGGCAAAAAAATAAATGTTTGGTGAGAACCGAGCGCAGGTGGCTGGTTGGCAGGCAACCGACGCAGGTTCGATTTTTAAAATCGCCTGCGTCTCTCAGTAGAGTTTATCTCTAAATAATATTTCATGTATTTTTTTACACGTGAAGACACAAAGTGAGTGTGATGTTTTCATCACACATCCGATTTTAGAGGATTTTAGTGATCTTTGAATGTGATTGTTAAAGTCGTGTGTAATTGTAGGGTTGGATGTGTGTGGGTGTGTATGTGTGCGTGTGTGGGTGTGAGTGTGTACACACATAAACAGATACTATAACTGTATCTGATAGACAGGACTAAAAAAATGTTGATTGAGTGCTTACTGGCAAATCAGATGCCGCCACAGATTGGATTCTTAACATAATAGCTGCCACAAGTTTGTCAAAAAAAAAACATGTGGCCTCTGTTAGGATTCAGTGGATGGAGAGTGAGGCAAACTTATGGTCCATGCGGACTGTGGACCATGTTCTTGTCTTGGCTGGTCGGCGACATGCGAACTCATTTCAGCTCATGCGGTCTGTGAAACTTGGGAGCGATTGAAACGATGAATAAATGTGCCTGATAAGAATAGTCATTTGAGTTTGAAAAATGTTACTCCTTTGTTTCTCAAAAGTTTGTCGCTTTCTAGTTAAAAAAAGAATGAATGGAATTTCTAAGAGCACAAAATTGTTCAGACTATTGCTTCAAAAAAAGTTGTTCAGACTAGTTTTGTATATATATGCACATTCTGATATATTCTCATCTGCTGTTAGCAATTTGAGAGTGGTGTGATCAGAAGAGCTTTCCGGCAAAGTTCTGGATGTCCTCGTCCTTGAACAATGCCGACGCCATCCGCCTGAACTGTCAGAGGTCAGACGGGCTCCGGCCCAGCAGCAGCGCCACCTTCGTCTGGAACACCTCACCATTTTCTCTCCGCTCGGCGTCGGCCTCGCCCAGGCACGCCTCGATCTCCTCCTGCACCTTGCGGTAAAACCTCGCGCAGTTGCTGCATAGCTCGAACACCATGACATCCACTAAAGATCGTAGGCGCCGCGCAGTTGCTGCACAGCTCGAACACCATGACATCCACTAAAGATCGTAGGCGCTATAGGAAGATCCGAGCAACTAAGTGCTCAAGATCAAGAAGGACAACATCATTCCTGAAGACGGTGTATCCGTTGAGCGAATTGTTAGATTGGTTATAAAAAGATACACGTTGGTAGAATGGGATCTCTACCGACGTGGTGCCAATGATATTCTAAAGCGATGCATTTCTCAGGAAGAGAGTTGCGAACTACTCGCAGAGATCTATGGAGACGAGTGTGAGAACCACACATCATCCCGCACACTGGTCGGTAAGGCCTTCCAGCATAGCTTCTACTGGCCTACAACACTCCAGGATGTAGTCAAGGTGGTCAAGAAGTGCGAAACGTTCCAGTTCCACACGAAGCAAATTCATACACCGACGCAATCACTACAAATGATTCCGCATTCGCCGTGTGGAGGATGAATATTTTGGAACATTTCCCAAAAGCCGTTGGAGGGTACCAGTTCTTATACGTCGCCATCGACAAATTCACAAAATGGTCGGACACTACTCTAGTTGTGACAATCAATAAGCAATCTGCTATCAAGTTTTTGAAGTCCATTGTCTGCAGATTTGTAGTTCCGAATAGAGTCATCACTAACAACAGAACCCCATCACAAGTGAAACTTTTCAAGAGTACTGCAAAGACCTCGGCATAACAGTCAGCTACACATCAGTAGCTCATTCGACAAGCAATGACCAAGTTGATAGAGAAAATGCAAAAATACTCAAGGGACTCAAGATGCGCACTTATGATCGCTTGAAGAAGCATGACACCAACTGGATAGAAGAGCTTTCGTCGACATTGTGGGCGAGCCGTACAACACCCAACCGGGCAACACGAGAATCACCCTTCTTCTTGGTGTACGGAGCCGAAGCAGTCCGCCTCCAGAGATCACCATGGTTTCTCTCTGGGTCCGGACCTACGATGAAGCCACGTAGGACCAGTTCCGGCGTGAAGACCTAGACCTTGTCGACGAGGCAAAGTGCCAAGCAGCTGTTTGAAACGCACGATACCGACAAACGCTACAACGCTATCATCAAAGGTATGTGCACAACCGGCAGTTGGAAGAAGGTGATATGGTGCTGCATCGAATACTGACTCGAGAAGGAATGGACAAACTCTCCCCCAGCTATGAAGGTCCCTTCCGAGTCATCAAAGTTTCTCGTCCCAGATGCATTCACTTGACAACAGTGGATGGGATACCACTTCCCAATCCCTGGAACATAGAGCACCTTCGTAAGTTCTACACTTAGTTACACGAAGGTGAGTCTGTATTTGTATAAAATGTATCTCATAGAGTTTTTGAACAGAGTCGAGTTGGTCCAAGATCAAAATCACACTTAACTTGGTCCTGTACTTTAAGTGTGTCTTTGTCTTCCCTAGGTTAGTACAAGATGAATAGCATACTTAACTTGGTTGTGTGTTCTTGTCTTCCCCTATTATTCGGACCTATAATGAAATATATTTACGTGCAAACAGACTTTACATGCATTAATTTTGCGCATGCTCATTATTTTTATCATCTTGTACCTTCTTGTCGATAGCAATGTTGTGCGATCCATTCGAAATTTACTCTTAATGATTCATGTGATATATAAGTTTTATTGGTAATTTTCCATTGGATCTTGATGTTGCTGGGTGGCCTACTTGCATGAAAACCAAAGTCAATGACAGGTCCGGAGTGCGCTATCGACTTAGCGTGGTCCAGCACCCTAAGTACGCCACTCTACCTATTCTGGTGGGTCTCAGTAAGGCGGGTCTGAAAAGCACACGAACCTTTGGGAATTTAATCAGAAGACTTATATTGTTACAATGAATTCATTGGGACCTAAATTTCAAGCAAGGATAATAAGATGCAATTAAGCTATAGATAAGAGGATGAATTTTGCTGCTTTTCTTGTCTCTCATGCGCAGGAAAAATGAATAATTGATGGTAATCTGCACGGCGATGGTGGATGCTGCCAGAGCACCTAGCTCCAGCAACACCCAGGGGGCCCGCCGTCAACATTTTATGCATTGACAGTGGACACGTTGAAGCAATCAAGCTCTGACGCCATCCAGGGGGCCCGCCATCGATGTTTTATGCGTTGATAGTGGGCGCCGTCGAAGCAACCAAGATCCAACACCATCCAAGGGGCCCGCTGTCGATGTTTTATGCATTGAAAAAGGGCGCCGTTGAAGCAATCAAGCTCCGACGACACCCAAGGGGGTCGCCATTGATGTTTTATGCATTGATAGTGGGCGCCGTTGAAGCAACCAAGCTCCGACGCCACCCAGGGGGCTCGCCATCGATGTTTTATGTGTTTACAGTGTGCGCTGTCGAAGCAACGAAGCTCCAACGATTCCTAGGGGGGCCTTCATCGATGTCAACAACGCGACAAAGGGTCCTTGGAGATTTCAGATGCAAGACTCGAACCTCGGAGCTATCATACTGGCTACAAGTTGGAAGCAATCAAGTTTTCAAGACATTGTCAAATTCCTTATGGTAGACGTCCTCAATCAATTGAGCGCATCTACCAGGGGGCCAACAAGATAAAGGCAGTGTAACATTGAAGACAAAAATGGAATTCGAAAGGATTTCATTCATTCAAAATTTGAAGATTTACAAGATGAAGGTACAAAAGGAAAGGTCCTAGCTACTGGAGTTCTGCTTGAAGTATAAAGCAACATTCTGGGTGGCTTCTTGGATGCTGGCCTTGGCAGCTTCTGCCTCCTCGGCAATGGGTCCGTCAATCACCGGAGCAAGAGACATCAAAGGGTCCCGACTTCGGAAACACGTCAGCACATATTATGCGATGTTCCTGGCGAGGGACCTTCCTTCAGTCTCGAGCTGGTCGACAACCACATCTCCTAGTGCATCCATCTTAGTACCGGCGGAGTTAAGCGCCACCAAGGCCTTGCCCATCTCTGGCTCTGGGTGAGCCGGTCAGATCGGGTTGAATCCTAGAGGCAACAGAGCGTCTTCTACTCGCCCAAGGAAGTCCCAGACCAGCTGGGACTCAATTTCTCTCGTACTTCAGAGCTCCTCCAGTGACCTTCTTGCGGACGATAGCTCCGCAGAACCGTCTTTGAGAATTGCTCGACCTCTTTGGCATGCTGCTAGATCCGTTCAGCTAGCTGCCTCTCTTGGTTATCGACTTGCTTCTCTCGGAGGTGCAAGCGGTCCCGCCTCTCTGCAAGGTTCCTCTCCTTTACCTTCACCTTGTTCTCCCTAGCAGAGACAACCTTCTCCTGCATGCCAAACTTGGTGCTTTTCTTTCTCGCACCAGGACTTATATTTTTCGGCGTGGTCGGCCAAGTCCTGCTCGCCGCGCTCTAATTTCTGAGAGATTTCATCCTCTCTCTTCTGGAGCTCATCCTCCTTATTGTCCAGCTCATCCTGACGCTTGAGGAGCTATTCCTTCAAAGCTTCGAGACTCTTCGAGCGACTATGTCGGTACCCTGCGTACCGAGTACCCCACAATACTGCAAGAAAATCCAAAGAGTTCCCACGTCCGAGTTGAAGACTTCCAAAGGAAACACACGCATGATAGCACTGGGCCCGCATCCCTCGTTTGGGTAGCTCTCGTACTACCACATTTCATGTGGGACTGGACCTACCTCCCTTTACAGGGAAGCTCCGGCCCCGCCACATGTCTAGCAACCTCGGACCTAAAACCCAACAGAGGGAAGCCTCAGTGCTGCCACGTGTCGAGTGCTCCGGACCTACTTCCCCGTAGAGGGAAGCTCTGTGTGTACCTCCGGACCTAAGCCAGCAACGACTACAGGATCTCCAATGGCGCAAACATTCAAGAGATTGTTAAAACAGCCATTACAAGACCTGATTAACATGTCATTAATTTAGCATTAATGACACACAATCAGAGGACCTCTAGTACCGGTAACGCCGCCATTAAGGCGCGTTATTACACCATTAATAATACTTAAGACATGTAGATCGTGTATTAGGTAATTGAATACCACTGGGGCCACTTGTTGGGCCAGGCAATCCCTGTAACGGCTAGCCCTTAGCATACAAAAGGGTTGAGCCGCACGGTAGAAACCAAGTCCGATCAAGGCCAACTAAGCCAACGCAAGAACACGCATACTACAACAACCACCCCGTGGAGTAGAGTTTTACGCTCAGGTGACCCAAGCCACGTAAAAATCCCTCGTGTCACTGTCTCATTTATAATCTTACACGTGCCCCAAACAAATACGAACCTCCGCGGCAATGCTTTAGTAGTACCTGGGGAAGTGTCGAAGCAACACTTTGACATTTGGCGCGCTAGAAAGGGGTGCTCTAGATTTTGAGATGGTGAACTCCGTCGCAACATCGTCCAACAGCCATGCTAGACAACCCAATGGAGGGAATCCCTCCAACGTGCAATAGCTAGCTGATGTTCTTGTTTCGGCGGGTGTCATTTCACCACCACCACCACCTGCTCTAGCAAACAACGCCGAACAACAGGATGGTGTCTTCGCGTCGATCACTGCATCGACGCACAACCCTAAGAATGCACTCAACGTGGCACAAACTCTTCTTCAGCGTCCACCGGTGCCCGGAGCACCTCAAGGTGCAATGGAGCAGTGGCGCGCTGATGTGGAGCATCTGGTTGTAGTCCCAGCCGATGCCATCAGCAACCAAGGTCCGCCCCCTGCTGGGCACGCACCTTCTCAGCGTAGGACCTTGTCTGACAGACTTGGTCCTCAAGTATCACAACACAGGAGACATGCTGTATTTCAACAAGTGACGTCGCTGCCCTCTAGGGCATGCCGCACCCATATTGTGTCGAGGCTTTCGATGCATGATCTCCGGTCAAAGCTCAACCGTCGATACAGGCGACAGGACGGTCGCGTCCATATTGATCGCGCTCGCGAGAGGCGAGAGGCTCATGAAAACCCTTCTCCTTTGGGAGTAGGGGGCAGCTGTTCTTCCCTGGCCATGCATCTTTGCATGGTTCAATGGCCACAGAAGTTTTGGCCTCATCTTCCGAAGAAGTACAACGAGACTGTCAACCCCGTCGAGTTCCTCCAGATATACTCAACTGCTATCCTCGCGGTTGGAGGCAATGAGGTCGTGATGGCCAATTACTTCCTAGTGGCTCTAACCGAGACAGGCAGGTCCTGGTTCATGAGTGTTCCGCCTGACTCCATCAATAGTTGGGCGGAGCTTTGCCACCAATTCACCGCCAACTTTGGGTGCTCCTACACCCGACCTGGCACTGAGTTGGATTTGTTCGTCATGCAACAGAAGAAGGGAGAGTTGCTGCGATCGTTCATCCAATGATTTTCTCAGGTACGGAACACAATCCCTTCTATCTCCAACGATTCTGTCGTTGTCGCATTTCGACAGGGGGTAATAGATAAGAAGATGCTGGGGAAGCTAGCAACAAAAGAAGTCAGCAGCGTCATGGAACTCTTCAGCCTAGCCGACAAATGTGCTAGGGCTGTGGAGGGCCGGGAGATGCACTCCAAACCAGCCCCGGAGGCTAGTAAAAACTCCTCCAAGACTGAAGCCACTACCTTCGACAGTGGAAAAAAGAAGAAAAAGTCCAACGACAAGAAGAAGTTGTCGGCCGACACGCCTACTGCTGCTGCAGCTGCAACTCCGGGTGGTCGGGGGCCACGCCCCAAAAAACATCCTCGACCATCATCTGAAGACAGCGGCAGTAAAAAAAATGTGGTGTTTGATCCACAAAACGGACACCCACAATCTTTAAGATTGTCGCGAGGTCCAGCGCCTTGTTGAACGCTTCAACAAGCGTCAATAAGAAGCTCCTTTCTGTCAGCGAGAAGGAAAGCAGAAAGTCGACGAAGCTCCGGCTGATCCGGAGCTAGGCTTCCAGGACCCTAAGAAGGTCCTGAAGGTTGTGTACAACACCGTTGACGATGATTCTGACATCTTCGACAACAAGCATCGGAAGACTCTCCACACAATATATGGAGGGTCATGGGATATCACCTCCCGCCGTATCCTCAAGATCATGCGTCGGGAGATGGCTGCCACAGATCCCATCACCAAGGCAGAACACTGTTGGAAGTGGATGGACACTCCCATCACTTTTGATGCTTCAGATTGCCCAAGGAACATGATCGGAGCTGGTCAACTACCGTTGATGGTTTCTCCTACCATCAATAATGTCCAGCTCTATCATGTCTTGGTGGATGGAGGTGCGACGTTCAACCTCCTCAACTACGAAGCTTTTGTGAAGAACAAGGAATCACTCCTTGACAACCTGCAAGCCGAATTCGACAAGCTGCACATAACACACACCAAGCTAAACCCAGACAAATGTGTTTTTGGGGTTAGATCCGGGATGCTCCTTGGATTCTTGGTGACTCACCGAGGAATTGAGGCAAATCCGGCGAAGATCAATGCTGCTGAAGACATGCGGCCCCCAACCCGCATCAAGGATATCCAGAAGCTAACTGGATGTCTAGCTATGCTCAGCCAGTTCATCTCAAGACTGGCAGAGCGGGCGCTTCCCTTCTTCAAGCTATTGAGGAAGTCCGGACCATTCCACTGGTCTGAAGAAGCAGAAAAGGCGTTCCAAGAGCTCAAGAAGCTCCTCACCACACTACCAATCTTGGTAGCTCTGGATCCTGGTGAGCCTCTTTTGCTTTATATTTCGGCAACTATAGAGGTTGTCAGCATGGTCCTGGTCGCAGAGAGACCGGAGCCACCTATAGTTCAGGAGCCCAGACCCCTCCGGGAGGGTCCGAAGCTACCTGAAGGTGAGTTTGGGTCCCAGCGCCCACGTGCGGATCCTAAAGGCAAGCTGCCTGAGAATCAACGACTCTTATCTGAGGGAGTTCTCAAGGTTGAAGAAGAAGTTCTGGACCCCTCCGGGAGGGTCCGGGAAGCACAAGAAGAAGGTTTGGACCCCTCCGGGAGGGTCCGGGTTGATGAAGAAGAAGCTTCGAGCCCATCTGGGAAGGTCTGGACTGTCCAACGACCAGTGTACTTCATCAACGAAGTACTACATGACACCAAGACTCGGTACATTGAGGTGCATAAACTGCTTTATGCAGTTCTTATTGCCTCAAGGAAGCTTCATAACTACTTTCAAGCTCACAAAATATCAGTGGTAACTTCTTATCCACTATGTGCTATATTGCATAACCCCAACTCTAGTGGGAATATTGCAGTGTCGGCAGCGGATTTGGCAGAATTCGATCTCGAATTCTTGCCTCGACATGCTATCAAGAGTCAAGCATTGGCTGACTTTGTGGCGGAGTGGACTCCTTCTTCATCAAATCCAGGGGGCCACAGTGAGCAGAAACCGAAACCCAATGTCCCGATTTCCACCGAGCCTCACTGGACTCTCTACTTCGACGGTTCTGTGCAGAACCAGGGGGCCAGAGCTTGAATCCTTCTCCTCGCTCCAACCGGGGAGAAGGTCATGTACATGGTACACCTTATCTTCAAGGCAACTAACAACATGGCGGAGTATGAAGCTCTCATCTACGGACTCAAGGTTGAGCTATCCTATGGCGTCAAGCAATTCTTGGTGAAGGGTGACTCACAGCTCATTATCAAGCAAGTCAAAGGCAAATACAGTTACAACAACCCTCAACTTACCTCCTTGAAGTCCAGAAGCTGCATAAAGACTTTCACGTCCTGGACCTCTGCCATGTCCAGCGTCTCAACGACGATGAAGCTGATGAACTCTCGACGAAAGCCTCGACCGGAGCTCAAGTTCTGGAGGGAGTTTTTGTCAAGAGATTGTCAGTACCTACTGCTCAGCCTTCCGAACTGAGTGAAGGGGGCGAGACCAGCACCCAGAAGCTGGCGGTCCCGGTGGCCCTGTTACCATGGCATCCACCAAGGATCCTAGGCGCTGTAGGAAGCTCCGAGCGGCCCAACGCGCAAGATCTGTAGGCTCAAGTTATCTCTAATGCATGGATCTCGGAGATCCGGAGCTAGTTGAAAAACAACATCCTTCCTGAAGATGGTGCATCCACTGACCTAATCATCAGATTGGCTAAAAGATACACGTTGATAGAAGGGGATCTCTACCAACGTGGTGCCAACAACGTTCTAATGTGGTGCATTGCCCGGGAAGAAGGCCTCGAGCTCCTCACGGAAATCCATGGAGGCGAGTGTGGGAACCATGCATCTTCTCACACGTTAGTTGCGAAAGCCTTCCGGCATGGCTTTTACTGGCCTACAACACTATAGGATGCAGTTGAGCTGGTAAAAAAGTGTGAAGCGTGTCAGTTCCATGCGAAACAAATTCACACACCGGCTCAGTTGCTGCAAATGATACCTCCTACATGGCCATTTGCTGTGTGGGGGATGGACATTTTGGGACCTTTCCCAAAAACCGTTGGAGGTTACAGGTTCCTATGCATCGCCATCGACAAGTTCACTAAGTGGCCGAAAGCTACTCTAGTCGTGACAATTAACAAGCAATCTGCTATCAAGTTCTTGAAGTCCATAGTCTGCAGATTTGGAGTTCTGAACAGAGTCATAACTGATAACAGAACCCAATTCACAAGTGCAACCTTCCAAGAATATTGTGAAGACCTCGACATACAAGTCAGCTACGCATCAGTAGCTCACCCGACAAGTAATGGCCAAGCTGAGAGAGCAAATGCAGAGATACTGAAAGGACTCAAGATGCGCACATATGAGCGCCTGAAGAAACATGGAGCCAACTGGATAGAGGAGCTTCCATCCGCACTGTGGGCTAGCAGAAAACACCTAACTGGTCAACTGGAGAGACACCCTTCTTCTTGGTGTACGGAGCTGAAGCGATCCTTCCTCCGGAGATCACTATGGGGTCACTCCGGGTCTGGACCTTCGACGAAGCCGCGCAGCGCAGGACAAGCTCCGGCATGAAGACCTAGACCTCGTCGATGAGGGAAGGTGCCAAGCAGCTATTTGGAATGCACAATATCGCCAGGCGCTCCGGCACTATCATCAAAGGCATGTGCACAACCGATAGCTAGAAGAGGGTGATCTGGTGCTGCGGAGAATACTGACTCAATAAGGGATGAACAAACTCTCCCCAGGATGGGAAGGTCCCTTCCGAGTTATAAAAGTTTCCCGCCCCGGATGCGTTCGCTTGGCAATAGAGGATGGGACCCCGCTTCCCAATCCATGGAATATTGAGCACCTCCGTAAGTTCTATGCTTATTTCCACGAAGTTGAGTCTTTGCTTACACATAATGTAAATTATAGAGTCTATAGACGGAGTCGGGTAGGTCCTCGAGAAGAACATCCAGACCCCTGCGGGAAGGTCCGGACAGTTCAAGCACACTTAACTTGGTCCTTGTACTTTAAGTGTAGCTTAGCTACCTTGGGTTACAACAAGATTAATAGCACACTTAGCTTGGTTTCGTACTCTAAGTGTGTCCTTGTCTCCCTTGTAATTCGAACCTATAATGAAAGACATTATTGTGTGAAAACAGACTCCACATGCATTATTTTTGTACAAACTCGTTTCTTTTATTATCTTTTCCTTTTTGTCTATAACAAAGTTGTGCAATTCTTTTTTAGATTTAGTCCGAGTTATTCATGTGATATACAAGTTATATTGTTGATCCTTTCGGATCTTAGCATTGCTAGAAGGTCTACTCGCCTGAAAACCAAAGTCAATGAAAGGTCCGAAGTGTGCTATCGACTTAGACTGGTCAGACACCCTAAGTACGCCACTCTACCTATATTCCGGCATGTCTCAGTAGGACAAGTCCGTAAGGCATTTGGATCTAAGGAGATTGCATCAATATACTCGTTATCATGTTGAGTTCCTTCGGATCTAAAGTTCAAATAAGAATAGTAAGCCACAAACAAGTTATAGACGAGAGGATGAATTTTACTGCTTTTCTTGTCTTTAATGTGCAGGAAAAATGAGAAACTCTTCACGATGGTGGGCGATGCTGGAGCTACCAAGCTCTGACAACTCCCAGGGGGCCTGCCGTCGACGTTTCTAAGCGTTGATAGTGGGCGCAGTCAGACCTACCTAGCTCTGACGTCCCTATGGGGCCGCCATCGATGTTTCATACGTTGAAAGAGGGCGTTGTTGGAGATAACAAGCTCCAATAACTCACCTGGGGGCCAACTGTCGATGTGAAGAATTAATGGTGATCCATACGCAGATGGTGGAAAAATCACCCCGAGGGAGCCCGCCGTCAACGTTCCTAAGCGTTGGCAGTGGGCGTCGTCGGACCTACCAAGCTCCGACAACCCCCATGGGGCCTGCCATCGATGTTTTCTAAATGTTGATAGTGGACACCGTCGAACCTACCTAGCTCCAATGTCCCCAGGGGGCCCGCCATCGACGTTTCTAAGCGTTGGCAGTGGGCGCCGTCAGACCTACAAAGCTCCGACAACCCCCAGGGGCCCGCCATCAACATTTTCTAAACGTTGATAGTGGGCACCGTCGGACCTACCTAGCTCCGACAACTCCGAGGGGGCCCGTCGTCGATGTTTTAAGCGTTGGTAGTGGGCACCGTCAGACCTACCTAGCTCCGACAACTCCTAGGGGGCCCACCGTCGACGTAACAAAGGGTCCCTGGAGATGTCGGAGGTAAACTTTGGAACTCAGAGCTATCGTTCTGGCTACGAGAGAGAAGTGAAGTCATCAAGACATTGTCAAATCCTTTTGGTACATGTTCGCAATCAAATTGTGTACATCTACCAGGGGGCCAACAATACAAAGGGCAATGCATTGAAGACATATACAAAATGTAATTCATTCATTCAAAAGATTGGATTTCATTCATTCGAAATGAGGATTACAAGTTGAAGGCAAAAAAGGAAAAGTCCTAACTACTGGAGTTCCATTGAAGAACGGAGCAACTTTTTTGGGCATTATCTCGAACGCTGGCCCTGGCGGCTTGTTCCTCCTCAGCAACAGGTCCTTTGAACACTGGAGCTAAATACATATGGGGGTCCCAGCTTTTGAAAAATGCCAAAATATATTCGGCAACGTTCCAAGCTAGGGTCATTCATTTAGTCTCCAGTTCATCGATGACTACGTCACCCACAGCGTCAAGTTTCTTGCCGGCGTAAGTCAACGCCACCAACGCCTTCTCCATCTCTGGCTCCGGGTCAGCCGGACGTATTGGGATGAAACCAAATGGTACTAGAGCTTTGTTGGCATGCTCTAAGAAGTCCCAGACTTGCTGGGACTCAGCTGCTCTCAAATCCTTTAGGTCCTCCAGTGACTTCCTGACAGCCGAAACTTCCGCAAAACCTTACTTGGAGAAGTGCCCGACTTCTTTAGGGTGCTGCTGAATACTTTCAGTCATCCGCTTTTCCTAGTCACCGAGCTCTTTTTCCCGGAGGTAGATATGGTTCATCCGCTATGCTAAGTCCTTCTCCTTGGCCTTTACCTTGTCCTCCCTGGGGGAGATATCAGTCTCTCTTCTAGAGACGTCGTTCCCCACCTGCCAAATCCTCTCCTTTTCTTGAACACAATACTGCTCAAATTGTTTGGCACGGTCAGCCCAACTCTGCTCGCCTAGTGTCAGCCTTTGGGCGAGTTCCTCCTCCATCTTTAAGAGGTCCTCTTTCTCTAGGAGCTTGTCCTCCTTTTCATCGAGAGCTTCCCGGCGCTTGACAAGTACTTCATTCAATTCATTAAGGTTGTCCCGACGTTCACCAGGAGCCTTGTTGGTCTCCTTAGCGTGCTCGACAATCTCCAGAGTCTTTTCGTCGAGGGCCTTGAGGCAGCCTCTCGCTCATTCAACAAGCGGTCCAACAGTGCCAGTCGAACCTTCTCCTTGGCCACCCACTCCTTTTGGTCAGCCAGCCTAGAGTGCGTCAGCTTCGTCTCGAAGTGAAGTTTGTTGTGCCAATGCCTTAAGGTGTTGCACTCTTCTTTGAGATCCTTGCTTTTGTGGTCAAAGGTGAGCTGGACCTGGCGGAGACTTGAGGTGCTTTGGCGGGCTCCAGTGGGTCTTCCAAAATCACAACCAGATCCCACGGTGCGAGCATGTTATTCAACAGCTCCACATCATCGGGGCCGGCTTCCAGGAGCTCATCAATATCAACAGCAGAAGAAGGTCCCGCCGCATGAGCTTCGACCTTCGGGGTTGATGAAGAAGGTCCCTCAGCCAGATCTTCAATCATTGGCTCTGAAGATGAAGGACCTACACACGGATCCTCTGATTGCCCCGCCTTGGACATAACCACTGGAGCCGCTGCTTCTGGAGCTGGCACTGAAGCACTTGCCAAAGCTTCCTTCACCATCAGCACCAACACCAGAGCTTCCACAGTAGGTTCCAGAACTGCCGGAGCTTCTACAAAATCTTCCTCTGCGTGGTCCAGCGCTACCACAGGATTTCGGCTTAGGGCTTGTTTCCACGACAACCGGCGTCAGAGCTGTGTAAGGATCGAATGCCCAAGAGGGGGGGTGAATTGGGCTTCTTTTCAAAAATTAGAGCAATAAAACTTAATTACTAAGAGCCCAATTCCCTATGCAAACAACCTATGCATTCAAGAGAATAGTAACTTTGCGGTATATGAAATGCATAAATGTAAGGGGAGAGGAAGAAAGCGCAAACTCCCGAGGAGACACGAAAACACGAAGATTTATCCCGTGGTTCGGCAAGATCGTCAAGATCTTCCTACATCCACGTTGTGGCACCCACCAAAGGGTATAGCCACTCCCAAGTCACCGAGACTAGGGATCTTCACTAAAATTCTCCGTTCGCCAACCTCGGCAAGGTGGAGCTCAAGCCTTGTACAAGTTGGATCCTCCGGGCTTCCACAACTGTCTTGGCAAGCTCCGGAAGGCTCTCTCCAATCACCGACTCTTACACGGTGAGTACAATCACCAAGAGACACTCCCTTACAGCTCTCACTACACTAGAGACTCCAATCACCAAGAATGGAGGCACACAAGCACTATCTCTAGCAAGTTGTAGCCTATCTCTTGGTGTACAAGTGGTGAAAATGATATGGAAGTGGTAGCTCAATGTCTTGAATGCTTGAGAATGTGTAGAGTAGCTCTGGTTGTCAAGACTTATCGAATAGACTGGTTGAAGGGGTATAAATAGCCAGCCTCCACGAAATAGCCATTGGAAAAGTAGGGTGACATCACTGTTCTGCGAACACCGGATGATCCGATGTTCCCCCTTCAGTTGTCATCGGTGGAATCCAAATTAGCTAATGTCACTGTGTCAGAGATGACCGTTGTTCGATCGATGTAACACTTGCCTCATCATCGGATGATCTGGTGACACTTCATCCAGAATTGGTTCAAAATTAATGCTTACTGGAGTGATTGACCGATGTGTTTATAGTTGTACATCGGATGGTCCGGTGTTACACTTGGTCGAGGGTAATTTCTTACTGTGTTGATCGACCGACGTAACACTCTCTTAATCATCGTATGATCCGGTGAGTACTTAGCTCTGAGGTATTCTTCTTCTGCTAAACCAACTCGACCGATGTATAGTTTTCTGGAAACATCGGTTGATCCGGTGAGTTGATTTTGTCTGCTTTAAGTTGTTCTAAGTAATTCTTTTGGAATTTGCTCGAGTGACCTCTTAGACATTGGTTTGAAATATTCTTCTGATGATTACCAAATCTTGGGTGTTGTCAATTTCGGTTGAATAATTTTTACATATGAGCTTTTTCTTCTATTCTTCATAAAAATCGATTGACCTCATAGAATGATTTGTTAAGGGGTCTCCAATCGTATCCAATGAGCAGTAAATGATATAAGTGTATAATCCATTAAGTGTGATGAGATATACGAGAGACCTTGCATCCACAAACTCATTAGTAATATCCAACGGTTGTCATTAATCACCGAAACCATACCTCATGGGGGCCTAGATGCTTTCAATCTCCCCGTTTTTGGTGATTGATGACAACACAACGAGTAAAGCATAATAGTAATGAATTTAAGAATACGATACTCAAGAGGATATGCAATAAGTACAAAATCCATCATACAAAACTCGAAGGGTCAAAAAGCGATCAATAACACATGAGAGAATTAAGAGGCACATGGATACTCAAGAATAGCAAAAGAGTAGCAAATCTCCCAAATTACAAAATACTCCCAAAAAGAGAAACTCCCCCTACAACTAGGACTCCCCCTAGGACTAAGCTATCCCTCCCCCTGACTCTTCTCCCCCTTTGGCATCAAGACACCAAAAAGGAAGCCGAGTGCCTACGGATCCTGAGCGCTCGGGGCGATGACGAACTGGTCGCCGTCGGGGGTGCTATCATCGGAGCTGCTGCCTGCTGCTGCCGAAGCTGGAGTAGAGGTGACGGGAGCTGCGGGAGCTACTGTTGGTGCCTGCTGAGTCTGTACTGCAGGTAGAGGGGTACTGACAACGGACGTTGGAGTCTGCTGGAAAAGTGTCGCAACCGGTAAGGGAGAGTGGACAGGAGCGCCAAGAGCAAGTAGAGGGGACATGCTGATCATCGGGATCGACGTGGTCGGCACTGGTGCTGAAGCTGGTGCTAGAACAGGCGGACCTGGAGCTAGAACCGGTAGCTGTGAAGGCAGGGCAATCCCGGTCTGAGTGTAGAGGTTGGTGATCAACCCCAGGATGCCCATCATAGCCTGCTGCGTCTACTGCTGCTGGTTGAGAGAATGATGGTGCATCTGATCAATCAACCCAGTGAGCCTGTCAGTGTCCTCGCCTCTCGCGGGTAATTTATCGCTGCATCTCCTGCTGCTGCTGCTGGAGCTCCAAGAGACGCGCAACAAGCTCAGCTCGGGTCTGCTCAGCTGCAAGCCTATCCAGACGCTGCTGCTCAACCATCTGCTGGAGTAGAGAAGTGAGCTCAGATGGCTGAGAAACCTGTGCCTCAGACACCGGAGGTGGAGTAGGAGGTGGCACAGTCGAGCCTCCAACCTCCGCGTCGTGCTGCCTGGGTGAGGGAGGAGGTGGGAAGTACTCCTCGACACTGTCACTGGTGTCACTCTCGGACCAGATGTGCTGCAGACCCCCACCCTGAGCCTCAGCCTGTGCTAGGATCTCGTCTTCCTTCTCGAGGTCTGACCAATCTTCCTCAAATAGACGAGCACGGACCTAACGCTCAACTGGACGGCCAAGGCGGCGGTCTCCAGGAGCTGGAGCACGGTAGTGCCCGAACTGTGTGACGCTCTCGTCGGTGAGACCGTCACGAATGGCGGACCCCTCTGGAGCTATCAAGTAGAGCAAGTGACTGATCCAGTGGCCAAACACAAGCTGCCTCATCATCCCAACTCCATCAGTGATGACGTCCTCCATCTCACATATAAGGATGTCCACAATGTTGAACTCCATCCCGTTCATGACATAGAACAGGAGGGTCTGCTGCAAGCTGGTGAACCCCTCAAGGTAGCCGGACCTCGGTAGTAGTGTGCAGCGCAAGACAAGGTGCATAGTGCGCGCAGCTGGAGTGAGTAGAGCCAGTACCCTCGGCTGGTCTGGGGAGAAAGGCTGAGCGAACAGTGATCTTATCTCCTCATAAGGTGGTGCCACACCTCCAGTGAGCGGCCTCCTCGGTGGGTCAGCCTGTCCATATACTCTCTCGTGCAGGCAAGTGTCGTGAAGATCCACGCCTAGCAGCTGTCCCAAAGTCTGTCTGGTCAGATGGTGATGCTGGCCCATAAACATGAAGTCAATGGATCTGCGGCCCTCGGAGACGTAGAGTGTGGCATAGAATACTCAGACCCAGTCCTCCATGAAGGCACCCCGCTGGTAATACATCAGCTCCACTAGCCCTCTGTACCTCTCAAAGTAAGGGCGTATCTCAGTCCCGGCGGCAAGTGCGAGCTGATCCCAGTCAAGAAAGTTATGCTGGAAGAGCTTATGGCCCCGACGTCTGTAAGTCTCGTACAGCGACGCTTGTGTCAGGGTACAAAAGCGGCTTTCCACAAGTGACTCTCTGGGCTGCGGGAACCACTCCTCAAGTAAAATACTGCACCTGAGCTTCCTGAGCTGCTTGGCCTTCAACTTCCTGTAATCTGTCAGGTGGACACCCTCACCAACACGGACGTTGGTGTCCATCTCATAGACGGCTCTCTGGGCCGCCCTATCCTCCTGAAGGTCAGCTGCTAAAGGTCTCGGTCTCGGGGCTGCAGCTGAATGACCCCCAAGGGTCCTGACTGAGCGCTAGAGAACAAGTGGCACTTCAGGCTCCTCTTCCTCCTCTGGCTCCTAAGGCACGGGAGGCTGCCTCTTTCGGGCCTCCCGGATCCTCAGCGATCCTCCTCGGCCACGCTCTCGCTCCTCAGCGGCGCGAGCGGCCATCAAAGCTTTCTTCTCTTGCTTTGACAATTTCTGCTTCTTAGCGGCCGTCTCCTCAATGGCCTTGCCTTTTCCCTTCTTGTCACGGCCCATGACGACGGTGAAGATGAGCACGCGGGACAACGAGCTCGGGCGCACGAGACGACGACACAAGGATCAGCGCGGCCGGCGAACCCTAGTGGCGAAATCGCGGGACAACAATGGGGCTCTTAGGGCACGTGGAGTGGCAGGTGACGCTTAGGGCAGCTGCGGTGGTGCAGCGGCGGTGAAGGGCAGCGACAGTGGTGCGGCAGCGGTGAAGCGTGGGGAGGCGGCAGCGGTGCTGTGTGGAGTGGCGGCGCTGCTTGGGTAGGCAACGGCGCTGCATGGGGTGGCGGCATGGAGTGGCGGCGATAGCCGGAGGGCGGCGGCGGCCAGAGGATGGCAACGGTCGGAGGGCGGTGGTGGCCAAAGGCAAGGAGCGGCGGTGGCGGAGAGGAGGCATCGGGGCGTCGGTGACGGAGAGCAAAGTCGGGGAGAGAGAAAGACGAAGGCAAAGAGGCGCTAAATAGGTGGGGCCCGAACCCTAGCTCAAATTTTAACATCAGATGAACCGACGTTAGTTGGGAGGATTATCGGTCGAATGGTACAGTAAGGGTATTCCAGAGGCATCATTGACATCGGATGCTTCGACGATGAAGGGATTAGCATCGGTTGATTTTGGCATAACTCTAGAAATGTGAACATCGGATGCTCCGATGTTTCTCAGAATTAACTCATCAGTTGATTTGACTTTCTGACTGAGTTGACCTTTGAAACTTGAGGACAAACTGATCCGATGATGCTTCTGGCCTAAGCATCGGATAATCCGATGGCTACAAAACAGTAACATCCCATATATGTCCTTTGACTTAAGCACACAACGAGAAACACAAGTCTTAGGACTTTTTGGGCAACCCCTTACCCCTCAAAAAGACTAGTTGCCAATAACTTGGCTAAGCCCTAAAGAAAATAGAACACCGAAAAATCAAGGAAAAAATCCAAATAAAATGTAAGGCCCATGCTTTGTGAGCTAGAGGATGAAGACTTCTATCTCTTTAAAGCATGTTCCTTTAGGCATTAACGCACCTAACATTTTGTTCTTTCCACATCATATGAGTTGAGATATTGCATTTCAAACAAGTCTCTTTCTCATGAGGTGGGTTCCCCTTTGTGAAAATCTACCGTATGCAATGCCAAACAATTTTTAATGCAGGAAATTAAATGTGAGTGCAAGTCTATATGACAGGCATCATGCAAGACATAAAGTAAATCTATCTTGCCAAATTTGAACCTTTCAAAGGCTTCTTCAGGGAGAGCCACTCTCCAAGCCTTGGGGAAACCCAAAAGAACCTCCATCCCAAGCTAACCCTTGCTCACCCCTATCCTTTGAAAGTTAGACAAGACCTATATGAGATGCATTCTTACATTACAATGGCAACTTACATGACGTTTGATGCATCTAGCACATTTAATTCACTCCTTAGTCTAGAAAAAGTTTTCTCATCAAGTGGTTTAGTGAAGATATCCACCAATTGTTCTTCGGACCTAACACCTCGCAAGGAGATGTCTCCCTTGGCCTCATGGTCCCATAAGAAATGATGGCGAATATCAATGTGCTTAGTGCGGGAGTGTTGAACGGGGTTTTTAGCAATCTTAACCGCACTTTCATTGTCACAAAGGAGAGGTACACAACCAAGTTTAATACCAAAGTCCAAAAGGGTTTGCTTCATATAAAGAATTTGGGCACAACATGCTCCGACCGCTATATATTCCGCTTCCGCAGTGGACAAAGCAACGAAATTTTGCTTCTTACTAGACCAAGATACTAGGGAATGCCCAAGCAAGTGGCACCCACCGGAGTTACTCTTGCGATCCACACGGCATCCGGCAAAGTCCGAATCCGAGTAACCCAAGAGATGGAATTTAGCACCTTTAGGGTACCACATGCCTACACTTGGGGTATGCTTGAGATACCGAAGTATCCTAAAGACCGCCTTCCGATTTGATTCTTTAGGTGCCGCTTGAAAGCGAGCACACAAGCATACACGAAACATGATATCGGGCCTAGATGCGGTAAGATAAAGCAATGAACCAATCATAGAACGGTAATTAGATTGGTCAATAGGTTTACCGTCCTTATCTGCGTTGAGATGACAATTTGTTGCCATTGGAGTGCTTCTTGAGCTACAATCTCCCATCTCAAATTTCTTCAAGAGGTCCTTGGTATACTTTTCTTGATATATGAAGGTTCCCTCTCGAAGTTGCTTGATTGGAAATCCAATGAAGAAGTTGAGCTCTCCAATCATCGACATCTCGAATTCCCTAGACATCATTTTGCCAAACTCATGGCTAAGAGCTTCGTTAGTTGAACCAAAACTAATATCATCGACATAAATTTGACAAATAAATAATTATCCGTCGATGTATTTCGTGAAGAGTGTAGTGTCCACCCCCCCGATCTTGAATCCTTGCATGATCAAGAAATCCCGTAGTCATTCATACCACGCCCTAGGTGCTTGCTTGAGCCCGTAGAGAGCCTTGTGCAACCTAAACACATGATTAGGATTCCTCGGGTCTTCAAACCCGGGAGGTTGTTCAACATAGACAAGCTCGTTAATATAACCATTAAGAAAGGCACTTTTCACATCCATTTGATAAAGCTTTATGTTATGATGTGATGCAAAGGCAAGAAGTATACGGATGGCTTCTAGTCGAGCGACCGGAGCAAATGTCTCTCCAAAGTCTAGTCCTTCAACTTGTGAGAAACCCTTGGCCACAAGTCTTGCCTTGTTGCGGACCACAACACCGTTCTCGTCTTGTTTGTTGCGATACACCCACTTTGTTCCGATGACGTTCTTGTCCTTGGGTCGCTCCTCCAACACCCAAACTTCATTGCGGATGAAGTTGTTAAGTTCTTCTTGCATGGCCATCACCCAATTTGGATCTTGGAGTGCTTCCTCAATGTGAGTGGGTTCTACACATGAAACAAACGAGTAGTGCTCACAAAACATAGCGAAATGGCGAGAACATGTACTTACTCCCCTTGACGGACTTCCGATGATTTGATCAATCAGATGCGCCTTGGAGACGCGTCCATGCCTCATAAGTGGTTGTGAAGCACTTGGCGGTGGTGATGCGTGTTGCTCTTCTTGTGGTTGGACTTGATCATGGACTTGTTCTTCTTCTTGATGTTGTGTGGCTTGTGAATCTTGTGTCGGCAATGGATCATCTTTCTCTTCTTTGTCAACTTGAGGTGCCATAGATGTGTTGATGTTGGAACTTGAAGCTCCCCCTTGATCATGGCTCTCCTCAACTTTAGGCTTGATGTCTCCAATGGTCATGTTCTTCATAGCTTCTCGTAGAGGCTCATCATCTATTTCATCATGACCAAAACTCTCCTCTTGGGAGCCATTAATTTCATCAAACTCAACATCACAACTTTCCTCAACTAAACCGGAGGTTTGGTTGAATACTCGATATGCTTTTGAGTTTGATGCATAACCAAGAAATATACCAACATCACATCTTCTTTTAAACTTAACGAGCCTTTTCTTGCGGTAGATGTAGCACTTGCACCCGAAGACTCGGAAATAGCAGATGTTGGGCTTTCCCCCAATGAGAAGTTCATACGGAGTCTTTTGAAGTAGTCGATGTAGGTAGACCCGATTTGCGGCATGGCACACCGTGTTGATTGTTTCGGCCCAAAACTTCTCGGACGTACCATAGTCATCAAGCATTGCTCGTGCAAGAGTGATGAGAGTCTTGTTCTTCCTTTCAACGACACCATTTTGTTGAGGAGTGTATGTGGCCGAAAACTCATGCTTCACGCCTTCACGATCACACCACTCCCCAATGTTGTACTTCTTGAATTCAGTGTCATTTTCACTCTGGACCTTGATGTTGGGAAGTTGAAATTCCCTTTGAGCACGGTTAGCGAAGGTCTTGAACACTTCCAGAGTTTCACTCTTGTCACCTAGAAACAAAGTCCAAGCATAGCGAGAGTAGTCATCAACTATAACAAGACAGTAGAGGTTACTGCCAAGACTTTGATATGTGGACGGTCCGAAGAGGTCCATGTGGAGCAACTCAAGTGGCTTGGAGGTTGACACCATTGTCTTCATCAGGTGGTGAGAAGCAACTTGCTTCCCGACATGACAAGCTCTACAAAGCTTGTTCTTCTCAAATGTGACATACTTCACGCCGATCACCATCCCGAGCTTGAATGACTTCTTGAGCTTGCTCATTCCAATGTGAGCTATGCGTCGATGCCATAGCCAACCCAAACTCGTCTTGGTGAAAAGACAAGTGGTCAAGCTAGCATCCTTGTTGGAGAAGTCTACTAGGTAGAGATGTCCATGCCGAAATCCTTTGAAGATTAGTTCTTGGCTTGTTTCACTAGTCACAACAACATCATTCTTGCTAAAAGTGCACGTTAGTCCAAGATCACATAATTGTGCAATAGAAAGCAAATTGAAACTAAGTGACTTAACATACAATACATTAGAAATAGATAAATCATTTGAAATTGCAATCTTACCTAACCTAATTACCTTCCCCTTAGAGTTATCACCAAAGGTGACTTGTTCATGATTGCCGGGGTTTTCTATGGTGGTGAACATACCATCGTTGTCGGTCATATGTTGAATGCACCCGCTATTGAGTACCCAATGCTTTCCTCTGGCTTTGTAGTTCACCTACACACATGAATTCAATTTTTGACTTTAGGCACCCAAGCCAACTTAGGTCCTTGTATGTGTGATACAAGTGTTTTTGGGACCCAAAGTTGCTTGGGGAGCTTCCCCTTCATGCCCTTCATGTCCTTGCCAATGAACCTTGCCATCACCTTGCCATCTACTTTACTCAAGAGATAATAATGATTATCGAAAGTAGACTTGTAGTTAGTAGGCAATTTTGGAGAAGGACGGTTAGGAAGAGGACACTCCCTTGTATGGTGACCGGTGACCTCACAATGTTGGCAATACGAACCAACTTCCTTGATGAAGCTTGTTCTAAGCTCCGGTGAGGGCACCTTTCCTTTGTTAGGCACCAAGAAGGATCCAAGTCCTCTCTTGTTGAAGGCCTTTGCTTGTTGGAAGAGGATTTCTTTGTGCTTGACTTCTCCCTTAGATAGTCTTGCCACACTAGTGCGGAGACTTTCAATTTCTTCCAACAAGTCCTTCTCCCTAGCATTCTCTTTCAAAGGCAAAGACTTATGCAAGACATTAGTGGCATGAGAATTAATAGATACCTTATTATTAAGGGTTTCTTTCTTTATAGTTTTTAATTCTTGATCAAGAACTTCAAAAGCAAGGTTAAGTACTTGATGCTCTTGGATTAACTCATTGTGCTTTCCCAAGAGTGCTTGGTGTGCTACGTCAAGCTCATGATGATCTAGCTTGATTTGAGCCTCATCCTCCTCAACTTGCTTGACATGAGATTTGAGCGTGTCATGCTCCTTAAGTATGCTTTCATACTTGTCAAGCAAATCGAGGTTGGCACTCTCAAGCTTAGCATGATTTTCTTCAAGAGCCTTAACCTTACTCTTTTCCCTCTTAATGATAGTGTGGTATTCATTTATTAATGAAGTTAAGTCATCGGGGGAAAGCTCATCATCGCTAGAGTCATCACATACCTTGGTGTTACCTTTAGCCATGAGGCACATTGGAGGTGGATGAAGAGATGAATCATCATTGTTGGCAATGGCAAGGCCGACCAAGCTTTCTTCTTCCGCTTCACTCTCTTCATCACTTGATTCTTCGTCAGTGATCCATTCATTTGCCTCACACATGAACACCTTTTGTGGACCTTTTCTCTTCTTTGGGAAGAGCTTTGCCTTCTTGCCTTTGTCATGTTTCTTCTTCCCAAAGGATCTTAGTTTGGGCTTGACCTCTTCTTCATCATCCTCACTATCTTCAAGCTTGCGATGCTTGCCCTTGTGGCTCTCTCTTCTTTTGTCCAGTTTTGGACAATCATAGGAGATGTGGCCTTGATCACCACAATTGTAGCAAGTCTTGTTGTCATCTGTCCTTGGTAGAAAAGCTTTCTTCTTGGGATCAAAGGTGTATCCCTTCTTGGCAATCTTGGAGTTCAAGCGAGAGAACTTTCTCATCATCAATGCAAGCTCATCATCGTCATCTTCACTTGATGCTTGCTCTTCTTCACTTGAGCTAGGCTCAACCACTTTCTTTTTCTTGGGATTTGTTTTCTTGGTGGAAGCCTTTAGAGCAATTGTCTTTGAAGATGATTCCTCCATCATCCCGAGCACACTCATCTCATGAGTGTGAATCTCTCCAATAAGTTCCGAAACTTCAATGTGATCAAGAGATTCCTTTTGAAGCATGGAGTTGATGATGTTGTACTTTGGCTTAGGAAGGAGCATAAGAATCTTGCGGTTTATGAGACCCTTGCCAAGAGAAGCAATGTCAAGAGCATTAATTTCCTCAATAAGCACATTCAAGCGAGAAAATATTTCATTGACATTTTCATGAGGTAGCATTTTGAACTCATCATATTCGGCTTTAAGCATATGATATTTTAGTTCTTTGACACGAGAAGAACCCGCATGAATTTCAATCAAGCAAGCCCAAATTTCACAAGCTTTTTCTTTGCTAGCAATCCTAGCAAATACATCTTGACTAATGCATTCATAAATAGCATTTCTAGCCTTAGCATCCCACTTGATTTGATCACCAACATAGTTATGCTCACCAAACCTCGCATGGGTCGCTTCCCACACCTCGGGAGCAATAGCCTCTAGATAAGCACGCATGTGTGCTTTCCAATAGGCAAAGTTCTTGCCTCGAAGATGGGAACCGAACCCCCAATCTTGGCCATTTTAGCTCTCTAGCGGTGAAGCTAGAATGATCAAATGAGCAACCTTGCTCTGATACCAATTGTAAGGATCGAATGCCCAAAGAGGGGGGGGGGGGGTGAATTGGGCTTCTTTTCAAAAATTAGAGCAATAAAACTTAATTACTAAGAGCCCAATTACCTTTGCAAACAACCTATGCATTCAAGTGAATAGTAACTTTGCGGTATATGAAATGCATAAGTGTAAGGGGAGAGGAAGAAAGCACAAACTCCCGAGGAGACACGAAGACACGGAGATTTATCCCGTGGTTTGGCCAGATCATCAAGATCTTCCTACATCCACGTTGTGGCACCCACCAAAGGGTATAGCCACTCCCAAGTCATCGATACCAGGGATCTTCACTAAACTTCTCCGTTCGCCAACCTCGGCAAGGTGGAGCTCAAGCCTTGTACAAGTTGGATCCTCTGGGCTTCCACAACAGTCTTGGCAAGCTCCGGAAGGCTCTCTCCAATCACCGACTCTTACACGGTGAGTACAATCACCAAGAGACACTCCATTACAACTCTCACTACACTAGAGACTCCAATCACCAAGAATGGAGGCACACAAGCACTATCTCTAGCAAGTTCTAGCCTATCTCTTGGTGTACAAGTGGTGAAAATGATATGGAAGTGGTAGCTCAACGTCTCGAATGCTTGAGAATGTGTAGAGTAGCTCTGGTTGTCAAGACTTATCGAATAGACTGGTTGAAGGGGTATAAATAGCCAGCCTCCACGAAATAGCCGTTGGAAAAGTAGGCTGACATCACTGTTCTGCGAACACTGGATGATCCGATGTTCCCCCTTCAGTTGTCATCGGTCAAATCCAAATTAGCTGATGTCACTATGTCAGATATGACCGTTGTTCGACTGATGTTGCCTCATCATCGGATGATCTGGTGACACTTCATCCAGAATTGGTTCTGAATTAATGCTTACTGGAGTGATTGACCGATGTGTTTATAGTTGTACATCGGATGGTCCGGTGTTACACTTGGTCCAGGGTAATTGTGTGATGCCCGGTTCCGAAAAATGAACCAAGCTAACGCATATGTGTGCCCAGGATGTTCACCACACATACATGAGTGCGATCACAAACGATATACCGAAAATTACCACAGAACAGGATTAATTAACCAAATTTTATTACACAAACCAGATTATCCTCAAATACAAGCTCTAATGAATATTAATGACAAGTTCAACTAATGTAGCGGAAATAAACTAATTAAGCAAACTAAACAGCTAGGCAGCATAAGCAATAGGGTATAGCGCAGCTCCAATCAACACCACATGCAAAGCTGACGGTAGACACGGCCTAGAACTCCGCATTATCACCATTAAACTCCCAATCTTGACCTGCAACTGTTGGGGGGGGGATTTCAAGAGTGAGTACATGTCGTACTCAGCAAGTGTGGAAAGTATGACATGTGGCTTATTCAAATGTCGACAATAATAATGGTTAAGTGCTGAAAAGTACATTAAAACATTTGAAAAGCAATACATTATATGTATGTGAAGTAAACCCATCATAATCATAAGTAATACCATAATACCAATCTGAATTCACTACCATCATCAATAATTCCAGATTTCACCATTGCCAATAACCATATTCAATACCAGAAATTAATCCATAACCATAATACCAACCATAACCATCCCAAATACCATCCCAATACCAAGTACCTTCTAATCATAGAAGTTGTCCAGGTGCTCATAACCGGGAGCACGACTATCATGATAGTTTATTTAACTCTGCAGAGTTTGTACCTCTTTACCCACGTGTTCGTGATTTCATCACCTTTTGATGACTAGAACCTCTGTTATGCCGTCTCACACTTCCATCGGTGTGTGGCCAAGAGATCACAAAATAGCCTTTACAAAGGGATTACTAGCCTATTTAGACCCCACTGAGGTTTCACCGGTGGCGATGCCTCCAACTGAGCACATCTTCAACCAAGGGCCCCCTCTTGAGCCATTCGGATCCCAGGGTAGTCCCACCAATCATCAACAAACCCAATCCGACTACCCCTTGCCCGAGCATCCATAATGGTCCAAACAGTACTAGCAAAGCCCTAATTACTCAGCTATGCCGCACCCATACTTTCCCTCGTGGTGGCACTGTAGTCCTGGCTTATTCTCGCATGAACCGGTCCTTAGATCTAAATCAAGCAAACCACCATAACATCCAACCCATCCACATACCAGGCTTGCTTAGATCACCCATTACCATACCATATCGACCAGTTCACATTAACCAGAATGTCATTAACACATAATTAAATGTGTAGTGTTGTTTTCCCATCCCAATTAATCGAGCGAAGCAAAAAGGTAAAAGCCCTTCCCGACTCTCTACCATAAATCCCAGGTGACAAGGGTGGTTAAACAAATCTAGTAAACTTCCTACCATAGGATTCCCATCAAATTGACACAAGCATGCAATTTTGCAAACAAAACATTTATTTAAAAATAGGATCAATATGCTTCAAGGACACTTGCCTTGCTCTTGCTGTTGATTAGGATCAAAGCCTTCAAACTCTTGGTGCTGTAGATCCTCCGCGGCACTCTCTAGCTCAAATTCGTCTAATCCACACAATAAACATACAAGACAAGAAACACAATCAAAGAGTGCACAAATATTACTCAATATGACATGACATGCATGATTGATGCAAATGCAAGGTAGAACTTGTTACTAGATTTCTTTTAATGATAACTAACTAGTTCTAATAGATTTCAACAAGTTATACAGGTTTGGATTCGATTAGATCAAATTTTAGAATTAATTCAACATAATTTAACCAGAAAGATCGGACTAGTCCGCTAGGGACCGGACAAGTCCGCACTCCGCGAGATCAGCAGATTAGGGTTTTCTAGAGCGACGTGAACTTGGAGATTAGGGGTTGAATTCACGTAAGGAAAAGAGAATAGAAGGTATACCAGGTGTTTAGGACTCCAAAGAATCAAGAAACTTGGAGGTAACACTTGGATCTTGATGATCTAGGGTTGGTGATGAACTTGGGGATGAATTGGTGGTGAAGAACGAAACTTGGTGGAGATCTTGATCCTCTTTCATTTCCTCCTCTTCTTCTTCTTGCTTGGGATCTTCTCCTCCCTCCTTGATGGTGGCTCCCCGCGAACTAGGGTTTGGGTTGGTGGAAAAGTGGCAAATAGATGTCAATCCAAGGGGTGGGGCTGTTTATATAGAGGTGGAGGCTAGGGTTAGATGGATTTCGAGTTTTGGGATGAGTAGAGGCCAGTTTAGAGTCCCACATGGGCTCTAAAAGAGTTAGGCACGACGCCCCTAGGCCCACTTAACGTGAAACCCAAGAAACAAGTCGTAAAACAAAAGATCAACTCGGAGTCACGAAATATCGGACAAGTCCAGAAAGGATCGGACAAGTCCGAAGTTGTCCAGAGAGAAAATCGGACAAGTCTGGCAAAAAATCGGACAAGTCCGACTTTCAACAGAGAGGAAAACGGACAAGTCCGCTGGAACACCGGACTAGTCCGGAAAAGTCCAAGGACTTAGCAATTTTTCAAGGATTCATAGAATAACGGAATAGTCCGCACAAAATCGTACAAGTCCGAAAGTTTCCAGGGGCAAAATCGCACCAGTCCGCAGCAAAAACGGACAAGTCCGTTTTTAATCAGAGAGAAATCAGACTAGTCCTCAGCAAAATTGGACTAGTCCGCACTTTCCTGCGTTTTAAGTGCGGTTTTGCTCCAAATCAATTTTAAATGCGTTCCTCTTTATGTGGGTTAATGTTAAACATGTATGTGAGTGCATGCAAGGCATGATGCATGAAAATGAGGGTGTTACAAACCTACCCCCCTTAAAATGAATGTCGCCCTTGAGATTCGACGCGGAAGAGAAGAGATAGAGAAAGTCCTTCTTGAGATCATCTTCTAGCTCCCAAGTTGCTTCTTTTTCTGTGTGGTGCTTCCATTGAACTTTACACCATCTAATAACCTTGTTCCTTGTGACCCTCTCCTTAGTTTCCAATATTTTGACCAGTTGTTCGGCATAAGCCAAATCTTCCCCTAGTTCCAATTCTTCCATTGGCACTTGTTCTTCCGGTACTCTCAAAAACTTCTTGAGCTGGGAAACATGAAAGACATCATGTACGTCTGAAAGATGAGCTGGCATCTCCAACTTATACGCTACTTCTCCTCTTTTGTCCAAAATCTTGAATGGTCCAATATAACGAGGTGCGAGCTTGCCTCTTATGTTAAACCTCTTATGACCTCTCATTGGCGACACCTTGAGGTAAACAAAATCTCCCACTTCAAAGGCTAATCTCCTTCTTCTATTGTCCGCATAGCCTTTTTGCCTTGATTGGGCAGCCCTCAAGTTTCCACGAATTATTTGGACTTGCTTTTCGGCTTCTTGCAACACATCCGGACCAAATATTTGAGTTTCTCCTGCCTCATTCCAGAATAAAGGTGTCCTACGCTTCCTCCCATAAAGCACTTCATATGGTGACATTTTCAAGTTTGCTTGGTAACTATTGTTGTATGAAAATTCCGCGTATGGAAAGCTTTTGTCCCAACTTTTCCCATGCTTTAAAGCACAAGCTCTTAACATGTCCTCCAAAATATGATTGGTCCTCTCGGTTTGTCCATTCGTTTGAGGATGATATGCTGAACTAAAATTCAACCTCGTTCCCAAAGCTTCATGCAATTTTTTCCAAAATCTGGAAGTAAATTGAGAACCTCTATCCGACACTATCTTCTTATGGACTCCATGTCAACACACAATATGCTCCATGTATATTTCGGCCTATCGTGCGGCTGTATATTTGGTCTTCACAGGGACAAAATGAGCTGACTTGGTTAAGCGATCCACAATTACCCAAATTGAGTCATACCCGGACTGAGTACGTGGTAACCCAACTATGAAGTCCATTCCAATTTCTTCCCACTTCCATTCCGGAATCTTCAATGGTTGCAATAATCCGGCTGGCCTTTGATGTTCCGCCTTGACTCGTTGGCACACATCACACAATGATACGTATTCAGCTATGTCCTTCTTCATGCTATCCCACCAATAGCAAGTCTTAAGTCTTTGTACATCTTTGTACAACCAGGGTGAATTGAGTAAGGTGAGTCATGTGCCTCCTTTAATAGTGTCTCCTGAATATGCTTTACATTAGGCACAACGATTCTCTTTCCAAGCCATAAGGTACCATGTTCGTCTTCATCAAATCTGAATTCTCTCCCTTCCTCGATCCTTTCCTTGATTTCCTTGATCTCCTCATCTACGGTTTGTGCCTCTCGATTTTCTTGCTCCAAGGTTGGGTTTAACTCCATCATCTCCATCTCATTTACAAACTCGAGGCTCAACCTTTCAAACTCCTTACATAACTCAGATGGTAACTCTCGAACTGTGAGTTGGTGACTTACTCCCTTTCTACTCAAAGCATCGGCCACTACATTGGCCTTTCCCGGATGATAGTTGATCCCCAAATCATAATCTTTGATGAGCTCCAACCATCTTTGTTGCCTCAAGTTCATATCCGTTTGTGTGAAAATATACTTCAAACTCTTATGATCCGTATAAATTTCACACCTATGTCCAAGGATATAGTGCCTCCAAATCTTCAATGCGTATACCACGGCTGAAAGTTCCAAATCATGCGTTGGGTAATTCTGCTCATGTTTCTTCAATTGTCTTGATGCATAGGCGACCACTTGACCTTCTTGCATCAATACACATCCAAGTCCTTGTCTTGATGCATCACAATAGATATCGAAACTCTTGCTTACATCCGACAATACTAAAACTGGGGCTGTTGTCAACCTCTTCTTCAACTCCTCAAAACTCTCTTGACAAGCTTGAGTCCATTGGAATGCCTTTCCCTTCATTAGCAACTCCGTCATAGGCTTGGCTATCTTGGAAAAGTCCTTGATGAATCTACGGTAATATCCAGCCATCCCAAGAAAACTCCTTATTTTCTTGACATTTTGCGGCGGTTCCCACTTCAACACGTCTCTCACTTTTCCGGGGTCAACCGATACTCCTCCTCCTGAGATTATATGACCCAAAATGGCACCTCTTTCAACCAAAACTGACACTTTTTGAACTTGGCATACAATTGATGCTCCCTCAATTTTTGTAGCGTAAGCCTCAAGTGTTCCTCATGTTCTTTCTCATCCTTCGAGTAGATCATAATGTCATCAATAAACACCACAACAAACTTATCCAAGTACTCCATGAAGACCTTATTCATGAGGTACATAAAGTATGCAGGTGCATTTGTCAATCCAAATGACATCACAGTGTACTCATAAGATCCATACCGTGTTCTAAAAGCTATCTTGGGTATGTCCGATGGTCTAATCTTCATTTGAAAGTATCCCGACCTCAAATCAATCTTAGATAAGACACAAGCACCCTTCATCTGATCAAACAAGTCTTCTATGCGTGGCAAGGTATACTTGTTCTTGATTGTTACCTCGTTGATAGCTCGATAATCCACGCACATCCTTTGGGATCCATCCTTCTTGTCCACAAATAGAACAGGCGCTCCCCAAGGCGAAGAGCTAGGGCGAATGAAACCCTTTTCTAATTGCTCTTGAATCTACTTCTTGAGCTCCGCTAATTCCATAGGAGGCATCCTATATGGCCTCTTAGCTATAGGTGCAGTTCCAGGTATTAAATCAATAACAAACTCAATGTCTCGATCGGGTGTCATACCTGGCAACTCGCCCGGAAAAACATCCAAAAATTCACACACCACCGGAATCTCCTCAATTGCGGCACCGTCCATATGATTCAACTCCAGTTGCTCCGGAGCGGTTTGAGATGCTTCAAATTCTACGGTGATCCCTTCTTTGTTGGTCAACTTCACCGTATTTGTGGCACACTCAATAACTCCATTGTTCTTCCTCAACCAGTCCATACCAAGTATAATGTCCAACCCTTGAGAATCCAAAACAATGAGGTTGGCGGAGAAGTCCACCCCCCTTATTCTAAGGCTTACTTTAGAACATACTATATTTGTCCTCATCTCTCCTCCAGGAGACTTAACCAATAGAGTAAACTTCATGTGAGAGATAGACAAACTATACTTGGCAACATACTTCGATGCAATGAATGATTGCGATGCTCCAAAATCAAATAACATAGTCGCGGGGTTGGAGTTGGTGAGAAACATACCAGTGACCACATCATCCGCTTGTTGAGCATCCTCCGTAGAGACATGCTTCACGTTGCCACGGGCAAAATTCTGCTGTCCACGGTTCCCTTGTGGTTGTCCTCCATTGGGTCTTGGGTTTTGCCTCGGTGCATTGCTTCCTTGACCAAGGCCTGACTTAGGACATTGATGCGCAAAGTGTCCAGCCTCTCCATAAGTATAGCACTTCTTAACTCCACCAGAATTGTTGGGACGAGCTTGGTTTTGAACATTTGCAGCAGGAAAATTAGCACGAGGCGCAGAAGGCATTGGAGGCCTAGGTGCTTGCATAACAGGGCGCTGCTGCACAAACTGAGTTGGGCGTGGTGCATAACCAGGGTGCTGAGCAGAAATAGAGGAGCTGTAATAGGGCGCATTGGGTGGTGCAAGGCGAGGGCGCACATTACTTCCTTGTTGCTGTCCCTTATATGGCGCCTTCCTCTTAATTTCTTGCTCCATCTCACGGATCTTGTTCTCAACCACAATTGCTTTGTCCACAAGCTTCTGGAAATTGGCATAATCACAGTTGAGCAATTGCACTTGGATCTCATTGTTCAAGCCCCTCATGAACAAGTATTGCTTCCGGCTGTCCCGACTAACATCCTCAGGGGCATACCTTGAGAGTTGAGTGAATTTATTGAGATATTCACTCACACTTGATCTTCCTTGCCTTAAATTCTCAAATTCTTGCCTCTTCAAAATCATAACACCTTCCGGCACATAATGAGAACAAAAGCTCTCCTTGAATTCAGCCCAAGTGATCCTCGCTTGATTCTCATGAGCATTGCAATAAGCATCCCACCAATCTGCAGCTGCTCCAACGAGTTGATGAGAAGCAAACAAGACCTTCTCCCAGTCACTGCATTGGACAATAGCTAGCTTCTTCTCCACGGACTTAAGCCAATCATCCGCATCCATAGGGTCAGCAGCTTGAGCAAAGGTCGGTGGCCTATTCCTCATAAACTCTCCCAATCGGTTATGAGGAGGCGGGGGTGGCGGTGGAGGCATGTGGGGCTGATTGTTGATGTTGCCAGCCTGCAGTTGTCCCATAGTCTATATCATGGTCTGCATGAGCTGGTTTTGCATAGCCAAAAGCTGCTCAATGTTGAAAGCTCCCTGCGTAGAACCTTGTCCAATGTTGTTCTGAGGCACTCCATTGTTCTCCTCCTCATTATTGCCATCCCTCTGATTGCGAGTCCTCACCATCTGAAGATAAGCAGTAGGTAAGAATTAGAAAATGTCCCCAACTATATGCATCAAGGGATATGAAACTAAACAGCTAGCTACACTAGCCTAGGTGGACATGGCAATGCTAAAGCACCCCAAAATCCTCTATTAAGCACACAAGCAAGCAATATATATATATATATATATATATATATATATATATATATATATATATATATATATATATATATATATATATATAGCAATAGCACTCCAAGCAAAAACACATCGATTCCTGAGTGCTCCTATGTGCTCTAAAGTGTCCATTCTATCTAGGCTGCATCCTACAGTCAACCTGTGGCTCTGATACCAATCTGTGATGCCCAGTTCCGAAAAATGAACCAAGCTAACGCATATGTGTGCCCAGGATGTTCACCACATATACACGAGTGCGATCACAAACGATATACAGAAAATTACCACAGAACAAGATTAATTAACCAAATTTTATTACACAAACCATATTATCCTCAAATACAAGCTCTAATGAATATTAATGATAAGTTCAACTAATGCAGCAGAAATAAACAAATTAAGCAAACTAAACAGCTAGGCAGCATAAGCAATAGGGTATAGCGCAGCTCCAATCAACACCACAGGCATAGCTGACGGTAGACATGGCCTAGAACTCCGCATTATCACCATTAAACTCCCAATCTTGACCTGCAACTGTTGGGGGGGATTGCAAGAGTGAGGACATGTCGTACTCAGCAAGTGTGGAAAGTATGACATGTGGCTTATTCAAATGTCGACAATAATAATGGTTAAGTGCTGAAAAGTACATTAAAACGTTTGAAAAGAAATACATTATATGTATGTGAAGTAAACCCATCATAATCATAAGTAATACCATAATACCAATCTGAATTCACTACCATCATCAATAATTCCAGATTTCACCATTGCCAATAACCATATTCAATACCAGAAATTAATCCAAAACCATAATACCAACCATAACCATCCCAAATACCATCCCAATACCAAGTACCTTCTAATCATGGAAGTTGTCCAGGTGCTCATAACCGGGAGCACGGCTATCATGATAGTTTATTTAACTCTGCAGAGTTTGTACCTCTTTACCCACGTGTTCGTGATTTCATCACCTTTCCATGACTAGAACCTCTGTTATGCCGTCTCACACTTCCATCGGTGTGTGGCCAAGAGATCACAAAATAGCCTTTACAAAGGGATTACTAGCCTATTTAGACCCCACTGAGGTTTCACAGGTGGCGATGCCTCCAACTGAGCATATCTTCAACCAAGGGCCCCCTCTTGAGCCATTTGGATCCCAGGGTAGTCCCACCAATCATCAACAAACCCAATCCGACTATCCCTTGCCCGAGCATCCAAAATGGTCCAAACAGTACTAGCAAAGCCCTAATTACTCAGCTATGCCGCACCCATACTTGGCCTCATGGTGGCACTGTAGTCCTGGCTTATTCTCGCATGAACCGGTCCTTAGATCTAAAGCAAGCAAACCACCATAACATCCAACCCATCCACATACCAGGCTTGCTTAGATCACCCATTACCATACCGTATCGACCAGTTCACATTAACCAGAATGTCATTAACACATAATTAAATGTGTAGTGTTGTTTTCCCATCCCAATTAATCGAGCAAAGCAAAAAGGTAAAAGCCCTTCCCGACTCTCTACCATAAATTCCAGGTGACAAGGGTGGTTAAACAAATCTAGTAAACTTCCTACCATAGGATTCCCATCAAATTGACACAAGCATGCAGTTTTGCAAATAAAACATTTATTTAAAAATAGGATCAATATGCTTCAAGGACACTTGCCTTGCTCTTGCTGTTGATTAGGATCAAAGCCTTCAAACTCTTGGTGCTGTAGATCTTCCGCGGTACTCTCTAGCGCAAATCCGTCTAATCCACACAATAAACATACAAGACAAGAAACACAATCAAAGAGTGCACAAATATTACTCAATATGACATGACATGCATGATTGATGCAAATGCAAGGTAGAGCTTGTTACTAGATTGCTTTTAATGATAACTAACTAGTTCTAATAGATTTTAACAAGTTATACAGGTTTGGATTCGATTAGATCAAATTTTAGAATTAATTCAACATAATTTAACCAGAAAGATTGGACTAGTCCGCTAGGGACCGGACAAGTCCGCACTCCGCGGGATCAGCAGATTAGGGTTTTCTAGAGCGACGTGAACTTGGAGATTAGGGGTTGAATTCACGTAAGGGAAAGAGAATAGAAGGTATACCAGGTGTTTAGGATTCCAATGAATCAAGAAACTTGGAGGTAACACTTGGATCTTGATGATCTAGGGTTGGTGATGAACTTGGGGATGAATTGGTGGTGAAGAACGAAACTTGGTGGAGATCTTGATCCTCTTTCATTTCCTCCTCTTCTTCTTCTTGCTTGGGATCTTCTCCTCCCTCCTTTATGGTGGCCCCCCGCGAACTAGGGTTTGGGTGGGTGGAAAAGTGGCAAATAGATGCCAATCCAAGGGGTGGGGCTGTTTATATATAGGTGGAGGCTAGGGTTAGATGGATTTTGAGTTTTGGGATGAGTAGAGGCCGGTTTAGAGTCCCACATGGGCTCTAAAAGAGTTAGGCATGACGCCCCTAGGCCCACTTAATGTGAAACCCAAGTAACAAGTCGTAAAACAAAAGATCAACTCAGAGTCACGAAATATCGGACAAGTCCAGAAAGGATCGGACAAGTCCGAAGTTGTCCAGAGAGAAAATCGGACAAGTCTGGCCAAAAATCGGACAAGTCCGACTTTGAACAGAGAGGAAAACGGACAAGTCCGCTGGAACACCGAACTAGTCCGGAAAAGTCCAAGGACTTAGCATTTTTTCAAGGATTCATGGAATAACGGACTAGTCCGCACAAAATCGGACAAGTCCGAAAGTTTCCAGGGGAAAAATCGGACCAGTCCGCAGCAAAAATGGACAAGTCCATTTTTAGTCAGAGAGAAATCGGACTAGTCCTCAGCAAAATCAGACTAGTCCGTACTTTCCTGCGTTTTAAGTGCGGTTTTGCTCCAAATCAATTTTAAATGCGTTCCTCTTTATGTGGGTTAATGTTAAACATGTATGTGAGTGCATGCAAGGCATGATGCATGAAAATGAGGGTGTTACAAATTGCTTACTGTGTTGATCGATCGACGTAACACTCTCTTAATCATCGGATGATCCAGTGAGTACTTAGTTCTGAGGTCTTCTTCTTCTGCGAAACCAACTCGACCGATGTATAGTTTTCTGGAAACATCGGTTGATCTGGTGAGTTGATTTTGTGTGCTTTAAGTTGTTCTAAGTAATTCGTTTGGAATTTGCTCGAGTGACCTCTTAGAGATTGGTTTGAAATATTATTTTGATGATTACCAAGTCTTAGGTGTTGTCAATTTTGGTTGAATAATTTTGACATATGAGCTTTTTCTTCTATTCTTCATAAAAATCGATTGACCTCATAGAATGATTTGTTAAGGGGTCTCCAATCGTATCCAATGAGCAGTAGATGATATAAGTGTAGAATCCATTAAGTGTGATGAGATATACGAGAGACCTTGCATCCACAAACTTATTAGTAATATCCAACGGTTGTCATTAATCACTAAAACCATACCTCATGGGGGCCTAGATGCTTTCAAGCTGTCATGTCATCTGCCACCATCACTGGGAAGAGGCAGGAGCCGGGGTGGGAGCTTCAGGCGATGCATCTGCCAGAACCACAACAGGCACCGGAGCTGCAGCAGGCACCAGAGCAGCAGTAGGTGTTGGAGCCTCTCTGCTCGTTCTCAACATAATGGAAACAGAAAGTAGGGAGCGTAAGACAAATCAAAGAGCAAAATTAAAACAAAAGTTAAAGAGTCGATCCTCACCTTGGAGTATTGCTGCTCCAGTTGGTGCTGATCCTCTTCGGCGCTGGGAGCTAAAGCCCGCCATCATCGGTGTGGTAGGCACTCTGAGGCCCGAACTTGTAGTTGTGGCAGCAGCAGGTGCTGCCACCTCTGAGACCTCCGCCATCAGAGGTTGTATCCCGAACCCAGAGCCAGCAGTTGGCACCGGGGCCGAAGGTGACTTGCCAGAGCCAGTGCCTTTTCCTGATGCTGGAGCCGAAGAATTAGTCAGAGCTGAAGGCACGATCATCACAGACCTAAGCCGAGGTTGAGGGGTCACCTCCGCTGGAGCTTCACTTACTCTGCTCCCATCGCTCCTCGTCAGCTTCCGTTTGCAACTCAGAACTTCGACGAGAGCCTTCTCCTTGCCCTTGCCGGAGGTAGACTTCTTCAGAGGGGATGCGGCAGGACCTTTGCCCTTACCACTGACTGGCGTAGTTTTGGAGCTTTCGTGGAAGCAAGGAGCTCCGGGGATAACAATCCCAGGTGGAGGGACACTTCGACGCTTGTCCACGAGGCCCAAATCATCAAGAGCTAGCATTTTCTTCCGCGGCTCCTTCTGATCTCTGGCACCATGTTTAACGAAAGGAAATCTGTCGGAGGAGTCAGATCATCAGGGCAGATAACTCTGTGCTGCAACTTTTGAAGATGGAGTTTCAAATCTCCTTCATTCAGATTGGACCCGAAGCCAATCTCGATCCGGTTGTGGTCGTGCTCTCCACCGAATGTTTAGGCGGGCCACTCCCTCGTCTGCAGCGGAGCCCATCGTTTTTTCAAGAAGTTGGCGATGATCATCATAGGAGTCACCCCTCCCTAGACGCACTCTTGGATCCTTGTCAGTATTGGGTTGTATTCTTTTGACAACGTCGGAGCCACTTCCCACATGTCAGTATCGATGTTGGGGAGACTCTCGGGTAGCTCGAGCATGTCGTGGTAATCTACCATGATCACCACCCAATCTTTCTTCCAGCTATCTCACTTCCCGAACGGAAATGTCTTCAAGTACTTGAGCGGTGAGTTCTTGCGCTTCACGAAGTAGTAGAAGCCCATGTACTCGTTGCTCTTCCCTGTTGCATGGACCACGAAGAAGGTCCGGAAGAGCTCGATGTAGGGCGGCACTCCCACCCACATCTCGCAAAAGTGGACGAAGGTCGCCACTAGCAAGAAGGAGTGGGGGCCGAGCTGGTGAAGCTGAAGACCGTAGAAGTCCACCTGCATTAGCAGGAAGCTTGAAAATGGTGGGTTGAGCCCCACCATGGCATACGACAGGAAGTAAACGATCTTGCCGGGGTTCTCCTTCTATAAGGGGAACTTGCTAGTACGGATCCTGTTGTTGAAGGAGTCGCTCGCCCACCCCATGTAGGTGCAGACTCTCGACAAGTCTTCATCCTTCTTGATCCGGCTTCGAGGAAGTCCCAACTGAATATGGCCTAGAGGGGGTGAATAGGCCTTTTTGAAATTTGGTCAGAACTTGCAACACTTAACAACCATATCAAATCCTGAGATATCGGACTAGTCCGGTAGAGTGCAGACTAGTCTGGTGCGTGCATACTAAATTGATCAAGTTCGATCAATGATCTCAATACAAACGCAGTACGCAGCGGAATATAGTATGTAGCTGGCAGTATTGAGTCAATACAACCAAGTATAATGCAAACCAATTCTTGTTTCAAAGTTTTAGCGTAGGTTATGCAAGATTGACAAAACCCTAAATACAATATGAAAATTAAGAACAGGTTTGACACAATATTTTATCCCGTGGTTCAGTTCCCACAGAGGCAACCTACATCCACGTTGAGGAGCCCACGAAAGGACCGGGTCTTCGCTGATCCTAACCTCGTCGAATCACCACGAAGGCCAATTCTTCTTCCACTATCACAAAGGGGCAAATCACCAAGTTCAGGGGGCCTTCTCACAAGTTGAGGGCTCCCCAAGATTACAATTCAAACACCACCAAGAACACACTCATAAGATCAATAATGAAACCACAAGACTATGTTAGAGATCAAACCCAAGAGCTCAAACGTGTAGAACTGTGTCTCTCCTTTGATCCAAAGTGAATCCTCAAGGGATTGATCTTTCTTGCGTTGGATTGCGTGGAGAGATGTGTTTTCTAGGCTCTTGGAGGGTGTGACAGCGCAGGGGATCGAGAGTGATGATAGTTGGGTCGTGCACATCTATTTATATTAGGGTTTTCAAAAGTTACCGTTAGGGTTTCGAGGGTCCAGACTAGTCCGTGGTGGAGTTCGGACTAGTCTGGTGTGCAGCGTGCAGGAAACCCTAAGTGTCCAGGAATATCAGACTTGTCCGGCTAGGAGCGGACTTGTCCGATTTTAGTCAGAAAGGTTTTCGGACTTGTCCGTGCTGATATCGGACTTGTCCGGTGTGGTGATGCCCTTAGTGAATATAGGACAAGTCTGCACTTGGAGGACTTGTCCGATTTTAGTCAGAAGCATTATCGGACTAGTTTGTACACTATCGGACTAGTCCGATGTGGACAAATCCGCATTGGCTGGACTTGTCTGAACCTGTCCAGAGAGAATATCGGACTAGTCTGATGTATAGCAGACTAGTCCGTTTTTCCTGTGAAATGTGAAGTGTGTGAGGATTTTTTATGTTAGAGCTCTTGGGATGTGTCACACCAACACACTCCCTACACAATGATGTATTCTATTCAGCTCTTGAGCTCTTTTTCGAATTGATCCTCATTCTCCTTTCTTTTTGGCGCTTTCTTCATTCTTTCATTAGAACCCGCGCTCATCTCAATAATATGGTTAGTATCTCATTTGTTTGTCATAAATCAACCAAAACCCACAAGGGATGCCTAGATGCACTTTCAATCACCACCTTTTTGGTGATTGATGACAACCAATTGAGATTTCACAAAATATGATAAAAACGCAAAATTTTCATAAAGTGTGCACATATGAGCTTGAAACTAATTTAGCAATGGCAACATAAGACATATGTGCACTCTTTATGGTGAGATGCGAAACTAAATGAGTGAGAGAAGTAATCATGATCACAGTGAAATAATTGACATCAATATATCAACAACAAGCATATATGTCAATTACGGAGCAAAATCACAGATTTCATGAATATGAGCATAAATGATTCATAGCATTCCATCACAGGATTAAAAGTACCAAAAGAGCATAATATCAAGTCTTACAACCCAAAAGAGACAAAAACATGCATAAGAGAAACTCTCATCTCTCAACCTACAACTAAGACCTTTTTGACGATTCCCCCTCAATCTCTCCCCCTTTGGCATCAAGATACCAAAAACAAGGAGAGGAGGGATCTAAGATCTTCAGTCCTCGCTGTCGGTCCTCTCATCATCTTCGTCTTCATTCTCGGGCTGAGGAGGAGGAGGAGCGGATCCACTCGAGCCCCCAATACCAAAATAAGCAAGCTCTGAGGGAGTTAAAGGGCCAAGCTCGGTGAAATCTGAGGATGAATCATTAGAAATGACTGGAGATCCAATGGGCTCGATCTCCAGCTTCTGGCAAATGTGCTTCACATTTTCTTTGACGTATCGCATATCAGCCTTCCTCGCCTTGTTTAGCTTAAGAGTGTTTACTTCTGCCTTGTTGCATGAGGCAAAGATCGCTGATAAGTACTTTAGGATTCCACTAGGATAACCTTTTTGGGGAGGGGCCCTAGTGGTGTGATCAGCCCTTGCATCACCTCTAGCTCTCCTTGGTGCCTCAACACTAGACACCGGAGAAGTAGCAGCTTGGATTGTTGCTTGAGAAGGCTTTTATGGCCTCAATAGAGTGTGCTCCACATCCTTCACAAATTCTATCCCTGTGACCTTCTCAATCATGAACATCAAGTAAGGTGCATAGCCACAAGACCCGTTTGGAGTGCAGGAGATGTTCACCATGCCATTCCATATGTAATCGAAGACATCAAACTTCCTGTCTTTGCTAATCCCTTTCATCAGTTTCTTGAGATAGCCTTGGACACTTCCTACATCCCCATCCTTTGGGGCAATAGTCTTCCTCAGAACCCTGTTGAGGACCACAAAGAATTGCTTCATGTTCTTGGTGGAAGGAGGGTTGAAAGTAGAGCGGGTGTCATAAAGAAACTTCATCTTGTCCTTCTCAAGGACACCAATGTTGTGAATGATCAAGTTGTCATTGCTGGAGCTATCAAGATGTAGCAATCCTGCAAATTCATCGTAGGTTATGGTGTAATTGGATCCATGAGTCATCCAAGTCACCCGCTCTTCCTCATCACTTGCAAAGTGGCATGTAGCATAGAACTGAGCAATGACTTCGTCGTTCCAGTTGTTCCGGAAGGCAAATAGATCCTTCAAGCCATGCCTTTCAACTGCTTGAACTACTTCATCAAAGGCCGAGCAGCTCTTCCTTTCAAAGTGCGCCCAATCAATCCATTGGCTGCGCACCACTAGAGTCTTCATCGTGAGGTAGACGGACTTATAGAAGTCAGCATGGAAGTTGCTCCAGAACCTTCCATCAGCTGCTTGCTTGGGCCGGCTGTAGCAGTCCACATTTCTGAACTTGGAGGAAGTGTCGCTTCCCTTACCATTGAACCTCTTCTCGGAGGGATCCCGGGTCCCTTGCCTTGGAGCTGTCATCTTGAGGGGGCCAGTTGGATCCGTGGCAATCCATTTGCCTTTGCCCTTAGCTTGGCGAGCAATTGCCGAGCTAGGACCACCACCAGTTGAAGCCTTGGAGGCAGGCTTCTTGGCGAGCACCTTTTGTCGAGCCTGAGGTGGAGAGGGTGCCGACTCGGACGGACGCTCTTGGCGCTTCTTGCCTTGGCCCGTCGAGGACCGAAGCAAGGCTTCTTGGTCCATCTTGGCCTCGAAGTCGAAGATTTCATCATTGGTGCTCGACATTGTCCTGAGAATGGGTTACACAAGGTATGAATGAGAATGGATGGCAAGGAATTTGCATTGAGGAATGGGAAACTAGGGTTGAGTTCTGAAAAAATCGGACTTGTCCGGTGTACAGGTACGGACTAGTCCGGGGTACCAGACTTGTCCGTACATGGATTGGACTAGTCCAGTGTTCAGCATCTCAAACCCTAACTTGACAACAAATGGTGATTCCCAATGCAAGACACGTTTAAGATAAATGTAACACCGCTAGGGGGCATGTATTAACTAGAAGAACCTAGGCTATTTGGCCAACAACAAAGGAAATTATGATTTCTAGGGTTGGGGAGGAAAATTTACCGAAATTGCTCGATTCTTGGAGATGGAGAGGTTGAAGGTGCGGACAAGTCCGTGGTCTTCAAAACCTGAGCAATTGAGGTCGTTTTCCACCAAAACACGAAGAGATTTGATGGATGACGAAGGAAATCACCTTTGGGAGCTCGAGCGAGGAGAGAGAGCGTGAGGCAAGTTGTGAGGATGAAGAGGATTAGGGTTTGGCGGCGGCTAGGGTTATGAAGTCAAAAAATCGGACTTGTCCAAAAATAATCGGACTAGTCCGAACTTATCCAGAGCCTAAATTGGACTAGTCTGGACTAACAATCACTCTGCGGACTAGTCTGTAGGGGCGGACTAGTCTGGGTAACCACGGACTAGTCTGTGGTCACCAGAAAAGAAGTGTTTAGCCCATTCGTATATATTCGAAGGTACTTATTAAGAAAATAGGGGGGAAAAGCAAATCAAATAATCTTGATGAATATGATTAGTAAGCATACAACAATGAAGCAATGACCATAATTCATCAAGATCAAGTAGTTGAAGTAGTTTTGGGAGAAAATTTGAGAAAGATGATTTTCGCAACTCAAACAATATATTTTGAAGAGTCCATACAGGTATGCAAGTTTTCAAGCCACATTACGAGCATCAAGGATATTTAGTTCATTTTGGAGCTCGCAAAAATGTTTTTCATCTAATGGCTTGGTAAATATATCAGCTAGTTGCTTTTCGGTGTTGACATGGGAAATGGCTATGTCTCCTTTCATTGAATGGTCTCTCAAAAAGTGATGCCAGATGTCTATGTGTTTTATTCTAGAGTGTTCAACTGGATTATGAGCAATTTTGATGGCACTCTCATTATCACAAAGGAGTGGAATACGGCTCATATTGTAACTGTAATCCCTTAGAGTTTGTCGCATCCAAAGGAGTTGTGCACAACAACTTCCGGGTGCAACATACTCCGGTTCGGACGTGGATAAGACAATGAAATTTTGTTTCTTGGAGGACCAAGAAACTAGGGATCTACCTAGGAATTTGTAGGATTGAAGATCACGTGAAAATCTACCAGAGGGGGGGGGGAGGTGAATGGTAGATTTAAAAATCTTACACAGTGGAAACAATTAAATCTAAACCCCTTCGGTAGAAAAACGATATGTTAAAAAAATTGTGTGTGAGACTAAGCTAAACATGTTTCACCATGACGAAAGTGATAGATATCATAGAGAATCAAGTCACGAAGACGACACAATAAGAATCACTCAAATCCGTCAAGAGAAACTCAAGTTACGATCGAAAGATCGAACAAAGGTCAATCTGTTCTACGGAGTAAAAAACAGATCTGTAATACTGCAAAGAAACTCATTTAGATCAAAAACCACAAATCCAATGACCGTGAAATTTTGACATATTATAGATAATCAAGTTGTGAAGACAATCCAAAAAGAATCACGTCAATTAGATCTGTAAAACTCGAGTTATGATAAAACCAATGAAGAAAGGTAGTGGTGTGCAGAAAACTCGACGAGAAAAACTTGTCTAGAACAAGTTGGACGAACAAGGCACAAAAGTTCCTTTCAACTATGAATTTTATTCAATAGAACACAAGAGGAACAGCCCCAAAATCGTCTACCATGATCTCTGGCCTCCCTTGCTTATCTAACCAGCCCTTAGGCTAACCCAATCTCAACTAGGACTATAATCCTACTC